>OZ026529.1:5639699-6839699 GCA_964019695.1 Loripinus fragilis
ACCTAATCACACTTTTTCCTGGGCAAGCTGGACTAAGCGGTTAACAAGTACTTCGTGTTAATACTTTCACTTGAAACTGCACGACAACAACCCTTCTTGTATCAGTGGAAGGAGAAGAATGACCATAGAAATTATTTCATGATCAATCTCCACGAAAGTTTTGGACCGGGCCGGGATCGAACTCGCGACCCCTGGATCTGCAGTCAGACGTGTTACCCACTGCATTAACGGGCCCAGTTTAGCTACCTAAGAACATAAGCAGATAAGAGAGCATACAGCAAAAGTCGTGACTGGCGGAGAAAAAGAATTAAGAAGTGAGTTATTGTGTGTCCCCAATATACAGATCATGCAACACTAGCAAGTGAAATTACCAATTACAGTTAGAATATGTCTAGAACAATATTTGAACCAATAAGTCTTCCACAAGAGCTTGCATGACCAGATGTAATCAAATATTTTCAGAGAAATTTCCTAATTACTCTTATTTTGGGCCTCAACCCGAGAAAACCCGTCTTCTGGGTTTCCTAACAACAAGGGCGCAGACCAGCCTGCTCTTCCATGCAGGATGATCAATGCATGCCTATGTTATTCACTCACTGGAAAGCATCCTATTTAAACTTGCTACAAGCAAAATTCCAGTTTTCTAGCTGGTCTCTGTAGCTGAGGAGACTGGTTTGAGGTCGCTTTGTAGGGAAACCTGAAGACAGGTTTTGTTGCGTTGAGGCTGATTTTGGGCCCGTCCATGAGATATGATAATGTATGGCATAAGTGGAAAGTCATTCTTTAAATTTATCACATGACGCTGCATCTGGGAGTGATATAAAGCCATGCAATAAAATCGATAAAACACAATTGGTTTACAGATTTAGAAACATTGCGTATTTATGTTCGTTTTAAGGTTGCAGAAAAGTGGCAAAGTCTTGATTTTGCTAGGCAAAAAAGTGTTTTTTTTTAAGTAATTTTAATGTCATGTAATAAATTTGT
The DNA here is from genome assembly GCA_964019695.1 of Loripinus fragilis. Taxonomy (NCBI): domain Eukaryota; kingdom Metazoa; phylum Mollusca; class Bivalvia; order Lucinida; family Lucinidae; genus Loripinus; species Loripinus fragilis. Next base: position 5,640,684 of record OZ026529.1, read on the forward strand.
GCTACTGTATTATTGAAGTTATTAAACTCATTGTGAAAAAGCAATACAACGCTTGACAAGCCTCACATTTTATGTTTTTTCCTCAACTTGTTTAACCCTTTACCTCGTAGAAACATCCTCAAACGCTTTTGCAAACAGAGCAGACCCAGATCAGGCCGCTCTTGTAAGAGCTGCTGCCTGATCAAGGTCTACTCTGTTTCTTTTGAAACATGATATATCTGATCCTAGTCACTAGTGGACCTGACAAGTAATTTCTTTGTTCTATGTTCAAATGTGGAGGTTTATTTATATAATTATTCATTAATAAATTTAATAATATGTCACAGTACTACCAGTTGAATTTCCCAATTTTCTTAAGGTACAGGTCAAAGTACCAATTTGAAGGAAAATGAATACTTTTGAAAGTTTATACAAATTGATATACATTTACAGTTTTCACCAAAAAATAAATAAAGAAGGTTAATTGGCAATTTAATATCCGATACATATACAAACATAAAATGAATAAATAGATACAATTACTGCGTGGGGATCATTGCGTATCAGTGATATAGATTGACTCCTATTGAAGGAGAGAAATAGCAAGAAACAGCTTTATTTCCTTTCCTAATATTGGATGGAAGCGGAATCCATGAGATATATTGAATGAATCAGTAATAGAGATTGGCTGTTAGTGCAAGAAAACATGAAAATCAGATACAGTATATTCCAAGCATCTCTAGATGAGTTTGTTATCATTGATCAAAAAAAGTGATGAACTTTGCTATTTATACATGAAAACATATATTGTGGGTACTCATTTGAAATGCCTCAATGAGGCATTTCAAATGAGTACTCACAATATATATTTGAAAAGTGGTAAAAAAATATATTGATTGTGACATTCTGCAAATCTGGAGGGCTGAGGTAACAATAATCTGATTGTAGAAGTGTATCAGCTGTGATGGGATGTTCTCAGGTGAAGTGAAAGTACACTTGAGACTGGTTCTAGGATATTTATCATTGATGTACAATGAAATGAATATAAATTTTATATGGTGTTCGCAGTTTGAATATGTTCTCAGTTTGAGTATAAATTATTTATACATGAATAGTGTTCACAAGATTACATGAGTAAAAATTATATATAGTGTACAAAGTTTGAATATGAATAATACTTAGTGTTGGCAGTTTGAATATGAATTATACATAGTGTTGGCAGTTTGAATATGAATTATATATAGTGTTCACAGTTTGAATATAAATTATATATAGTGTTCATAATTTGAATATAAATGATATAAAGCACTCACAGTTTGAATATATAAATTATACATAGTGTTCACAGTTTGAATATGAATTATATATAGTGTTCACAGTTTGAATATAAATTATATATAGTGTTCATAGTTTGAATATAAATGATATAAAGCACTCACAGTTTGAATATAAATTATACATAGTGTTAGCAGTTTGAATATAAATTATATATAGTGTTCACAGTTTGAATATAAATTATATATAGTGATTAAAGTTTGAATATAAATTATGTATAGTGTTCATAGTTTGAATATAAATTACATATAGCACTAACAATTTGAATATAAATTATATATAGTGTCTACAGTTGGAATATAGATAATATACAGTGTTCACAGTTTGAATATTATAAATAGTGTTCACAGTTTGAATATAAATTATCATAGTGTTCGCAGTTTGAATATAATGCATAGTGTTTGCAGTTTGAATATAAATTATATATAGTGTTCATAAGATAGATTAATAAAAATTATATACAGTGTTCACAGTTTGAATATAAATTATACAAAGCACTCACAATTTGATTATAAATTGTATTTACAGTTTCAATATAAATTATATATAGTGTTCATAGTTTGAATGTAAATTATATATAGCACTCACAATTTGAATATTATTATACATAGTGACCGCAGTTTCATAGTTTGAATACTTTGAATATAAATTATATAGAGCACTCACAATTTGAATATAAATTATACATTGTGTTCGCAGTTTGAATATAAATTATATATAGTGTTCATAGTTTGAATATAAATTATATATAGTGTTCATAGTTTGAATATAAATCATATATAGTGTTCATAGTTTGAATATAAATTATATATAGTGTGGGTACTGCATTCAATCCTTTCTATACTGGATACTTTTGACCGGACCACGTAGCACAGTCGGTAGCGAGTCCGACTGCAGATCCAGGGGTCACAAATTAGATCTCGGCCCAGTCCCATACTTTCATGAAGATTGATCATGAAATATTTTCTATGGTTATTCTCCTCCTTTGGCTGATTCAAGAAGGTTTGTTGCCAGTAACAAGTGAAAGTATGTGCACAAAGTACTGGTTAACCACTTACTATTAGTCAAGCATGCCGGTTAGGTGAACTGACCGTCTCAACATGACCATAGCTGTTGACGTAAACCCTCAAACCAAACAATTCAAAGCTTGATACTTTGATGTAGACCCTGATGAAATGCAACAGAATGTGGCATCTCATCAACACTGTTTGCAAAGATAAGATAATTGATAATTCTAGCTGTGATTGACGCCTGGACCATGCACTAGTTTTGTGTCAGTAAAAGCCTGAACATTCATTCTACGTTAAATGGTTAAAATATGAAAATACACTGTCCCACGCTTGTAAAATATTCTTATTGCATGATATGTTAAGGCATTGGGTTTTGTTTAACTCATCTAATACCTGTTTGAGGCTTCTTACATAAACAAGTTTAGATTATGAATAGAAAAATGTAATTTTTTAATAGACAATGCTTCTAAATCTACCAAATTCTCGTGTCCCTGGTTTATGTTCTTCAAAAGTAGTTATTTTATAGGCCCATTTACATGTATTTTATAAAAAAAGTTTTTTGTGTAAACCTAAGATACGATTTAATAGACTGTCGATACTCTTTACCTATTTCAGATATAGAAATTTTGATGAAAAATTATAATAACTTGTCCCTATTTTTAAAGTAAGATATGTTACAGTCTTTTTCTGTGTCTTAGCATTTCCAAATTCTGTTTTATTTTTAGTATGCAACTGATTATTTTGGATGCAAATATATCAGTCTGAAAGATTTAAACCAAAAAACCGTACTGTGATTCATCTTATTAAAAACGAATACAAAGGTTTCATCCAGGAGACAAAAACACCAAAGGACGTGTAACGGTTTTGTATTACAAATGGCCCACTTTACAGTAAAAAATCGATTGTAAAGAAATCCCTCCAAAATATTACCAAATGATACCTAAGAGTCTCTAGTTTAATGTCCGCAATTTATTTTCTTCATTAAAATGTATTTTTATGATAAATTTTGGGGTTAAATGTATGCCCTATCAACCACACTTAACACTAAGTCTATGGTAAAACCAAACACCCTCGTGTACTTCGTGGCTCAATTACATACATGTCCACATGCGGAACCGGATAAAACTATTTCTCATTTTATTGTGCATATAATATTACACCATAAAATGGTAACTCTGAGCCGGTTCCGCATGTGGCAAATACTGTAAAAAGACTTTTTCTGCAAATTTTATCCTGAAATGTACTATTCAATTCATACTTATCAAAGCACTGAGAGTACTAAAATCACTGGAGAGACGTAAGATTCCCGTACAAAAATGGAATACAATGTACATATTAGCAAACTCGTATCAATATTCTTTCTTATAAACAGTCCTAGGATATATTGCGTTTGAAAAGCAAATACAACAACATTTCAGTAAATGCGAGTCTTACTTGAGAGAGAGAGAGAGAGAGAGAGAGAGAGAGAGAGAGAGAGAGATACCAGAGGAGAGAGAAGGTGCAAGGAGAGAGTTCGATGTGCCCCCTTCTTTAACTGATACATAGATTTCTGGAGACAGTTCTTTGGTACAATCTGCTTTTAAAAAGACAGCTCACCGCCACTTTTGTTTTGGCATGGCCCATTGCTTTGAATTAAGATTGTCAAAAATGGCAAATTATGTGATCATTCTTTGGAGCATGGGGAAAAAATAATCAATTATTGGTATTCTCAAATTACAGGGCAGACACTGTTTAATATGGCCATACTAGAGTAGTTAGGAATGGAAAGTATATAACATTAGATAGAGTTGTCCCCCCACCCACTTAAAAGAGTTATGTGACGCTGGTGATCTTGGAATTAAGGTCAATTTCATCGAATTCTAGTCATTCATTAAGGTCTTCCCAATGAGTTATCTGTGTCAGTTTGGTAAAAATCTGGTCATTGGTTAGGAAGATAGAGTACTGACAAGCCCTTTTTATATATGTCTCTGGTGACCTTGTAAATAAGGTTGAGGTCACCAAAATCTTATAATCCGTTTTGGCTGTCCCAGGTAAGTATATGTGCAAGTTTCGATGAAATTCATCTAGCGGTTCATAAGGTAGAGCAAAACGTTACTTCACAGCATAGATATCAGAATCTTTTGATATGATTCCAAAATTTTGATAGAACTGTGTCAGTTTAATGGTAATATTATTAAAGTGAGGTTATTTGAAGAAAAGGAGCTGGTGTGATGTATACAAATGAACACTCTCAACATATATTGTAACTGACCCTCAAAACTAGCACCCATCTATATTTTTTGAAGTTCGTGACTTCTCATGTACATATATGATGTATATAGGTGGCGCAGATTTTGTCGCAAATAAACCAATGAAATTCTTTGATTTAGTTTTGTTCTTTTCAATTCATTGTTATTTATGCAAGAAAGCATGTATAAAACAGCCAATGGCCTGAATGCGAACGCCACATTCATTTTATTCATAATGAGCGTAATGCGATGTTCATGCTTACATGTGCACAATATCTGTGCTAAACTGTTTGTTTCCTCAACGAATATCGCTCTCGTAAAGTGTTTGGTAAAATAATGCAGTATATATACAACAACCACTTATCTGCTGATGGTAAATAGTCAGTGGTACCAATAAACACATACATTTAATATTCAAGGATCGAAATACTCTATTTTAGATGTTTATTCACCTTTATCAAAACACAATGTAGTTTGTTCAAACGGTTCCGAAATCCCTGCATTGACGGAAGTTGTCACCCTTGAAATAGATGTCTGCACCACAAATGCTTGAAACATGACTAAGCGTTTTAATGCTCTACGTCACTGCTCTACGTTACAGTGAACCATATTTCAGTCATGACGTTTCCTCAGTTGAACATGTATTACGCAATAAAGATGAAGGGTCTTGCACAATGACTCAAAACATATGTTATTCCGGATTGTGAACTGCGAACCCTTAGTTACACGTAAGATAATAGGTAAGTAATATAGACCACAGCGCTATCACGACTGTTTGATATCTGAGCTGGGACATGCGTAAAATATGGAGCAGATATGCATTCTGTACATGTAACCTACGACCGCCTGCTTTGACATTGCCTTAAAGTATTCATTTATTCTGCATTCATCCACAAAGGTGCAAAGTTTTGTGAATTAATCTTATAATCGAATCAGGTGTTTGGAAGATACGTCACAGACACAAATGTGTGACATACAGACGAATTGACAGATGAACGGACAGATATACAACACTCACATGTATCTATTCAATAATTGTGGCTGTGAGCAAAAAAAAGTGTTCAAAGCTTCCATTATCATTTCTGTTGCTTTATAATTATTTATATTCATGTTGCATACTAATCCAGCAAAAAAAAAAGGTTACGCATGTATTGCCGCGTTTTACATGTTACATGCACGCTTGTGTACATGTCGTACTGATTATATTGATATGAATAAACCGGAATAGGCTTGTTTGAGCTATTGATTTACTGAAAAAGGCGATAAAACACTAAATGTTCAATATATATTACACCTAAAAACAACATATCATCAAGGTAATCGTAAACACAGTATTTAGCCAAGTTTCAGCACAATTTTTAATAAATGATGGTAGTGTTAGCTCAAATTACGACTTAGACATGACGAGTATAAACATACGCATGTTTGGTATTATGTTTGAGGTCAGTTTGCTTGTTGTATCTTTAAAAATATCCACATTTATGAACAAACCTCTGTTTATACACACTAGTGAGAAACTTTAATTCATGTGACTGCATATGTCGTCGTTAATTCAAAAACATGCTCATGTGAAAGGGCAAAGCTCAAACCACCATATATTAAAATTTCAGCCAAATCCATCGTGGGCCAAAAAACGGCCAAACCGTTACACGTCCTTTTTTGGTAAGATACGTGACAGTGTTTTACGAGTGCACTTCAGTCCATTATAAAGCTTTACCCTAACCCTTGCCCGCACAATACTGCCGAATCTTTACTTAAGGGAAAGTAATAAAGCATTCGTGGAATACTAATTAAACCTGGCTAAAATGGACTTAAACATTTTATTGGAATAAGATACGTTAAAATAAGATACGTGGCGCTCGATTAGAAGGCTGCATCTCTATGCTGATAAATCAAGTGTACCCATGTATTCACATGTGTTATGTTATTTATATTATCAGCGGAAGAACTGGGCACTATTTTTTACTCATAGCTTAAGGTTATGAAGCGGACAATTTGGAACCTTTGAACTTTACAAAATCACAGATCTTTGAGAAACAAAGGTACAATATCGTTGAAAATATAATATTGTACAATATGAAGCATTTGAAACTATTTGAAATATGAAAGTCTAAAAAACAATTAGCCAAACAAATGACATTTTAGTCAATTTGAAAAAAAGAAAACATTGCCTATAACAGATCCTTTCAGTGTAACGTATCTTATGAAAAGTCACGTATCTTATTGAAAACAAAATTGAAATATTTTGTCACAGCAAGAATTAATCAGTCATATTTTGTTATAAAATTGAATTAACAGCACATGTGAATATTTTATTTAAAAAATAGTATACTGGGCTCTTTGAGTTCAGATTATTTTGCATAACGTATCTTATGTTTTTGTAACGTATATTATGAAATCAGCACTTCCTGTCATCTAAAGTCACAACTTAAAAAATATTGACGCAAAAGATGTCATGGCTGGTTAAAAGTGATGTTGTCTTTTGTCACAATATTTCCTTGTCAGTGAAATGAAAATAAACCAATTTCTTCATATGAATCTTTTGTATTTCATGTTAGTTTTTAAAGAGTGTAAAATAGGCTATTCAAATGTAATTGCAAATGTAACTCAACGTCTGATAATAATGTCCTTAATTTGCGACTCATGATGAAGTTATGTGTAGCATTGTCAAACATGTTGCAACTGGAAAGCGTCAGCGTCAGCGTCAGTTTAGGGTATCAAAATCTGATATTGAAGTAATCAAAGTGACATTTTAGCTGAAAGCATAAGATACGTTACAATCCCTTTGTAGACACTTGCTGGAATGACTGTTGCAATGATTGGTTTAATTGTTTGACTTTGGATAGTTTAATAATAGTTTATGAATTAGTTTGTGTTTGTTCTGATTCACAAGGATAACTGATAATATTTTACATCATTTTCTATAAATACCGCTTTTACTCTGCAATTATGCACCCTATCTGTTTTGTGTTCTCTGCTGGTTTTGAATTGATTGTTTTAATATATATAGGATAAACATTTCTTGTACTAGACTCACAACTAGTCAATTTAATCAAACAGGATGATTCAGGGTATGTCATAAAGTGGATGTACATTGTATAAACAGATGAGACTCCATATGAGTAAGATACGTTACAAAATGGTCTTTTTTTCAGAAGGCTTATTGTGGTTATATAGAATACATAGTGTGTATGAAACCAAATTGATATAATCATATAACATTGCAACTTAGAAATTATACGAAAATGTCATGTGTTAAAAGGGATATTTGATTTTTATCGATTAAAAAAAGAGATAATGTTAATAAAAAATAATTTCTTTCAATTTGACATTGAATCTTCTTGCGCAGTACAACATGATGAAGACCACTATTGTTAAACACTTATTATATAGCTATACATTATTCACGAGGGTATTTAAAACACATATTTTGCATTCTCTAATATTCAACTACACTGAGTATTTTATCCTTATATATACTGTAACGTATCTTACGTTGTATAGATAGCACACCTGTTTACGTCAATATTTTTCTTTCAAAAAAGCTTTATTTGGGTACACTGAAGTGTGTTTCGGTATATTAAAACGTTATTTTGTCAGATACAAACTTCATTTATCAAATCTAAAGTATTCGATTTTCAACTTTTCTGATTTCACAATTGGCCAAGTTAACGTAGAATGAATGTGAATCTTCACTACCTCTACAAAAAGGTGCCTAACTTTGGCATACCAGAGGCAAGGACCTAGATAGCATGCTTCTTGTGACAAAGAGTTAAAGGCCACAGGGAGTCAGATGTGCCTCATTGACTGTAAACTGAGCAGCGACATGAGATTTCCAACAATGTGGTATGTGCGACCAGCAAAGGCTCAGACCAGCCTGCGCATAGGCACAGTCTGATCAAAGCCTTTGCTAGTTGCTTCTATATTCTTTGATAGTTAATCTACTGACTGAACATCATTTGGAGTTTCTAAGCTTAAAAGGGGGATGCACAAGCTCGTCTGAGTCTACACGTTCAAAATACCACATTGTGGGAAATCACATGTCTTGGCTCAATTGACTTTCAGTTAAAATTGGGCCTCCTCACGACAAAACTTGTCTTCAGGGTTTCCGACAAAGTGAGATTCACACCAGCCTGATAAGCTACAGAGACTAGCTAGAAAATTTAAATTTCGCTTGTAGTAAGTCTGGATATGATACTTTCAGCCAATAACAAAGGCGCTGATCAGACTGCGCCGATGGGCAGGCTGGTCTGCGCATTTGTTGTTCGCAAATCCCCCGTAGACAGGTTTTCTCGCGTCGAGGCCCAATTAAGCATTTGCAAGCAGACTACAAAATATTATGGATCATGATCAGCTGACTTCTCGGAGAGCAAGCTGACCTTTCAAAATGGCTAGGAGCATGGAATGTTAATTAATTAAAACAATACCTGAGACATGGAGGAAAAAGGTAAGACAGCTAAAGCCTAGATCAGTTTACATATCGAAATACCCCATTCAGAAAGGCATATTAAAAGATAAATTCCATATTTGACCCTTGACCACCTGAGCCTCGATTTATATTTTTTGGAATACACTGTTGATTCGGTTGAAGCCATCTGATCAGTCTTCACACTGTTTCTACTACAAATACATGTACATGCTTACAACTGGAATGCTTCAGGTTAGGGAGGCGTGTAGTATAAAAAAAATCAGTATGACAAGGGTTAAAAAGGCGATAAGGGCAAAAAAAAAATATGACATCCAATTAATTCCCTTGGCATAGTAGCCTTTAACAGATTTTCTGGTTATCTAATACTATCATTAACGCCATCAAAGCAAATAAAGCTCTAATTAACCATTAATTATTCTGTCAATATCCAAGAACTGGCAGATACCATGATATGAGCAATTTCATGAGAAAACAGGATTTCCTTGTATGCAATTAATAAAGGTGCAGATCAGCCTGCACATTCATGCACATTTATTCAGAAATTCAGTGGCACTCTGCGGCTTAACTATGTTAGACTATGTGTACATGCATATAACTCAGCTCCCCAAGTAGGCCTATAGGTAAAATTAGCTGCTTAATTTGATTTTCGGAAGAAAGTGTTAATTGCGTGTCTTAGCCCAGTGAATTACTCTAAAACCAATTTTCGCCTACTGGTCCCCCACTAACTCCCACTGGGGAAGTACCCCAGACTCCGTGGTACGTTATGGTCCTTGGGTGACCCTCTACCAAAGTTGTTCAAATTATTTTGATTGGTTGAAAAACATGGCCACCAGGGGGCATGGCCAGTTTTTTCCTATGTTAATATATGCTATCTTGTAAGGGAAACAAATCTTGCAAATGTGGTTTGTTGAGAGTTTTTCCCCTTGATTCTGGTAGATTTCTAACAAGTTTGTTCAAATTATGCCTCTGGGGCCAAAAATGTCCCGCCCCGGAGGTCACATGTATTACTTAGACTTACATAAACAAAAGTTGTCAGGTTCTACATCCTGTTAATTTAGTCAACATAACCCATATGTAAAACCTTAATGAAACTGCTGATCTATCAAAATTCAAAGCTGGTCTTTGAGAGGAGCTATGCTTACCTATATCAAAACAATTTCACACGAAATGTCCCTCAACCAAAATGCCATAACTGCCTAAATGGTTCTGCTCCACCAAAGAAGATGGCTGCCAGAGCAAGCCTTCTCCTCACTTTGGTGTAAGATGTTTGATAAATTCATTTTTCATCAAGAATTCCATTTTGATGACACCACTACCACATTTACGCCTATCATGGTATGAATAATTTAACTTTCAACAAAGTATCATTGTTTACTATTGAGTGTAACAGCGCAATCTGGCTGTAAAACAATACTGAGAAATGAAATGGTGCAACTTGAACTTGCGTCCTTGTGAATTAATGGCACTTTTTGGGTTTGGACCCTCGGTTACAAATCCAACCCATATCTGATCTTTCATACACTTACAGACTCGAATTTAATGTTTCTGACATGCCGAATGGTACACCTACTCACTCGACAGAAATGAAAAAAATATGGCATACCCAGTGTAACAAAATCATTTAAGAAACATAAGAGAAGCACCTGGTCTCAAAATATGGAACCTGTCAATGCTTCTATAGCGATTTTAAATATTTTTAATAATCATTTTATTGAGTGTTCTGATATTTAATCTTTTTGGCTTCTCTTGTTCTTAGGTCATCAAATAATGACCAATCAGATCATAGGTGGATCCAGTTCTGACAACATTAGTTTTTAGTCAATGATGTATTTCATTTAGAAAAGCAATCTGAGCTCTCTCTAAAGAACAATGACCAAGAAGTCTTAGATTTTGGTTACAAGGGCGAATCCAGAGTGGGGGGTGGGGGGGGGGGGGGTGAGGAAAGAGGGTCCAGACCCCCATCCCCTGTAAAATCACAAGTGGCTATAGGTTTCCTTAGAATAATTTTTATAGGAGTTGTGGCCCCTTCCAACTTAATTTTGAACAAAATGGTGGTTTCACAGTGATTCGTTTAGGCAGCAGCACCAAAGTATTTACAAAGGTTATCAGCACTAGTGGGGCGGATCCAGGATTTCTGAAAAGAGGGTTCATATTATAAATGTGTGGGGGTTCGCTTTGCTGATTTTATCTCAATTTTCTTAAATATCCCATGAAAATGAAATAATTTGGTCTCACTGAGACCAAATTATTACATTTTCATTGGATATTTAAAAACGGGGGGCAGGGAGGGGGGTTTAAGCGAACCCTTTCTGGATCTGCCACTGTATTTAGCAATATTTTTTTCAACAAAAGAGACTGGAATATTGAAGCTCATTTCAGATCATTTCGGTCTAGGGTTGATCATTCATTATGCAGTTACTGGAGGAGTTAATATTCGCTCGATGATTTATGGGGTCTTGTATCTGATCTAGCTACAAATGCCGATATGGGACAAAATTAAGAATTCTGTCTTGTGAAAGCTTTTATCATGGGTTCGCTGTTCCATTTTTGTGCCACAAAATACAATATTAGCCCTGAAAGTGCAACTAAAATTTTGCAGCTGACAACATTTTCAAATCTTGTCACTGCTTTAAGACACTGAATATGACTATTTCATGTGAATTGTCTGCTGGCAGAGGATTCATATCATATATCCAGCCTTATTACCCCAAAATCATGAAAGATATCACAATATTTCATCTGCTATAGATGTATTGGTGCTTTAAGGGTTAGCATTCACGGCTGCATCAGTTTCAAAGACAGTACAAATATATTCAAATAGTAAGGTCCCAGGGGGTTGATTGCGTTGTACTGAATGATGGAACTTAGATGTTGGTGTTACAGTATTGAACATGACAAGCACACTGTGTCATTAACTTTTTTTCCGAATTCTATACCCTGATCATCTGGCTTAATATACGTCTACACTGTTTACAAAACCTGGTAATTTTTTTTGAAAAAAATTAAGTGCAGCACACTAAGTCTTATTAGGTTTATCATGGCCATAACATGGTATCTGGGAGTTTAATAATGCCATCATTTTTTGCCATGTATTAAAAACAATGATACTAGAATCAAGCCCTTAATGAATCTTTTATTTTTGCAACCATTCATAACCCCATGAAAGACATAAATATGATTGACAGCTTCTGCCAAGCTCACTTGCTTGTGCATTACGTTCACTCGCCAGAAGTGACACTGTTGTTGTGATTGACAGTGGACATACCTGATTCGCATGTGCAAAACAAGCCTCTTATTTGATTCATTGGATGTCCGCTTGACATCGGCTGTTCCACTTTTCCGTTTTACACTCCAACAAAACAGTTAATGTGATTACATATTAAATATAACACTGTTTTGTTTCCTAAATGATTTCTGTATATTAGATATTCCTAATAAAAAGTGAATATAAGTAATAAATTCAATTTTTGATTGATTCATGGAATCATGAACACATCGGGTCTCTTGCAAAGTAAGTGAAGCCTGAATGCTTCACGTTACCTTTGCAAGAAACATGGGCCCGGAATTACAATGCCTCCTTAAAGTTAAGGAAGCCTTAAGTTAAGTATTGATATTTCATCAACATGATATATTAAATGCTTGATAAACTGCCTCTTGTGGTCAAAGATATCATTGTGATCTACCGAAAAAATGATACTATTTTGAATTTAATCAGTTTGAAACGTTATTTTTTGCATCCTGAAAATCAATACTTAACCTAAGTCTTCCTTAACTTAAAGGAGGCATTGTAATTCTGGGCCCTGATGTGTTCATGATTTCATAGACCAAAAATTGAATTTATTTACATTTTTGATAATGTTATGAAATATGGCTAAAACAAACTCAGATCTAGACATCTATAGGTCAAAAACTTGATATCAAAGTTAATTTAGTGATATAATAAATAGAATCCTAAAATTGTGCTCCTGTATTATTGAATGTATACAACAGCCTCATCTACAGAATTGCCGAAAAATGACAAGATTAACCAAGAAAGAAACGAAACAGGAATACAGGAACTATTGATTTGACAATTTCCGACTAGAATCCATTAGGTTATAAGGACATAGTAGATTTTGACGAGACTTGAATATTAAGCGGTAGACAATTGTGCTCTTGTCTGAACCAAGTCGCTCTTGGCAAGATTAGATTTGCATACTTATAGCAAACTGCTGAGGATGACAAGAGAGTAGGTCTTTTAACACTTTTCACCCCAATCACTACTTTTGTCATCTGCTCTCTCATCTGCTTATATAATTTGGTAGCCATAATTGCAAACAATATGAATCCTGATCAAACTGCTGACCATGATAAGAGAGTATGTCTTTTTACACTTTTCTCGCCAATCACTACTCTTGTCGTCTGCTCTCTCATCTGCTTATATAGTTTGATAGCCATTATTGCAAACAATATCAATCCTGATCAGGGTACATAGTGATTGATTTCAAAATAAATTCTAGACTGAAGTGCACCAGTGACTGATTAAGTTCTCTACCAATGGTTAATCATGGCCAACAGTGGCTGATTGAGTTCTCTTGCAATGGTTAATTATGCCCAACAGTGGCTGATTAAGTTCTCTACCAATGGTTAATCATGGCCAACAGTGGCTGATTGAGTTCTCTTGCAACGGTTAATCATGCCCAACAGTGGCTGATTAAGTTCTCTACCAATGGTTAATCATGGCCAACAGTGGCTGATTAAGTTCTCTACAAATGGTCTATCCTGGCCAACAGTGGCTGATTAAGTTCTCTAACAATGGTTGATCATGCCCAACAGTGGCTGATTAAGTTCTCTACAAATGGTTTATCCTGGCCAACAGTGGCTGATTAAGTTCTCTACAAATGGTTGATCATGGCCAACAGTGGCTGATTAAGTTCTCTACAAATGGTTGATCATGGCCAACAGTGGCTGATTAAGTTCTCTACCAATGGTTGATCATGCCCAACAGTGGCTGATTAAGTTCTCTACAAATGGTCTATCCTGGCCAACAGTGGCTGATTGAGTTCTCTACCCATGGTTATTCATGCCCAACAGTGGCTGATTAAGTTCTCTTGCAATGGTCTATCATTACCAACAGTGGCTGATAATGTTCGCTTGCAATGGTTAAACATGGGCAACAGTGGCTGATTAAGTTCTCTACAAATGGTTAATCTTGGCCAACAGTGGCTGATTAAGTTCTCTTGCAATGGTAAATCATGACCAACAGTAGCTGATTTAGTTCTCTTGCAATGGTTAATCATGACCAATAATGGCTGATTAAGTTCTCTTGCAATGGTCTATCATGACCAACAGTGGCTGATTAAGTTCTCTAGCAATGATCTATCATGACCAACAGTGGCTGATTAAGTTTTCTAGCAATGGTCTATCATGACCAACAGAGACTGATTAAGTTCTCTTGCAATGGTCTATCATGACCAACAGTGACTGGTTAAGTTCTCTAGCAATGATCTGTCATGACTAACAGTGGCTGATTAAGTTCTCTAGCAATGGTCTATCATGACCAACAGAGACTGCTTAAGTTCTCTAGCAATGGTCTATCATGACCAACAGAGACTGATTAAGTTCTTTAGCAATGGTCTATCATGACCAACAGAGACTGATTTAGTTCTCTAGCAATGGTCTATCATGGCCAACAGTGGCTGATTAAGTTCTCTTGCAATGGTCTATCATGACCGACAGTGGCTGATTAAGTTCTCTTGCAATGGTCCATCATGACCAACAGAGACTGATTAAGTTCTCTTGCAATGGTTAATCATGTCCAACAGTGACTGATTAAGTTCTCTTGCAATGGTCTATCATGACCAACAGTGACTGGTTACGTTCTCTTGCAATGGTTAATCATGGCCAACAGTGGATGATTAATTTCTCTTGCAATGGTTAATCATGGCCAACAGTGACTGATTAAGTTCTCTACAAATGGTTAGTCATGGCCAACAGTGGATGATTTATTTCTCTTGCAATGGTTAATCATGGCCAACAGTGACTGCTTAAGTTCTTAAGCAATTATGGTCTATCATGACCAACAGTGGCTGATTTAGTTCTCTACGATTGGTCTATCATGACCAACAGTGGCTGATTAAGTTCTTTAACAATGGTTTATCATGATTAAGGTCTCCAGCTATAGTTTATCATGGCCAACAGTGGCTGTTACTTTCTCTAGCCATGATTTATCATGGCCAGCAAGTCCTGATTAAATTTTCTAACAACGGTTTATCATGGCCAGCAGTTCCTGATTAAATTTTCGAACAACGGTTTATCATGCATGGCCAACAGTGGCTAATAACATTCTATGAAGCCATGTTTAAAATGGGTAATAGTGGCTGATTAAGTTCTCTAACAATGGTTTATATTGGCCAACAGATGCTGATTAAGTGCTCTAACAATTTCTTTATTAGCCATGGTTTATCATGGCCAACAGTGACTGATTAAGTTCTCTACAAATGGTTTATCCTGGCCAACAGTGGCTGATTAAGTTCTCTACAAATGGTCTATACTGGCCAACAGTGGCTGATTAAGTTCTCTACCAATGGTAGATCATGCCCAACAGTGACTGATTAAGTTCTCTACAAATGGTTTATCCTGGCCAACAGTGGCTAATTAAGTTCTCTACAAATGGTTTATCCTGGCCAGCAGTGGCTGATTAAGTTCTCTACCAATGGTTGATCATGCCCAACAAAGGCTGATTAAGTTCTCTACAAATGGATTATCCTGGCCAACAGTGGCTGATTAAGTTCTCTACCAATGGTTAATCATGGCCAACGGAGACTGATTTAGTTCTCTTGCAATGGTTAATCATGGCCAACAGAGACTGATTAAGTTCTCTACCAATGGTTAATCATGGACAAAAGAGACTGATTAAGTTTTCTATTAATAGTTTATCATGGCCAACAGAGACTGATTAAGTTCTCTACCAATGGTTAATCATGGTCAACAGTGGCTGAAGTAGTTCTCTTGCAATGGTTAATCATGGTCAACAGTGACTGATTAAGTTCTCTACCAATGGTTAATCATGGACAACAGAGACTGATTAAGTTCTCTATTAGTAGTTAATCATAGCCAACAGTGACTGATTAAGTACTCTACCAATGGTTTATCATGGCCAACAGCGACTGATTAAGTTCGCTTCCAATGGTTATTCATGGACAACAGAGACTGATTGAGTTCTCTTGCAATGGTTATTCATGACCAACAGAGACTGATTAAGTTCTCTACCAATGGTTAATCATGCCCAACAGTGGCTGATAAAGTTCTCTACCAATGGTTAATCATGGACAACAGAGACTGATTAAGTTCTCTACCAATGGTTAATCATGGCCAACAGAGACTGATTAAGTTCTCTACCAATGGTTAATCATGGCCAACAGAGACTGATTAAGTTCTCTACCAATGGTTAATCATGGACAAAAGAGACTGGTTAAGTTTTCAAAAGAGACTGGTTAAGTTTTCTATTTATAGTTTATCATGGCCAACAGATACTGATTAAGTTTTCTACCAATGGTTAGTCATGGTCAACAGTGGCTGATTAAGTTCTCTACTAATGGTTAATCATGGACAACAGAGACTGATTAAGTTCTCTATTAGTAGTTTATCATAGCCAACAGTGACTGATTAAGTACTCTACCAATGGTTAATCATGGCCAACAGCGACTGATTAAGTTCGCTACCAATGGTTATTCATGCCCAACAGTGGCTGATTAAGTTCTCTACCAATGGTTGATCATGCCCAACAGAGACTGATTAAGTTCTCTACCAATGGTTAATCATGCCCAACAGTGGCTGATAAAGTTCTCTACCAATGGTTAATCATGGACAACAGAGACTGATTTAGTTCTCTTGCAATGGTTATTCATGACCAACAGAGACTGATTGAGTTCTCTACCAATGGTTAATCATGGTCAAAAGTTGCTGGTTTAGTTCTCTTACAATGGTTAATCATGGTCAACAGTGACTGATTAAAATCTTAACCATTGGTAGAGAACTCAATCAGCCTCTGTTGGCCATGATTAACCATTGGTAGAGAACTTAATGTTGGCCATGATAAACTATTAATAGAGAACTTAATCTCTACCAATGGTTAATAATGGACAAAAGAGACTGATTAAGTTCTCTACCAATGGTTAATCATGGACAACATAGACTAATTAATTAAGTTCTCTATTAATAATTTATCTTGGCCAACAGAGACTGATTAAGTTTTCTACCAATGAATAATCATGGACAACAGAGAGTGATTAAGTTCTCTAGCAATGGTTAATCATGGACAACTGAGACTAATTAAGTTCTCTACCAATGGTTAATCATGGACAACATAGACTAATTAAGTTCTCTATTAATAATTTATCTTGGCCAACAGAGACTGATTAAGTTTTCTACCAATGAATAATCATGGACAACAGAGAGTGATTAAGTTCTCTAGCAATGGTCTATCATGACCAACAGTGGCTGGTTAAGTTCTTTAGCCATGGTTTATCATGGCCAACAGTGACTGATTAAGGTGTACAGCCATGGTTTATCATGGCCAACAGCAGCTGTCAAGCTCTCTAAGCCATGCTTAATCATGGCCAACAGTAGCTGATTAAATTTTCTAACAATTGTTTATCATGGCCAATAGTGGCTAATTACATTCTAATAAGCCATGATTTAAATGGGTATCAGTGACTGATTAAATTCTCTAACAATGGTTTATCATGGCATTAAGTTCTCTAACACAATGTGTTCTCTAGCCATGGTTTATTATGGCCAACAGTGGCTGATTATTAGTTCTCTACAAATGGTTTATCCTGGCCAACTGTGGCTGATTAAGTTCTCTAACAATGGTATATCATGAGTTACTTTTGCTGATTTGTTCTCAAGCTGTGGTTTATCAGGTAACAGTGACTGATTATGCTTTATCATGTATAACAGTAGCTGTATATTCTTTTATCTGGGCACTGGCTGATTAAGACTGAATTATAATAAGGGGATCTATGGCAGATTATGTTCTTTCAAAAGTCATCAACATACATGAATCACAAACTCTGAACTTCAGATTGAGTCATGTTTTTCTTGTTAGATTATTAGCTGATTATCTAATCTTTGATAATCCAAGTTTCCATAACATCATAAAGGAATATCTCTGGGGTAAAATCATCTTTCTGGAAAAGTCATACTAATAAACAACTAAATATTAACTCTTTCCTTGCTAGCGTTTGCTGATAACCTTTGCAAAGAGTTTAGAACCAGATCAGCACTGACAGAATGTCTGTCCTGATCTGGATTCAAACCATTTGACACTCTGATAGTGTTTTAAAAAAATTCATTTTAAAAAAAGTCATCAGATGACATCAAAAATATGAAATATTTCCCAGTATGCGAAGTACGGGGCAAAGAGTTAAGGCACCAAGAACTTTTGTGCAAGATAAAGATTAAAGGGACAGTCATACAATGTTTTTAATGTAAAAGGGCTTTTCTAGATTATTACCAAAAATGTTGAAAAATAAATATGGGGACAATTTTTTACCTACCAAATTCTCCAAGAACTGGCTAATGGTAAACAACATTGCCTAAACAAGTACAAACAACCCAAGCGTCTGTGGGACAATGATTAAGCAGTACCTTTGTACTAAAAAGCATTTGTCAGATATTCTTGATCTTGTCTTTACAAGATTCAATGAATACTGATGAAGGGGAATTGTTTTCTGGAAACAGAACTTGCCGTATATTTCCAAAATATTCAGGCACCTTATAATTCTTGTTGTATTCTTAATACATTTGTTATTGATCTTAGACAATCTGGTGAGCTGTATAAAATAAAGCAATGGAATGAAATACAGATCAGACTGCTCCCAAATATGGCAAACAGTTTCCCTGATCAGACTGATCCATCTGTCTGAAGATTTTGTACCTTTTTTTCCCTAAATACTTGAACTCGAACTTAAATCTGATGTCTCAAATTAAAAAAAAACTGTACTGGTATTTGTTCTACTAACTCCCTTTTGTAGTACTGCTATACTGAATATTCTCGTTTCAAAAAAATTTAAGACGAACTATATTAGATTCATTAATCAATTATAAGGGGTTTAATGAAAAATTGTAACATACCCTACATCTGGGGCGACCATATTTGTTTTTAAAGGTCCATATCTGTGGCTCAGTAATTGCTTACTTCGATGATATAACCAATTCGGGAATCAAATCAAATCAAATCAATTTTATTGGTATATAGTCCAGTCACAGGATTGGCACCAGTCACATGTATACAGTTACACAAGAACAATCACAGACTTAATATATGTACAAATAGGGAATCTTACCTAATATTTTGCACTTTTCTGAAGTCTTATAATTTATGTAAATTATCAAATATTTTGTGGGGTAACGTATGTATCAGGCTGTTACAAGTTAACACGGCCATTGCCAGAGGGCTAACATGTTGCAAAATCCTTACAGACACTGGGCTTTTATGGTCTACAAATTCCCCCTGGCCAGCAACCTACGCCAATCGTTAGAACTGGGCTTCCATTAACACTGAGCACCCTCTAGTGTTTAATGAGGATGTCTATTTTTGGGTCGATCAAGGGATTCAACATTTTGTTTTGGGAAACAAGGGGAGAAAAGCCATTTATTTCTGCGAACAAGAGAAATGGTACTACTGCCCCCCCCCCACCCCCTAGCTCCCAGGAGGCCTCAACATTTGCAAACATCTAAGAATTTTGGCCCTTAGCCCACCAATCACGACTTTTGTCCTCTCGTCTGCTTATGTTCTTAGGTATAGCCAATATTGCAAACAATATAGACCCAGATCAGACAATTTCAGGACAAAAAATAGTGGCGGGATAAGGGTTAAGTTCAGTTTTTCAGTTATCATGTGTGGATCTAGAGGGGGGACTTGAGGTCCCGACCCCCCTAGAAAATCAGACAATCATGTGTCTGCCAATGAAACGCCATTTTAGTGTCATTACACTGGTGGGCCAATGGTGGCCCGTTTAGATACTTGTATGGATCCCCTCTACCATTTGTAAAATATGATGACTAAAGCAAATAAAAAATTTAAAGAAAGCCCATCTAAACTTTGGACCCCAGGATCTCAACTTTGGAACCCCCTGGCATGATTACCCTTATCATATATATGAGATAAGTGATACAGGACCAATTTCATTCATCAGCAATATAAAGAGCTCAGCCTACAGATTATGGGATATTCCTGACAAAACTTTCTGGATCCGCACATGGTATGATTGTTTACCCTTTTCATGTATAAAACTGGGATAAATGATACAGGACCAATTTCATTCAAAGAGCTCAGCCTACAGATTATGGGATATTTGTGATCACATGACATAAATTGGTTCCTTGACTCAATCATCTGGTTCCAAATGTCTGGTGTCAGTAACCGTAGATCAATCAACTATAACCTCTTGTCTTTTAATCATGCAGATTTGAGCCCCAACGTGATTTCCAACAATGTGGCATTTTGACAAGTGTAGACCCAGACGAGCCTGTGCAACCTCCTTTTAAGCTTAGAAACTCCAAATGATATTTGGTCAGTAGCTTAACACTCATATGTTATTCAAGCGACTAGCAAAGGTTCTGATCAGACTGTGCGTATGCGCAGGCTGATCTTAGCCTTTGCTGGTTGCACACACCACTTTGTTAGAAATCTCATGTCGAGGCTCATTTCTAGATGTATCTTGTGAACTTATGTAGTTCGAGTAATTGTCCCAAGGCTCTTTGCAATAGGGCGACTGTGGTCCAATTTCAAACTATTTTCAAAACTCTATGCTTGCTGGGTAATTATCCCCATCGCTTTTTTCAAAACTAGAGGACCTGACGGTCCTGAAGCGCTCACCTGATCTCCTTAATAATGTTAAAAGAGGTCAAGATCAACTACGGTTTATAATGAAACATATTTTGTTTTATGGGGGTTGCGGCCATTTTCGTCAAGTAACTTAAAACAATCTAATGAATACTTTATCAAACAGCCCAGTGATTTCTGAAGAAAAGATGTTTAGATAGGTATGTGGCATTCCAAATGAGTGGCCTTGGATAAAAGGTCACAGGTCAGCTTGACATTTGGTACTTATATAAAACCTTTGTCTTGTTAGTTTAAGCATTTCTTGCAAGTATTATGATTTCGCCCTAAAAAGTTATAGAAAAATGAACAAATTTAAGATTTTTCCCATATAAAATTAATGCATTAGGAATCAAATTTGACCTTGCCATAAAGTAGGTCAAGGTCAACCTAGATTCATCAGTTGTGCAAATCTGGTAGGGCCCACATCCCCAATGCTACATACCAAGTCCCAAGGCCAATAGCCTTTTGGTTTTAGAGAAGAAGATATTTAAGGGTTTTTACCATTTATGGGCGTGGTGGCCATCTTGGTCATGTGACCAGTACAATTGGTATAAATTTTGGCTAACCTATCATAAGGAGTCTTCATATGAAATTTTAGTTCAATTGGCCTAGTGGTTTCTGAGGAAACTATGTTTTAATGTGTTGATGGGACTCCAATATGAGCGACCTTGGCTGAAAAGTTAAAGGTCAACCTTGACCTTTGAAACTTATTTATAGCCATTGTCTCATTAGATTTAACATATCAAGTGAGAATAATGACTTTGGCTTCAACAGTATTCAAAAAATCAACTTTTCAAAAAAAAAAAACATTAAATGCATTAGGAAGCAAATTTGACCTTGACGTTAAGTAGGTCAAGGTCAACTTAGGATCATCATTTGAACAAACTTGGTAGGCCCCACATCCTCAATGCTACATACCAAGTCCCAAGGGCACCGGCCTCCTGGTTCTGGAGAAGAAGATTTTTAAAGAGTTTTTACCATATATGAGCGTAGGGGTCATCTTGGTCATGTGACCAAAATATTTTGTATAAATTTTGGCTAACTTATCATAAGGAGTCTTCACATGAAATTTGAGTTCAATTGGGCCAATGGTTTGTTTGAAAACTTTGTTTTAATATATTGATGGGGCTCCAATATGAGCAACTTAGCTGAAAGGTCAAAGGTCAACCTTGACCTTTGGAACTTATTTATAGCCATTGTCTCATTAGGTTAAACATATCAAGTGAGAATAATGACTTTGGCTTCAACAGTATTCAAAAAAATCAACTTTTCAAAAAAATTCCCATTTAAATGCATTAGAAAGCAAATTTGACCTTGACGTTAAGTAGGTCAAGGTCAACCTAGGATCATCATTTGGACAAACTTAGTAGGCCCCACATCCCAAATGCTACATACCAAGTCCCGAGGTCATTGGCCTTCTGGTTCTGGAGAAGAAGATTTTTAAAATGTTTTTACCATATATGGGCGTGGCGGCCATCTTGGTCATGTGCCCAGGACCATTTGAACAAACTTTCGTTCCCGCGTCCTAAGGAGTCACCATATGAAATTTGAGTTTGATTGGCCCAGTGGTTTCAGAGGAGAAGATGTTTGAAATTGTGGACAGACGGACGGACGGACCACGGACGGACGCTGGAGTGACTGGTATACTTTTAGCTCACCCATGAGCCTTCAGCTCAGGTGAGCTAAAAAGCCATGGGAATATTAATCACCTCTGTCCGTCCATCTGTCTGTCCGTCCTTCCTGCTATTTCCCCCTGAACCATTGGACCAAATCCAACCAAATTTGGTGTGTGAAATGCTCACATGAGAGTGGCGCACAGCGGCACATTGTTTTGGCTCCCCCCCCCCCCCCCCCTGGGGCCCTGGGGAGGGTCCAAAAGGTCAAATATCATTAAATTTCAATTACAAAGTCAATTTCAAAGATTTTTAAACCAAATGTTTGTGTGTCTTCTCACAAATGAAAGATATAAAACATATCATACGGGATTTTCATTCGGCCGCCTGGGTCATGCCCCAGGGGCGAGACTTGGGGGTATTATGGGGGGCTGGGGGGTAAAAAAAAATGTTTTCCGAAATTCAACCTCAAGTCCAGCACTGCACCACTCAGCCACTGCAAAATATTTTATGGAAACCCGTAAATGTGTACTATGTCATATAAACATTGGAGAATGCAACATTTCATCAGGGTCTGCACTGTTCTCTTAGACAAGAACACTTTATAGAGAAAGAAACATATCATTATTTAGATATGATAACCTGCAACCCAACCCATCCCCACCCCCTATATTTTTACAATTGATCCAGCAGCAAAGGACTTGATTGACCAAGAAAATAAGGATTGAGATGGGACCAGCCTGAACTGTTTTGTTACCTAAGAAATTATAAAATGTCAAGTGAACAAATAGTCCCTGATCAGACTGATCTAGAACTACCTTTTCGTTTTTTTTTTTTAATAATTTGGTTCTCATTCTTGAAGAGAGTATGTATTGATTTTGCAATTCAACAGAAGCTGATTTGAATTTCTGCAGCTGGTGTCTGCAGTTTCAGAACTTTTGTCAATTTTATACAAAATATAATTTCTTATTGTCTTTTACCATGCTGATGGCACAATGAGCAGACATCGCAGATGGAAAAAAATGAGTTCAAACGTAAGCTCTTTGCCTTCAAGTGTTGTCTGCTGCATGATAAACTTTGCAAACAGTTTGAATCCAGATCAGGCACGACAAAATGTCAAAATGTCGGGCCTGATCTTGATTCTAACTGTTTGACACTATTCCTGAGAGACTTTTTAAAAAAGGTTAATATTGAAAAATGGCAGATTGTCAGAACAAGAAAATATAATGTATTGATATCCCTTCAGTATAGAATCGCATTAGACACATAATATATTTGTGAAAAAGGGCAATAACAAAACATGCATTGAGGTTAGAGTTATGGCCCTGGTGTACTGCACTTCCTTTCATGATGGTCTTAAACTGCATGTTAAGTTACAGGTCAGCTGTTATACTTTTAGAGAAAAGAATCCTTTAGTAAAAAAGGGTAGTAACTCAAAGTTTACAGAAGCTAGAGTTTATGGCTCTTCTGTATGCATGTCAAGTTAAATGTTGTCGTTAGTGTTGAGAAAATGGTAGAACTAACAAAAAATATTTTGGTGAAAAGGGATCTTCAGAATTTCATTTTATTAGTTCGTACTGTGACGTTTTTCAGGATAATAATTTTTGTTAGTTCGTACACAGCGAAAAATAATTATTTTTTACTGTACGAACTAATACAAGATTTACCGTAACTAAAAAATAATTCCCTGTGTCCCCTTTAAATGTAAAATGTACCAGCTGAGCTATATATACATAGTCAATTAGATGGAAAAATCCATCAGTCTAGAAAAGGGTGTACAGTTCAAAGATGACAGAATCATTTGAGGCAATGGATGAATGATGATAGCAATGTTTAATTAGGCCAGATTTTTTTTATTAGTTGATTTACGGGATTTTTTTTTCAGATTTAGGGTCGGGGGGAGGAAAAATAAAAATAAAAAAACTCTGAAAATGACCAGTTAACTGGTCATTTTCAGAGCTTTTTTTTTTTTTTATTTTTTTTTTTTTTTTATTAATTTTTTTTATTTATTTTTATTTTTTTCATTTTCAGAGCTTTTTTTTTTTTTTTTTTTTTATTATTTATATATCCAGAAAAACAGTAAAACTAGTATGGTAAACCAACTGTCTGTATTAAATCTTTAAATATTTTATCCTTTTCCCAAAAATCTGGACAGGACAATTACTTTTAACAGCGTCACTCTCAAAAATACAGACAGAACCTCAAAAATATATTTTTTTTTTCAACAAAACAAATAATATTTAGAGTCGGCGGATAAAATAAAAAAAAAAATCTAGAAATTAAATTTTATTTTTTTCCTACTTTCCGGAAAATTACAGTAGGAGGGTTCGTAAATCAACTAATATAAAAATTCTGGCCTTAGCAGTAAAAATGCTACACATATATGTGAACATTCTTTTGGCTTTTAACTAATTACATCCACTTTCATATAAAAAAGTGACTCAGATTTATCATTAATAAAAATATTGTGGATAATTTGAAATTCGTGAAAATATTCATGAATGGTGATTGGAACTAAATATAAACCATGACTGGCCTAATATTCTCATATAAAGCCAAATAAAAAATACCTGTGTTTACAGGGTTACCTGACCCTACCTAAATTTACTGGTGAAACCTAGAATTTTTTTCAGGTTTTCTGAAAAAAATATATTTTTATTCATTTTGAAAGGCATTTCGCCTTTCAAAATGCATAAAATTATATTTTTTTCCAGAAAAAAAAAAGATAATTAAAAAAAATATGTTTGCCTACCCAGACCCGTTACCCGAAACACACTTATTTTTTTTATTTGGCCTAAGCACCAGACTGGCTGGACCCAAAAAATAATTCAATAAATTTGGATTTATATTTGTGAATGAAAAACAGTGTGGATCTAAGAAGCTGACAATTTTTTTTTAAAAAAAAAAGGTGTATAATTTTGAAAAAGTTGTAGTTAAGTGCACTTACAAGGGCAAATATGGTACATGCTCTAAGTTGATATTGGAGGACGGGTACTTTAAGCAGTGACTATAACCCAGTACGCATATAAAAGCGGACCACCCTCGGCCCTTCAGCGAAACACCATTTGATGGCGTTTCACTGGTGGGCCGACAGTAGTCCGAGATGGCATGCTGGCTGGGAACTTCTTCAAACAGTTAGGACTCAAATCAGGGCTGATAGAGGCCTAGGCCCTGATTTTGACACTCTGGTAGTGTCTCTGAAAGAAATTTTTGAAAAAATTTGATTTTGAAAAAAGTCAGCAGCAAAGACTCTGATGGCATAACATATTTTAGGGACAGAAAAAATAATAATAATCTCATGCTCACTGTCGAGTCTCCCCTAGATGTGCACAATGAGCTGTCCCAACTTCTTTATTATCCAACCAGATGGAAGAATCCATTAGCTTAATAGTGAGTTAATTTATCAGAATGTTTATATACGACGAAAAATGTAAAACTTATGATCATTTTTGCAAACAGTTTGGAAAATGTCAGGCCTGATCTGGATCCAAACTGTTTGACACTCTGATGGTATTGGTGAAAGAATAAAATGTCGGGCCTGATCTGGATCCAAACTGTATGACACTCTGATGGTAATCCTGAAAGAATAAAATGTCGGGCCTGATCTGGATCCAAACTGTTTGACACTCGGTTGGTATTGCTGAAAGAATTTTTCCAAAACAGTTGATTTGGACAAATTCAGAAGATGGACTATAGAAAACAAGGTGGTTTATGAAAATTGGGTGAATTAGAGATTATGACATCATCGTAGGATAATTGTGTTTGATGTAAACTACATGTATCTAAAACTAATGTGTGAATATGGAAGCTCAAATTGTTTGACACTCTGATGTTATTGCTGAAAGAATTTTTCAAAAAAAGTTGATTTTGAACAAATTCAGAAGACAGAATATGGAAAACAAGGTGTTATATGAAAATTTGGTGAATTAGAGATTATGACATCATCGTAGGATATGTGTGTATGCTGTAAACTATCTAAACCTAATGTATGAAATATGGAAGCTCAATGGAAACTCAGTATACTGAAATAGAAAACTTTGACAACGATGGGATCCAAGTACAATATGAAAACTGGGAAATCCTGGCACTGTTTATGTTGCTGGTGTGCTTCCTTAGAAGAAGATGACGCTGATGCAAGGTAGGTCACCTTTGTTGTACTGTCAGTGAAATCATTTTATAGTTGTTTCCCTTAGTATATGGATGGCTGTTGTTGCAAGATGAGTCACTCTTTTTATGAGAATGTCCGGAATTATTTTGTGGTTAAGTCCCTTATCCAAGAAAATAGGCCAAGTAAAAAAAAAAGTATGTGTGTTGTTTTATTTTATAGATGTGGCATTTTGAATAAAGAATTGAATTGAATTCAGGACAACTTTTCCATACTTGCTAATTCATTAAGATGGAACCTAATTTCAATTTCATGCAATATTTTGGAGCTAGGTCAGAGCAAACAATGTAGACCCAGATCAAACATGTGGGGATCCAGGAATTTTCGTCAGGGGAAGGTCCAGGTCAGTGTGACAAAAAAAGCTCTGACAACGTTTTTTTTTTTTTTTTTAGTCCTAAGCTTATTTTACAGAAGTCAAATGGTCAATTTAAAAGAAATCTATCATTTTTCAAGGTTCCAGAGGGGGTCCAACATTTTCCAGGGGGGGTCCAACTTTTTCCAGGGGGGGGGTCCCATTGCTTATTTCCTATAGAAACCCATATAACTTGTGATTTTCCCGGGGGGGGGGGGGGGGGGGGGGGGGGGGGGGGGGGGGGGGTCCGGACCCCCTGTCCCCCCCTCTGGATCCGCACTTGTCAAACTGCTCTCAGGGTCTACATTGTTTGCTAAACATTACTTATTATGAAATCATCTCCAGGTATTCAAATAAATTTGTTAAAGTTTACTATAATATTAAAAACTATGTGAGCATAAGTAATAAATAAAGGATACTCTTCCGAGGCTTTCTAGTTTAAACCGCGAGGTGGGGTAGCCCACCGAGCGGTTTAAACAGAAAGCCGAGGAAGAATCCTTTATTTAGCTTGTAGTATGGCGCAGGCGCAAATAAACACGTGTTACTGACACCTGACGAAATTTACATTAGCTCCTCCCTGCATCCGTCCTAAGCTGTCAATTATATTACATCTACCTACTACTGGTTAATTAAAGTTACCGCCCACATCGCTGTTTAACTAAAATTGGAAGTTAGAGTAAGGTTTTAAGCTCCTCCTTCGTCGTTATTCTAGGGTGTCTGATTTAAACATCAGCAAAGATCAAAGAAAAAAGCATCGGCCATACTACAATAAAGATTTTTACCTAGATATAAAAAAAAAGGTAATAACAACAACAACAATGCATACACAATAAAACATGACAAAAATAAATTTCTACTTGTGTTTTTTTACCTGACATTATTCAAAACACACATTTTTTAAAATTTGGCCTAAAGGGTCAAAATGTCTTCCTTGAGCAATGTATTTTCGGCAACAAATCAGACAGAACTTTGACATGATCATGTGTCATACGCTAATCTTGATACAAGTCATACAAAGGCTAATGAGACTCTGAAGTGTTGCTATAAATATGCAAAATTGTATGAATTGATCATAAATTGACAGACAGTTCAAGTTTGATTGATCGACTTAAGGTTATTGGGGTTAGTCATGAAAATTTGGTGCTACTGTTGGCACGGCTGCCTATCTTTTCAATAACAACATGAAGATACCTACACTTGTGGTGAAAAGAAAATTTTTTTTTGTGTTTTTAATTTTTACTCTCTGTCTTGCTTTTTAAGCAAATATGCTGCCCGCTTCCAAATTTCATTCTGGAATGCATTCACATTTTACATTTAAAATCATGTAAAAACCTATTTTACAAGTACCATATTTTCCTAAACATAAAATTGGCCATTTAACGTTCTTCGACTGTTTCATGAACATTTTTAGATCTTAAGGCCATTTCACATACACACCGAAACCGAACCGAAACCGAACCGAAAAAATAAAATGCTTTAAACCCTATGAGGGCTTTCACATATGCACCGAAACCGAACCGAAACCGAACGCCAAACCGAAAACGTGCACAAATTTGATTTTATTTTTTTCGGTTTCGGTGGCCGAATTTCAGAAAATAGATAGGTAATTTTGATTAAATCTGCACATACTCAACCACGTGAGTTGTAAATAACTTAGTGATCATGAAAGCCATTGATGGATTGTCCAGCGAGACAATTGTGCGATAATTTACAAACACAATACTATTGACTACAGAATTTTGTGGGACAATACCCAGAGCGACTATAAAGACCACGAACTTAATGCAGTGACATGGAACAATTTGTATTGTAAAGGTATTTCTGCTATCTGAGAGGGAAATTAGTCCAAATTATACAGGCATTTTCCTACATTTCGTCAACAGATTCGGTGCATATGTGAAAGGTCTGCCAAAAACGAAACGATGCAATTCGATGGCCGTTACGGTTTCGGTTCGGATTCGGTGTATATGTGAAACAGCCCTAATTTTACACAGTTCTTATACATGTCTAGAATAGTACAAAGAGGATCTTACATGAGAGCTCATGTTTTATTGAATTTATTAAACTAGTTGAGGTAAGAGATAAAATGCAAGGCTTGCTGAGCATTTTATCTCTTTTTCGCAACAAGTTTAATAAATTCAATAGTTTAAAGCTATTTCTTGAACTGTTCCTGAGCAATTTATGAACCAAAATTGGGCAAGCAATAATAAGTAGAAACTCTATACAAAAACTTTTTTTTATTTAACCTTCCATGTACCAAAATGCTGATAAACCCTTAAAGCTCCAGCCACAACAATTAATGTTGTACTCTTTTTTCATCTGCTTAAATGATTTAGAAGCCTCTTTATTTTTTGTGAGATCATATGATATGGGAAACAGTGAAAATGCAGATCAGACTGCTCCTTTAGGTCAGGATAATCCTAGTTTATAGGAAAAGTTTAAGCACTTTGCAGCCACTGACATGATAATTATAATCACCGAGTTACAGGACTGGACAATTTTTCAAATCCCAAGTAAATCTACAGAAAACAAAAAGGGTATGTTTGGTTCTAGAGCTCATGACAGTTCCCTTCCATTCCATTCCAATCCATTCCATTCCATTCTATTTCATTCCAATCCAATCCATTCCATCCGGGATTGGAGAATAATGGAATGGGTTAAGCCTGGGGATTGGAGAGTAATGGAATAAGTTACACCTGGGGAATGGAAAGTAACAAAGGAGTTAACACCTGGGGAATTGGAGAGTAACATAATGGGTAACACCTTTGGATTGGAGAGTAATGGAATGAGCTATGCCGAGCGAATGGAGAATAACGGAATGGGTAACACCTGGGGATTGGAGAGTAATGGAATGGGTAATGCCTTGGGATTGGAGAGTAATAGAATGGGTTACACCTGGGGAATGAAGAGTAATGGTATGAGTTACACCTGGGGAATGGAGAGTAACAGAATGGTAAACACCTGGGGAATAAAGAGTAACAGAATGGATAACACCTGGGGAATGGAAAGTAACAGAATAGGTAACACCTGAGGATTGGAGATTAATGAAATTAGTCACCCCTGGGGATTGGCGAGTAACAGAATGGGTAAGGCCTGGGGAATGGAGAGTTATGGAATGAGTTACACCTGGGGAATGGAGAGTAATGGAATGAGTTACACCTGGGGAATGAAGAGTAACAGAATGGGTAACGCCTTGGGAATGGAGAGTAACAGAATGGGTAACACCTGGGGAATGGGGATTGGAGAGTAATAGAATGGGTAGCACCTGGGGAATGGAGAGTAACAGAATAGGTAACACCTGGGGAATGGGGATTGGAGGGTAACAGAATGGGTAACACCTGGGGAATGAAGAGTAACAGAATAGGTAACACCTGGGCAATGGGGTTATGCCTAGGGAATGAAGAGTAACAGAATGGGCTATATACAGCTAGGGAATAGAGAATAACAGAATTGGTTACACCTTGGTTACCAAGGATGCAGAGAAGAAGGTCTGACCAGGATGTACACTGTTTGCTATGCAAAGCGAGCAACTTGGGTTCTTTAAATTGTGTACCTTGTATTAGTCAGGTGCTAATTGCCAATGCATGGGTGCAGTTAATTGTCAGAGCACCTGCTCTTTTCTGTAGATAACACCAGATTTTTTTCTTAGAAAAACTAGACAAAAGCACTTTCCTTGTTTCATAAAACAGACATTTGTTAAATACATGAGTTACATTAGTAATCAGAGAAAACAATTGCCAGACCTCTGAAAATGATTGCTTGAAATACCATTCTAAGGGAGTGAAAATTGTATGTTGATTTGAAAGTTCTTACCCTTAAGTTTGCAATAGAATTACCACAGATTCTGTTCATGATCAGGAAAAAATAAATTTAGACTTGATATTTCATGTGAAGCGTCTACTGGCAAATATTTCATCTTCTTTTCCCTGAAAATGTTGAGGTATAAAACTGGCTATCATTCTAATGCAGTCATAATTGTTGCTTTAATTAACCCCTTACCTCATAGAGACGCCTTTTAGCACTTTTGCAAACAGAGCAGACCTAGATCTGCCTGATGATGGTATACTCATTTTGCTTATTTAAACATGATATATCTGATCCTACAGTAGTGGACCTGACAAGTAATTTCTTTGTTCAATATACCAAAATGAAAGTTTATTTATATAATTATTCATAGTGGGTGGAGCCTTGAAGGAAAGCTAGGGTACTTTCAGCTTAAATTGAATGGCTTTGATAAATGGGGCACCATTTACCCTTTCCCCACCAGTCACAACTTTTTTTGTCTGCATGCCTCATCTGCTTATCTTCTTAGAAACAATATGGACGTACGTATTCAGACTGCTTCCAGATCAGGGTGCATATTGTTTGTTACCATGAAAAAATCTAGTCTGAAGTGCACTTGAAATTTATGCAGCAGGTGTAAAGTGCAGACCAAATTTTAGGGGAAAATGTGGCGGGATATGAGTTACCTTCTTTTTTACATGAAAGTATAGATCCAGATGAAATATTGCAATCAAGTGGCCTAACCACAATACATGGCTAAAAATCCCACTGTCAATATTTGGTTTTATTAATTCTTACTGGAATTGACCAGGAAGTGACAAGAAATTCAATTAAGTTTAATTATAAGGGTATATATCAGGCTAATTGCTTGATAAAATTAATTTTTGTTTTATATGCTGAGGCAGGAAGGATGAAATTCAGGAATTACATGGTCTCTCATTTCTACCCCATTGAAAAGTAAGTCAAAATTAGTTGTTGGCATTTTAACATTTATGAGCAGGATAAATTCCGTGCTCAGCTGAGTTGAGCATGGAAAAAGTTTTATAACCTCGGGGCCTGCTGGTCTTCACTAAGGGATTGGATGGGAGAGGGTAGAGTTAAACAAGTACATTAGGATTAATGCAAATAAATAGAGGATCTTACATGAGTGCTCATGTTTTATTGAAGTTGGGAAGAAGAGATCAAATTCAAGGCTTGCCGGACTTTTTATCTCTTTCGCAGAGTTTAATAAATTCAATACATGTAATACAGGAGCATGAATGTTAGATTCTATTTATCATATGACATTAAAATTATTTTGAAAACATATTTTTGAAAACGTTAGTGTTTTGCCATATATACGAAACATTAAAAGTGAACGTTTCAAGAAAATCTGTAAACCACTAGTGGTTTATTGATTTTAAATGCATGACGTTATCGACGTCATATGATAAACTAAATTTTGTTTTCTCATCACCGTTTCAGTCCTAATTGAACCCTCACAATGATTTGTAGGCCATAAAGCAAAACCACTTACTAAGTACTTAGTATACAAGGTAGTTTTTCGGTTATGTATGATGTTTGATGGATTAATGAACTGATATAAAATATTTAAATTACATAAATACCTAGAAGGCAAAAATACTAAAGTTTTGAATGTTCAGTTTTCGTGTGTGCTTTTATATTGTATGGGAATATATTTGTGGAACTCTAACATCTACTTAGCATCTTTTTAATAAAATGAAGAACTTGTTTATGGGTGATCGACAAGCAATGTGTGAAGTTGTCGACATTTTTTAAAAAGAAAACTAAGTAAAACTTCTGATAAGATTTTATCATTTCATAATTTACTGTCAACCTAGTTTTCATAATGTCCATTAACCCTTATCCGGCCTGAAAATATTGTCTGCTTTTAACGTTTGCTACATATATTGAAGTGCACTTCAGGCTTAGAAGTAAACAATATGGACCCTGATCAGACTGTTCCCTTGCAGTCTGATCTGGGTCCATATTGTTTGCATTATAAGCTACTTAATAATACAAGCAGACGAGAAAAGCAGACAACAAAAGTCGTGTCTGGCCAGAAAGTTTGTAATTTGATTTTGGGGTGGCATATTTTTACTCCACTCATCTTTGTCAAGCTAACCTATTGTATTTTAGCTCACCTGAGCCATAGGCTCAATGTGAGCTATTGTGATCCTTTGATGTCCATCGTCAGTCGTTAGTCATCAGCCGGCAATTTGGGTTAAAAATAACATCTTTTCTTAGACCACTAGGTGGATTGTTACCAATCTTCAAAGGAATGATCCTTGTAATATGTGTCATTTTGCTTCATATATAATGTAGTTTTAGAAAATCATAGTGTACAAAATTCGCGTTTGGGGGGGGGGGGGGGGGGGGGGTCTATAAGCAGCTCACGGTCTATTGGATGGTCCCCTTTCAAAGCTGTTCAAAGAATTCAATTCCATGCAGAATTCTGGTTGCCATGGCAAACAAAAGGAAAACTTTAAAAATCTTCTTGTCAAAAACTACTGGTCAGATTTCAAAATAGTCTGGTAAAAAATTAATGGCCCTTGGGTGACCCTCTAACAAAATTGTTGAGGTTGGTTTAAAAACATGGTCGTCAGGGGGCATCATCATGCCAGTTTTTCCTATGTTAATATAGGGAATCTTGTAAGGGAGACAACACTTGCTAATGTGGTTGTCTTGTAAGTAGAGTTTTCTCCCTTAATTCTAGGTAGATTTCTTAGAAGATTATAGCGTTTAACCCTTTGCATTCTACATCCTGTTAATTTTGTCAACATAATCCATGTTAAGTCTTAATGAAACTGCTGATACCTGGACTTTGCGAGGAGCTATGCTTTCCTATATTCAATCTCAGGTGAACAACCCAGGGCCCATGGGCCCTCTTGTTCCATTTTTTTCACACAATTTTTATGGTGGACTTCATAATTTCCAGCCTGTCTCAGCTTGTTGCTTGCATGACAGGTAAAAATCTCTACCACTGTGATGTTTACATGACATATTTATTGACTGACTTTGACCAAATTTGGTACCCTAAGACAACAGTATGACAAAATTTGGTACCCTGGAACAATAATAAGACAGAATTTGGTACCATGGAACAATAATATGACAAAATTTGGTACCCTGGAACAACAATATGACAAAATTTGATATCCTGGAACAACAATACAGCCCAGTCCCATTTATTGCAAAGTTTTACTCTGTAATCAAAGCGACTGCTGATCTGGGACTTTTTTCTTTGCACACGCTTTTTCTATGAGAGCAATTTGGTTCTGGCACACAAAGAGTTAAAAGGTCTGATTGTTGCACAAATTGAATTGTTTAATATTGCAGAGAAATCAGGAAAAGTAATAATAGATTTACCTAAAAATAAGATTTTTTTATCAATTACCCTGGCATTTGCAGAACTCAGAGCAAAAGCAAAGTAATACATTTGTAAAAAGTACTTTCTAGCTTCATTGTATGGTTTTCATACTTTCTTGGATTCATGATATTGGGGTTGTGCATTAGAATTGTTGACAAAAAAAAAAGCTTTCTTGGGGGAAAATGGGAAATAATTGGGGAATAAAGTTCTGTTAGATCAGCGTTTCCTTAGCTAGAATTCTGACAGAGAAAAACACATGGAAAATGGTATACAATTAACTCTTGGCCTGCTGTGTAGGAATATATCCTCTTTTGAGATTAGCATCAATCCAGAGATTAGCCTGCCTGTCATGATCAGAACAGCTTTTCATGCATTCTGCGAGTACATTGTAATTGACAGAATTGTGCCTCCATATTGACTGGGTTTGACATCAGATTGGGTGCAGCATATAAGTTTTCCTAGCAGAACAAGGGATAGTTTTTAGACTGCTGAATTTTTCTGCTGTTTAAGATATTTTAAAAGTAGTTTTATTTGATAAACCAAGAAATGGGCTTGATATTTTATTCAAATTGTCTCTTAAGAGACAATTTGAATGAAATATCATGCCCTGATTTCTGAGAGAACTTGAAAAAGTGTTTGTGAGATGTCTGCACAGCAAAGATTCCTCAGAGCTTGATGAAAGTTACCAAATGTAAATGTATAGACCATTATGTGGAATCTGACTTGTTATACAAAAGAATAAATTATTCATTTGTCTGGATTTATTATTCTGGATTAAGCAATTGCATTGATTAATTGAATCATGGATATATTTGATTTTGATTTTATATATTGAAGAATACAAATTATTAAACAGAGAAAGTTGTTTGTATGGCTGTATAGGAATTCAGGATAACCCATACATGTCACTTTGTATTACTTGACTTTTCACTTACTGTAAAGGCGGCAACTTTAATAATCATATCTGGGTGTGATTCGGCTATTTCATCTGCTAAGGAAGGGAAATCAGGTTTTATTTATAGTTTGTTTAAGAGTTAATAAGCTTTTTGAGCTGCGCAAACGTGCATGCATTTCATGAAAATCCTAACCGTATACACACTGAACTCACATTTATTAACCCTTAAAGCGCATATTCACAAAATGTATGTTTTTTGTCGCCCACTAAACTATTTGAAGCCTCATAGATAAACAGTGTGAACCCAGATCAGACTGCTCCTGTAGGAGCAGTCTGATTTGGGTCCACAATGTTTGCCTCCCTGCTTATGTTAAATAGCCATTTTCAGGTGCAGTTATTTTGCTGGCGTTTTAAGGACTAAATAATGATGGAGGTTGTGGCACAAGATTATACAGTTACTTTTGAATAAAACCACGCCTCCTTTTCAGCTTTTACCTATGTCTAAGGTTGACCAGTCCTAATTACGCATTCATGAGGCGCCGCCTTTACAGTAAGCTAAATGTCAAGTAATATAGATGCACATGCGTCATCTGGATTACAAGATATTTAATGTTTCCATGAAAGGGGTTTCAAAACACAAGTTTGATCTAAAATTGTAGCAAAAAGCTACCATACCACATATATGTTGTATTTGCCCAGTTATTTAGTTTTGATTTTCTAATGGCATTTTTATTATCCAATTTTTAATGCTTTACAAAAATATTAAAGCAAAGAGAATCTTACCATTTTCACACCCAATACAGTATTCAAAAGCATAGAAAGTGGTGAAATGTTAGGAAGAAATTACGGATTATTTGAACTGTTAAAAATGAAGGCAGTTTTTCAAAAGTCACATATTTTGTCCTCTAGCTGCTCACTCATCTACTTATGTTCTTAAGTAGCCAATATGGAAGGGACCAGTCAGATCAGGTTCATAGCGTTTTCATAATGCATAGGTTTAGATAAGCAACATTTTTCAGCGTAAAATTGTAAATATTTTCTTACCCATCAGTTTTAACATATGTTTTGATTGCTCAAAAGAACCGTCTCATTGAGACAGTTCTTTTGAGTACCCACAACATATGTTTTGGTTGAGAAATAAGAAAATTAAATTTTTGTTACACACTCTTAACTAAAGTCCTGATAATGTTATCAAAGGAATATTAAGTTAGATGCTGGTAGAGGATTCAAATGAAATATCAAGCCTTATCAGATTTCTTACAGTAGAGATGTGTTTTTTCTACATTATTTCACAGCGCTCATTGGGTGGTATTCATGACAGTTGTCTGCTCAAATATCCTACAATATGGTTAAGTGGATCTGGATCAGATAGGAAAATGGATACTTTCTTTATAAGGGACAAAATCCTGACCGGAAAGAAGATATGAAATTGTATCTGACAAACTGGTGAATTTTGAGAGGCAATTTTTAGTATCCAGGTCAGTCTACCGCAGTGATAGAGGTGGTGCTCTCCAGGACCAGGGTCCACAGAGGGTTTGCATTTTTTTATGGAGTATTAATTTGGTGGTGACATAACTTACTATCATTGTTTTGGGGGAAATTAAGGGAGATTTCATGTGAACTATCAAGACTTGTTTGGTTTTGTCAACAAAATTTCAAAGTGTCTTCTGGAGGAATTATTGAAGTCACATATTATTTGAAATATTCTCAGAAATTTCTGTGGTGTGCATTTATTAGAGTGTGTATGGCAATTACTGTGAACATAAATGATCCCTGTTAAAATAATATGTTGTGTGTATTGTTTATTTAAATATGATAGTATTTTGTGTACTATATATTGTTAAAAGGACATTGCATTCCCCTTTAATAGATTTCCTTGCAAGTGGTTAATTTTGGTGTCTGCTGATGACAAGATCAGGCCTGACAAAGCTTCAAGCCTAATTTAGATCTAAATTGTTTGACACTCTGATGGTAGATTTTTTTTTAAATTAAGTTAATTAAACAAGAAACAATCAAATTAGAGAAGAGTGAAAAAATGCAATAGTCAAAAAGTTTTTGAATTTTAAGTACTAAATTGCCCTTTGCTTAATCAGAATAACTAGTAGACTACACTTTTTGTGAAAGTTTACACTTGTTTTAGATGACTGCTGTTGCAGTTATATTATAAATCATGGGTTCTCTCTCTTGAATGTTTTCTAAACTTGCATTGTCAAGTATATAAAAAAAACATCAGCAGAAGACAGAAAAGCATGCCAAAAACTACCCAGAATGCAAAGGGTCAATTATCAGCTTGGGCAGCATCTTGCTGGACTAAATGTATAGCCATCCACCATGTGAGGAGAGACTGCGCAGATACCCAGGCTTGCTTGAGCCATTGCTGGTAATGCCTTTGAAAATGTATAATTATCATTGGCGTAACTCCCATTACGCAGTTTCGCACATGCATGTAAAATTAGTAACATTCAAGGGAGGTCACCTAATGTGAAAAAAGTGATTTCATACCATAAGGAAGTGCTCTTAAAGGAAAGAATTTGCTCCCTCTGAGAGCAAATTCTTACGTTTAAGTTTGAAAAGGGACGCAATTGAAGAGAATCACAGCTTGATTCAGTAGTCTCACTTTGATGTGCATAACTTTTTTGGCGTTCTGGCTACACCGCTGATTATGTGCTCAGAGTGGTTCAAATATCTTTAATATAAACACACATTCATTATCATTATCAATAAATAGGAGTGGAGGCAAAACAAGAGCCAAAAATATAGAAAAAACAAGCGAATATGTATAAAGAACTGTTTCATCTCTTATCGCTGACAAAAATTAAGCAAAAATTTGAAGTAAGATAAAATACAACAGAATAATTTAAAGGATGAAGAATTAGAGTAGAAAAATCTGAGATAAGCGCAGAAAAAATGCCTCTTGAAACTGCAGCAGACATTTTTTTGTTGCTTTCTTAAGAAACAAAAAAAGGCTTGATATGTCATGTGAATTGTCTGCTAGCTTTATTATCCGACAATAATGAAGAAAGATGTCACAAAATTTTGTCATCTGCAAGTGTATTTGGCAGCTTAATGATTAATTTTAAGGGCGATATTTTATAAAAAAATCAGCAAATCACATTTTTGGGGAAAATGAGGAAATGGGAATTCACATTTTATGTGACTTGCCATAAAATATGAACAACACTTTTATTCAAATCATTTGTCATCTGCTAATTTGTGACTTTCCCTTTTAATAGTTTTAAGATCTTTTTATCTATGGTTTTTGATAGCAAATACTATTTTAAAGTATCAAATTGTTATAAAAGTTGAATAATAAAACATAAAGTCTCAGTGCAACTTTGACAACATTTATAAGAGTGATGGATTTAGCTGGATTATAGTTGATTGAGGATGACCCAAAGATCGAGGAGCTATACTATAAGTGGACCAGGGTGTTTGGAATACCCAGA
Organism: Loripinus fragilis; assembly: GCA_964019695.1. Classification (NCBI taxonomy): domain Eukaryota; kingdom Metazoa; phylum Mollusca; class Bivalvia; order Lucinida; family Lucinidae; genus Loripinus; species Loripinus fragilis. The sequence continues at coordinate 5,679,161 of OZ026529.1, forward strand.
GAAAGAGTAAGTTAGTTGTTAGATGATGTGGCCTTGCTTCTGTTGAAGGACCCCAGATAAGTTCTCATTTTTAGCACATGCATGCAGCAGATGACATCTTTTTGTCTGTTTTGCTAATAGCCCACATTCTTGCACACTGGATAAGGATATCTGAGATTTTACCCAGGGATAGAAAATCTTATCTTACTCATGCTATCTTTCCAAGGCTGCCATGTAAGGGCTTAAGTAACATACATTGGTTGTATTGGAACTCATGCACATGGTCGTAAGTGACGTCATTGTTATGGTTAAATGACGTCATCATGTGAAATTGCATCTTCGCGTATTCAGGGACTTCTTGAAGCTTTTTTTAAAATAGAAAAACAGTGGTGAGCAAGAAGAAGAATCCATTATTTGTGTGAGGGTAGGATAGAAAAATTTGTCCCTGGGGATCACCATTTGTCATCACTCTGCAAGCCTCATGATTCCAAATGGTGATCCTCGGGATGGATTTTTCTATCTCACAGTATTTTCCAACTCATGATATATTCTTATACTCTGGTCACAATATGAAAGAGGTGTTCACTTTATGAGCCATAGGACAGATTTTATGCCAAGGTCATCTCGGTGATCTGAAACCTTTAAGGGTATAATCCACACACCATGCAATTATCGTGCCCAATATGAACACCCTTGTCCAAAAATAAAGGGTAGGGTGTTCATATTTAGCACAATGGTTGCTTATGGTGAGAAGATTACAACAAAGGTTTCAGAGCACAGCTATGACCATTGGAGTGAAAGGTCAAGGTCAAATGTACTTAAAATCTGTCAACCAGCTTTGAACACAAACTCATCTTTCAATTTTTAACGGAGGGTGTTCAAACTATGGTGTGTAGATTACAATGAAGGTTTTAGATAACCAATATGACCTTGGCATTCAAAGGTCAAGGTAAAATACACTTAAAATCTGACTAGAACTTTTCTATCACTTTTAGCACACCTGAGCCGAAGGCTTAATTAAGGTGAGCTATTGTGATCAAGGTGAGCTATTGTGATCAAGGTGAGCTATTGTGAACGGTCTTTGTCCGTCTTCCGTATGTCCATCCTTCCGTAAACTTTTTCTTTAAACCACATCTCCCCCTGAACCATTGATCCAAATTTCATAGAACTTCAGATGAATATTCCCCATGATGCCCTCTTCCAAAATTGCATAAATGGTCCCATTCCACGGAACAGGAGGGTGGCCAGAGCTCCAGATAAGAAATCATTTAAATGACATCTCCTGAACCACTGACCCAAAATCAAAATAATTTCACAGAATTGTTCCTCATTATACCCTCTACCAAAATTGCACAAATGGTTACGCTCCACTGAACAAAAGGGCTGCCAGAGCCCCAGATAAGAAAAACCTTTAAAAGGCATTTCCTCCAGAACCATCGGTCCAAATTCAAAATAATTTCACAGGATTGTTCCTCATGATGCCTTCTTGCAAAATTGCACAAATGGTTCCAGTGCTCTAGATAAGAAATGTTTTTAAATGATATCTCCTGAAACACTGGTCCAAATTTCATATAACTTCACATGAATGTTTCCAAAGATGCCCTCTTTCAAAATTGCATAAACGGTTCTGCTCCACCGAATAGGAGGGCCGCCAGAGCTCCAGATAAGAAATCTTTTAAACGCCAATTCTCCTGAACCACTGACCCAAATTTAAAATAATATCACACAATTGGTCCTCATAATACCCTCTAACAAAATTGCACAAATAGTTACACTCTGCTGATCAAACGGGCTGTCAGAGTGCCAGATAAGAAATACCTTAAAACTGCATTTCCTCCTGAACCACAGGTCCAAATTCAAAATAATTATCACAGGATTGAAAATTGCACAAATGGTGCCAGTCCGCTGAACAAAGGGGCTGTCAGAGCTCTAGATAAGAAATGTCTTTAAAGGACATCTCTTGAACCACTGGTCCAAATTTCATATAACTTCACACGAGTGTTTCCCATGATGCTCTCTTTCAAAATTGCATAAATGGTTCTGTTCCACCGAACAGGAGGGCTACCAGAGCTCGGGATAAGAAATCTTTAATCAACATCTCCTCCTGAGCCACTGACCCAAACTCAATATAATTTCACAGAATTGTTCCTGATGATGCACTCAACCAAAATTTCACAAATGGTTCCACTCCACTGATCATTCATTCTCAGGTGAGTGACCCAGGACCAAGGGCCCTGTTGTTTGATCGAGGGTTTACATATTAAGCACATTGATTGCTTATGGTGTGTATATATATAGCAATGAAGTTCAGATCACTGTTTTGACCCTGACTCTTTGACCATGGAGTCAAAGGTCAAGGTAAAATATACCAAAAACCTGTATTATGGCTCATAATGTGAACTGTCCTTTCAATTTTTGATGGAGTGTGTTCATATTTGGCACAATGATTAATTTGCTTATCGTTTGTAGATAACAACAAAGGTTTCAGATCACTGATATGACCTTGGAGTCAAACAAAATATACAATATACTTAACCCTTAATGTGCCAATCGCAACAAAATTTGTCTGCTTTTCTCGTCTGCTGAAATGTATAAGGAGCCTCTATGCTAAACGGTGTAGACCCAGATCAGACTGCTCCTATCTGTTCTGGGTACACACTGTTTGCTTCTATTCTCAATTCGTCAGTAATGTTACGCAATTATTTGCAGCAGACGACTTCAGCAGACGACATTTTCAGATGCATTTTTTTTTTTGGCACTTTAAGGGTTAAAATGTCTTATGACTTGTAACAGGATCTCCTTTTTCATTTTTTGATGAAGGGTGTTCATTTTATCACAATAATTGCTTATGGTGTGTAGATCACAACAAAGGTTCAGATCAAGGCTGAAGAGTCAAAAGTTCAAGGTCAAATATACTTAAAGTAAGGAACAAGGCAAAGATCAGGAATCGATACAATCAAGTAGGGGACACCACATGGGAAAGTGACAAAAACACAAGAAAACATCACATACAAGAAAGCCAAGAGATTAACCCTTTCCCAGCAGGTGACCACAAGGCTGCATTGAACAGACAAGACAGCATGACAGACATAAAAACATAAATAACAAAAAGGATCCACAAAAGAAGCACCGCCTTGGAACGGTCAGTAAAAAAAATTACTGGAGGGCTTACAGCTTGTAACACAAACTCCTCTTTCATTTTTTGGCGGAGGGTAATCATATTTAGCACAATGGTTGCTCATAGAGTATAAATGATAACAAATGTTTGACCCTGGTGTTTGACCTTGCAGGTTAAGGTCAAATATACTTTAAATCTATCTTGGGACTCATAACGAGAACTCCTCTTTCATTTTTTGATGGAGGCTTTTATATTTAGCACAATGATTGCTTATGAGGTGTCATTGAGATCACCAATATGACCTTGGAGTCCAAAATGAAGGTCAAATATACTTAAAATCTTGTCTAATGGATTGTAAAGCCAACTCCTCTTCCATATTTTGATAGAGGGTGAATGTATTAAGCACAGTGATTGTTTATGGTGTGTAGATTACAACAGAGGTTGCATGCGAATTGCCTATATGACCTTGGAGTCAAAGGTCAAGTTTAAATATGCTTAAAATCTGTCTTATGGCTAATAACACGAGCTCCATTTTCATTTTTTGATGGATTACATTGTACAGTATGTTCATAAATAGCACAATGATCGTTCATGAGTTGTGAAGATAACAAGAAAATATTTGGATTTCAGGTATGGCCCTTGAGGCAAAGGTCAAGGTCAAAATAATTAAATCCTGGTCAAATGGCTTGTAAGCAAATATCTCTTAAATGTTTTGATGTTGGTGGTACATATTTTGCACACTGATTGCCAAAGGTGTGTAGTTGTCAACAATGGTTTTGGACTACACCTGTGACCTTTGATTCAAAAGGTCAAGGTATGACCTTTGTTTCAAAAGTCAAGGTCAGAATGCTTAAAATCTGTCTCTTTGGCTTGTAACGCCTACATTTTTAGAAGGAAAGTGGTTCATATTTGGGACACTGATTGTCGATGGTTTGTAGATGACAACAAAGGTTTTGGATGGCTGACAAAGGTCAAGGTAAAAAAGAAGTCCTACTATGCAGTATTCTACTATTTCTCATCCTACCATTGAACCTGCTTACACTCAGAGGGAACCAAACCTTTATGCAAGTATTGCCTCGGTCCTCAAGGCTAACTATATATATATATATATATATATATATATATATATATATATATATATATGCCCAGTGGGTAATTTTGAATTCTCTCTTGACCTCTGCTGAATTTTTTTAAATCAACCTTTTTCGAAAAATTCTTTCAGGAATACCATCAGAGTGTCAAACAGTTTGGATCCAGATCAGGCCTGACATTTTGTCGGGCCTGATCTGGGTCCAAACTGTTTGCAAAGGTTATCAGCGGACGACACTAGCAGGCAAAGAGTTGATTAAATTTCGAAATAAAATGAATTGTTTTGGTGTGAATTGACACAGAAACTTCCAATTTATATCACATTGCCAGAAGTCTTGTAGAAAGCAATTTCATGATTTTCATATCAATTTCCATTTTCTATTATCCCCTGCAGGAGTTTGATCAACTCTTAGTCTGCTAGTGTAGTCTCAGGGATTTATTTTGGTGTTCTCAGGAAATTCGGCCCCTTCCCAATGGAATTTAGGTGACTTTTTTTCCCACCCAGAATTCTGAAGAAAAAAAAAACAATCTTCAATTATTATTTTTTTTTTTTTTTTTTTTTAGAATTTTCATTCAGTCACCACACACACAAGCTTCATGGTGACATTCTACAACAATTGCATCTTATTTCTCCTTCAATTTAATGCCAATAGTATGTGTAATAGCTAATTGACCGAAAATGCCGTAATTGCGCACTATAACAAATTTCCCAATTTATGGAATAACCACGCTAATATTCCCAATCTGAAATCCCTGCGTCTGCTGATGACCTTTGCAACATATTTGGAACCAGATCAGGCCCAACAAAATGTTGGGCCTGATGTGGATCCAAGCTGTTTGACCACAGATCCTTGGTAGTTTATATTACTGTATTCAATTAAGGGTCTTTATGTATTATAAAAAAAGATTTTTTTTCGGAAAAGTTTATTTTCTTTCTCTATGACGCCCTCAGGAGCATTATCAGCAGGTCACTTTGTACACTCCAGGTTGCAAGATGAAAATATCTAAATTACCGTAGGGTTCTTTAATCTGCACAAGGGGTGACTTTCCCTGCACAGGGGACATCCGGTTATAGAAGTATTTTACAACAACAAAAAATCATGAAAAAAATGCCCAGCGTTAATTCTGAAAGTTCTATAACTACTACAGAGATAAATATATGGTACTTTATTACTTCCCCATTGTCCATATTGGTACAGTAGTAAGTGTTCAAGATTTGTTTAGTTGTGTGCAATTTTTTTTGATATTGCTCTTTTTACTGTTCTGATATTAATCAGCTTTTTGTTCACTGTCTAGCTACGCCCCCAACTGGTTCATATCTCTGTTAGCTTTACACGAGACCGGGACAGGGCATGCCATGTGCCGATACATGCAGTGACCGAATACAAATAGCTGTATAATACCAGTCTATGATGGTCAAAAGATAGCCGGTCAATATTGTTTTAGCATTGTCTATCTGTCACTCTCAGTCTGTCTTTCTGTCCTTTCATTCATCTATACCCAACCCTTAAAGCGCCAATCGCAACAAAAGTCGTCTGCTTTTCTCGTCTGCTGAAATGTTTAAGAAGCCTCTGTGGCAAACAGTGTGGACACTATACTTAATTCGTCAGTAATGTTAGGCAATTATTTGCAGCAGACGACTTCAGCAGACAACATTGTCAGATGCATTTTTCTTGGCGCTTTAAGGGTTAATGCATAGAATTTCATATATGTGAAGTATTGTGCTTGTACAAGAGTTATTGCCCTTTGCCTAAATTTTGTCTTTTATAATGGCGTCTTTTGTGTCTGCTGATGACCTTTGCAAACAGTTTGTGCCCAGTTTGAATAGACCCAACTAAATGTCAGGCCTAATTTGGATCTAAACTGTTTGACACTGATGGTTTTCGTGAAAGAATTTTTTGAAAAAGTTAATTTTGAAAAAATCTGCAGACGACAAAAATTGGTGAAAAATTTCTCAGCATGCAAAGAGTTTTAATAAAACAATAATTCATGGGGTTAAAAGGAAGACTGTAAAATGAGCAAGGCCGCCAAAGGATATGAAACTTCAATATGTAGTTAACCGGGTAATTTTGCATGCTTTTTTTATGTCTGCTAAATTTTATTTTAAAATCAACTTTTTTGAAAATTTCTTTCAGGAAAAGCATCAAAGTGTCAAACAGTTGAGATCCAGATCAGGTGCAACATTTTGTCGGGCCTGGTCTGGATCCAAGCTGTTTTCTAAGTATACCAGCAGACGACATTAGTACGCAATGAGTTAATCGAGAATAACCTTTTTTTGTGAAATCTGTTTTTCAGGAAGAAATTGCGAAGTCTTGCAGTATCAGACAGAATTGCCTAACTGTTTCAGATAATAGAAATGTGTCCATTTAATTATTATTAAACTTTTCTGCTCTGGGGAATTTTCTCAGAAAGTGTGTGCCTTGAAACATCACATGATAAAGTGTCCCTGATTATATATAGGGCTTAAACGTAGAAGTGGACTATAAAATGCAAAATTAGCCATCTATTCTCATATATCCAATTACAGCCTAAGAGTCAACATATACAGCAGCTCCTGTAGCTAAAGACTCTAATTTGATTGGTTGTTTGAATTTACCTGTAAAATGATTGACAGCTCTTATCAGCTTAGTGACCATTCTGCTCGTCAGCTAGATCAGCTCAGTGGTCTAATGTTATCATACAGTAGCTAAGCTCCGCCTACTAACTGCCATGCATAGAAAGCTACTCCCCTAGTTGCTATAGGGGTACAGGAATCCTGCCTATCCTGGAAAGCGGCACCAATGAATGAATTAAAACCATTAAAATGCCACCTAAAATTTCCAACTGATGGCATTCCTGTGAACCACATGGGCAAAAGTTTTCAGGATTAATCCTGAATTCAGGATTTTGAGGCTGACTTTCCTTAGAAAGTCAGCCTCAAAATGATGAATTAAGCAGATTATGATAGCTTGTCGGATTTATTTTTATTATGTCCCAAGACATTTAATTCCCTTTCTATATATTTTCAGATGTGATTCAGCCTTGACCTTGCGGAGTTATAAGTAAGTAGAAATAGTTACATAAAATTCGTGACCTTTTGTTGAACAGAAACCCCTAAGCCCCAGTTTGTAAAACAGTGAAGACCCAGATGAAATACCGCTTATGTTGCATTTCATCAGGGTCTGCACAGTTTGTTAAGACAAAATTGAACTTTACCGGGCGCAGCTTATGACGTAAGACGAAATCTTAACATTTTGCTTGTTAAATAATGGGGGCTGCGCCCCCACACCCCTGCTTCCTTTTCGTGTAAGGGCTATTAAATCATTTGTAGGCCACATCGATAAGATCTTTTCGGATTTCAATATGGTAGAAACCCTAAACAACAAATAGAATAAAGAGCGCCCGGTAAACTTGAGACTACCCTATTTTGGGAAATTATAACCTGTGACCCCTCAATATATATGCAATGGACCACCCTGACTTATTGTATGATACATATATTATACATACTGCTTGAATCATATTGATAGATAGGCATCGATGTGAGAAAATTTATGCAAAGAACAAAGACGCAGACCAACCTGAGCATCTGTACAGCCTGATCAGTGCCTTTGTTATTCACACTCAGGAAAGTATTATTGTCACACACAAAAATTCCATATTCTAGCTACAAAGTCTGTGTTTCTGAGCACTGGGCAGACTTGTTTGAGTTTCACTTTGTCAGAATTTTCTCGGGTTGAGGCATAAAGAACAATGTCATAAATTTGTTGGCTGCTGTTTTGTCTCGTTTGAGGTTTTTATGGGCTAGTCAACAGCTATAGTCATGTTGAGATGGTCAATTAGCCTAACCACACTTTTCCTGGACAAGCTCAACTAAGCGGCTAACCAGTAATTAATGCACATGCTTTCGCTTGTAACTGACAACACAACCCTAAGATGGAGAAAGGGTAGTCCATTGGAAAATAACCGCAGAAATTATTTCATGATCAATATCCACGAAAGTATGGGTAGTCCGATGGCTGCTGCTAACTCTTTGTATACTGGGCGATTTTTCATGCTTTTGTTGCCATCTCCTGACTTTTTTCAAGACTCACTTTTTTTCAAAACACTATCAGGGTGTCAAAAGATTTGGATCAAGATCAGGTCCGACATTCTCTCAGTCCTGATCTGGACCCAAACTGTTTGCAAAATTTATCAACTGAGGACAAAAGTCGCCCCTAGCAAGGAAAGAGTTTAGAACCAAAGAGGATCATGGGACTACTATAGATAGCATAAATGCAGATGAAGCGTCTGAGTGGACAATTTATTTCAATTGTTTGGATCCTACAGGGAATAGAAAATAGACATAGACAAAATATAGGTCCAGATAGTGGGGGCATATTTGAATAAGTCTTTAATTATTTTGCTAAAATAGGTCTTGTTGGTTCTAAATATAACCTTTTTTAACTCTTGCTGGGTAGTTTTTTATTATTTTTGTTGTCTGCCGATTTTTTTCTCAAAATTAATTTTAAAAAAATTCTTTCAGGAAAATCACCAGTTCGAGTGTCAAATACTTTGGATCCATAGCAGGTCCTACATTTTGTCTTGCCCAATCTGGGTCTAGACTATTTGCAAAAAGTTAGTTTATTCAGCAGACGACACTATTTGAGGCAGTAAGCGGATGGTGCTTTATTATTATAGATGTACCACAACCTCTGAGTATTGACCTTTGGGTCATTCTATTCCAAAAGGTTGATGCATAACACCTAAAATGAGCCAGTTGGGCTGGAACATCTATGTGTGTCAAAATATTATAGTAAATGTAAGTAAACACCTGAAACCCCTATTTCTATAACTATATCTGTATTTTCAATATTGTAAATACAGTCACACCTCAAAGCTTTTTGTTTATCTATAGCTAATGTTAGATTATATAAGACTACTGACCTGATCTGGATGATAAGCTGCATGCTCACTGAGTTGATAAGAGCTGTCAATCATTTTACAGGTAAATTCAAACAGCCAATCAAATTAGAGATATTAGCTACAGTACAAGAGCTGCTGTATATGTTGACTCTTTGGCTGTATATGGATTTATGAGAAAAGGTGGCTTAATTTGCCTTTTATAGTCCACTTCTGCCTTTAAGCAGACAAATAAAAAAAAAGTGATGTTAATTTGTTTTGATTCTTTACATCCCAGTCAACAATTTTTCAGTCATGTTGGGTTGGTTCTTCCTGGGTTGAACCAGTACTAAGCAGCAGGTAAAGTATGTGCTCAAGAAAAAAAGTGATGTTGTAAGGGATATCCTATATAAAGCATATTAATACTAAAACAGCCCCTGGAGGGGATTTAGTTTACAAAAAGGGAACGATTATTAGAGACTTGCTTTTCTATGTTGCTGCTATAGCTTTTTTTGTGAAAGCTACAACTTTCCCCTTGTAACATAACTAAATGCATTTTTTTGTCCGCTCTGTAAGTTGGACACTGTTAAAGCTATTTGGCTGAAACTTCGTACACTTCTAGTGCTCAATGAGACTGTGTCATGCACAAAAACCATAATTCTGTTTTGGATATTTTTGGAGTTACTTCCCTTTGATCATTTGCAATGCTATTTCGTGTCCGCTCTATGTCTTGATAACCCTTAGACGTATTTCAACCAAGCTTCATACATTTGCAAAGCACATTCAGAAAATGTGTCATGCATAAGAACCATAACTATTGCATGTGTTTTTCAAATTAATCCCCTTGTAAAATAACTAAATGCAATTTTGTGATTTTTTTTATTCCTAAAAGGGGGACTCAGGCATATGTTTTTTCATAGAAAAACAATTCAAGTTATTTATTCTATTTTGTCATTGTAAATATTTATGGGGTTTCCACTTGAAGTCAATGGTAACCTGGCTGTGTGAAGAGAAAGAGCGGTAGCCAGCAAAATGCATGAAAAACTATCATATAATACCCTCAAGCATACTTCAGATATAAAGATAAATTATTAGATACCAGGGACATGGTTTAATGGAACTTCTCCGATTTCATTTATTTCAATGGTTTTAAGGCCTAAGTACTAAACCTTTTAAAACGGCCTTTTCTATATGATTACATAGTAGATCTTTCATGAGCGCTCGTGTATTATTGAATCTATTAAACAAGTTTGGTAAAAGATATAAACTGCAAGGCTTGCATGGGGAAGAGAGAGCTGATTGCTTTAATTGTCTTCCTGATGTCTTGTGACTGTTAGTGTTTTGTGGCTCTTCCTCACGGTGCCATGGGTTAGTCTGCAGTGTCTGATTGTGGTATTTTCTGATCATACTCACATGCTTTTTTGCCAAATATTTTAACGCTTTTCGCAACAAGTTAAATAAATCAAATAAAACAGGATTCTATTTATCATATGTTAAAATAACTTTGAAATTGCATTTTTGGTGTGATGATGTCATGTATGCAAGGTTGATAATCATTGCATAACTAGTGGTTTATCGATTTTAATACTATTATGTTATTAATCAAGCGATTTCATATTACAGGTCCGAGATCAGCTGTATTGGTCCAAGGCCGAAGGCCACGGACCAATACAGCGGACCAAGGACCTGTAACTAAGCCAATACAAAATCACTTGATTAATGACATTTTTATTAATTAACTCTCAACTGATACAATTTTTTCTGACAACTACCTTTTTCGTGTTCTTGTTTATATTTGTCAATAGGAAATGGGGTAGCAGTTATGAATCTTTCTTGGGCCGTCTAATTTTTATTATCGTTCGAAACTGTTCGCAGAATCATTTCCATCTTCATGTTCATGCTCGGAAAATTCCAGAGAAATACGAGGAGCGGAATGCTGTCCCGCGACTTCTACTAACACTCCTTCAGTCTCATCAGGGGACAGTTCTTAACGGCCTAGGTCATCCACCAGAACTTCTAAAATATCTTCTCGATTTTCGCACTGACTGACATTCTTTTCAAAGACATTTTCGTTTGTTTAAGAAATAGGTTCGCGCTCACAGTGATTGTGAATTGTCAATCAATATATGACTGGCTAGCAGTCAGATGTTAAAGTGAATAAAACAGAAACGCGATGGGTGACAGACAGTGATATAAAAGATTCCGCCATCTTGAACAGCGCATTAGAAATTCCAGTAAATCTTGGACTGACTGAAATGCATAGTTTTACGTATGTTTTGAAGGTCCATTAGTTGAAAAAACAATGTTACACCATCTACAAGGCTGTAGGTGATAGATGACGTCATAAAAATCAAACTGGCGGTCAATTGACATCACGCTAGTAAGTGCAGTGATTGAGTTTTTGACCAATCAGCTGCATGGATATCTGTATTGAACCAAGGTGAAATCCATATTGTCCAAGGTGAAATCCATATTGTCCAAGGTAAACCGTATAGGTTCGAGGTAAGCTGTATAGGTTTGAGGTAAAATCATATATTGACTATATGAAAGTAGAGATACTGACACATTTCCCAATATAAGTGCTATATATTGAGTAGTTAATTCATAAATGGCGTTACATCACTCCCAGACACAACATCAGGCTGTTTTCTTATGTGCTCGCTCAAACATAAAAGTAGGGTTTAAGGGGGGCTTTATCAGATGGATGTAGCTAAAACATTCACTAGTGTAACATAAACTTAAAGCTAACACACAGAACATAAAAATTGGTCTCTTGTCAGATGGTAGTCCCAATGAACGTGACTGAAATAATGTTGACAGAATTGTTAAACCTTTAGTCATTTGGACTAGACTAGTCCATAGCTTAATTATAATAGAGAGAAGCAGCACCCACTTTTCTCAGTTTCCCCACCTCACTTGCACTAAAAGATGATAACGACTGCAGTTTGTGTAGACCTAGATTAAGTAAGTCCTCTTCCAATTTCAGCCTACGCTACGCTATGTCCATGACTACGTTATTAGACTACAAGTTCTTACTCTACCAAATTAGATTTTTCACGTCACTCGGAGACAAACCATGTTCCTCTGAGGATTAATTATCATGGCGGAATAAGGAATACTGTCATGACTCACCCTTACCCTGCTGAATGAGACAATATCCCGCTTCCACATCACTTTTTTCCGTCCAAACATACATTTTTTACCTTTTTTGTCACATTTTCTTACACACAACAGCAAACAGTGTAGATACTGATCAGCCGGCTTCTCAGAAGCCGGCTGATCAGTATCTACATTGTTTGCAAATGTGACAGATATATCTCCACAGCAGGAATAGGGCCAAGGAGATCAGTTGTTTGATGTCGGCGTAATGAACTGGAAATTGAAAAATAAAATGGGTTCTGTAATATATCCCCCTATATGGCCGTCAGAAAATCTGTTTTTTATACGTGGCTGGTCGACAGTCTTAAGAAAGCCTCAGAGGTGTGTAACGAATCTGAAATCAGGTTCGGGGACTATCTTATAAATTAAAGGAAAATATTAACGAAAATGTTATGGGAATATAATTCGTGAAATAAAGATATTATAGAAGGATATTGGTGTTGATTATTTTGGAAGGAATTTTGCGATTTTGAAAGAAAAAAATTGCAAGAACTTATTTATTAACATTTGTTTAGGCCAAAAAAAAAAGTGTGTTTCGGGTAAGGGGTCTGAAAATTTTAGGTAGGGTAGGCGCACAAAATGTTTTTTAATTATTTTTTTTTCAGGGAAAAAAGTAATTTTATGCGTTTTGAAAGGCAAAATGCCTATTTCGCCTTTCAAAATGCATATAATTTTTTTTTAGAAAACTGGAAAAATTCTAGGCTTCACCAGTAAATTTAGGTAGGGTCGGGTTACCCTAAACAGAGATATGTTTTTATTTGGCTTTATTAATGCTGGGTAATTTTTCATGCTTACATTGTCATATCTGCTAGCTTTTTTTCCGAAATCAATTATTACTCATGTTTAACATATTGACCTTGACACAAGAAAATCTGACTTTGTTGTAGTGCAGACAAGACTGCACATACACGCCTTTGTTATTCGCTATCGGAAAAATTCCGATGCAAAATTGAAACATTTTCACAAGCCTCTATAGCCGAGCATTTTGGTTTGTGTCCTACCTGGTCTCAAGGATAGGTTTTCTCATGGCACAGCCTATTTGATATTGGTGTCATCAAGTCGGCTTTATAATTCACCTTTTCGAAAACCTGACCCTGAGGTTATAAACTTTTTTTTTCATGCTTAGCTCAACTGAGCACAAACTTTATCATGCTCATCAATGTCAAAATGCCAACAATTGTTGATTTTTAACATTTATTAGCATGGGAAATGCAACATCCGAGAGTTTGAAAGCGAGAAAAGTCAGTATTTTTCAGCAGTTAAGTTTTTATGAGAAGTTGAAATTTCATGCTCAGTTGAGTTTAACTTTTCGTTTACAAGAGTCCTCTGCTGATAACCTTTGCAAACAGTTAGGACCCAGAGAAGGTCCAAACTTTTTGACACTAATGGTATTCAAAAAAGAATTTTTTAAAAAAGGTGATTTTGAAAAAATCAGCAGACGATACAAAATGCATGAAAATTACCAATCATGTAAAGAGTTAAACAGGTATACTGTAAGGTAAACTTCGGATTATTTGTGGGAGATTGCATTTTGCAATTTTGTTTGTTGGACAATGTCACATGCTAAGTCGTAGTTGCATTGGTCAGTTATACACTATCAGGTGACTTTTGAGTGACATTCTGGGCGTGGTTCAGAAACATCTATTTCAATAATGGATAATGCAAGAAAATCACAAAACTGTGGTAAGACAGTTTGGGAACCAGGGTCACCAAAACGAAGAAGTGAGAGGGGTAAATCAGAACGTTTTACACCAAGGTTTCGACTCTCTAGGAATTATCAGAGATGGATGTCAACAATGTCCTTTCATGGTGAAAAAAGCTATTCAAGGTAAAGTTTCTTTTCAACAAAATTTAAAATTGAGCCGCGACATGTGATTTCCAACAATGTGCACTTTTGACAAGTGTAGAATCAGACGGTTATAATGTCGGTGCACAGCCCCCCCCCCCCCCCCCCCCCCCCCCCCCCCCCTTGAAACTCCAAAATTTAATGGTGTTTAGTCAGTAGCTAACCAGTCATAAAATATTCAAGCGACTAGCAACGGCTCTGATCAGACTGTGCATATTGTTGGAAATCACATGTCACAGCTCAGTTAATCAACTAAAAAAATAATTCATATAAACCATTATAACAGGAAGTGAGATGATATCAGATAAAACATGTGTCGAGTAGGAGTAATCTACCTTGTTTGAAATGTAATAAACTGGGCCAGGTTATGGGCCACGACGAGACAAAACCTGTCTTCGGGGTTTCTGACAAAGCCATACTGAAACCTGGATAGTGAGTTTCCATAGCCACAGAGACTAGCTAGAATAGTGAAATTTCGCTTGTAGCAAGTATTGATATGATACTTTTTAATAAGCGAATAACAAAGGCGCTGATCAGTCTGCATGGATGCGCAGGCTGGTCTGCACCTTCAAAGACGCGTTTTCATGCATCCAGGCCCATATAATGTGCAGCTTTGTATGAATAGTGTTATAATAATGAATCACTTAATAAATAAATGTTAAGTTTGAAAAATGAGCAGAGTTATAATGAATATAACTTAATAATGTATAGTTTGAAAAATGAATAGCTTTATAATGAATAACTTAATAAATGATATATAGTTTTAAGAAAATAAGTAGCTTTATGTGAATAGCTTTATAATGAGTGACTTACTAAATAAGGTTTAGTTTTAAAAATGAGTAGCATTATAATGAATAGCTTGATAAAATATACAGTTTGAAAAATTATGAGTTTTGTGTAAACTTACTGCTGCCTTACTGCAAGGCATTAGTGGGTATTTTTCATGCTTTTGTTGTCGTCTGTTGACTTTTTGCAAATCTAATGTTTTTTTCAAAAAGTCCAGAATCAAATGGTTTGGATTCAGATACTGGACTGACGTCTGTCAATCCTGATCTGGGTCCAAGCTGTGTACAAATTTCATCTGTTCTCTTGTTGCAGGGACAGTGATGACATTGCACAAGTATAAAACCAGTATCTGAATGTATAACCCCTGCAAAATTACGATGTTACGGTTATCAGACCAAAGTAGTCTCTTTTTTAAGTAGTTCAACATCAGAGACTAAAATGCAGGTCTGATTAAAGAAACCTGCCAATGCATTGGCAAGTCTCTATTTCAACAATTTTTGTAAGCGTAATAATTATGATCAAATTAATTTTAAATGTGTCTTAGAATTCCAGGCATTGAAGCCATTATAAGTTGAAGAAAAGTACATTTCCAGAATGTCAAATGCACTAACAACCCCTAAAACGCCACCGACAATTTACAGTAGACAACATTTATGAGCCAGTGCATGAGATTTCCAACAATGTGGTATGTGCGACCAGCAAAGGCTCAGACCAGCCTGCGCATACGCGCAGACTGATCAGAGCCTTTGCTAGTCGTTTGAATATTGTATAACTCTTAGGCCACTGACTGAATATCATTTGGAGTTTCTAAGCTTAAAAGGAGGCTGCAGAGGCTCGTTCGAGTCTACACTTGTCAAAATGTCAAATTGTTGGAAATCTCATGTCAAGGCTCAATTTTAAATGTGTCTTAGAATTCAAGGCATTGAAGCCATTAGAAGTTGAAGAAAAGTACATTTCAAGAATGTCAAATGCACTGACAACCTCTAAAGTGCCACCTACAATTGACAGTAGACAACATTTTAATTTGTGTTGTTTCTTCAACAAACCGAATATTTCATGTGAATCGTTTGCTGGCAGATGATTCAAATGAAATGATTAGCTTTACTGTAAATTCGAAACTTTTTGTGAGGGTTTTATTTTCGCGAAACTTTGCATATGCGAAGTTTCTTGAAAATAAAACCCTTGTGAGATGGTGAGATCACTCTGTCGGTGACTGATATAGGTAAATCATGCCTTTGTTGCCAATTTTTAACAGTGCAAATATGTCTTTAAACGCCATTCGCGAAAATAAAATTCTCACGATAATTTCCAAATTTACAGTATTTCTTAGGATATCAAGAAAAATTCACAAAATTTGTTGTCCACTGCAGTGATGATGGGTAGTTTGAGAGGTGATAGCCAGATGTGATTTTGTTTTATTTTGGTATCATTATAATGATTCACTGTTTTTTTAGTTGATATTCAAATTGAAAGTGCGTGCATGTTTGTGATCCAATCAGTGACGCCGTAGGTAATTTTGCAAATGGTGTTATTGATACGTTTGGTGACCACAGAACCCTGAAAAGTTTCGCCAACCACTGGGGCCATTGGTTATACCAGTGATATCATTGGTAAAGATTAATCAGAGATTAATACATGGCCCCCAAGGCTTTACCAGGCAAAAATACTATTTTCAAAAATACTATTGTATTCCTTTTTTACCTTTACAAACAGTGTGGACCGTTGGTCTATACTGTTTGCAAAAGTACCAGTTTATGGGGTTTCTTGTGTACAAAGCGGTAAGGATAACATTTTGTTTGAGTGTGCATAGCTTTGCTAAAACTTCAAATGAAAAAAAATTGATGGTGATTAAGATTAATCTGGCAGCATGCTGCAGATTATCATGTCATGACTCCAAACTTGACAGTGATATGATTATATAATGGTTGCCTGGAAAAGCATAGCCTGGATGAGATTTTTTTTCAAACCCCAAAATGGCGACATTTTACTTATTTTCCATGAAAACACTTGTTGTGGTACCCATTGAAAGTGTCTCTGTGAGACACTTTCAATGAGTACTCACAACATTTGTTTTTATAGAGAAGTATAAAATTAAGAGAAATAAGAAATTTAACAATCTGAAAATCCCTTTTTTTCTTGGGACATATGAGGGCAGCAGATTAAGACAAATGGAATTTTGATGGTTACAAGAAGGGAGATTGAAATGATGTACAAAAACTAAACAGCTGCAATTGCTGATAGTCAGTAGCACATGCGATGTGAAAGTGCAAACAGTATGTAGCCCCCTTCCCCTCTCTCCAGTACCAAGTTATATACTCTTTTTTTTACTTTTACTTGAACTTACATGATTTTAGGAGTCATTGTACATGTTTATGAAACATGAACAATGCAGCAAATATAGGAAGGGAGGGCATATAGTTGCCACTTTGTTCATTAGCAGCTATTTAAGTTAGGGTCAGGCTAGAGTAAGTGTTAGAGTTAGTGTTAAGGCTTCATAGTTGGGGTTAAGCTGGGGTTAGTATTAGACTTAGGAGATTGGGTTATGGTTAGGAGTTAGAGTTATGCTAGGGTAAGTGTTAGGTTTAGGAGTGTTCTGTTTAGTAGTTAGGGTATACTAGGGTTAGTGTAAGGTTTAGGAGTTATGGATAGGCTAGGGTTAGTGTTAGGTTAATAGTTATGGTTAGGCTAGGGTAAGTGTTAAATAGGTTAAAGAGTTATGGTTCGGGCCAGTGTTAGGCTAGTAGTTAGGGTGTTATGTTTAGGAGTTCTGGCTAGGCTAGGGTTAGTGGAAGGTGAGTTAGTTAGGGTTATGCTTTGGCTAGTCTTAGGTCAGTAGTTAGGGTTAGTGCTATGTTAGTAGTTAGGGTTATGTTAGGGCTAGAATTAGGTTAGTAGTTCAGGCTAGGCTAGGAATTATGTTAAGTTAGTAGTTAGGGTTAGTGTAAGGTTTGTAGTTAGGGTTAGGCGAGGGTTAGTGTTAGGCTTAGGAGTTATGGTTAAGCTATAGGGTTAGTGATATGTTAATTGTTAGGGTCAGGCTAGGGTTAGTGTTAGGTTAGTACTTAGGTTTAAGCTAGGGTAAGTCTTAGGTTTAGGAGTTAGGGTTTGACTAGGGTTAGTGTTATGCTAGTAGTTAGGGTCATGCTAGGGTAAGTCTTAGGTTTAAGAGTTATGGTTAGGCTAGGGTTAGTGTTATGTTAGTAGTTAGGGTCAGGCTAGGGTAAGTCTTAGGTTAGTAGGTAGGGATGTGTTAGGGTTAGGTTTTGGAGTTATGGTTAAGTTAGGGTTTAAGAGTTATGGTTAGGGTAGGGCTAGTGTTAGGTTAGTATTTACAGTCAGTCTAGGGTTAGTTTTAGGTTAGTAGTTTGACTTAGGCTTTATAGTTAGGGTTAGGTTTTGGAGTTATTGTGAGACAAGTGCTAATATTATTAGGTTAGTAGTTAGGGTTAGGTTTTGGAGTTATGTTTAGGCCAGAGTTAGTGTTAGGTTAGTAGTTAGGGTTAGTGTTAGGTTTAGGAGTTATGGTTAGGCTAGGGTTAGTTTTAGGTTTAGGAGTTATGGTTAGTCACGGGTTAGTGTTAGCGTAGTAGTTAGGGTTAGATAAGTAGTTATAGGGCTAGGTTTAGGAGTTATGGATAGGCTAGGGTTAGGGTTAGTAGTTAGGGCTAGGCTCGGTTTAGAGTTAGGTTTAGGAGTTTGGTTAGGCTAGGGTAAGTATAACGTTAGTAGTTAGGGCTGTTAAATAGGTTTAGGAGTTATGGTTAGGCTAGGGTTAGTATAACGTTAGTAGTTAGGGCTGTTAAATAGGTTTAGGAGTTATGGTTAGGGTAGGGCCAGTGTTAAATTAGTAGTTAGGGTGAGTGTTAAGCTTATGAGTTAAGGCTAGGCTAGGGTTAGTGTAATGTTAGTATGGTAGGGTTAGTGTTAGATTAGTAGTTTTAGCATTAGTGTTAGAATTTAGAGTTATGGTTAGGCTAGGGTTGATGTTAGTAGTTGGGTTAGGCTGGGGTTAATGTTAGGTTTAGAATTTATGGTTAGGCAAGGGCCATTGTTAGGTTAGTAGTTAAAGAGTTAGCATTAAGTTTAGGAGTTATGGATACGCTATGTTTAGGGTTAATAGTTAGGGTTTGGCTTGGTTTAGTTTTAGATTTAGGAGTTACGGTTTGGCTAGGGTTAATGTTAAACAGGTTTAAGAGTTATGGTTAGGGTAGGTCCAGTGTTAGGTTAGTGGTTAGGGTGAGTGTTAGGTTTAAGAGTTATGGCTAGGCTAGGGTTAATGTTAGGTTAGTAAGTTAGGGCTATACTTTGGCTGGTGTTAAGTTAGTAGTTAGGGCTGGTGTTAGGTTAGTAGTTAGGGTCATGCTAGGGTTAGTGTTAGGTTAGTAGTTAAGGTTAGGCTAGGGTTAGTATTAGGTCAGTAGTTAGGGTTAGTGTAAAGTTAGTAGTTAATGTTAGGCTAGGGTAAGTGTTAGGTTTAGGAGCAATAGTTAGGCTAGAGTTTGTGTTAGGTAAGTAGTTAGGGTTAGGCTAGGATCAGTGTAAGGTTAAGTTGTTAGGGTAAGTGTTAGATTATAAGTAGGGGTTAGTGTTAGGTTAGAAGTAAGGGTTAGTGTTAGGTTAGTAGTAAGGGTTAGTGTTAGGTCAGTTATGGTTAAACTAGGGTTATGCTAGGGTTAGTGTTTGGTTAGTAGTTAGAGTTATGCTAGGGTAAGTGTTAACTTAGCTAAGTTAGGGTGAGGCTTGGGTTAGTACTAGCTTACTTAGTTAGGATTAGTGTAAGGTTTGTAGTTAGGGTTAGGCCAGGATTAGTGTTAGGTTAGTAGTTAGGGTTAGGCTAGGGTTAGTGTTGGGTTTATGAGTAATGGTCAGGCTAGAGTTAGTGCTAGGTTATTAGTTAGAACTAGCCTAGGGTAGTGTTAGGTTAGTAGTTAGGATTAGGCTAAGGTAAGTGTTTGGATTAGGTGTTATGGTTAGGCTAGGGTTAATGTTAGGCTACTAGTTAGAGTTATGCTAGGGTTAGAGTCAGGTTTAGTACTTAGGGTTAGGCTAGGGTTAGTGTTTGGTTAGAAGTTAGGGTTAGTGTTTGGTTAGTAGTAAGGATTGGTGTTAGGTTTACGATTATCCATGGTTAGGCTAGGGTTAGTGTTAGATTTAAGAGTTATGGTTTGGCTATGATTAGTGTTATGTTAGTAGTTAGGGTTTGGCTATGGCTAGTGTTAGTTTTAGGAGTTATGGTTAGGCTATGGCTAGTATTTGGTTATTAGTTAGTGTAAGGCTAGGGTTAGTGTTAGGTTTAGGAGCTATGGTTAGGCTAGCACTAGTAATAGGTTAGTAGTTAGGATTAGGCAAGGGTTAGTGTTAGGTTTAGGAGTTATGGTTAAGCTAGGGTTAGTGTTAGGTTAGTTGTTAGGGTCAGTGTTGGGTTTAGTAGCTATGGTTTGCATAGGGTTTGTATTAGGTTAGTAGTGAGGGTTAGTGTTAGTTTTAGGAGTTATGGGTAAGGCTATGGATAGTTGAAGGTTTAGGAGTTATAGGTTAGGTTTGAGAGGAGTTATGGGTTAGCTAAGGTATATGAATTATGTTTAGTAGTTATGGGTTAGCGTTAGGTTCAACCATGGATATATATTATCAGTTTCAAGAATGGTTATAAATACATGCAAATGTGTTTAATCTTGCAATTACATAATTGCATAAAAATTGAAGAGTAGAATACTTGACTGGCTCCAGTCCTTTAAACAATTTTTCATCAATGTGTCATATCATTCTTTGTAGCCAGTCTAACTCTGATGGCTCTGTTTTAAGGTCCTTAAAACAGAGCCATCAGAGTTAGACTGGCTACAAGTATATATGATATGACACATTGATGAAAAATTGTTTTAAGTACTGGAGCCAGTCTAAATAAGAATGTTATCCTTTATGCTGCAGAAACCAATTGTATCCTGTTTTGAAAACAGTGTAGATCCAGATCAGAAGCTAGCTAATGTTAATTTGTTAGATTTTCTTAGCTGATCAGGATCCACACTGTTTTTCATTCTGTTGTTAGAAGATACTAATAAATTAATAAGGTTAAACTTTGGGAGGAGTGTAGTACGTTAAATTACCCAGCATGCAATCTGTTAAGAGTCAGTAATGCAATAACAACAGCAATTGTGTGGGAAGTTGAGTTTAAGATGGAAAGACAGGACAAATAACAAAAAGTTAACAGAATCCTCTAAGCCTCAGGCAGACAATTTAGTTTTCATCAGAACTTCCAACGAAATGGATTAAGACCACTTTAATTTCCCGGTAAGGCTCTAGTTTTGTTTGTTATATTGAATTTTCTAAAGTGCATTTCCTTTATCTGCTTTCTCCATTTTTTTCTCTTTTTTTTCATTTTTTTCATCTAAGTTACTTTCCTAGATAAAGTAAAACCTGTGTAAAATTGCCACTCAAAAATCGACAAACCAACAGTATTAATGACAACTGGTAGCTTAATGAAGGTCGAAAGTATTGCAGAATGCTCCCTTTGGAGCATTCTGCAATACTTTTGACCTGCATTAAGGGATGATCAGTCTTGAAAACCATTTTTGGTCCTTTTGAGAGGGGCCTGTTTTACACAGGTTTTACCGTACTAGGGACATCTTAACCCTTTTCCTGACATTCACTATGAATGTTGTCTGCTCTCTCATCTGATAATGTTCTTTGGCACCCTACATTGCAAACAGTATGTACCCAGATTAGATTGCTCTCTAAGATCAAGTCTCATACTGTCTGCATTGCTTCCATAATCAAAGTAGTTCCTTTGAATGTATGCAGCAGACATAATCTGCAGATAACATTTTTCAAGAAAAAAAATATATAAGGATAAGGATGAAATTTACTTTCCTGAAATTGGACTACCTGATTTAAGAATAGTGTAGACCCTGATCAGAAAATGATCTGAATTGACTTTATACTGTTTGCTTGCATATTTATTTAACTCTGCATCCTGGGCACTTTTTATGTTTTTTTTTGTCATCAGGTGATTTTTTTCAAAATCAACTTAAAAAAAAATCTTTCAGGAATACCAACAGAGTATCAAAGGATTTGGATCCGGATCAGGCTTGACTTGGGTCCAAACTGTGTGCAAAAGTTATCAGCAGAGGACACTAGGAGATGAAGAGTTAACCCTTATCCTAGTTACATTTTTTGTTCAGAAAATTTTGTCTGCGAAATATTACGTCGGCTGCATCTATTTAGATGTACTCCAGGCCCCGAGGTCATAAAACTTTTTCATACTCAACTCAACTGAGTACAGAATTTCAACTGCTCATAAAAACTAAAATACTGACAAATAAAGAAATTTCATGCTTTAAGTCTCTCAGATGTTGTATTTATCCTGCTCATAAATGTTACTAGAACACATTCGATGGCGCGCCATCGCAAATCCCCACGCTCTCGAAGAAATCTAATGGTAATTGACCCTTTGACCCCATCCCAAGGTCACCAGTTTTATCGTAGGTTCAAATTGTTCAGTATATCGTGGTCTACTGCTCATCCCCTTTAATTTGATATGCCACATGACCATGTTCAGCAAAATTGAATTTTTGACACCCCCCCCCCCCCCCCCCCCCCCCCAAGGCCCCAGAGGGCGGGGACAAAAAAAAATTGTGCTGGTGCATGTGCCATTCATGTGAGTAACTCACACACCAAATCTGGTTGAATTTCGGAAAAAAAAATTTTTGATCCCCAACCACCCACGGTACCCCCAAGTCCCACCCCTGGGCATGACCCAGGCGGCCAAATGGAAATCCCATCTGATATGTTATATATCTTTCATTTGTGAGAAGATACACAAAGTTTGGTTTAAAAACCTTTGAAATTGACTTTGTAATTCAGATTTAATGATATTTTACCTTTTGGCCCCACTCAAGGGCCCCAGGGGGAGAGGACCCCAAAAATGGTGCCGGTGCATATTCCATTCATGTAAGTAACTCACACACCAAACCTGGCTGAATTTCGATAAAAAAAATTTGACCCCCCAAACCCCCCACGGTACCCCTAAGTCCAACCCCTGGGGCATGACCCAGGCGACCAAATGAAAATCCCGTCTGATGTGTTTTATATCTTTCATGTGTGAGAAGACACACAAAGTTTGGTTAAAAAATCTTTGAAATTGACTTTGTAATTGAAATTTAATGATATTTAATGATATTTGACCTTTTGGCCCCTCCCCAGGGCCCCAGGGGGCGGGGCCCAAAAAAATGTGCCGTTGCACACCCCATTCATGTGAGCAACTCACACACCAAATTTGGTTGGATTTCATCCAATGGTATAGGAGGAGAGCGTGACGGGCGGACAGACGGACGGACGGAGGCGATTGCAATATCCCCGAAGCTTTTTTAAAAAAGCGTGGGGATAAAAATGCCAACAATTGTTGGCATTTTAACATTTATGAGCAGGATAACTTTCGTGCTCAGCTGAGTTGAACATGGAAAAAGTTTTATAACCTCGGGGCCTGATTACTTCTATAGTGGAAGCAATAACTATGAGCCCTGATCAGTGCTAAAGGAGAAGTCTGGTCTAATCTGGGTCTTTATTGATTGAAATATAGGCTACCTATGAACATAAGGAGACAAGCATGAAAAGCATTACGAATAATGGTTAAACATTCGGTTATCTACTAATCGGCTTGACAGGTTCCCATATGATGATCAACAAACATATGCAATGGTTAGAAATTGTCTGCAAGTGGCCGAAATAAAATGACATGAACGCTTGAGGTATCACTAAATACTGAATTCTTGTACCTGGCCATTTAGCTCCTAACAGTATGCATTTCCTGTTCCAAGCAAAACCTGAAATTTGTTTCGTCATCTTGAAGACCCAGGTAGTGTGGACTTACATATGTTGTTCATTGAAATAAGTTGCTAACGGAAAGGCGAGCTGTTTTGTGAAAGCTTATCAGGGTTCAAGCTGGGCCCTGACAGTAGGGAGAAGTGACTTATCCCTCCAGGAGTGACAGTCGGGTAGGGAGAAGTTATAGCGCAAAATTAAGGCATTTTCTATCAATTTAAATGCAAATTAGCCATTACACATACTGTTGCTAAAATGGAAGGAGAAATAAGATGCAGTGGTAGTAGATAGTCACCACAGCTTGCTTTTATGTGGTGACTGAATGAAAAACAAAAACATTTTTAGGGGAAACTCCCACTTCTCCCTGGGTTCCATTTAGGGCAAAATCGCCCTCTAGCTTATTCCCTGCTTGTACTTGATATATATATTCAGGAGGCAGGGTATTTGTCATATTTCAATCAAATTTTTAAATGCATTAATGTTGATAAGATCTGCTTCGATAGCTAGTTGCCATTTTTTATGCTGTAAAGCCTGAGTTATGTCCCTTTCCTTAATTCAAGGGCTCTTGAAGTGCAGCCCAAGATGAATTTTGCGATGCGTCTTAAATTCCAGGGAAAAGGAGGCAGCATTTTGTGTGAATCCTCTGCATGCTGACAATTCATATGAAATATCAAGCATAATTTGAAATATCGTCATAAAAACAGAGTTAAGGAAAGTACCGCTATGTGTTAAAAACTGGTATGCTTTTGGAGAAAGCCATGTCCGATTTTCTTTGCTTTGCTGTTATCAGACATGCTGATTTTGAGTGATTTTATGTACAGATATTGTAATTGATCGTGCATAAGATTTGGAAATCTCTGGCATTTAATGCAAGCCAATTCATCTTAAAGCATTGGTATGTCTGGATATAGAAAATATGAAGGCTGAAAGTGCCTCCGCACTTATATAGCATCAGACGTCATTTCTTCTCTGTTTTCTGATATCTGACTCTGGTCCTTCATTGGCGTAGCTCCCATTAGGAACGTGCGTAGTAAAAATAGTAATATTCAAGGGTGGTCACCTAATGTGGTAAAAGTGATTTTCCATGCCATAAGGAACTGCTCTAAAAGGAAAGAATTCACTCCCCCTGGGAGCGAATTCTTTCATTTAAGAGAACTTTCCATTTTGAAAAAGGACGCAATTGAATAGAATCACTGCTTGATCCAGTAGTCGCCCTTTGGTGTACATAACCGTTTCAGCGTTTGGGCTAAGCCATTGTCATTTATTATTGCCTTTTTACCTCATATGAGCATGAAGTGCTCAAAGTGAGCTATTGGGATTAGTCATTGCCTTTTCTTCTTTGTTTTCTGGAACTGCCATTGTTCATTGTATTTTCATCTTTGTATTCTACCACAGTTAGTTTGCTTTTCTTCTTTACTTTATGGAACCGGTCAAGGTTCATTGTCTAATCTTCTTTGTTTTCTGGAACTGCCATTGTTCATTGTATTTCCATGTCTTTGTTTTCTACCACTGTTAGTTTGCTTTTCTTCTTTACTTTATGGAACCGTTCAATATTCATTGTCTAATCTTCTTTGTTTTCTGGAACTGCCATTGTTCATTGCCTTTTCATCTTTGCTTTCTGAAATTTGACATTGTTCGTTAACTTTTTTTTTGTTTTCTGAAATCTACCACAGTTAGTTTGCTTTTCTTCTTTTCTTTCTTGAACCTTTCAATCTTTGTTTTCTGGAATTTGCCATTGTTCATTGACATATTTTTCACTTTCTGAAATCTGCCACAGTTGTTTTCCTTCTGGAATCGGTCAAGGTTCATTTTCCATTTCTTATTTCCTTTCTGAAATCTGACACTCTTAGTTGTCGGCAAAAAAAACCCCTGTGTTTAGGGTAACCGGACCCTACCTAAATTTGCTGGTGAAACCTAGAATTTGTTTTCAGGTTTTCTGGAAAAAAAAAAATATGCATTTTGAAAGGCAAAATGCCTTTCAAAATGCATAAAATTATATTTTTTTCCAGAAAAAGAAATTATTAAAAAAAATATGTGTGCCTACCCTATCTAAAATTTTCAGACCCGTTACCCGAAACACACTTATTTTTTTATTTGGCCTTATCTGGAACCTAACATTGTTCATTTTCTGGAACCAGACACTGTTAATGTCCTATTCCTCATTTTCTAGACTAGTACTGATTTTCTTTTTTTAATACCATAAGGGGCCTATTTTCCTGCAACAAGCCTAGCATTATTATGGCATAACCTCACAGAATTGAGTCTGTCTATGGTTTTGATTGTCATTTATGTCATTTTTCTCTGAGAAACCAGGACTCTGTGCTCTTCTGAATCAGGAAGCATCATGAATTATTCATCTGTCTTTTTTCTCCGAATGCTTTGAAAAGAAAATTACTTGCACAAGAATTAATTTAACAGGGGTCCAGAAAAGCAATGCTGTGTGTGTAAATAGAACAATTATTTTCTTATCCAAGAGTATAAATATATGGTGTGGGTACTCAAAAGAATCATCTCATTGAGATGATTCATGTGAGTACCCACAACGTATATATCATTCAGTAAAACGTTCCTTTTTTATAATTATTATGTACTGCTTATCTGGAGTCTTGAGATTTCTTAAGACCTGTTAAAGACTTGTTTGATGACAATTATAGATTTTTTTCTTTCTAGATTGCTGATGAAGAAATTGTTCTGATAAACACCCACAACATGTTGCATGTTTTTGTTATGTCATAATATTATAATTATGCCCAGGAATTTCTCTTTGTGCTGTTATGTCAGCATATAACATATTATGTCCTAGAACCTCTAATTATTCTTTTATGTCAGCATATTGCATTATTATGCCCCAGAGTCAATCTTTATTCTGTAATGTCAGCATACCATATTACATAATTATGCCCAAGAATCCCTCTCTTTTCTGTTATGGCGGCATACCATATTACATAATTATGCCCCAGAACCCCTTTTTATTCTGTCAGCATATTACATAATTATGCCCCAGAATCTTTCTCTATTCTGTAATGTCAGCATATTACATAATTATGCCCCAGAGTCCCTCTTTATTTGGTTATGTCAGCATATTACATAATTATGCCCTAGAATCTCTCTTTATTCTGTCATGTCAGCATATTACATAATTATGCCCCAGAATCCCTCTTTATTCTGTAATTCCAACATATTACATAATTATGCCCTAGAATCACTCTTTATTCTGTAATGTCAGCATATTACATAATTATACCTTAGAATCCCTCTTTATTCTGTTTTGTCAGCATATTGCATAATTATGCCCCAGAGTCCCTCTTTATTTGTTAATGTCAGCATATTACATCATTATGCCCTAGAATCTCTCTATTCTGTAATGTCAGCATATTACATAATTATGCCCCAGAATCACTCTTTCTTTTGTAATGTCAGCATATTACATAATTATGCCCCAGAATCCCTCTATTCTGTAATCTCAGCATATTACATATTTATGCCCAAGAATCTCTCTATTCTGTAATGTCAGCATATAACAAAATTATGCCCTAGAATCTCTCTATTCTGTAATGTCAGCATATTACATAATTATGCCCTAGAATCTCTCTGTTCCGTTATGTCAGCATATTACATAATTATGCCCTAGAATATCTATTCTGTAATGTTAGCATACCGTAATACATAATTATAAGCCCCAGAGTCCTTCTTTATTCTGTAATGTCAGCATACCATATTACATAATAATGCCCCAGAATCCCTCTCTTTTCTGTTATGTCAGCATACCATATTACATAATTATGCCCCTGAACCCCTCTTTATTCCCTCAGCATATTACATAATTATGCCCCTGAATCCTTCTCTATTCAATTATGTCAGCATATTACAAAATTATGCCCTAAAATTTCTCTTTTCTGTAATGTCAGCATATTACATAATTATGCCCTAGAATCTCTCTATTCTGTATTGTCAGCATATTACATAATTATGCCCTAGAATCTCTATTCTGTTATGTCAGCATATTACATAATTATGCCCCAGAATCTCTCTGTATTCTGTAATGTCAGCATATTACATAATTATGCCCAGAATCCCACTTTATTCTGTCATGTCAGCATATTACATAATTATGCCCCACATTCCTTCTTTATTTTGTCATGTCAGCATATAACATAATTATGCCCCAGAATCTCTTTCTATTCTGTAATATCAGCATATTACATAATTATGCCCCAGAATCTCTCTTTATTCTGTTATGTCAGCATATTACATAATTATGCCCCCAGAATCCCACTTTATTCTGTCATGTCAGCATATAACATAATTATGCCCCAGAATCTCTCTTTATTCTGTCATGTCAGCATATTACATTATTATGCCCCAGAATCCCACTTTATTCTGTCATGTCAGCATATTACATAATTATGCCCCAGAATCCCTCTTCATCCTGTAATGTCAGCATATTACATAATTATGCCCAAAATCCCACTTTATTCTGTCATGTCAGCATATTACTTAATTATGCCCCAGAATCCCTCTTCATTCTGTAATTTCAGCATTTTACATAATTATGCCCTAGAATCTCTCTCTATTCTGTAATGTCAGCATATTACATAATTATGCCTCAGAATCTCTCTTTATTCTGTAATGTCAGCATATTACATAATTATGCCCCAGAATCCCTCTTTATTCTGTAATGTCAGCATATAACATAATTATGCCCAGAATCCCACTTAATTCTGTCATGTCAGCATATTACATAATTATGCCCCAGAATCTCTCTTTATTCTGTAATGTCAGCATATTACATAATTATGCCCCAGAATCTCTCTTTATTCTGTAATGTCAGCATATTACATAATTATGCCCCAGAGTCTCTCTTTATTCTGTAATGTCAGCATATTGCATAATTATGCCCAGAATCCCACTTTATTCTGTCATGTCAGCATATTCCATAATAATGCCCCAGATTCCCTCTTTATTCTGTCATGTCACCATATTACATAATTATGCCCCAGAATCTCTCTTTATTCTGTAATGCCAGCATATAACATAATTATGCCCCAGAATCTCTTTCTAATCTGTAATGTCAGCATATTACATAATTATGCCCCAGAATCTCTCTTTATTCTGTAATGTCAGCATATTACATAATTATGCCCAGAATCCCACTTTATTCTGTCATGTCAGCATATTACATAATTATGCCCCAGAATCTCTCTTTATTCTATCATGTCAGCATATTACATTATTATGCCCCAGAATCCCAATTTATTCTGTCATGTCAGCCTATTACATCATTATGCCCCAGAATCCCTCTTCATTCTTTAATGTCAGCATATTACATAATTATGCCCCAGAATCTCTCTCTATTCTGTAATGTCAGCATATTACATAACTATGCCCCAGAATCTCTCTTTATTCTGTCATGTCAGCATATTACATAATTATGCCCCAGAATCTCTTTTTATTCTGTCATGTCAGCACATTACATAATTATGCCCCAGAATATCTCTTTATTTTGTAATGTCAGCATATTACATGATTATGCCCCAGAATCTCTCTTTATTCTGTAATGTCAACATATTACATAATTATGCCAAAGGTTATCTTTTTGTACTCTTAATCCCTCTTTATTCTGAACTGTCAGAATATAACATGATTATGCCTGAGAATTTCTCTTTGCTCTGTTATGTCAGGATATTGAATATAGAGGATCTTACATGAGTGATCATTTCATATGAAATTAGGATTTTACACAAATGATCATTTCACATGAAATTTATCAAATGAGCCTTTGGAGAGTTTGATAAATTTAATATGAAATGATCACCAGTGTAAAATTCTGTTAATCATATGACTTTTTAAATGCGATTTTATCGCCTTCAAAGTTTGTTTATTTCAATGAAAATTTACATTGTTGTAACGGACGTCGTCATGACTTAACTTGTTCCTGCAGAAAGTGTTATGCAACGTATGGTCATAATATTATTTATGACATGACGTTAACCACTGAATAACAGTAACGACATATGATAAAATTATATCTCAGAATCTCTCTTGGTTCGGTTATGTCCCCCATAATCTCTATGATGTCATCATATCATGTAAATTTTGGCCAAGGCATGCTCTCTTTTTTCTGCCATATATTGAGATTGGTTCATTCTGAATGCAGGAGATGCCTGTTTTTTCATAATATTTAAGATATTGATGTAATCAGGTAACTTTACTACTGCTCTGGCAGCAAGTGTTTTATTGGTATTTTGCTGGCTTTGGCTTCGGAGGGATATTCACTGGGATATGTAAACAATCTTATAGGGAGTTATATTTTCTCTGTCTCGTAAGTTTGTTAGTTCTGCCTTTAACCCTTTACTCCAAAGGCTATTTTAGATCATGACGTCATTTTCTATTTTAGACAACATTGAAAACATTCAAGAAAAATTTAAGTTAAGTTTTGAATACTTTTTGAAAATATTATGGAAAATGGATCATTTGCTCTTTTGGAGCAAATGGTCCATTTTCTTTAATATTTTCAAATACATGATATTTCAAAGGCGTCAAAAGGTGCTTTTATGGAGTTAATTATTGAAATTTCACCTATAGCAAGTTAAGATATGATACTTTCCAAAGAGCGAATAACAGAGGCACTGATCAGACAGCGCGGAAGCGCAGGCTGGTCTGCTCCTTTGTTGTTCACAAACCCCCAAAGACAGGTTTTCTCATGTCAAGGCCCATATAAAAGGGGACCACTATCAGCATGCAGCGGGTTTCGCTGGTGGGCAGAGATTGGTCCGAGTTTGCATGCTGGCTGGGTACTTAGTTTGCAGCCGACAACATGTTCAATTTTTTTTCGCTTTTTAGAATTTAATAAGGTGACTACATGTAGGGCATGCAAATCATGATCTTTCATGATGCCATCAAATTATACATAATATACATACATATCTTTAAAATGCACGTAGAACACTAACAGATGAGTTTTATGTAGATTTTCTGCTATAACTAGGGAAAGACGGCTCTGGTCAACCAACACATTCATTCATTTATTCTGCGGTTGGCTCATCCAAACCAACACAAAGATTATTATAGATTTTAGACATAGTCTTAATAAGCTTCCCACCTATCTATCTAGAGGAGGAAACACAACTATTACAGATACAGATACAAATATTTACACGATGAAATCATGATTGACAAAATGAAACAAATGCAGTCATGAATAGATTTAATTAAATTGTTAATTAAGTATACCTGAGTAGATTTGTTTGTTTGTTTGTTTGTCTATTTCTGTGTCTGCCTCTGTAAATGTAAATAGGTTCATTAATTCAACTGTACATGGATTCAACTGTAAATGTTAATAGTTTCATTGATTCAAATGTAAATTATTTCATCAATTTGTGTGTAAAATAGTTCCATTCTTTCAACTGCAAATGCAAAATAGTTTCAGAAATTTAATGGTACATGTTAATTGTTTGATTTATCAACTGCAAATGTAAATTGTTTCATAGATTTAAGTACAAATGTAAATAGCTGCATTGATTTAACTTCAAATATAAATTGTTTGATTGATTCAAAAGCAAATATAAATACAGTCAAAACTCTTTATAACGTCACTCATTATATCAGAATATTTAATATTCGACATAAAATTGCTGGGAACGGATCTATTTCCATTAAAATTCCCTCTTTATAACAGAATATTCACTTAACGACACCGACAGTAACTTTTGGGAACAGATATACAATTTTCATTGAAAATAAATTCATTATAACAGAATTGTTACCATGTGTCAGACAATTTTGTGATCAGAACAAGGTATTTTTGCATGAACAGGTTTCTGTTTCACTTGATAAGTGGGAAGCTTTGTGCATTTTGATGCAATATGAAATTAAACTGATGTATACATTTGGAATAATAGCATTTTAATTCATTTGTACAATATTTTCTTTTACCAAATGATTATTATGTTGAAATCTGGTAATGGTTAGAATTTCTTTATAACAGCAAATTCACTTTAACGTCCAAGATAGCTTGGAACAAACAGTGTCGTTATAAAGAGAGTTGACTGTAGTTTTATTGATTCAACTTCAAAGGTAAATAGTTTTATTGATACTACTGTATATTGTTTCATAGATTTATTTACAAATGTAAATAGATTCATTAATTCAACTTTAATGAAAAAGTTTCAATAAAATAATTTGTACATGTATTTTTTTTCATTATTTTAACTCTATATGTAAAAAGTATCTTTGATTCAACTGTAATGTAAATAGTTTTATAAAATCAACTGTAAATGTAAATAGTTTCATTTATTGATTCAACTGTAAATGAAGTGACATTGAAATTGTTTCATAGATCTGCGTTTTCCTTTAATTCAACTGTATTAAATGTAGAGCATTTCATTAATTCAACTGTAAATGTAAATGGTTTCATTGATGCGAATGTAAAAAAGTTTCATGAATTCAACTATAAATATAAATAGTTTCATTGAGTCAATTGCAAATGTAAATTGTTTGATTGATTAACTAGCAAATGTAAATAGTTTCATTGATTCAACTTCAAAGGTAAACAGTTTTATTTATACAACTGCAATTGTAAATTGTTTCATTGGTTCAACTGCAACTATAAATTGTTTCATTGATTTATCTGCAGATGTAAAAAGTTTTATTTCTTCAACTGCAAATGAAATAGTTTCAATGATTCAACTGGAGATGTAAATTGTTTCAATGATTCAACAGGAGATGTAAAAAGTTTCAGGGATTCAACTGTATTAAATGTAAAGCATTTCATTAATTCAACTGTAAATATAAAAAGTTTTATTGATTTAACTACAACTGTAAAAAGTTTCTTTGATTCAACTGACAATGTAAATTGTTTCATTGATTCAACTGAAAATATAACTAAAAATTGATTCAAATGCAATTGTAAATTGTTTCATTCATTTAACTATGAATGTAAATAGCTTCATTAATCAACTGTATTAAATGTAAAGCATTTCTTTAATTCAACTGAAAATGTAATTAGTTTTATTGATTTAACTACAAATGTAAAAAGTTTCTTTGATTCAAGTGCAAATGTAGATTGTTTCATTTATTCAACTGCAAATAACAATAGTTTCATTGATTCAAATGCAAATGTAAATTGTTTCGTACATTTAACTATGAAATATAGTTTCATTAACTCAACTGTATTAAATGTAAAGCATTTCATTAATTAAACTGTAAAGGTAAATAGTTTCATCGATTTAACTAGCAAATGTTAAAAAGGTTTCATTAATTCAACTATGTATGTAAATAGTTTCATTGATTCAATAGCAAATGTTGTTTGATTGATTCACCAGCAAGTGTAAATTATCATTGATTCAACTTCAAAGTCAAACAGTTATATTTATTCAACTGCAAGTGTGAATCGTTACATTGAATCGTTACATTGATTCAACTTCAAAGATAAACAGATATATTTATTCAACTGCAATTGTAAATTGTTTCATTGATTCAACTGCAACTATAAATTGTTTCATTGTTTCATCCTGCAGATGTAAAAAGTTTCATTTCTTCAACTGCAAATGTAAAAACTACTTTCAATGATTCAACTGGAGATGTAAATTGTTTCAATGATTCAAATGGAGATGTTTATAGTTTCATTGATTCAACTGTATTAAATGTAAAGCATTTCATCATTTCAACTGTAAATGTAAATAGTTTTATCCATTTAACTACAAATGTAAAAAAATCTTTGATTCAACTGCTATTGTATATTGTTTCATTGATTCAACTGCAAATGTAACTAGAATTGATTCAAATGCAAATGTAAATTGTTTCATTAAATTAACTATGAATGTAAATAGTTTCATAAATCAACTGTATTAAATATCAAGCATTTCATTAATTCAACTTAAAATGTAATTAAATTTATCGATTTAACTACAAATGTAAAAAGATTCTTTGATTCAACTAACTGCAAATATGAATAGTTTCATTGATTCAAGTGCTAATATAAATTGTTTCATTCATTTAACTATAAATATAGTCTCATTAATTCAATTTGTATTAAATGTAAAACATTTCATTAATTCAACTGTAAAGGTTAATAGTTTCATTGATTTAACTAGCAAATGTTAAAAAGGTTTCATTAATTCAACTATGCATGTAGTTTCATTATTTTAATAATTCCATTTATTCAGCTACAAATGATAATAGTTACATTAATTCAACTGCTAATGTTAATAGTTTAATTGATTCAACTGCTAATGTAAAGTTTATTTGATTCTGCTATAAAATGTTAAAAGTTTCATTAATTAATCTCCAAATGTAAATAGTTTCAATGATTCAACTGGAGATGTAAATAGTTTCATTGGTTCAACTGCAAATGCAAATAGTTTCAATGATTCAGCTGTAGGTTTTAAAAGTTTCATTGATTCAACAGCAAATGAAATAGTTTCATTCTTCAACTGCAAATGACGGTATGAAGTGTCACCAAATCAGCTGCTTAGCACTCAGGTTCAACCCAGGAAGACATGAAAATGTCCTGACATGAATGAAAATTGTTGTCTGGGGATGTAAAATATCAACACAACAAACAAGCTGCACAGTAGCTATGTTCCATCCACTTGTAAACTGCCAATAGACAGAATCTAGGCGTTGAATAAAGCGTAATTAAAAGCAGTAAATGAATCTTCTTTGTGAATACGGTAAATTTTCTTAAATTTGAACCCTTTTCTCTTTCTGTTCTCAAATAAAAAGTTGGTTTTCATGGCTGGAGTTTACAAAATGCTTGTCAGAATATCAAGCAGGGAAGATACTGATCAGACTGCTTCTGAAGAAGCAGTCTGATCTGGGTCTGCACTGCTTGTCTAGGCATAGAACATTTACCGTAGTTGGAGTTCACAAAATGCTTGTCAGAATATCAAACTGGGAAGAACATGATCAGACTGCATCAGGGTCTGCACTGCAGTCTGTTTGTCTAGGCTTTCTTGACAGGCAACTACTGAGCGAAATTTTAGAACATCTACTATAGCTCCTGATCACGTTTCCACGATTTGTGTGCATGGTGTCATGAAAATCTCATTTCTTAGAAGTATTTATCACTCTCTGTCCTGTGGACTTATTTTTTAAAGCCACATTCTTGCCGAAATGCCTCCCAAGAGGACAGATTAATACCGAGAATCTTATCACATTATAGTTATTTTCATACATTGATGGCTACTTTGAGCCTCTCCGGCACTTTATGTCTCTCTTATTTCACATTTCACCCTTATTTCGCCAATATTTTTTTCCAGAAAATGTTGTCTGCTTATTATGTCTGCTGCATATATTGAAGTGCACTTCGGACTAGATTTTATCATAGAAGCAAACATTTTGAACCCAGATCAGCCTGCTCCAAGAGAGCAGTCTGATCAGTATCAATAGTGCTTGCAATATAGGCTACAAAAGAAGATAGACAGATGAGAGAACAGGCGGCAAAATGTGTGAGGTTAACTATTTGCATGCTGGGTAATTTTGAACTCTTTTAGCATTTGTCATCTGCATGTGCGGATCCAGAAAGTTTGTCAGAGGGGGTCCAACTTTGACAATTTTTATGCCCCCAAAGGAACTTTGGGAGGCATATAGTAATCGCACTGTCCGTCCATCCGTGTGTCCGTCCGTCCCGCTTTCGTGTCCGGTCCATATCTCCTATATTCTTTGAGGTAGGAATTCCAAATTTGGTGTGTGGATGCATCTTGGGATTGCAGAGTGTCGCATACCATTTTGGGGTCACTATGACCTTGATCTTGACCTCTGACCTAGTTTTTAGAATAATCGTGTCCGGAGCATATCTCTTATATTATTTGAGGTAGGAATCTCAAATTTGGTGTGTGGATGCATCTTGGACTGAGGAAGTGTCTCCTATCATAATTGGGTCACTGTGATCTTGAACTTAACCTCTGACCTATGTTTCTAGAAACTGCATTGAGTCTGGTGCATATCTCCTATAGGAATTCCAACTTTGGTGTGTAAATACATCTTGGGATGACGGGGTGTCACATACCATTTTTAGGTCAATGTGACCTTGACCTCTGACCTAGTTTAAAGAATTATTGTGTCCAGAGCATATCTCTTATATTCTTTGAGTGAGGAATTCCAAATTTGGTGTGTTGATGCATCTTGGGATAGTGGAGTGTCATGTACCATTTTTGGGTCACTGTGACCTTGACCTCTGACCTAGTTTTAGAATAATCATGTCCATAGCATATCTCTGATATTATTTGAGGTAGGAATCTCAAATTTGGTGTGTGGATGCATCTTGGACTGAGGAAGTGTCTCCTACCCTAATTCGGTCACTGTGATCTTGAACTTGACCTCTGACCTAGTTTCTAGAAACTGCATTGAGTCTGGTGCATATCTCCTATAGGAATTCCAACTTTGGTGTGTAAATACATCTTGGGATGACGGGGTGTCAAATACCATTTTTAGGTCAATGTGACCTTGACCTCTGCCCTAGTTTTAAGAATTATTGTGTCCCGAGCATATCTCTTATATTCTTTGAGTGAGGAATTCCAAATTTGGTGTGTGGATGCATCTTGGAATAGAGGAGTGTCATGTACCATTTTTGGGTCACTGTGACCTTGACCTCTGACCTAGTTTTAGAATAATCATGTCCAGAGCATATCTCTTATATTATTTGAGGTAGGAATCTCAAATATGGTATGTGGATGCATCTTGGGATGAGGAAGTGTCGCTTACCATAATTAAGTCACTGTGACCTTGAACTTGACCTCTGACCTAGTTTTTAGAAACTGGTGCATATCTCCTATATTTTGAAATAGGAATTCCAAATTTGGTATGTAAATGCATCTTGGGATGCCTGATTGTCACAAACTATTTTTGGATCAGTGTGACCTTGACCTCTGACGTAGTTTTCGAGAAATTGTGTCCAGAGCATATCTGCTATATTATTTGATGTAGGAATCCCAAATTTGGGGTGGTGATTCCTCTTGGGGTGGTGATTCCTCTTGGGATGGCAGAGTGGTGCATACCATTTTGAGTCACTTTGACTTTGACATTGACTTCTGGCCTCATTTCTAGGTTTTTCGTGCTATATTACAGCTATCTTTCCTCAAATGTGTCTTATGCTAGACCGATTCCTTTGGGGGCATTCGTCACATGTTTGTGACATTTCTTGTGTTTTTTTTTTTGTTTTTTTTTTAGAGGAGAGAGAGAATCCAAAACAAACAAATACCACAATAAGCGGGCCATCATGGGCCCGCCAGCAAAATGCCATTTAAATGGCGTTTCGCAGGCATGCCGATTATGGCCCAACATTGAATGCTGGCTTGGCAGCTTTGTGATTTTCAGGGGATTCACACCAGAATTGCTAAGAAACCCTATATTTTTGTGATTTTTCTGGGGGGGTCCGGACCCCCTGTCCCCCCCTCTGGATCCGCACATGATCTGTTGATTTTTTTGATGCGGACTGATGAACTAGACATGATGAACACTTTATAGTAAGAAGCCTCTGTGTTGTAGTGGATAAACCACTCGTCTTGTAAACCAAGGGTTGTGGGTTCATTTCCTGGCTTCTCCAGTCTGTTGGATGAGACTAAGCTGTGGCCCCGTCGCCATATGGCCTTAGCTGTTGGTGAGAGGTTAGAAACTAACAAACAAACAAACTTTTTTCAATACATATTTTTTGTTTTCTGCTGGTTTATTTCACAATCAATCAAAACATTCTTGAGGAACTGAATGCCATCATAATCAGAGTGTCAAACAGATTTGATCAGGTTTAGGCCCAACATTTGTTCAGGCTCTATTATGGGTACAAACTGTTTGCAAAAGTTATCAGTTATATGGGCCGCGACACGAGAAAACCTGTCTTCGGTGTTTCCAACAAAGTGAGACTCAAACTATACTGAAGGAGTTTAGAAACACACCACCTCCTAAAATGCTAATTTATTGTCAAAATATTATATTTTAATCATATGAAAAATACATTTGACAAGTTCCCTCATTTAGCTTGCATTCATTAAGAAAATCGAAACGCTGTGGTTTATGGTTGCCGTGACGTCGGGATAATTCTAAGACAACCCTAATTTAAAAAGTCACAGTATACCAATACCTTCCATAATGAGCGCAAAAAAGTTTTTGAACCGATGTTTGTTCTTTTGAAAGCAAAAGGGAAGAAAAATTCAAATCATGGAGCTAAAGGCTTTTGGCAACGTTCATTTTGTCTAGATGACATCATTTACCTTTTGACATAATTTGCCGTTTATGTATCCTAAGTAACAGGAATAATCAAAATCTTTTAGTGCCACCAGATACTCATAAAAGACAAAAGTATCCCAGCATGCCAGAATGTCATCCGCCTGTTATTGCAGTTTGAAAAATAAGACTGACCATTTGCTGACGTAAGCAAAGAAACGCTGCGCATGGGAGAGTTGTTAAACGATTATTTATTAAACCGTTTGTGTTTTTCCATTGGTTAAGACATCTGGCTACTTGCTCAAAGTGATTAATTTCGAATTGAATTAAACTCACATTTGTCAGACAACAATTATTGAAAAACACTAACATCGTGTTACGTCATAATGAACAGCATGAGCAAATCAAAATTATGGCAAATAATGGTCCATTTTGTAAGGGGATAGAAAGTGATAAAGGAAACATCTTTGAATCAGAATTGTGGAATTCAAACAATGAATGTATAATGGTGCATTTCTAAAGTCCCTCAGTATAGTCTCCTCAGGTACAGAGACTATATAGAAAGTCCATAATAACTTTGATGTTTAAACAGAAAATTTCTAGCCTTTCAGACAAAATGTATGTTTGGTCCATCTATGAGTTCTTGTTTTATGCAATTTGTTAGCTAGCGTAAGATCTCAGGAAAAAATTGTTTGATAAGATGTCAGAATTTGCAGTCTGTTATTGACATCTGTCTGGCGCCTGCCTTTTTTGGACAACAATAGATGATTGCATCTTAACCTTTTACATGCTGGATATGTCCAGTTCATGATTTTGGCTGTTATTTGCCCCCCAAATGATACAAACAAATAGTCCTGGATCTGACTGCCCAACGGACTATTTTTCTGGAACTTTTTGTTCAACCTGGCTTTTTTTGTTTGAGTTCAATTAGGCTACCGCACATATATTCCTCAGGATTTTGGCCAGACATAACAAAAATGAAGGCAATTTTCTTCCTCAAAATCTCATAAATATAAAGATGGGTGAATATAAGTTATTATTTTGGGATAAGGAATAAATATGTTTTCCATGGCATCTGAAATTACTAGAAAACTAAGGCCAGACAGAGACTTTGCACTATGTCTTTTACAATTTCATGTCTGATGTCCATAAACTCTTTCCTTGCTAGCGGCAGCTTTTGTCTTCTGCTGATAGCCTTTGAAAACAGTTTGAACCCAGATCAGGATCGACAGAATATCGGTCCAGATCTGGATTCAAACTGTTTGACACTGATAGTGTTCCTAAAAAAACAATTTTTTGTAAAAGTTAATTTTGAAAAATGTCAGCAGACGACAACAAAAGCATGAAAAATGACCCAGCATGCAAAGAGTTAACAAGTACTTGTCTGAGTTGATTTTTTGAGAAAATTAAAAATAAAGACTCTGAACATATGGTTTAAAGTATTTCCCTGCCTAATAACTTTTGCAAACAATTTGTACCCAGCTCATTCAGCCTGGTTCCAAACTGTTTGACACTCTGATGGTAATCCTGAAAGAACTTTTTGAAAACTTAATTTTGAAAAAAAAATAAGCAGACTACAAAAAAGCATGCAAAATTACCCAGCATGCAGAGCTCAGCTAGCATAGTCAAACTGATGTTGGCAGAATCTGAGTTGCTTAATAGACCAAGCTTTTTGTGAAAGCTTATACTTGTTATAGAGATAAGTGCAATAACTGTCAATTATTTTCATTACTTTCTCCAATACAAAACGTTTTTTCAGGAATACCAACAGGTTGGATCCAGATCAAGCCTGACGTTTTGTTAGGCTTGATCTAGGAACAGGAGACGGAGGTTAAAAAATGCCACTTGTTACACTTAGAAAGAGCTATGAAAAAGTCTAAATAATTTTCAATTAGTTTGTTGACATCAAAAATTTCTAATGGAGGATTATATTATTAAAGGACATGTGTTGGTAAACAATACCTGCCTTCAGGAAGGGGTCAAAATCCTAGTTCATTTTAAACAGGATCTTTCTTCAGGGTAGTATTGCTTAACCCTCGTCATGCGGAATATTTTTATGCACTACATTTCTCCTCAATTTTTAGCTCACCTGAGCCGAAGGCTCCGAGGTGAGCTATTAGTATACCAGTGACTCCGGCGTCCGTCGTCTGTCTGTCGTCCGTCTATCAACATTTTCAAACATCTTCTCCTCTGAAACCACTGGGCCAATTGAACTCAAATTTCATATGGAGACTCCTTAGGACGGGGGAACGAAAGTTTGTTCAAATGTTCCTGGTCACATGACCAAGATTGCCGCCATGCCCATATATGGTAAAAACCTTTTAAAAATCTTCTTCTCCAGAACCAGGAGGCGGATGACCTTGGGACTTGGTATGTAGCATGGGGGATGTGGGGCCTACCAAGTTTGTTCAAATAATGATCCTAGGTTGACCTTGACCTACTTAACGTCAAGGTCAAATTTGCTTCCTAATAGATTTAAATTGGAATTTTTCGAAAAGTAGATTTTTTAAATACTGTTAAAGCCAAAGAGATTATTCTTACTTGATATGTTGAAACTAATGAGACAATGGCTATAAATAAGTTTCAAAGGTCAAGGTTGACCTTTGCCCTTTCAGCCAAGGTTGCTCATATTGTGGTCCAATTAATATATTAAAACATAGTTTTTTCACAAACCATTGGCCCAATTGAACTCAAATTTCATGTGAAGACTCCTTATGATAAGTCAGCTAAAATTTATACAAAATATTTTGGTCACATGACAAAGATGGCCGTCACGCCCATATATGGTAAAAACCTTTTAAAAATCTTCTTTTCAAGAACCAGAAGGCCAGTGACCTTGAGACTTGGTATGTAGAATTGGGGATGTGGGGCCTACCAAGTTTGTCAAATGATGATCATAGGGTGACCTTGACCTACTTA
Source organism: Loripinus fragilis (assembly GCA_964019695.1). Lineage (NCBI taxonomy): Eukaryota > Metazoa > Mollusca > Bivalvia > Lucinida > Lucinidae > Loripinus > Loripinus fragilis. Next base: position 5,719,891 of record OZ026529.1, read on the forward strand.
ACGTCAAGGTCAAGTTTGCTTCCAAATGCATTTGAATGGGAATTGTTTTGAAAAGTTGATATTTTTAATACTGTGGAAGCCAAAGTCATTATTCTCACTTGATATGTTCAATCTAGTGTCTATAAATAAGTTTCAAAGGTCAAGGTTGATCTTTGACCTTTCAGCCAAGGTCACTTATATTGAAGTCCCATCAACATATCAAAACATAGTTTTCTCAGACAATTCTTGGCCAATTGAAACCAAATTTCATATGACAACTCCTTATGATTGGTTAGCCAAAACTTATACAAATTGTTATGGTCACATGAAAAACATGGCCACCATGCCCATATATGGTAAAAACTCTTTACTTTTCTTCTTCTCTGGAACCAAAAGGCCATTGGCTTTGGGATTTGGTATGTAGGATTGGGGATGTGGGCCCTACCAGGTTAGCACAAATGATGAATCTAGGTTGACCTTGACCTACTTTATGGCAATGTCAAATTTGATTCCTAAAGCATTTATATGGAGAAAATCTTAAAATGTTCATTTTCTAACTGAGCCGAATTCATAATAGTTAAACCTATTGAGACAATGGTTTATTAAGTACCAAATGTCAAGCTGACCTGCGACCTTTTATCCAAGGCCACTCATTTGGACTGCCACATACTTGTCTAAACATCTTTTTCTCAGAAATCACTGGGCTGTTTGATGGATAATTCATTAGATTGTTTAGGTTACTTGACCAAAATGTATATATGGTAAAAACAAAATTTGTTCCATTATAAGCTGTAGTTGACCTAGACCTATTTTAACATTATTAAGGAGATCAGGTGAGTGCCTCAGGACCTTCAGGTCCTCTAGTTATTCTGTTCACCTGCAGCATTGCAATTGTTAGCATGTATTTTCAATCAGAGTGGAAAACAGTGTAGATCCTGATCAGGTGGCTTCATCAGAAGCCATCTGATCTGGATCTACAGTTGTTGTTTTTTTAAAAAAAAAAAGGATAAATCGGGGTTCAGTAGGACAAGGCTTAATTGAAAATAAGAGTCATGTCGATAAAGAACATTTGTTTGATTTGATTCTTTACGTCCCAGTCAACAATTTTTCAGTAATGCCGGGATGGGTCTTCCTGGGTTGAACCAGTACTAAGCAAGGATTAATGTGTCTTGCTCAAGGACACAACACAGTGAGGATTGAACCCGCATCCCCTCGGTCTCCAGTCAAGCACTCTACCATTCAGCCACTGCCCTCCATAAAGTGAATAAATGCTTCTTCCATTTTTGGATTCTATCTTGTCTGTCAACTTCTTCACAAGTCCACACTGGTAATTGTATACGTCGATTTGGTGGTATTTACGCGTATTGCCGGTACTTCATAGACCGGAAGTGGTAGATATTGGTGTTAATACTATAAAGAAAAACATGCCATATGCCAAAGGGACTATAGACTTCAATCATTTTTAAGTATTTAGTATGTGCATGGCGGTTTATGTAAGCATTTAGGAATAGGTTCCAGTACCGATCATCGAGATCGGTACTCGAATCTATTCCAAATGCTTGCATAAATCGCCATGTGCATGCCAAATACTTAAAAATGATCCAATTCTATAGTCCTTTAGGCATATGGCATGTTTTTATATATAGTATTAACACCAATATCTACCACTTCCGGTCTATGAAGTACCGGCAATACGCGTAAATACAACCAAATCGACGTATACATTTACCAGTGTGAAGTCAGAGATGTTGATCAAACATGTACACCGTTTCCAAAAGAAAAAAAAAATGTAATTTTTTACCTGTCTTAGTGGCTACCTCTGTTTTGCAAGCACCCTATATTAAGCAAGCATGCATTCAGTGCCCACAAAAGGCAAATACATTGAAAGTACCTGTATTAAGCAAGCACCTGTCTTAAGCAAGCACATTTTGACAATCCTTCAGGTGTTTGCTTATAACTGTGGGGAGGGGTATCATGTGTTGGTGAGTAGGGAGGGGGGGGGTAGTTCTATCAGCTCTTTAGTATGTAAACAATATCAACGTCAATATGCAGATCTGACTACAAGAGTACGTAGTAAAAAGACAAAATCAAATTAGCATATGTCGTAAAATCATTCCCTACAGCCGTGTGCCATTCAGAGACCTAGAAATGACAATAACAAATTTCGGACAACAAAGCTTGCAATAAAATTTATCTTTGCATGCGAAATTTAAGCTAAAGCAGATACCCTTTTAAAATACACTACGTTGTTAACAATTTTACTAGGAAAAAAGGGTTTTACAGTTCTTGCAAACTGTCTCAACAGTTTGCAAGAACAGTCAAACCTTATTTTCTAGGGGAGTTAATTTGAATATAACTTATTGCAATCTGAATTATCCCAACAGGCAAAATGTTGATATGAAAATATCAATTGAAATCAACTGCACGCTTAGGGATGTCTGTTACAACGCAAGGTGGTTCTGGACGACAGTGCGTTACAGGTCCCGGACGAAATATTCCTAAATATAGGTTTGTGTTATTGAATGTGTATCGTTTTTTGGAGACTTAAGACACAATAAACCGCAAGCATCTTATTTTGCCTTTGTATATTGTCCGCGACACATATCTGAACTTATTCAATTCTGTAGAGCATGGCTACTTTCTCCAGTTAACAAAATATGATACATTATTATTCTTGAAACTGTATTTTACTACTACACATGTCCTCATATCCTTATTTAGTACTTTCACTTTCGTTTTCTTTGAACATTTTATGACTTGATGTTATTAGAAATTGCATTGTCCATAACACAGACCAAGAAAGATTTTTCTTATGAACCTGCTTACTTTAGACGAACGCGTTTTTAAAATCAAAGCGAATATACTGCAGTCATTTTTCCATGTTACAGATGTGTAACGACTGCAAGTATTTTGTTACAGGTTATTGTCGACAGCGTAGCAGGTGGAGACGACAGTGATGGATTTATTAAATATATATTACACTGAAGAATATTCTGTTTTGACTGAGGGTGAAATGTCATTTACCCTGTATGCGAATAGGAATATGGCGGATACTCAGATTATGTACTGTTATTTCGAGCGCCACACGACTTGACATCGTGACCTTGTTCTTAGCGTGTCAGACTTTGGAACCAGAGGACCAGGGTCGATTCCAGAGTGGGCACTTATAACAAATTGTTTTGTTTGTTTTTCTTTTGCTTTTTTTCCTCTTGTAATGCAAAAATACTTCATACAAGAAATATGGAATTATATATTAAAATGACAAAAAATACACTCCTTAACGTTTTATATTGAATTATCCTCGAAATAGTGGGGATGGGGATAACTTTAGCCCTCATGCAAGATAATTAGTCTGGTGACCCCCAATTTTTTTTTTCTAAAATGTCAAATGATAGTCGATGAATAAGATTTTAATGTCAGATTTTTTATATATAATTTACTCTAAAAATCGACATCCTTTTGTGAGGGAATAGCCAAAATATATCATGCAGTACTTTGACATGGCTTGGGAAAACAAATACGTTTTCACATTTTCCAGAAAGCTTGAGGTCATGAGTAATAATTAAAATTAAAATTAAGAAGCTGGATGGCGATTACAAATATTTTAGCTTAATATTAAGGACTTGGATTTGTTTCAGAAAATTTGTAAAAAGCTGAGAACTTCCATGTGAGATTATGAAAAATTGAGTCTGGTGACATATCCTTTGTATTACATAAATTGACAGTCCATACATAAAACAAACTGTATGCGAACAATTAAAAAGATTTTAACGTGGGAAGTATTACCCGCAATTGCCCTCAATAAGCTCCAGGTCCGACAAAGTGTATACATGGTCGAATAAAATAACGTTTTAAGCTCACCAAAGTTTAAGGCTCAGAAGTGAGCTAATAGTATACAAATAACTCCAGCCTCCATCCGTCTGTCTGTTCATCAATATTTTCAAACATCTTCTTTGAAACCACACTTCCTTGGAGACTCCTTAGGATGGAGGGACGAAAGTTATTCAAATGATCTTAAAATGCATTTAAGCCCCCACCCCCATTGCTTAGGCTTCTGTCAGTACTGAGGCGGTGATTCTCTTGTTGTTGATCTATTACTTAATGTACTTCTCATTATGGGGGTTCTGTGTTTGTCTTTGTTTTTGGTATGCATTACTTTGCGCCCTTCCTAGTTTTGCAAGTATCTTGAAGAGGAAGAGAGAGCAGGTAGCTTACTTTTATTGTCTTATGGATATCTTGTTACTGTTAATGTTCAGTGGCTTTTCCTCATGATATAGTGGGTTGGTTTGGAGTTTATAATTGTTGCATTTCCTGATCATACTCACTAACTTCTTGGTCTTGTGACCAAGATACCGCCTTGCTCAAATAAGGTAAAAACCCGTTTAAATATTCTCTGGAACTAGAAGACTAAAATGCCACCAATCCCATATATTGTATTAACCTTTAAATTCTTCTGATTACCTGGAGCTTGGTATGCACATTCGATGGGAGGTCGCACAATGCTTAACTACTTCTTCATGCATTAAATAGTCTTCAGAGCAGTATTTACATCTAGTCAAGTGTTCATGAAAGAAAGAAAAATGTCGTCTCACATCTGTTACAGAAAAACTGACGTCGTCTATTGCCTGTTACCCAGTCGTCTCTAACCAGTAGCATTAGAAAAATGAAATTTTGAGGTTTTACAGTTTTCTTTTAAGAAGGACATGTTAAAATTGACAGAAAAATCATGTGAGATCTATTGTCGGACCATTTATGCTTATATCATGATGAGAACGCAAGTGATTAATCGCAAATTACACATTTTTGAAGTTTCTTTTCCAGTCCAGAGTTTAACTTTTTAACTACAAATATCTATGGTGTTTGTACTTCTGATGTCGAACTTACAAACACGAATATGACAGGAATTATTTTAAATAGCCAAACACACTATATTATCATTTTCTGCGACGTCTGTGTGTGTTGCCTCTTTCCACTGTCGTCCAAAACCCTAAATCTGTCATCTAAAACCCGTTACCTGTCGTCCAGCACAGGTAAGCAGTCGTCATAGGCCCGTAACGAATTGTCGTCCAGAACCACCTTGCGTTGTAACTGACATCCCTAAGCGTGAACTGGGCAACGTTCGGAAATCATTTGATCTATAGGGGGTATTGTTTGGTAAATAAGAGTGGTCATAATTTTTACCCGTGACATACAAAAGAGGCAATATTGATTTTTTTTTGCGAAAAATCAAGACCCATGTATGACCATGACCAGATTACTTAACGTCAAGAGCTCAATATACAAATGGATTATTCGAGGAGATCATAACCAAGAGCCTAGAACTTTGTCAAATAATGTAGAACCAGATCGGATGATACATGCTTGAAGGATCCTTTTCATATGCTCTATTTTGTTTGAGGCATATCATATTAAAGCCTGTCTTTTGGAGTTTGTGACCAGTCCAGGTAACAATTGAACCAGCCAGCACAGCTACAGAGACTAGCCAGGATCAAAAAATTTGGTATTTGCAACTATAGCTATTGTTCTATCTAGATATGGAACAACAGATACCTTGATCAGACTTTGCAGATTTACATGCTGATTTGAACCTATCTTAATCCCATATGAATAAACCATTTTTTCACATGACATGGCTAATTCATCGAACTATTTTACTAGTCAGCGACCCAGCATAATCAGGATATTGCTCTATAAAGACAATAAGATCAGAAACATTCACCCACTACTGCCTATAAAAGGACAAAATGTTTATGAGGACTTCAAAATTCTTTTAGATATTACTTATATATAGATATTAATTTTGACAGAATTTTGTAACAGTTAGTGATGAGAGATATATGTATTTTTCAAGCCTTGAGACATTTTCATAGGTATGTTACCATCCCCCCCTCCCCCCAATGATTTTTTGTCGTCTACAGATTTGCTTTTTTCAAACTTAATTCTTTCAAAAAAGAAATGCAGAAATATCAATAGTGTCAAACAGTTTGGATCCAGATCAGGCCCAACCTTTTTCTTATCAGCAGATTAAGATATCGGAATATCGGGTAAAAATTACCTAATAAATATGAAAATTACTTTACTTATATAGTCGAACAGGTTTTTGATCATACTGCATCAGCTCCTTTTGTGTTCAGAATCCCTGCACTTAAGTAATAATACCAGAATAACCAAAGCAGTTCCCTCAAAATGGTGGAATATCAAATACTTCCAATATCTGTGCTGTGACATAGGTTCATTTAACCCCTGTTTATGTTACATCAAAGAGTTAAAATAATATTTCATCACTAAATGATACATGATAAGACTAGAAATCATGGACACCATTTCATGTTTTCTGGCCTTGCCTTACTAGTGTAAGCGGCAATCTTTAACTCGAAATTTCAAACTAAACTGAGTTTCCATACTAATAGTCAGTTTTCGGAGATGGATAATTTGAGATGTGTGCTTCAGCAATCAAGAACATTATTTTGGCAACAGAGGCGTATGATACTACCTAGTATCATACGCCTCTGTTTGGCAATCAAAAACAGTTTTTGATAGCAGCCTACCAGGTGTGTAATAGGAATTTAATCATAGCTCAAATAAGCCTTATTGTGAGAAAACCTGTCAATGGGGCTTGTGCCAAATGCAAGAGTCACAAATATCTGCTCAGCTACTGAGACTAGCTGGAATCGTTTAAGTCAAAGAATCTATAATATTCTCCAGACTGTGAATAACTAAGGTGCTGGTCAGACTGTGCAGATGCACAGTCCGACCAGCACCTTTATTATTCGCATGCGACAAAAACAAGTTTCTCACGACGAAGCTCAACAGTTGTTAGCTGAAATTAAAAGATGCTGGTTAAAGAATAATTCCATGAAGTTTATTGCTGTGTTGGGGATATTCTCTAAAGCTTAAAACAGTTTTGGCCCCTGGAGTAATTGATGAAGCAGGATTGTAATTAAATGCTTATTGGAAAACCTGAGAATTAATCATTAAAGTCACTCGTTAAATAAATCACAACAAAACAAGGAAGGACTCCGCTAAGAAAAACTGAAGTATTTATCCTAATAGTGTTAGGGCTATTGCATCCAATCACTTTCATCTTGACCGGGCCCCGTAGCACAATCAGTAGAGAGTCCCATTGCAGATCCAGTGGTCATGAGTTTGATCCCGGCCCGGATCACCTTTCGTGAAGATTGATCATGAAATACTTTCTATGGTCACTCTCCTCCTTAGGCGATTCAATATTATTAGGCCAGGGAAAGTATGTGCATGATGTACTGATTAACCACTTAGGAAAAAGTGTGGTTAGGTTAACTGACCATAGCTGTTGACTGGGACATAAAACCACAAACCAAACCAAAAAAACCTTTCACCTTAATTATGAGCACCAATCGATTTTACATAGCTTTTAACCCCTTCACTGTCTTACAATGAGTGCTGCTCGTTATAAAAATGGCCTATCATATGCCAATACCACGAGTACTAAGTCATAGTTTAAAGCAAAATTAATGGTCAAAGGGACAAAACTAAATTATCCTAATCCATTCTAGAATGAAAGAAATAACTTTTTCAAGATTTATCCAACAACTCTGCAGCCAAAATGGCTTCTGTAGATAGCTTTTTACAGGGAAAATGGCCCTTTTGATGAAGAACTCAGGTTTTTTTCAAAGATGGCAGCTGACCGTGGCATTAGTTTGTCGTGTTTCTTGGAAGTAGAGGTTATTTTGGAAGTCTAAAATGGACCCCTCATCCGAGTGTTATGATGGATGAGGGGCATTATATAAGCAAGCCGGAGGCAAGCATGTATTACATAGCAATCTGACTCGCTAGTCGAAGTCGGCGCTCTTTCAAGCAAAACAATGTCAAGGTTAAAAATTATGTAATAACAGCACGAGCTGTGTATAAATAGCGGATAAACAACTTGTCAATTTCATACATTTAAAGCCAACCATTTTGTTGAATACCTTTATTGGGAGGGTAAATAATAAGTGGAGGGATCATACATGCTTGCCTCCGGCTTGCTTATATAATGCCCCTCATCCATCATAACACTCGGATGAGGGGTCCATTATTTTACGCAAGCCTCTGGCTTCGCATGTATTACATAGCAACTTTAAAGCCAACAAAATGGGCACAAAACAGAAAATACCCTCTCATAATTTACTGAGATAAAACAGAATTTGCAAAATTTGAATCCTTAACCGGCTCAGGACGCAAATAAAATTTCTTAAAGTTTCTAACAGAAGACCAATCCCCTGTTTTAAGAATTTCTGTCAGCGAACAACCACGTGAAAAGGCAGCAGAAGCTGCCGCGCCTCTAAAAGAATGAGCCTTAAAAATACCTGTATCAATACCAGAACTACTTAAAACCTCCTTTAGCCATCTTGCTACAGTTTTAGTAGACACTGATTTATGAGTAACATAAGAAACTAACAATTGATGACATTTTCGCAAGTTCTTAGTTTTTTCTATATAATACAGTAAGGTATGCATAGGACACAGTTCTTCTTTCTCAAAATGAGGAATACAAATATTCACTATTTTCCCCGGTTTAGATGTCTTAAGCAAAGTCTTTACACCAAAAATAACCTGATTGTCATATATATTCATGTCCTCCAAGTTTAAGGCAACAAGAGTCTGAGCTCGAGGGGCTAATGACAAGGACACCAAGGCCACTAATTTTAAAGTCAGTGTTTTTAAATCAAGACTTTCAAGAGGAAAAAGGGTTTTTAAATATTCAACTACATAAGACACATCCCAGGACTGTACATATCTAGGAACTGGAGGGATGGAATTAAATAAACCCTTCATAAACCTAGGAATAAACCTAGGAGAGTCACACCAATGATTTCCCATTAACTTAAGTGTTTGCATCAACATAGACTTGTTAGTATTAATAACACTATAGGACTTACCTAGTGTTCTCAAGTATTGAAGAAAATTTAAGACACTCACTTCATTTGAATTGACCGGATTACTTTTCCTCTTAATGTTCCAAATACACCACCTCTTCCATGCTGATGAATATTGCTTTTCTGTTCCCTCTCTCCAGGATTGTCTGATGATGTTGGCAGCTTGAACAGAAAATCCTCGATTCTGGAGACATCTCCGGATACTGTTACTCCAACTAAACACATAGTCTTTGCCAAGGGATGAGTCTGCCCGCTGTGGGGTAAGATTAATAAATCTTTGTGTCTTGGAATCCTAATAGGAGGAGAAATAATAAGAGATAACAACTGTGGAAACCAGGACTGAGAAGTCCAGTGTGGAACCACCAATAAAGCTTTCTGAACTTTGTCCTCAATAATTTTATTCAAAATTCTACTAATCAGAGTAAAAGGGGGAAAAATGTATGGCATAAGCCTATTCCATGAAAAAGAAAAGGCATCATACCGCCAAGCCCCCGGCTGAGGAAACCATGAAACAAATCTTTCTACCTTGTTATTACTTCTTGATGCAAATAGATCAATATCTGGATAGAAAGATTGGTCACACAGTCTTTGAAAAATCTCATCTTTAATTTCCCACTCAGTTGAATCAGAAAAATTTCTTGAGGCATAGTCACTATAGACGTTAGAAATTCCTGCTATAAAAGAAGCTGTCACAAAAATATTTCTATGAATACACCACTGCCAAATGTCAAAGGCAAGCTGATCCATTTCGACAGATCCTATTCCTCCCATGTGATTCAGATACGCAATAGCAGAAGTAGAATCTGACTGAATGGAAACATGAACATCCCTCATATCAACACAAAAGGCTCTCAGAGCATGGAACATAGCTAAAAGTTCCAAATAATTGATACAAAACCCAGCTTCACTTAAAATCCATCTGCCTCCTGAGGTTACATTTTCTGAAACATTATAAGCACCCCAACCCATAAGGGATGCATCAGACTGTAAAAAGACAGTGGGCTTTTTCGGCCTAATAACCTTTCCATTTTTAGCTTCTACATTTTCAAGCCACCATACCAGTTGAATTCTACTGCCCTCAGAAATCTGAATCTTTTGCTCAAAATCCATTGATAAACCTAGGCCGGAAATTTTTTCTCTCTCTAATTGCCTGTAGTGTAAAGGAGCCTCTAAAATGGCATGAAAGGCATTTATAATCAGCCCAATAAAAGAAGCTAGTGAACGGATCACAATTGTGTCTGCTGTCAACAGACAACTAGCCAGTTTTTTAATTTTTTGTATCTTCTTGTCAGGTAAAAAGACCTTGAAAAGGACAGAGTCTAAAATGTAGCCAAAATATACAATCCTCTGTTTGGGTTCTAGAACAGATTTTTCTGTGTTTAGAAAAAACCCAAGAGATTCCAATGTCTCTGTCATAACTAAAGCATTTTTCCGACAAACGCTTTTGTCTTTGTCCATATTTATGGAATCATCAATATAATAGGAACAACGGAAACCCTGGCATCTAAACCAAGCATAAATTGGTTTTAAAATTTTGGTAAACAACCGAGGGGCCAGAGAATATCCAAACGGGACACAGACAAAAGTATATAACTGACCTTGCCAAGAGAATTTTAGAAAACGCTGAAAATCTTTTTTGACAAAAATTGAGAAATATGCATCGCGAAGATCTAATGATGTGAAAAAATCATTCTCTTGAACTAAATCTAGGACAACATTAAATGTTTCCTGTTTAAAATGCTCTTGGCGAACAAACAAGTTCAGCTTTTTTAAATTGATGACAGGTCTAAATTTTCCATTGGGTTTTGGAACAATAAATAAATTAGAAATGAACTGGCCTGGTTCATTATCAGTTGGAATGATGGCTCCTTTACACAACAGGCTTTTTACCTCTTCAGAAACAATAATTTGTTCTTCTTTATTGAACTGAATTTCAGACGGAACCTGATATTGTATCGGCTCTGAATCAAATTCAAGTTCATATCCTTTTATGGCCGATAAAATATATGGGTCATTAGTATATTTTGCCCAATTATGTTCAAAAAACCTCAGCCTTCCGCTTACCTTGTTAGCCTCAATCAATCGCTTGGATGGGCCACAGTCGCAGTCCTTGGTCCCTTTTTTGGCGCCAGCATTTGAGGCTGTCTGAACTGATTTGGTCTAGCATAAGGATGATGTCTATACCCGCGGCCTCCGCCATATCCTTGCTGGGTATAACCAGGATTTGTGTTGCCATCACCTCTATATGGAAACCGGCCTCTACCACGGCCCCTATTTTGACCTCTAAATCCAGAGAACTGACCATAGTTATAATTATCTCTGGCCACAGAAACACTCGTCTCGCATTTTTTCATTTCTTTTGAGAGGTCATCCCCAAACAGCTGATTAGTTATGGGTGTAGTAATATTACATAAGGGCGAATACTTCTTTTTTAGGTATGGTCTTATCATGTATCTTCTCCTAATGGATATGTTAAATTGAGCTTGGCCCAGAAGTGTTATCGCATCCGAAATATGTGATTTGGCCTCCTCAGATAAATTTCTTTTTAATAAGCTGACCAATTTAATCATCGGAACCATGCCCGTAGCTATCAAAGTCTGAATATCCTGAAAAGCCTTGTCATAAGACTGAGCTTTCCTGGCAATTTCAGACCAAATTTCTGGATTAACTGATGGTGCCACCATACTGCTGCAATTGGCAGGAATTTTATGCTTCCCAATAATATCATCCACTTCACATTGTGAAGTGCATGCCGTATTAATCAAGGAGGCCAAAGACGGAGAAACTGAGTCCCCCTTTTTGGGGATTTTTAATTTGGGTAGATCCCAATCACCTGCATTATCATCAATAATATTGTTGTTTGTATCAGTACACTCATTTTCTTCAAAAAATAAAGCATCCTTCAACTGCTTTTGTAATGGCCTGGCCTGAAATTCTGGGATAATTTCAATATCCTCAGCGGGCCCTTCATAGTCCCTCTCAATAATCAAGTTGTCTGGTTTATCACCATATAGATCAAAAATACTGGGCCCTTCGTCCTGAATACTGACACCTAACAGTTCTCTCAACTGGGAGATTTCTAAGGACGTTAATTTATCAATATCTAAGGCACTTGGTTCAACATTTACCGACTGAGCAGGTTTTTTAACAGAGGATACTGAGGGCTTCTGTTTGGATACTTTATTTTTGCCCTTTTTAGAGGCATGGGGCTTTACCTTTCCAGGAGTGACAGCGTCACCCTTCTTTGTTTTTGATGACGTATGCGAAACGACAACGTCGCTCGCCTCATGTGTACATAGGCCTATATCTGCAGGCTCAAAGCCGGAAAAATCCGACAAGGCCGAACCTTCCTGGTCCGACCCGCAAAGCGAGAGAACATCGTCCCCTCTCTCAGCCATTGTTAATAATAAAACCTGGACAACGTCCAAAGGCGGCTGAATAAACTCAGAAAATCAAATGAATAATTCAAACGAATTATCAGAAAAATAAGCACAACGCTTACAGATGAAAATAACTCACCGATATCAACTCTTCGACCGCAAGAAAGAATATGAAATTGACAAGTTGTTTATCCGCTATTTATACACAGCTCGTGCTGTTATTACATAATTTTTAACCTTGACATTGTTTTGCTTGAAAGAGCGCCGACTTCGACTAGCGAGTCAGATTGCTATGTAATACATGCGAAGCCAGAGGCTTGCGTAAAATAATGGCTTGTATATGGATGACCATTGATATTAATTGGAATCAGCAATGGTAAATAAGGAAATGCCTGTCATTCTCACATTTTTGAACCATTGTTTTCCAACCATTTCAAAACAATGATGTTGAAAATGAAAGTAGACATTCATGTATTTTCAGCTGTTGAAAAAAATTTTTTTTTGACATGCTATCACTAGGAAACATTATTTCAGACATTGAATGAACAAAATGTCTCAAACAAGCAGGAAACAATTTGGTGTAAATCCCTACATTGATTATGATTTTGTATGAAATTATATGTAGCACCATAATAAAATCAAAATAGCCTTATTTTCCCCCAGCATATACGGCAGTGAAGGGGTTGATTTAATTCCATCTCTCACAGACCCATGAATCTTTGAAACTTTTGCTTGAAAGCTGTGTGTTTGAATTTTAAAATTCTTATTTAGGGCTTATTGAAGTATATATGATAGATCCAAATCTCAACGGCTACTCAAAAAAACATCTCATGGTGATGGCCATGATATGGTTCTTTTGAGTACCCACAACATATATACTGAACAAAAAAAGTTAAGGAAATCTCAGAAATACATGCAACATAAGAACACCAAAGCGAACGATTATTCAATTTTAATATATTTGTTCAGATGCATGTCATCGGTTGAGAAAAATGCTAACTTTACTTTGGTAGCACCAATACCTTTGTTGTGGCACAGTGTCAAGTAACCCAGGGGTCAAAGTCATTTTTCGCAAAAATGACTACAGAGTTTTCCCTCATAAATACATGAAAAACATGTAAGTTTTCAGAACATGAAATGCAATTCCTTTGAATGTCACATGAAATTAACTTTATAGCCTTAAACATCACATTCCGAAGATGAGAATGCCTTCATCAATAACGAGTGTGTCCCCAGTAAGCAGCAAATTAGGACTACCACCGGTTTCACATACTCTAATACTGGTGATTTGGTGCTGAGGGATCAGCATCGTTATCTCCTGCAACACTGCACCGAGAGACTTCGGGGTTCTTGATGCCATTATTATGCGATGGACCCTCAGTCCAAAAATGTATGATGAGCGAACTGACCAGTCAATGCGCAGAACATTGTTTTTGCTGATTCTAGTGAGGTGAGTTCTGGCATTGTCTTCCTAGGCCTGGTACTATCACTGGTTTTCGCACAAGAAAGGCAGGACAACAGACCTCAACACCTCATCCATGTACACTTGACTGATCAAGTACCCCTCTTTAACCATCAGAACTGTCGTCCTAGGTTATTAACATCTTGATCTCCCGAAGGTCCTGGCGCACGTTAATTGATGAAAACCTATGTTTGCTACGTAAATTGAATTTTTGCGAAAAATGGAGTGAAGACCAGTCACCTTTGACATGGATTTTCAAAGCTGCTATTGGCGCTTCAGACCCAAATAAAGCGTCATTATAAAGACAAATGGTCACATTTTACTGTTATGAAATTCAAAAGTCTCTAAATATTTTAGATCTTTTGCCATAGCCCCTCAAACACAATTTCCTTAACTTTTTTTGTTGAGTATATTTCCATTGAGTAATTAGAAAAAATACAAAATAATTCGATTTAACAATTTGTCTGCTTGTGGCGAATTTTGTCGTCTTCTGATGATATTAAACATTTGCAAACAGTTTGGATGCAGATCAGGCCTGACATTGTGTCAGGCCTGATCTGGATCCAAGCTGTTTGCGATACTCTGATGTTATGCCTAAAAGAATTTTGTAAAACATCTGTAGTCAATGACAAAAAAAAACATGAAAAATTATACAGCAAGCAAAGAGTAAAGTTGCAGGACTTTAGTTAAGAGTGCGTATCGAAAAACTAATTTTCTTATTTCTCAACCAAAACATATGTTGTGGGTACTCAACAGAACCGTCTCAATGAGACAGTTCTTTTGAGCACCCAAAACATATGCTTAAACTGATGGGTAAGAAATTATTTACAATTTTATGCTCAAAAATTTTGTTTATCTAAACCTATGTTAGGGATGATAAGAGTATGATGTGTATCAATTTATTACTAATCTTCTGTAATTAACTCTCTTCAACTTTGATTAATTTGTTTACTCTATACTTCTCACCTAGTTCACAAGTTTCAGAAACTTGGAAACAGTTTGTTGGATAAACTTTTTATGTCTAAAGACATTCGGTGCAAGGTAATAAAAATATATCTGTTCATTTTTTGGGTGCAAGAAAATTTTGGTTAGACATTCTAGATGCAAGAAAATTTTGGTAAGACATTCTCGATGCAAGAAAATTTGATTTTGTTGCATGAGCACAACAATGGCACAGACCAGCCTGCACATCAGCACAGTCTGATTAATACCTTTATTATTTTGCTCTTTACTGATTGACGGACCTTCAATCAATGCATAAAATACATGCAGTGTGGTTATAATAACTGGATGGAACTCTGCATTGATCGAAGGTCAATCAGTTAATATTGACTTGAGGTCATCAGTATTGGTCTCAACCTCTTTGCTATATAGGTCGGCTTTATTAAACTGAGGTCAAACCAGTATGACACAGACCAAAAGTGCTGTATAATAAGAAGTTAATGATAAAATGTTGTTAACCCTTTGTACACTAATGTATTCTTCCTTCTAGTTTGATACAATAAACTTGGGATAATCCATTGTACATATCTAGGAGTGTCAGGTTATAATTAAAAAAAAAGGTATTTTTTGTCTGAATATCATTTTTACCTTTACAAACAGTGAAGACCCTGATGAAATGCAGCATTATGTTGCATTTCATCTGGTCTTCACTGTTTGTAAAAGTACCTGTTTAGGTGTTTCCCTTATACAAAAGGTTAATCGAGTGATTTTGTATTGGCCTAGTTACAAGTCCGAGGTCAACTGTATTGGTCCGAGGCTGAAATCAGAATAGTATACATACTACATGAATTTTGTTTGTTAATGTTTGATCTGGTTCTTTACATTCCAGTCAACAATTTTTCATTTATGTTGGGAGGGGTATGGTATATAAGCAGCTTAGGACTAATGTGTCTTGCTCATCTAAGGACACAACGAAGTGACTCCTGTGAGACTCGAACCTGCAACCCCTCAGTCTTGAGACTGAGCAACTGCACTCCCTTGAGTTCATGAATCATAGGAAATTCACTGGTATATTGCATATTGTATAAAGATAACTATACTTTGAAGAACTTCAGTTTATTTCAAGTGATTGTAATAAAATAAAAATTTGATAAATATTGACCCTACTTTAGTTGTAAACATTACTACAGGCCTTTGTTGACAAACATTAATCTTACGCATGTACTTGGATTATACGGCCTTGACTCATAGATAACGAGGACAGGTCCCAGCTCATGAGATTTTAGTAGGTATTGTGGATGTTCAGCAGACTGCAGTGGCTCAGTGATAGAGTGCTTGACTCGAGACAGAGGGGCCGCATATCGAGCCTCACGGGCGTCACTGCGTTGTGGTCCTTAAGCAAGACACATTTATCTTAGCATAGTACTGGTTCAACCCAGGAAGACCCGTCCCTGTTTAACTGAAAGATTGTTGATGGGATGTAAAGAATCAAATCAAACAAACAAAAGACCCTCCATCCTGAGTTTACTGCAAGTCCTCCATACTCATTGGCGTAGCGCCCATTACGCAGGTTGTGCATGTGTGTAATAAAAATAGTAACATTCAAGGGAGGTCACTTAATCTGATTAAGGGATTTTCCATACTATAAGGAACTGCTCATAAAAAAGGAAAGAATTTGCTCCCTTTAAGAGAAGTTCCCATTTTGAAAAAGGAGGCAATTGAAGAGAATTATTGCTTGATCCAGTAGGCTCCCTTTGGTGTGCGTAACTTTTTCATGGTTATGGCTACGCCATTGGTTTGAACCCTGATCAGGTCTGACAGAATGTCAGTCCTGATCTGGATCCAAACAGTTTGACACTTAAAGAATTGAATTTAGAAAAAAGTCAGAGGACAAATATGTATGAAAAATTACCTAGCATGCACAGAGTTAATCTTGTGGGATTATCTGGTCAAGAAAACTAACACCCGACTGACACAAGCCAACCTCTAGGGATTTTTTTGATGGACTCGAAGGATTAAGGAAGGATTACTAGATTACTGGTAGTCCTGCTTGGCAGCCAAATTAATCAAATCTGTTCCACACAGTATGCTCATTTTCCATTGATATCAGAGTAACATATCTGCATAATGTATGCATACATAGGCATAGTTCCCACTACTGATGTTTCAAAGATAGATGAGGGGAGCATTCTGCAATACTTTCTACCTACATTATAAGCTACCATTTTCCATTAAGACCTTTGTTTTGTCTATTTTTAAGTGGCTGCTTAAGACCGGTTTTACTGTGTCTAACTGCTGTTACAGGTATACTTGTAAACCAGGAGTTCTCTCTAGACTCTCCTGTGAATGTTATCTTTCGAAGCAACTTACTGCTGTTGCAGGTATACTTGTAAACCAGGAGTTCTCTCTAGACTGTCTTGTGAATGTTATCTTTCAAAGCAACTTACTGCTGTTTCAGGTATACTTGTAAACCAGGAGTTCTCTCTAGACTCTCCTGTGAATGTTATCTTTCAAAGCAACTTACTACTGTTGCAGGTATACTTGTAAACCAGGAGTTCTCTCTAGACTCTCCTGTGAATTTTATCTTTCAAAGCAACTTTAACTGCAGTTGCAGGTATACTTGTAAACCAGGAGTTCTCTCCAGACTCCAGTGAATATTATCTTTCAAAGCAACTTACTGCTGTTGCAGGTATACTTGTAAACCAGGAGGTCTCTCCAGGCTCCAGTGAATGTTATCTTTCAAAGCAACTTTAACTACTGTTGCAGGTATACTTGTAAATCATGATTTCTCTCTCTTGAATGTTTGCTTCCAAAGTAATCATAGAGAAATGATTAGTTCATCTGGCATTTAGAGTCTATAAAAATCTACTGTGCGTGATAATTATGGAGTACTGGAAAAATAGAACTTCCTCAGAATTGTTCCTTGACTTTAAATTGAGAAAGGATGAAGATTGGTCATAGAGATCATAGCGCGCATCTATCAAGCTTTCTGTGTGATCCGGCAAGTGTTTGTGCAATGAAACAATTAAATATAATCTTTGTACGCACATTAATTTAACCTGATTCACACCAAAAATGTCACTAAAATATTTGTGTTTTAACATTGAATCTCTCTATACCAGATGGAGTCACCTTGCAAACTTTTGAACATCACTTTGGCATTTCCCTGCACAAGGATTTCACGAACAAAAGCATCTGCGAAATGGTCACACAACAGTCAATCTCCCAAACTGTTACCTATAGGTGTAATACAGTAGGCATGCTCAGGGACACAACGTGCTCAGGGACACAATCCAGAGGGAAGACTGGGGGTCAGGATCCTGCTCATGAAAAATCACAAAGGTTTCCTTAGGAATACTGGTTTGGACTAGGGGACAAAAATATTTCAATATTGCACTTGTCCTGCAGGAGGAGTGACTTACAGTTTTCACTCGTCCTGCAAACACATGCACTTAATTGTCCTTTAAAAGCGTATGCAAAACAGAACATAAAGGAGTAATATGTAATATGACTTCCTCGAGTAATTCTTCCCAAAGCACTCGAGTACTTTGGGAAGAATTACTCACCTTTTTCTAGATTACACTCGTAATTTAGTGGAATTTTTGTCTCCTGGGACCCCACTGGAAAATCACTGGCAAATTTAAAGCTACCCAGCCAGCATTCAATGGGCCATCATTGGCGTGCCAGCGAAACACCATTAAAAAATGGCATTTCTCTGGCCGGCTTTGTTTACTTGTCATAGGTTTTCTTACAAATACTGATACACACCCCCTCATCTGTCTGTAAAATACATTAATGGAAAAAAAAAACGGAAAAAAACGAGCATTGTCAAAACTTTGGACCCCTCTGAAGGAATTTTTTGGATCTGGGCATGGTACTGTAAATTCGGAAATTTTCGCGGTGGTTTTATTTTTGCGAAGTTTCGTGATAACAATACCCTTGCTATACGGCAAAATCACTCTGTCATTTACCGATGTAGGTAAATCATGCCCTAGTCACGACTTTTTAGCGTGGTAAATATGTCTTTTAACGATATTCGCGAAAATAAAACTCTTGCGAAAATTTCTGAATTTACAGTAGGTCTCTGAAAAATTGTGTATGCTCTAGGCAGGATGATGTTAATTGCAGCTTTCTAATTTATACCTCATGATCAAATAAAACAATAAATAATTCTCATGAACAGTCAAGATATATTATATGATAAAATACTTTTGTAATAACCAGAGGGGAAATTTTACGCTTGATTGTGGGCTTATTTTTAAAGGCACTGTATTATAGCCGCTAAAAAAATAGCATGATGCGCTATAGTCAAAATAAACATTTGATATTATTTAAGGTTATTAAGTTAAGCATTGATAGTACGATAAATAATAGCCGTTTTAAGAAAAAAAATGGTTTTTGATTGACCTATGCAATATGATTACATCAATGATGATCACTAAAGTCTATACTCATGCATTTTTTGATAACCTCTGAATGTGTCAATTTTTTCCACAGAAATTTATGCACAATTTCACATTTTTTTTTTACTTGAAACTTCACAATGTGTCCAACACTGCATGGTGCTTCTTTAAAAAAAAAAAATCATTGAGAAAACAAGGTGGATCAAGTTTTACTCTGACAATAAAAAGTCACGAGACAAGGTGAAACATCCTTGTGGTGACTTCATTGGTCTAAAAATACTAACCAGGACAAGGGCAGAACCCTTGTGGTTTTTTATGTCGCTAAAAAGGATGATAATCAGATTTCACAATTTGTTTAGTATGACTCGACTGTCACAACTAAACCACAAGCAAGAATCTGAATCCAGGGTATGTATTTTTGGGTGAAGCCGGCAAATGGATGGAATGAGAGGGTGAGGGAGCAGGGAGATTCCCTTTACTTGTTAACAATCAAATCATACTTCAGAAAATATCGAAATTAAGTATTTCAAAAAGAATATGAAAGAAAGAAAAGAAATTAGGGAAGATTATTTCTTAAGGATTGGCGTTTCAATTTGTGGTTACAACTGTAGTGACCCTGGCTGAAAGGAAACGAAAAAGTTTTCTGATCTAGATCTTTTAGATCAGTCTTACATGTAACTGCCCGTAACATAGAAACCATAAGTCCTTATAGCTATAATTTATTCCAGGGTATTGTTTTGGTGAGGACCCCAAACTGCTGGAGGGGTGGGGGGAGCAGTAGACCCTTTTTACTATTAAGCATTTTGTTAACAATCAAATTCAGAAAATATGGAGGTCAGATGTGTATAATAATAAATTATTATCTGGAAAAAAACAACAACACATTGTTACAATAATTATTATAATTTGTATGTAAATTATGACAATAAACACTTCAATTACAAAAGTCATTACAAAATAGTTTTATAAAATTACTTTTACGAAACCACACCTGATCTGAGTCTAAATAAGGTAAATTCACCAACTAAAATCCGCTTGGTCATGTGATTCATCAACTTTTTCTTGTCCATTGAAAAAAATTTATTCCATAGTTCCATGTTCATTGAAGCAAGTATGATCCAATTGATCTACATAGTTATAATTGGATAATCTGTTTCTCTATACAAGTAAAATTATGTGAGCCGCGACTTGAGATTTCCAACAATGTGGCATTTTGACAAGTGTAGACTCAGACAACCCTGTGCAGCCCCCTTTTAAGCTTAGAAACTCCAAACACTGTTCAGTCAGTAGCTTAACAGTCATATAATATTCAAGCAACTAGCAAAGGCTCTGATCAGACTGCGCATATGCGCAGGCTGATCTGATCCTTTGGTGGTCGCACATACCACATTGTTGGAAATCTCATGTCGTGGCTCAATTGTGTCATGACAGGTGAAAACAACCCTTCTCACAGAAATACCTATGCAGATATTTTTCTGTCCGCCCGGGCAATGCTGTTTTATCTAATTAACTTTTGATGCAATTCTAAAAAACTATTATCAGAGTTATGGCCCTTGTTTTAATAAAGAGCACCATCCATGTGGGGCACAGAGTGTTTCAAAAACATGATTTCTAGTTCCTTTCAGTATTTTCAAGAAGTGCAATTCTAAAAAACTATTATCAGAGTTATGGCCCTTGTTTTAATAAAGAGCACCATCCATGTGGGGCACTGTGAGAGTGTTTCAAAAACATGATTTCTAGTTCCTTTCAGTATTTTCAAGAAGTGCAATTTTAAAAAAATATTATCAGAGTTATAACCATTGTTTTAATAAAGAGCACCATCCATGTGGGGGCACAGAGTGTTTCAAAAACATGATTTCTAGTTCCTTTCTGTATTTTCAAAGAGTGCAAACCCTGATGGAATGCTGCATACTGCAGCAGAATGCCATATTTTACCTGGGTCTCTTCACTGTTTGCTATAGTACCCATGGGCGGATCCAGAGGGGGGACAGGGGGTCCGGACCCCCCTGAAAAATCACAAAAATATAGTGTTTTTTTTAGCCTTTGAAAAACCAAACCAGCATTCAATGTTGGGCCATCATCGGCCGCCAGCGAAATGCCATTTTGTTGGGCCATCATCGGCCTGCCAGAGAAACACCATTTAAATGGTGTTTCGCTGGAGGGCCGATGATGGCCCACTTTTTAGTGGTATTTGGTTCTTCTCTCCCTCATTATCTGAAAAAAAAAACGTTATCAGAGCTGGACCCCATCTGGCAAAACTTTCTGGATCCGCGCATGAGTACCTGGCAATAGGTTTCCAGTATTCACAAGCCTGGAATGCATATAGACTGTGACTAAAACAATAGCTTGTTTAGCATTTCAATATGGGTGAAAAATGGAACATTCCAGGTCATTTACGCGTACTCACTTCTGGTGCCCATGCTTAAGAAAAATGAGGCACCTTTTTATGTGATACGGCTCATTTACCATTGCTCACAGGTGTTACAACTGTGTCTTGGTTGAGTGAAAATTTACCTGTATTTTAGCTCCGCCCACTTCAACAGTTAACAGTTACATTTACAGTCATTTAATCATTTCAGTCAAGAAACTTGAATGTATCTTGAGAGTGTACCACAGTAAATCTCCTTGAATGAAAAAATCATCTTGAAAAGTTGAAATGGATATTTGATCGCGTTTGTATCAAATTTTTACAAACTTTTGTGAATCAAGCGTTATCTGATTGTTAATGTGTATTATTAAGTTGTCAAAAGTTAACAATTTGAATTCGGTTCAGAAATCTGTTTTAATAGTGTCGACATATAATGGGAACTTCACGAAATGTTAAAAGATTAACATCGTGTGACTTTGGAATACTTCAAAGGTATCAAGGATATTACTTGTTGATGTGACAGATTTTGCTTTTCATTCCAAAAGTGTCAGTTTTAAAGTGATTTGATCGAAGATTTATAATGGTACAAATGCCATTTGGTATGAATATAACTATATACTAAATTTGTTCTGTTTGGGGGCTTAACATCGCTCTTAAATTTGAAATTACTATCATAGTCACACCACGCCACGGGCGGATCCAGAGAGGGGGGCGGGGTCTGGAGCCCCCATTGGAAAATCACAAGTGGCTATAGGTTTCCTAAGAAATTCTGGTACGGACCACCCTCTGGAAGCAATTGGACCCCTTTGGGTCCAATTGCTTCTTGAGGGAAGTCCGTACGGCTCTCTGTGAAATCGTTGATGACTAAAAACGAACAGTGTCAGGTCCCCCTGAGGGAATTATCTGGATCTGCCTATGCACATGAGTGGTTTACCACGATACAAGTATTCATACTTTTGTCAGAAACTGACAACTGCCCCACTTAAAGCAAACGTAGAGCAAGAATAATATCTATGAAAATTACCCCAACCGGGGTTCCATCTCATGAACTGACTATTGGCAGTTCATTAAATACTAATCTGATAATATTTAAATGATGATTTACCTATACATCTCAAGGGCATTTTTAAAAAGATTATAATTATAATCTAAAATCAAGTGTTTAGAGTTTGATTATTTTTCATTTAAAAAAATGTTATCTGCTAGCATCTCCGACTGGGCATAATTTTTTTTATTTTAAGATTTCATTTGGCCCATAATTTTTAATAAAAGCTCCTTTGATTTAATTCAAGAGGTCGCTAATTAATTTTGATGTGCTGAATAAAATGGTTGTCAAAGGATCCTAATAAGGTGTCATACAGTTGTAATACACCGTTAAACATGTGACTTTATTATGACCATGTGATTTATGTTGTCTGAACATTCATGAATGAAAACGTGAAGCTAAACATAACCTTATAGAAGATGCTTTTTTCAACCAAAAAATATCAATATTTTTCTTATTTCTTCATGAAAACAAATGTGGTGGGTGCTTATAGGAAGCGTCTCAATGAGACGCTTCCAATAAGCACCCACAGCATTTGTTTATGCGTAGGAATAAGAATTTTATGGACCTGGTCCCCATCTTATTTAGGGTTTTGTAGTTATAATGAGGAAACAAGGTTATGATGTATTACTGCGTGTGAAAAGTAGAAGAAATTGACATGAAATATGGAGGATATTAATACGAGACAGAAGATGGATTTACAAATATCATCGCCGAGAGTACACTTGAAGAATCTGGTGTCGGCGCTTAAAACGATTGGAAAGAACGGGTATACACAATTTCACGACCTTATTTGGGGCTACATTGTGCGAACACGGCCTGATGAGCTTGAGCAGACAATGACGGCCCGGGTACAGCAAGAGCATCCCCTGGGCTGACCTTATTGTGCATGTGAAGAAAAAATGTAAAGCTTTAATTATAAATGCATGTAGCCAAAATGAGGGCCACAAACATCAATGATAATACTCATTTTTGCATATGCTCAGAAGGGCCATTTTCGCATAATGTGGCCCCACTCATTAAAGCTATATAACTTGATTCATTTTTTTCTTCTTTTTTCTGTGTTGATCTTTTATTTTATAAATAAGCCCCTGTTACAATTTACATATATAGCCCTACAGAGAAAACGATTGATTCATTTTTTTTTTTCATTTTTTTAGGGGAGCGCAGTAGCTCAGTGGTAGAGTGCTTGACTCAAGACCGAAGGGCCGTGGGTTCGAGTCTCACTGGTCTTGAGCAAGACACATTAATCCTTGCTTAGTACTGGTTCAACCCAGGAAGACCCTTCCTGACATAACTGAAAGATTGCTGACTGGGACGTAAAGAATTAAATCAAACAAAACAAAGATTCATTTTTTAGGTGTTGTGGGGAGGGGAAGCAGTGAAGAGGGGGGAGGTATAATATCTTCATTTCAGTTATTTCATATACCGGTTATTTCACAATATAAAGACTGATTGCAGAGGCGTTAAACACATACACATGGAAGGACACACAAAGACAGGTAGAGTTTGTTTACCTGATTAATCCTAATTACAAGTCAGGTGATTAATTAGTCCTTCCCTGTCAATATGATTGAAAAGACCTTCAAATTTAACTTGTCCACCTCTTTATCGTAAAAACTGGACACGGGATTCACCTGAGAATGCGCAAAACTCATAGTAACATATATACCCTAAATATTCAGAATTGTCATAGTGTTAGTTGACCCAATGATGGGCCTCGACGGGAGAAAACCTGTATTCGGAGTTTGCAAACAACAAAGGCGCAGACCAGCCTGCACATCCACACAGTCTGATCAGGGCCTTTGTTATTATTCACTTATTGGAATGTATCATATCTAAACTTGCCACAAGTGAAAATTTCTATTTTCTAGTCTCTGTAACTAAGCAGACTGGTTTGAGTCTCATTTTATTGGAAACCCAAAGACAGGTTTTCTCGCATCGAGGCCCAGATTCATTATTGAGATGCAGATTGTCCTGGAGCCGCACTGAACAGTTTGGTGGTCCTATTATACACACTTCCATAGCCTCAAAACCAAAAGCTCACAATAAGATTATATAGGGAGAGCAGTGGCTCAGTGGTAGAGGGCTTGGCTCAAGATCGAGGGGCCGTGGGTTCGAGCCTCACCTGCGTCACTGTGTTGTGTCCTTGAGCAAGACACATTAATCCTAGCTTAGTACTGGTTCAACCCAGGAAGACCCGTCCCTTTATAACTGAAAGATTGTTGATGGGACGTAAAGAATCAAATCAAACAAAAAAAAAAGAAACAATAAAATTATGTCTATAACGCTATACAGTGTTCTTCTATCTGAAAGCATTTGAGCAGCGACATGAGAGTTCCACCAATGTGGTATGTGCGACCAACAAAGATGCAGATCAGCCTGCGCATAGGTGCAGTCTGATCAGAGCCTTTGCTAGTTGCTTTATGTTAAGCTACTGACCTAATACATCATTTGGAGTTTCTTAGCTTAAAAGGAGGCTGCACAGGCTCGTCTGAGTCTATTCATGTCAAGATGCCACATTGTTGGAAACTTCGTGTCACGGCTCATTTTACAAAGACAAAATTTCAGGCGCCTTAGCACTGAGGCTATTCTGAGCCCTAACTTTGTCGCCAATGTGATTACATGTAAACGACAAAATCTCAAGATCTGATTCAAAATATACTGTTCAAATATTTGTAACAATAACATTTGCATGAATAAATGATTTCATGAATAAACGATTTCATGAATAAAAATCAGTGTCTTTCGCCAGCTTGTGAAAAAAGGCCTTCCCCAGAGCTGCAGACATATCACTATGTTGAGTGGCTCAAATAATCAGCCTGAAAATGTTGTCTGCTTTTTACATCTGCTGCATATATTCAAGTGGGCCCCCAGGGTTTTGGGAATCTGTGGAGAATGGGTATTTTCATGGAGCTGGGGAGCACTGGTAATTATTTTAGGGGATCAAATCAAATCAAATAAACTTTATTTAACTCAGTCCATTTACATGGCAACATGAGGTAAAATACATAGTACATTATCGATTGAGGCGTGAAATCTGGGGAGCAAGCTCATAGTTTTTTGGGATTAAGGGAGCCCTGCCAAAAATTAAAATCTCACCTTGAAGCAAAAGGCCCATTTTGTTTGATTTTTTAAAAAAATCTTTGGCTTCTGGGGGGGGGGGGGGCGGGGGTAATGCCCCCAGACCCCCCTTATAAAATGTAATAGTTTCTTTACATCCACATCTGAGAAAAAGATGGCGAATAATATTTGTTTTTGTTGATGATTTTTAGGTTGATAATAGCATACTTTGGAACGCTCAGAATGCACCAGATTGCACCATGGCCATTTTTTTCAATTTTCATGCTCTCCGGGGAAAAAATTGAAATTGACATTATGTCGGTCCTGACCTGGGTCCAAACTGTTTGCAAAGGTACGTTATCAGCAGACGACAAAAGTCCCTGCTAGAAAGGAAAAATAAGGATTAATATTTTATTATACATTTCACATGAAATGTCAAACATTATTTTCCTGAAAATCATGAAAAATGTTGTCTGCCCACAGACTTTGAGGGTTAAGCTATTTTAATAAATTATAATCCTATTATTTATATACCTGTATAAAATTTGTGTTATTGAAGTTAAATCCTTGTAAGAATGTATTCATTTGTTGAGCAAATGAGATTTTCAAGGCTGGCCCAAATTTTTGGCACCTCTTTAGACAGCTAGGCTGCATAAAAATTATTTCAAAGTCAAACTATAAATTGCAGCAAATCTAGATTTTATTAGCTTAATATCTTTGTGGAAATTTTTAATAATTACTGGTTATTTGGTATAAAAGATTATTAAAATTTTATTGTGTTGGTTTCACCTCGCCTTTGCAAGCAGTTAGGACCCAATCAGGACCAACATTTTGTCGGTCCTGATCTGGATCGAAACTGCTTGACAAACTGTGAGAGAATCGTTTGAAAATGTATATTTGAGAAAAAGTCAGCAGATGACAATAAAAAGCATGTAGAAATAAGTTAAGCTTTCACTATAAGAATTAATATACATGAAATATTAATACTTGTCTTCCTAAAACTAGGAAAAAAATTCACAAAATTTGTCGTCTGCTGTAGTCGATCACAGTTGGCAGTTTAAAGGTAACCAAGCTAAGGTTTTTACCTTTTATTGAATTGAAATCAAATTGAAATGAGTTTGTTATTAGATAAAGGTCAAGATAGCATTGGCTTACAAAAAGCCCCTTGGACATTGAGCGATGTCGCAAGATGATGTCAGAGCTTTGATCACGGAGTGTGTGATTGCCTGCCAAAAGTGGTTTAGAGTGTATAGCTTTACTCTCGGTAGAAAAGGATCATTGACGGTTTGGGCCTTATACGCCTATTTTTCTGATTCCCAGAACGCTGCTTTTGAGCTTCTAGTGTGGTGCATGTAGTATCAGTGCAACAGGTGAATCTTATGGTAAGAGCCAGCTAGCAAAATATTTTCAAAATTCCTACGCACTCGAGAGCTATGGCGGTTAGAAAGGGGAGGGGATCTGAAATTTCATGAAAATAAAAAGTGCTTTAAAAAGTGATTTCTGCACGTTTTCTTGATTTATTTGGTCGGCATGGTGATATCTATTGAACATACCATATGCAGAGTATTAACTAATCACGATAATTGATGAAATTGTTTTAAAAACAAAATATGTTTTGTAATTAAATGATTTTGGGGAGATAATTTAGAAGTTACCTGTACATTTTTGACTACATGTACCGTAAATAATACAAAACTGAAAGCTCATCAAAAGAATATAAATGTTTTTGAAGGAACGAAAGTGTCCCATTTAGCATTGGAAGTAAAACTGATTCTAACTAGATCCCTTGAATATTACTTTTGCTTTGTTTAAAGGGCATAGCATGTTGAATGTATTTAAAGTGTCCTAATATTTATGGTATACATGACGCATGTATATCCCTATATGAGACAATATATTGAACACTAAAGTATTTACCTGTTATAACTCTCTGCATGCCAGTGGATAATTTTGTCGTCTGTCAATAGCCTTATGCAAACAGTTTGAACCCAGATGAAGACCAATAGAATGTCGGTCTTGATCTGGATCCAAACTGTTTGACACTCTGATGGTTGTCCTGGGTGGTTTATTTTTAAAAAACTTAATTTTGAAGAAAGTCAGCAGACGAAAATAAAAACATGAACAATTCCCTAGCATGCAAATAGATAAGTACAGGACGTTTGCAAAATAATGTGTCATTTAATAACAGTGAGATTTTTTCTTACGAAAAAATGCATAAAACCTTGCTAATTCTACTTTAAATCTTTAAGTACTTTATATTAAACGAGCACAGAATACAAAACAATTTAGGAGGCTGGTTCTAGAGAACTTCATTACTGTCATTAATTTCTTATTTGGTAGAAAAGGCATTTTGTGGGCTTAGGCCCTGGGTTTTTGGGCTGCTGAACATCTTTCCCCCCCGTGTGCCAGAAAGCCACTTCCATACAAAGTGTAAAATATGGTAACACATATGCAGGCAAAAGCTTTTGCTGGCACACGGGGGGGAATGATGTTTTAAAAAATGTTTTCGGATTCCTATATATCTTAATGTAAAACTGATTGTTCTACCCAAAATTTCACATCTTTGAAGCATTTAATATCGAAAACGGATTTCACAGCCATAAAGTACTCAGGTCAGGGTAGCATCAAGGCGAAGAAAGGGACGATTGACAAACTTTTATTTTTACTTAAAACCATAGGCATTTACCCATAGCAAGTGTCAATGATCCTTTGTCTTTGGGGCCTGCACTCTGTTGGTAGCCAGTATTGAATTCCCAAGTGTGAACTAGCCATATACATATGGTATTTGATTCTGATGCTTGACAAAAATTGTGTAAAATTAGATTTTTGTCTTTATTAATTATAAGGAAATCACAATATATCGACTGGCATAATTACGGCCAATTTGTGTATTCCGTCCATTTAACTTTCTGACCTAGATTTCAAGGTTTTGCCTGAAGATATGTAGATCAAGTAAAAGTCGATCCATCTTCTACAGTTGACAGTTTTGGGGGCATATTTTATCAAGCTTAAGTCATTAAACTATTTGATATGTGCTTATTTTGATATTTGCGGCCTTGATTTATCATTAACTATTTACTCTGAATATCACCCTGGTAGACCTGTCATTGATGGCAATGTACTTTAGGGCTATACATGCATGGTTGGAGAAAATTCTGTCAGTGGGGATCTGTACCCGTATTTCTAAGGAAACCTATAGCCACTAATGATTTTCAAGGCAGGACCCCGTTCCCATTCTGGATCTGCATATGTTGTGGTACCATATGATATCGGTGAATATTGAGTTGGGGTATCGAAGATCATGAGCTTGTCAGTGTTCAAAGATAATAACAACCAGGCGCATATATAGCTATCGTAAATGCAAAAAGACATATGTGTATACATTTGAATAAAAAATATGGGACACTTATTATATTCTATTTCAGTGTCCAATATTCCCATACAACATAGGAAGTCATGAATATGGAGTTATAACTCATTCCCACAACTAATAACTCTTTATCACATATTATGCCAACGTTAAATTATGACGCATTAGCAGGTGTTAAGTTCTGTGAACCACTCTTCAACAGTTAATAGATCCCCATCTTTATCATTATTTTCTCCATAAGAAGATACCCTTGGTGAGTTATGGTAAGGAGTTATAATATTATGTTATTCCCAGTACTATAATAAGTTGTGGCCACAAGATAAAAATATTGCACAATGTCCCTTCTGGAGTTCTGTTGAATATTGCATCAACCCACATGATGATGAATCCATAATAACTCTTTCCGTACTATTTTGTGGCAACTTTTATCATCTGATAACCTTTGCAAAAAGCATGCAAAATTCATATGAGCCTTGACACAAGAAAACCTGGTGAGTGTCTTAGAGGTTTGTAAACAACAAACCTGCGCATCTGCGCAGACTGATCGTCACCTTTGTTATTCGCTTATCGGAAAGTAACATATCTAAACTTGATACAAGTCAATTTTGAATTTTCTAGCTAGTCCTTGTAGCTGAAACCCGGTAGACAAGTTTTGTCGCATCGAGGCCCATATAATGCATTCTCGGGATAAATATGGTATCTACAGTAAGTATATTATTGGGGTTTATATGACAACACTTCTCCTTTCCCCATAAACAACAAATATTGCAATATCGATGTGTGGTATTACGGTCATAACTGATGCTTTTATTATTGAGTCGTGTGATTGGAATATTGTACTTTCTGGCAACAATCAGGCTTCTTTTGGATCCTGATTAACCTGATGCATTTTCTTTTATGGATGGATAAACACTAATGGTTCGTACTTGCTGCTTTATTTGGTTTTGCTTGTTTCTATAATTATATTATTTTTGTAGTCCGTATAAGGGTAAATTAATCAAAGCATAAATAGCCCTACAAGCTAATTTACCTTTTTATATTTTGGCTAAATTTATCAATTTTTAGAATAAAAAACTGTGACCCCAAAACACACTGCTTTTATCAAATTTTTCAACTCTACCGCTGTTTACTTTTGCAAATAGTTTGGAACCAGACCAGGCGCTATCTAGATCCAAACTGTTTGACACTCTAGTCGTATTCCTGAAAGAATTTTTCGAAAAAGATGATTAAAAAAAAAATCAGCAGGCGGCAAAAAACATAAAAAATACCGGGAGGCAAAGAGTTAAAGTGAATTTTTGATATATTTTTTTGCATTGACATGTTCAATGTTTCCATCAAGTATTTTTATCAGTTATGCTTTAAATTTTTGTTTTAACAAATTTGATTCTTTTAGTAAAACTACACGTTGCTTTTCGATTGACATGGTTGTTGTGGTTTGTTACAGTCAGCTGAAATCAGGTTTCCCATCATGCGCCAGGTTTCCTTCCATAACACTTCTGTTGCGTCTGTTGGTACGGCTGTTTGAAGAATCTCTCACTCTTGACAACACAAATCCAAATATATATGGACTGGTCCATGTGAATTTGGTACTACATGTGCCATAAACCAACCAGTTTAAATCCAGATCAGGTCTGACATTTTGACAATGCCTAATCTGAAACTATTTGAGGTTATCAGCTGATGACTTGTGGGCGGAAAAGAGAAGAAAATAGATGTCAAAATCCTAATAAAGAAACCAGGAAACCATGACATTTGCGATTTCATGAAGAAAAAAATCCCAAGTTGATAATGATCACTAAATAAAGCTATTTTTGAACACTGTAAACATGTTATTATAGTAACAAATCAGTTAATTCCAGTTATTTTCTATATAACACTTTACATGCTGGATAATTTTTCATGCTTTTTGTCATCTGATATGATTATTTTCAAAATCAACTTTTTCGAAACACATTCAGAGTAATAAAAAAAAGGGTAAGAAGCAAATAATTATGATATTGAAGCAAAATGCGGCATCTGATCAGTGTCTCCACTGTTTGTTTACAAAATGTTCTTTCAAAATTTGAATAAAAACGAAAAGTACCACCTTACACCCCTTTGAAAGGAAATGGACTAGTCCAAATCATTAAAGTGGGAAATTCCATTCAGTTTAAATGGGTTAACCAAGCTGTGGAAGCTGATCGAGTATCAGAGCAAGCTTTAACACTTTGTCTGTGAAAGTGACAACTTTTGTGGAAACAAAAGCCCGTACCTGGGCTTATCATTCCATGTTGTACAATAAAATTTCTATGTCTACTCAGCTAGCTGATACCTACGGGGTAATCTTTGCAGATCAAGCCTGACAAACGTTGAGTCAGCTGATCTTGATCCAAGCTGATTGGCACTCCTGTGGTACAGTAAAACCTGTGTAAAACGGCTACTCAAAAAAGACAAATCAAAGATCTTAATGACAAATGGTAGCTTAACGAAGGTCAAAGAATTGCAGAATGCTCCCATTGAAGCATTTTGCAATTCTTTTGACCTGCATTAAGCGATAAATTGGTCTTGAAAACCAATATACAGTCTTTTTGAGAGTTGCCGTTTTACACAGGTTTAAAGAACTTAAATTATGGAAAAAATTCAATTTTAGAAAGAAAAAAAAAACAATGAAAAACAATACAATCACTATAAAAAATCTCATGTTCTGGCCTATTTGACCAATTTAATTAATTGTGTCATTTCCTTTTGCATTAATCAGCAATTTGAAAGAATTTGGCTGAAAAATAGGATGATTGAATTTAATACTTTAAGGCGGAAATGTCACGGTTATAGTTGCCAATGAAGTAATCCTTTTTATAGGGTAACCCAACTTTAATACTGGGAAAACTTATCTGTTGATTCTTTTCAAAATTAACTTTTCAAAAAAAAATTCATATTTTCAGTTCTGACAGTTTTAGCCATCAATTTATTTTACAACGGGGAGGGAGGGAGGCTGAGGTGGGTCAGTCCTTTCGGTTTTCCAGTGGGGGTCGTCCATGCCAGTTTATCTTTTGGAAACATGTGCTGTGATTTTCCAGGGGCGGGGGTCTGTCATCATTTTTTAAAAAGGGTGGGTACAATTGTTTGTTTTATTATACCAGTATTCTGATGGAACCTATAAAGCTTGTGATTTTCCAGGAGTATAGGGACTGGGTGTCGGGACCTACAATAAATAGTGAAGCTGAAACCTGCTAGTCAACTGCATACATTTTTTCAACCAAATGTTTTTGTGTTTTTTTTCTTTTTCTGGGAAAAGTTAGGCCCCTCTTTTCGTGTGAATCAAGATCTGCTGTCATGAAACATCAAGTTTAAGCAGAACTGAAATCAGAGACTCACAGCAGAGTCACGGGTGGGCATCAGCGGAACTACCGCGAAATCGCGTCAACGTAAATTTGTTCCTTCGTCACATCCGGGACCTTTCGCGGTAGTAGTAACGTCACGGAAAAGCCAAACAAAGGTAGGTACACTCGCTTGTTTTGATCTTTTGTGAAAGAATGGGCTAACTATGTAAAAATCTGGCAATGCTATTCCATGTAGATATGATTTACCTTGGTAAACAGGCCAAACGTGATGTTGAAAAAAGCTTTGTTTTGTGATGAGGACCGTAACCAAATCGAACACAGAACGGGATTTCTTCAGTTTTATGTCAAAACGAAGAAAGAATGTTTTTTTTGCCAGTTTTAGCTAAGAACACACACATTTTACACATGACAAGTACATAACAGCCCTTATTCTTCCTTCAGACGTAAAAAAATCGAACCGATCATGTTCTATGAAGGTATATTGCCAAAGTTTTCAGGCGCAATAGCGCCTTTACCATCGCGGTAGTTGTAACGTCACGCTCTAGTTCCTTGGAGTATACAATATTAGTGCATGCAGGCGCGGAGAGAAATGTGTGTAATACTGTAGTATCTACTGAAACACACCAAACCACCACCAATTTTGCTGAAACAATGTGTAAAAACAGATATAAACTCTTTTGTAAACAGTGAGGATCCAAATCTGCTGGCTTCTTTAGAAACCACCTGATCCGGATCTACATGATTTCCATACTACATGTGAGTTTGTAGTAATTAATCAAAATATTATAGAGTTGTTTTAACTTAAATTGGTGAAAATAAACGGCTAGTCTTACTTGTCCTAAATGAAATGGGATAAGGACGGACAAGTCGGGCATTGTATTTCCACATCCTGCTGAGGGAGTTACCCTAAGCTGCTTATTTGTTTTGTTTGATTTGATTCTTGACGTCCCATCAAGAATCTTTCAATTAAACAGGGGCGGGTGGGTCTTCCTGGGTTGAACCAGTACTAAGCTAGGATAAATGTGTCTTGCTCAAGGACTACAAAACAGGGACGAGTCGGTCTCGAGTCAAGCAATCTACCACTGACAACTGCGCTCCCTACTGCTTGTTTGGTAAACAGTGAAGACCCAGATAAAATGCTGCATTATGTAGCATTTCATCTGGGTCTGCACTGTTTGCTTCTAAAAACAAAATTAATCTTCAGAGAAAGAAAAACATTTTGGGGGGAACGGGGGATTTTAGCATAAATACTGATGCCCTAAATATATACAATGGACCAGCCTGACATAATTGTACAAAATGGATGTCGGGCCGACCTTAAAAACGTTGGTTGTTTTGATTTTTGTAAAAGAATAGCTAACTATGTAAAAATCTGGCAATGCTATTCCATGTATAGATATGATTTACCTTGCTAAACAGGCCAAACGTGGTGTTAAAAAAAAGCTTTGTTTGTAGATGAGAACCGTAACCAAATCGAACCCAGAACGGGATTTCTTCAGTTTTATGTCAAAACGAAGAAAATATGCACTGTACGGAAAAATGGCGGACTTCTTTCCACACCGATGTTTTAAGCAAAAGTAAGTAGATATTTCTGCGTGTTTTTTTCATCTTTACACAGAAAGTTATACACCATTTTCCAGCCCCCATTTTTCCCGATCGGACGATGCCAGGATATCCTCATAAAGCTTCTTACTTTGAGTACAGACTCTGTCACATATTTTTTAGCGGCGAAGATCGGGCCTGAATTTGGAAATAAGCTGTACGGACAACATTTGTGACAGAGTTAGTACTCAAAGTAAGAAGCTTAAAGATGCTATCCTGGAAGCGTTTGATAGGGGAAAATGTGGGCTGGAAAATGGTGTATAACTTTCTGGGTATAGTTGAGAAAACATAGAGAAATCTTCCTACATTCGATCAGAATGTCCGTACAGTGTATTCGAACATCCGTACAGCGTATCCAAGCAAAAACCTCGTGACTACCCACCCTGATGCAGGCTCGAAGAGAAATGTGTGTAATATTGTAGTATCTACTGAAACACACCAAACCACCACCAATCCATCTCAAACGCTGATCCCCGTGTACAAACTAGCACACTTACCCTGCCCCACTCTAAATCTTCACCTCAAAGACACCCATAACCTTTATCTCAGCATTTTGCGCAGATGCGGTACAGATGTAAATACTTGAAGTGTATATCATTTATCTACATATATATATGTATCAGTACATGAGATTTTGTCACTTATCGCATGTGCCTCGACTCAGATTAGCTTGCGCATTTTTAAAGTTTCACCAGACCTTTTCGGCTGCTCGCACATACTGCAAAGTATGGATGCAGATAAAGACAAGACCAAACTTTAGGTCACTCGCTGGATACGTCAGCTTAAGCGTATTAAGAAGGCTTTTGCGATACGTACCTGTATATATATCTCATGTACTAACACATATATACATACATGTAGATAAATAATATACATTTCAAGTATATTTAATTATGGTATATGCTATATTTGATTAAGGTATATGCTACATTTAATTATGGTATATGCCATATTTTATTATGGTATATACCATAATTAATTATGGTATATACTATAATTAGTCTTTTTGCTCCTTTCGGTACACCACAGATAAATGATATACACTTCAAGCTTATTTGGGCCAGTGGACGAGACCTGATGCTTACATCTGTAGCACATCTGCGCAAAAGGCTGAGCTTAATAGTGTGGGGGTCATGGAGGTGAGCAGGGGTAAATGTGCTAGTTTGTACACTGGGGGCAGCGTTTGAGATGGATTGGTGGTGGTTTGGGGTGTTTCAGTAGATATTACACACAGTTCTTTCCGCGCTTGCATGCACTGGGTGTACTGACATGGTATACTCCAAGGAACTAGAGCGTGACGTTACAACTACCGCGATGGCGCAGGCGCTATTGCGCCTGAAAACTCTGGCACCATTCCTTCATAGAGCATGATCAGTTCGATTTTTTACGCCCGAAGGAAGAATAAGGGCTGTTATGTACATGCCATGTGTAAAATGCGCTTGTTCTGAGCTAAAACTGGCAAAACATCTGCATACTTTCTTTGTTTTGACATAAAACTGAAGAAATCCCGTTCTGTGTTCGATTTGGTTACGGTCCTCATCTCAAAGCTAAGCTTTTTTCAACATCACGTTTGGCCTGTTTACCAAGGTAAATCATATCTACATGGAATAGCATTGCCAGATTTTTATATAGTTAGCCCATTCTTTTACAAAAGATCAAAACAAGCGAGAGTACCTACCTTTGTTTGGCTTTTCCGTGACGTTGCCACTACCGCGAAAGGTCCCGGATGTGACGAAGGAACAAATTTACGTTGACGCGATTTCGCGGTAGTTCCACTGATGCCCACCCGTGAGAGTGCCTTTTATGAGTAATCAGCTTATAGATATTTCCATGTCATGCCATTTATGGACTCAAGAGACACAATTAACCTGCATATTACATGCAACTAAGGATCTATAAATTTATTTTAACTCTTTCCTTGCTAGTGGGGACTTTTGTCGTCAGCCAACAGTAAAGCCCCATATATGCAGTTACACATTCATGATTCTGGCCACAGTAGAGCTACAATTCATCCCGATTTATCAGATCGTGGTGCATCAGCATGATTCGTAGCAGCACCGTAGAAACATCTGCATGATTTTTAGTAGTACCGTAATGATTTGTGTAGAACTGTAGAAATTCAGGAACCTCCATGACAACGCTACGATAGTTTTTAACCATTTAAAACATTTGGGGTGAATCAAGGTGGATTGTGGGCGTGGCCTGAATCATAGCACCACTTTATAGAAATCGGGCTCATTGCTAGTGGTACTGTAGGTGTATTTGTTGTCATTCATGGGCATTCACTGACACCACTATTCAGCCCGATTCATCACGATGTATCACAAATACAGTATGACTGCCCTACGGTTTTGTCATGATGGTACTGTATTGAATCGTAAAAGCATCGGAAGCATTCGTAGCTCCACTGCGGTGAATCCTTATTGTCTGTAGCCCTGCCGTCATGAATTGTAGTGGATTCCTAGAGACACCGTAGGAACATCATGAGACGACCGTAGTGATTTAGACTTTTCTGTTTTATCCATCCCGATGCACCCCAATTTTACAGCATAGGTCACATCGGGATGAATCGTGGTGAATCCTTGCCAGAATCGTGAATGTGTAACTGAGGCTGTAGGACCCAGATTAGGACGGACAAAATGTCAATCCTGATCTGGATCCAAATATAACGGGTTGATGATCTGATAGTGTTCCTGAAAGATTTTTTTTAAAAAAGTTAATTTTGAAAAAAGTCAGCATACAACAACACTAGCATGAAAAATTACCCAGCATGCA
Organism: Loripinus fragilis; assembly: GCA_964019695.1. Classification (NCBI taxonomy): domain Eukaryota; kingdom Metazoa; phylum Mollusca; class Bivalvia; order Lucinida; family Lucinidae; genus Loripinus; species Loripinus fragilis. Next base: position 5,756,497 of record OZ026529.1, read on the forward strand.
ATGAGTTCAACTTCACATTACTCATCACGCAGGCAACCAACAACATGCAGAAAGGCCTACATGTACATTTAAACTATCTCTTGAGCATTTACCGACTAGCATACACCAATAAGCCTTGATATTTCATGTGAATCATCTGCCAGCAGATGATTCACATGAAATATTAACGCTTAAAGCGCCAAGAAAAAAAATGCATCTTAAATTGTCGTCTGCTGAAGTCATCTGCTGCAAATAATTGCCTTACATTACTGACGAATTAAGTATAGAAGCAAATAGCATGGACCCAGAACAGACTGCTCCTATAGAAGCAGTCTGATCTGGGTCCACACTGTTTGCCATAGAGGCTTCTTAAGCATTTCAGCAGACAAGAAAAGCAGACGACTTTTGTTGCAATTGGCGCATTAAGGCTTTAGCCTTATTTTACAGTCTAAATGAGGAAATTTCACCAAAAAATAAATTTCTGCTAGCGCTGCAGTTGTGATTTGACGCTTTAAGAGTTAGGTTTAGTCTGACATGGATTACAGGTAAAGAGCATTGTCTTAATGGCACAGGTGTTTGATATCTCATTAATTGATCTGTGGCATTCCCATTAATAAAACCAATCAGTAATATAAATGTATAAGTTTACAAGATTTTTTGCAATTTTTGTATGCCTTTAAATGACATGTCAATCATGTCATGAAAAATGAGCATTTATGCAAATGTTTTATGTCCAGATTCGCCAGTATTAGCCAGTCTCTTATCATACCATTAAATCATATTTTTCCATATGACATAAATAAAAAAATCAAATGGTGATGTTTATAATGTGAGGCATCATGCATATAGGAATGTGCGCTTTGACTTGGGAACATTTTACTGTCAATTCATGGCACAATCATTATGCAAGCAGGTTTTATTTCTTTTTTCATTTCGGTTAAGTTGTAAACAAATTATGACGTTGCTTTTAGTTGTCTTACTACTCTAACTTACATATCACTGTTAGTTCTCCACTCTTTTTTTTTGGCAGGAACTGAGAAATGCTTCAGACAGGGCCCATGGGTTTGTCCAACATGAAATTGATGTGTGATTTGCATGACTTCTATAAACTACGGGCTCGCAGTGGCTCAGTGGTAGAGTGCTTGACTTGAGACCAAAGGGCTGCGGGTTCGACCCTCGCCGGCGTAACTGCGTTGTGGTCCTTGAGCGAGACACATTTATCCTAGCTTAGTACTGGTTCAACCCAGGAAGACCTGTCCCTATATATATATAACTAAAAGATTGTTGATGGGACGTAAAGAATCAAACAAACAAAATATATATACCATGCCGCCGTCCACGGACGACTGCATTTATACCACCTTTACCAACTTTAGCATGAAATATCACTTGATGTTCAAGGTCTACACTGATGTAGGTGGTATAAAATAGTTATACCATGTTTGTCCACCTGTACGCAAGATAATCCACTCGCTAAAGCTCGTGGATTATCTCCACGTACAGGCAGACAACCCATGGTATAACTATTACATGATCTACAGGTGAATGATGTTTGTGTCTTGGTAGTCTCTTCTGAAATTTAAAGTTGTACTTTTTTTAACCTTTTGCAACATGTTCAAACTGAAGAATGAGATTGCATACCAAGGCATGTTTGAACCCAAATAGCCTTTTAGGGTCATTACAGTTTAGTGATAAAACTAAATCCCTTTGATAAAACAGCATTTTCATCAATAAAGTCAATTGAGCAGTTAATTAAGAGCCACCAGGCTTTCTTTATTGTATCTCCAGGTGCAAATTGGGGAGTTTAATCTAATTACAAAGCAGCTGTTTTATTTGGGCCTGGTCACAACAACTTGGGGTTTCCAACATATAGAGACTCCACTCCATCTCCTCAGCTACAGAGACTAGCTAGAAGATTGAAATTTTGCTGGTAGCAAGTCTAGATTTGATATTTCCAAAAAGCAAATAACACAGGCGCTATAATCAGACTGACCCTCTACTAAGGTTGTTCAAATGGTTTTGATTGGTTGAAAAACATCGGGGCAAGGGGGCGTGGCTAGTTTTTCCTATGTTAATATAGGGAAATCTTAAAAAAAATCTTCTTGTAAGGGAGACAATACTTGCAGTTGGGGTTGCCTTGGTAGTAGATTGTTTTCTCCCTTTATTCTTGGTATATTTTTTAGGAGATTTTAATGATTAATTCCCCATTTAATATCAGACAAGTTAGATGTATGTGGCCAAAAGTGGCCCCGTCCTGTTGGTCACATGTTTTAGATATAGGAAAAAAATCGTGTCCAAAAATGTTAGGCTAAGAGCCTTGATATTATGTTTGTTGCATCAATTCTAGGGAACCACTACCAAGTTTGTTCAAATTATGCCATGGAGGTCACATTTTTTCACTTAAAGCTGCATAGTCTGTAACTTTTTATCTTTTAATTTTAGAAATAATGTTTCTATCTTTCAAGAACACAGTAAAAAAGCTAAAATGCAGGTATACATTTTACCAATTTCGTAAATCTTAACAAATTATCAGTATCATAACAACAGCATTTACGTTAAAAATTAACTGTCTATAATTATTGGAGGGACGCAAATAATTACCAACAAGGGAAACTATACCTGTTTTTATAAGATAATTCACTTTTCCATGCAGTTTTCAGCCAAAGTACACTGATTTATTGTGAAAACATAACTTTATTCTACTTTTACAAATGATTTATAAAGAATTTTTTTTTTCGAAAAAATGTTCATAGTTGCAGACTTAGTCTCTTTAATGAATACAAAGAAAAGTTGAGGTTCAACTTCTTGTTAATTTTTATCAGCATAATCCATGTAAAGTCAATGAAACTTAAAACTGCTTAATTGTCTATCAAAATTCATAGCTGGACTTTGAGAAGAGCTATGCTTTCCTATACCATCATGAACAGCAATTCTCAGGTGAGCCACCCAGGACCTGAGGACCCTCTTGTTTAGATTTTTGCAATTATGCTGGTCTATGCATGATACCTTAGTACAATGTAATTCACTATTTGCATGCTGGGTAAATTTTCATGCATTGTTGTCATCGCAGTTGACTTTTCTCAAAATCAACTTTTTTCCAAACATTCTTTCAGGAATTTAACACTATCAGTGTCATACGGGGAATAATTAACCTGCTCTTGATCCAAACCATTTGCAAAAGTTATCAGCAGATGACAAGTCGCTGCTAGCAAGGAAATTAAGAGCTAAGAAATAAGAAAATAATATATTTTTGACTGATGCAGTATTTTCTAATTTGAAAGTATTTTACAAAGATTTATCTTCTTGTCTTCCCACATAAAATGGGCCACGTGGCGACAAAACCTGTCTTCGGGGTTTCCGACAAAGCGAGATTCAAACCAGCCTGTTCAGCTACAGAGACTAGCTAGAAAATTGAAATTTCACTCAAAGCAAGTCTAGATACGATACTTTATAATAAGCAAATAACAAAGGCACTGATCAGACTGCGCGTATGCGCAGGCTGGTCTGCGCTTTTGTTGTTCGCAAACCACCGAAGACAGGTTTTCTCGCGTCAAGGCCCAAATATAATGAGCCGTTTAAGACAATCATTGTTTTATTGCCCCATTAATAGTCGCCTACTCCTACATTTTCATGCAGCTGCCATTAAAACTTTTGGTGAGGGCAAATGAAGTGCGGATGGATGGTTTGTGATCGAATGTTATGAGGTACAAAATATTTTTTAAGTAAAGCTTGCTTTTCTTGAGTACATTATTTTGTTTTCTTTAAGATGATTGCAAATTTATATGATTTATATTCTTTGTTTAATTAAACTTTTATTCTACATCTCAGCAGGAGTTTTGCACCTTGTGTTTTATTTTATTACATATGTACCCAGACCGATATTAAATATGATCCTAATATGTACTGACTTCCTTAAGGTACAGATACTGTAGATGGTTTCCTTCCCAGTTCAGGACCAGCCAAAGAGGCAGTTGAAAATGTTTTATGCTGATGTCATCTGCTGCAATTGTTTTGCATGCAAACAGTGTGGATCCAGATCAGATTGCTCCATATGGAGCGGGTCCAATCTGTTAGCTAGCTAGAGATGCTTCAAAAATACAATAGCAGACAACAAAGTAGACACTTCACTTAACCCTTAAGGCACCAATTACAACTGCAGCAGACGACAAAATTTGCGACATCTTTCCTTGTTTTCGAAAAAAATAAGGTATGATATTTCATGAGAATCGCCTGGCAGACCATTCTCATGAAATATCATGCCTTATTTGTTTTTTTTTGAAAAAGCAGCAAAATTTGAAGTTGTCGTCTGCTGCAAATTATAGGTGGGTTAAAAAATGAAGCACTGGTAAGGCTTGATAATTTTGTGCCAAGCCTTTCTTGCTGAAAATGAAGAAGGATTCATGGTCTGCTGCAGTCTTGAGTCGTGACTTGGGTGTTACATGTGATAAAAATAATGCAGCAATGATGATTGCATGATGCAGACTTGTCGGGGGACAAAAGTTTCACCTGTCCGCTTGTAATTATGAGTGAAATCTAGAAAGGACGAGTAATTCTTCCCAAAGCACTTGTCCTGTAGGATGAGTGCTTTGTCGTCCTGTAGGATGAGTGCTTTGGGAAGAATTACTCGAGGAAGTCATATTGCATATTACTCCCTTATGTTCTTTATTGCATATGCTTTTAAAGGACAAGTGCATGTGTTTGCAGGACGAGTGAAAATTGTAAGTCACTCATCCACCATTGAAATATTTTTGTCCCCTGCTTATGAATCTTCAACAGTTTCGTTAAAAGAATTTGTTTTTAGAAAGCTCACAAAAATATTTCTGAGAAGTCTGATCTTTGACTTTCTTTTTGCTTGTGCATGTTTTTTCTGTCTCAGTAAAGTTACATAACATGTAGCTTGTTTGACAAGACTGGACGAACAAGTTATGCAAATGAATTTACATTCACTGCACAATAAATAGGGACTTTAACTCTTTCCCTGCTAGGGAAGACCTATGCCATCTGCTGATAACCTTTGCAAACAGTTCGGACCCAGATCAGGACTGACACAATGTCAGTCCTGATCTGGATCCAAACCTTTTGATACTCTGATAGTGTTCCTGAAAGAATTTTTTTTAAAAATTAATTTAGACAGAGACAACAAAAAGTCATGAAAAATTACCCAGCATGCAAAAAGTTAGATTAAATAAAATAGAGCCTATTAATTTTATTTGGCTTTTAAGGATGAAATATACATAAAATTCTTTATGGGAGTTGTCATATTTCTGTAATGGTTTCTAATAATAGGCTTCTAAAATGGCCAAATAAGCAAAATTAATGAGGAGCATTCAACAAGGGCCTTGATATATTTTCAATCTTGCTCACAAGCATAAATGTACATTGTTTGATAATGAAGTTGAAATACTCACTAGTATCAAAATTGAATGCATTATATTGACATCACTGCTGACTAAAGCAGACCTTACATAGTTAGGGATCAGACAGCGTTCCTGACTGAAGCAGACCATACATTGTGTGTAATCAAAATTGAATGCATTAATACCAATCCTTTCTGAAGCAGACCAACATTTTTTTGTTCATCAAATTGAATGCATTGGCATCACTCCTGAGTGAAGCACACCATACATTATGTGTTATCAAAATTGAATGCATTGACATCACTCCTGCCTGAAGCACACCATCATCAAATTGAATGCATTGACATCATTCCTGCCTGAAGCACACCATCATCAAATTGAATGCATTGACATCACTCCTGCCTGAAGCACACCATCATCAAATTTGAATGCATTGACATCATTCCTGCCTGAAGCAGACAACATCATCGTTGTGTGTTCATCAAATTGAATGCATTGACATCATTCCTGCCTGAAGCAGACAACATTGTGTGTTCATCAAATTGAATGCATTGACATCATTTCTGTCTGAAGCACACCATCATCAAATTGAATGCATTGACATCATTCCTGCCTGAAGCACACCATCATCAAATTGAATGCATTGACATCATTCCTGCCTGAAGCAGACAACATTGTGTGTTCATCAAATTGAATGCATTGACATCATTCCTGCCTGAAGCAGACAACATTGTGTGTTCATCAAATTGAATGCATTGACATCATTCCTGCCTGAAGCACACCATCATCAAATTGAATGCATTGACATCATTCCTGCCTGAAGCACACCATCATCAAATTGAATGCATTGACATCATTCCTGCCTGAAGCAGACAACATTGTGTGTTCATCAAATTGAATGCATTGACATTATTCCTGCCTGAAGCAGACAACATTGTGTGTTATCAAAATTGAATGCATTGACATCACTCCTGCCTGAAGCACACCATCATCAAATTGAATGCATTGACATCATTTCTGTCTGTAGCACACCATCATCAAATTGAATGCATTGACATCATTCCTGCCTGAAACAGACCAACATTGTGTGTTCATCAAATTGAATGCATTGACATCATTCCTTCCTGAAGCACACCATCATCAAATTGAATGCATTGACATCATTCCTGCCTGAAGCAGACAACATTGTGTGTTCATCAAATTGAATGCATTGACATTATTCCTGCCTGAAGCAGACAACATTGTGTGTTATCAAAATTGAATGCATTGACATCACTCCTGCCTGAAGCACACCATCATCAAATTGAATGCATTGACATCATTTCTGTCTGAAGCACACCATCATCAAATTGAATGCATTGACATCATTTCTGTCTGAAGCACACCATCATCAAATTGAATGCATTGACATCATTCCTGCCTGAAACAGACCAACATTGTGTGTTCATCAAATTGAATGCATTGACATCATTCCTGCCTGAAGCACACCATCATCAAATTGAATGCATTGACATCATTTCTGTCTGAAGCACACCATCATCAAATTGAATGCATTGACATCATTTCTGTCTGAAGCACACCATCATCAAATTGAATGCATTGACATCATTCCTGCCTGAAGCAGACAACATTGTGTGTTCATCAAATTGAATGCATTGACATCATTCCTGCCTGAAGCACACCATCATCAAATTGAATGCATTGACATCATTTCTGTCTGAAGCACACCATCATCAAATTGAATGCATTGACATCATTTCTGTCTGAAGCACACCATCATCAAATTGAATGCATTGACATCATCCTGCCTGAAGCAGACAACATTGTGTGTTCATCAAATTGAATGCATTGACATTATTCCTGCCTGAAGCAGACAACATTGTGTGTTTATCAATTTGAATGCATTGACATCACTCGGACTCCTAACTGAAGCACAGGTACGTACCATACATTGTTTGTTCATTAAATTGAATGCATTGGCATCATTCGACCAACTTTGTGTGTTATCAAAGTTATATGCATTGACATCTGACTCGTGACTGAAGCATGTGCACCATACATTGTGGTTTATCAGATTGAATGCATTGGCATCATTCAACCAACTTTGTGTGTTATCAAAATTGAATGCATTGACATCTGACACACCATACATTGTGATGGTGTTTGTGTTTATCAAATTGAATGCATTGACATCTGACACACCATACATTGTGATTGTGTTTGTGTTTATCAAATTGAATGCATTGGCACCTGACACACCATACATTGTGATGGTGTGTGTGTTTATCAAATTGAATGCATTGGAATCTTACAAACCATACATTGTGATGGTGTTTGTGTTTATCAAATTGAATGCATTGGCATCTGACACACCATGCATTGTGATGGTGTGTGTGTTTATCAAATTTAATGCATTGGCACCTGACACACCATACATTGTGATGGTGTGTGTGTTTATCAAATTGAATGCATTGGAATCTTACAAACCATACATTGTGATGGTGTTTGTGTTTATCAAATTGAATGCATTGGCATCTGACACACCATGCATTGTGATGGTGTGTGTGTTTATCAAATTTAATGCATTGGCATCTGACACACCATACATTGTGATGGTGTGTGTGCTTAACAAATTGAGTGCATTGGCATCTGACACACCATACATTGTGTGTTTATCAAATTGAATGTATTGACAACACTCCTGATGGAAGCACGTTTATCGAAATTGAATGCATAATAGTATCAATCCTGACTGAAGCAGACCATATATTATGTGGTATCAAATTTGAATGCATTGACATCATTCCTAGCTGAAGCAGACCATACATTGTGTGTGTGTATGTGTGTGTGTGTGTGGATGGGGGGTTCGAGTGAACCCCCTCTGGATCCGCCACTGCACACAAAGAAACAATAAACTTATTGAGAGAATGAAGCATCTCAAACATATTATTTCTCTGTGTGCTCCAATACTTCAGTCAAAGCTCTGTGAAAATTACAAGTTCAGTGCTGACAAAGTAATAACCAATAATCACAGTTCGGCACTTCTCTCCTCTCCAAAAATACTCCCACTTCTCTAATTGGCTTTCATAAGAGCGCCATAGAAGGTAAGACACATACCAACCAAGTAAGCATGTTCAAGCAGGCACTGTCAGCCCACCGAATGGCACCGAATGGCATTTCACATGGGTGAAAGCTTTCAGGATTTTTCCTGAATTCAGGATCTTGAGGCTGACTTTCCACAGAAAGTCAGCCTCAAAACCCTGAATTAGGCAGATTCTTGTGGCTCCTTTGATTTAATTTCAGTATATCTAAAGACAATTGACCATTTAAACTTTAAATTAATGATATTTATAGGCATTGCAAGTTTTAAGATTTCATTTTCAAAAGTTCAGGATTCTGACCATGGTTTCACTGGTGGGATGATAGTGGCTCTAGATTGGCTGGGAGCCTACTAAACTAAAGAGACTAGCTAGATTCTGGATAACTTTGTTAAATCAAGTGCAGTGATAATTTTTTTGTTTGATTTGATTCTTAACGTCCCCGTCAACAATTTTTCAGTTATGTCGGGAACGGGTCTTCCTTGGTTGAACCAGTACTAAGCAAGGATAAATGTGTCTTGCTCAAGGACACAACACAGTGATGGCGGTGAGGCTAGAACCAGCGGCTCCTCAGTCTCGAGTCCAGCACTCTACCACTGAGCCACTGTGCTCCCCAAATACAGTGATGGGACTTTACAAGCAACAATTTACCCATATCACTTCTACCAGCTGAGCAAGTGATATACTTTGGCAGCAAAAATCAAAGAAGTGTCAAAGGTCTTGATGCACTGCAATGAACTTTACATCATTTCCATCATGTGTTGTTTCTTAGCCAGTAACATTGACAAGAAAGTAGTTTTGTGCATGGACTGGTCAAGAACCACCATCTGATAGGCAAAACTTTAAATAGATTTTATATCTCTGGACTTGGATATTTGACAATGGCTTAGATTTAGATAACAAAAAAGAACTTGGTTTTGCTAAATATCGATTCATGATGCTAACTTTGAAATGGTGATGCTAAATACGGATTGGTGATGCTTAATACAGATTGGTGTTGCTAAAGGTGGATTGGCGATGCTAAATATGGATTGGTTGTTTTGGTGATGCTAAATATATATATTGGTGATGCTAAATATGGATTGGTTATTTAGTTATGCTGAATAGATATTGATTATGCTAAATATGGATTGGTGATGCTAAATATGGATTGGTGATGCTAAATATTTATTGGTGATGCTAAATATGGATAGGTGATGCTAAATATGGATTGGTGATGCTAAATATGGATTGGTGATGCTATATACAGATTGGTGATGCTAAATATGGATTGGCGGTGCCAACTATGGATTGGTGATGCTAAATATGGATTGGTGATGCTAATTATGGATTGGTGATGCTTAATATGGACTGGTGATGCTAAATTTGGATTGGTGATGCTAAATATGGATTGGTGATGCTAAATATGGATTGGTGGTTCTAGAGGTGGATTGGTGATGCTAAATATAGATTGGTTATGCTATATACAGATTGTTGATGCTAAATATGGATTGGCTTGATATGGATTGGTTATTTGGTGATGCTAAATATGGATTGGTTATTTAGTGATGCTAGATATGGATTAGTGATGCTAAATATGAATTGGTTATGCTAAATTTGGATTGGTGATGCTAAATATGGATTGGTTATGCTATATATGGATTTGTGATGCTAAGTATGGATTGATAATGCTAAATAAGGATTGGTGATGGTAAATATGGATTGATGATGCTAAGTATTTGTCATTGCTCAGTAGTCAGCAGACAATTCAAAAGAAATAACAATTTTAATACAGGGACAAAATTTGAAAATGTCTGCTGCAAATTGTTGGTGGCTGTTATAAGGATTTCAAAATGGAAAGCAGAAGTGAAAGATAAGTGCTACTGCAACAAGTTTTTATTGACATTAATCCTTCAGATTTGATGTTTATGTCATTTTTAAATGCATGCATATGTGGTGAGTAACATAACTCTCTAAGCAGCTTACCGTAAAAAATGAGATTACCATTACTTTGGAGTCATCTCCACTGGAAATAGATTCTAGTTGAATTTCAAGAATTGCATACACAATTGGCGGCTGTGGATAATAAATCATCATCATATTCTATCCATGGGTTGCAGGTTCGATCCTACGCTTCTCCAGTCTGTCAGATGAGACTTAGAATGCAGGGTCTACCAATGGGGTGCCAGGCTGTTTGTATCTTTTCATGTGATAGAGCACTCAAATATATTGCTGCTTACTGTAAAGAATAGCAGCATTACGTTGACTGGAATGCAACAGATAACTGTTGCAACAGAGGACAAACAGATAAAAGTGCTTTTTTCACCTGAATGTTAGTACGAAGTATTAATCTGTTAAAAAAAATCCAGCATATTGTCCATTTTTATACAGAAATTAGTGATTTATTTTTCCTGTGAATTGTCTTTTAAGACAATTCACAGGAAATGTGAAGCACCTGTTTAAAAAATATACATCAAATAAAAATGTTAAAAATGATACAAAATAAATGGGAAAAAAATGAATGAGAAAAATGGAGGGGGATTCAATATAGATTATGATATCGGCTGCTGTATTTATTTAGCGTAGTTATGTTTAACATAAGGTGACTAGATGTACTGAATCAGTGAATGAATAAGGAAGTTGGCTATCATAAGTGGATTAACGAACGAAGGTATCAGAATTTAATCATAACTCAGGTATGCATTAGAGTTCATGTACATATGCTTTTTATTTGTTCGTTTTTGTTAATTTGCGCTGATAGGAGGGTACTCCTATGCATTTACACTGAGTTGGTGGCGATCCTGAATGCATTTTTTTTTTTTTAAAAAAACGGTGCTTCCTATTACAAAAAATTGCTGTCGACCACAAGAATACTCATAATATTGCGGCCTACAATCATCATTTTGACAATCAAAATGCTCTTTTTGGCCAATTTGATATAAATCAGTGGTTTCACAATTGCTGCCATATATAACCCGATGTGGCACTGCATGATGAGGTTGAATATATAGTAATTTAAGCTTATACATGATTGTATGAATATTGTAATTCTTTTTTAAGTTTTTCCCTTCATCTGGATGAAAAGTAAATACTGGTAAACTTGTGTATTTAATTGCAAGTTTTTTGCTTAAAATATGTTTATTTTGTAAAGACATAGGAAGTCTAAACTTAGTACAATAATTCTACTGTCCTGTCAGCCAAGAGTGATAGTGATGTCATGTTTTGTTTACAAAGTTATCAGGGACTTAGAATCTATAGATCACCTTGTATATTAATCCTATCCAGAGGATAGGATTAATACACAAGCAATCTACCGATTCGCGTTAGCTCAAGTGGAGTGTACAAGTTAATGTTTTACTTTTCCATTGCAAATAAAACATGACATCACTATCACTCTTGGCTGGCAGGACAGTAGTACAATAATTCTACCTAATCAATGAGACATTAAACACGGGTGGTAAACCTAGGAACTACCACGAAATTACAAAGTCTTGGAAACTACCACGATAGCATTTTAACTACCACAATGAGCTGGAAACTACCACACAGGACAAATGGGGCATGAACCATTTACGAGTAAATGCTCAGATTTCTTTTCTGTGTAGTAATGTTTATTCAGGGTAGTTTTATCATTTCCATCGTCAAATGATATCAAATTCCATTTAATTTGACAGATATGGGCTAAAATCCTTCGAACTTTGGGGAAAGTTGGTCCGATGCTCAGTGGGGAAACACGAATCTAGAGAAAGAAAACAACTTTTCAAACAAAATTTTGAGCTAGAGGGGGCACTGAAACATATTTACACGGAACCATATTGTCGAAATTCACCATTGTTCGTTCTTAGTTGTAAAATAAAACAAAAATGAAAGTGACACCAACCTTTCTTTATCCAATTTTCGGCCTGGAAACTACCACGACCTGTCCCGGATGTGGCTTGGGAACAAAATTATGTTAACACAATTTCGTGGTAGTTCCTAGGTTTACCACCCGTGTTAAATTCAAGTCACCATTTAAGAAAAAAATTTCTTAATATGTCCAATTGGGATGCAATTTGATATCCTATTTTCTCAGGTGGGTGATTTCTCAAGCTAAAGGATCATTGACACTTGCTATGGGTAAATGCCTATGGTTTTCAGTAAAAATAAAAGTTTATCAATCGTCCCTTTCTTCACCCTGAAGCTACCCTGACCTGAGTACTTTATGGCTGTGAAATCCGTTTTCGATATTAAATGCTTCAAAGATGTAAAATTTTGGGTAGAACAATCAGTTTTACATTAAGATATATAGGAATCCGAAAAACATTTTTTAAAATATCATTCCCCCCCGTGTGCCAGCAAAAGCTTTTGCATGAATATGTGTTACCATATTTTACACATTGTATTGAAGTGGCTTGCTGGCACAAGGGGGGGAAAGATGTTCAGCAGCCCAAAAACCCAGGGCCTAAGCCCATAAAATGCCTTTTCTACCAAATAAGAAATTAATGACGGTAATGAAGTTCTCTAGATCCAACCTCCTAAATTGCTTTGTATTCTGTGCTAGTTTAATATAAAGTACTTAAAGATTAAAAGTAGAATTAGCAAGGTTTTATGCATTTTTTCATAAGAAAAAATCTCACTGTTATTAAATGACACATTTTTTGCAAACGTCCTGTACTTATCTATTTGCATGCTAGGAATTGTTCATGTTTTTATTTTCGCCTGCTGACTTTCTTCAAAATTAAGTTTTTAAAAATAAACCACCCAGGACCACCATCAGAGTGTCAAACAGTTTGGATCCAGATCAAGACCGACATTCTATTGGTCTTCATCTGGGTTCAAACTGTTTGCAAAAGGCTATTGGCAGACGACAAAAGTATCCACTGGCATGCAAAGAGTTATAACAGGTAAATACTATAGTGTTCAATATATTGTCTCGTATAGGGATATACATGCATCATATATATCATAAATATTAGGACACTTTAAATGCATTTCAACATGCTATGCCTTTTAAACAAAGCAAAAGTAATATTCAAAGGATCTAGTTAGAATCAGGTTTACTTTCCAATGCTAAATGGGACACTTTCATTCCTTCAAAAATATTTATTTCTTTTGCTGAACTTCAGTTTTGTATTATTTACGGTACATGTAGTCAAAAATGTACAGGTAACTTCTAAATTATGTCCCCAAAATCATTTTATTACAAAACATATTTTGTTTTTAAAACAATTTCATCAATTATCGTGATTCGTTAATACTCTGCATATGATATGTTCAATAGATATCACCATGCCTACCAAATAAATCAAGAAAACGTGCAGAAATCACCTTTTAAAGCCTTTTTTATTTTCATGAAATTTCTGACCCCCTCCCCTTTCTACCCGCCATTACTCTCGAGTGCATAGGAATTTTGAAAATATTTTGCTAGTTGGCTCTTGCCATTAGATCCACCTATTTCATTGATACTACATGCACCACACTAGAAGCTCAAAAACAGCGTTCTGGGAATCAGAAAAATAGGCATATAAGGCCCAAACCGTCAATGATCCTTTAAAAGCTTTTCAATAAAATTGGCATGTGAATTGTGACATAGCATTTGTAAGCTCTCATTATCTAAATGTTGTACTCTAAAATCTCCCATGGGTTTGGGAAATGGGCTTTCCAGGATTTCTGGAAAGGAGGTTCATATATATAAAGATGTGGGGGGCTCGCATTGTTGATTTTATCTCATTTTTCCTAAATATCCCTTGAAAATGCAATAATTTGGTTTTGCATAGGATATTAAAAAAAAGGGGTGGGGGGTTGCCCTTGAACCCTCTCTGGATCCGCCCCTGAGTGGGGCACCTAGCAGGGCTTACCAAAAGTCTCCCTACCTATCCGAATGTAATGGTCTGTTACATGATCAGCCTACCGCCAGTCTGCCTATTTGCTGTCTGTCCCTTTGTCCATCTGCCATTCTGTGCACTGTCCATCCGTCTGTCTGCTGTCTATCAGTCTTTCTGTCTATCTGTGCATCTGACCATCTGTCTGTGCATCTGTCTGTCTGTCTGTCAGTGTATCTGACCACCTTTCTGTCCGTCTGTCTGTCTGTCCATCCATCCGTATGTCTGTCCGTCCGTCTGTCTGTCTGTCCTAGTCCAGGCAAGGGCACTTTAAGGTATATACTTGCAGTTAAACAATCAGGAGAAAGAAACTGGTAATCAGCAACACTATTTGGGTACCTCATCTTAATGTTGGGTACATTTAAGGTATCTGCGACAATTATTTATGCCCTCCAAACCTTTCATATACATTTCTGACGGTAAAATATTGGCATAGACCCAGACATACATAAGCTGACCTTTGCAAACAGTTTGGACTAAGATCAGGCCCGACAAAAAGTTGCGCCTGATCTGGATCCAAACTGTTGGACACTTTGATGGTATATTCCTGAAAGAATTTTTAAAAAAAGTTGATTTTGAAAAAAACAACAAAGCATGTAGGCATGAGAGATTTACAAAATGTGGGAGTACTGTGTTTAAATATTTTGACTTGATACAGTAGTGTCAAAATTAAATACTTTTGAAACTTTAAACTTTGCAGATGTTACATTTAATGTGAGGTAATTGTATTTTATAATTCAAATATGGGTCAGGAAATTTTGTTGAACACTGGCGATGTTCCGGTTTCTGATTGATGATTATGGACGTATTGTTTCTTTTCCCTGATCGGTAAGATTTGTTATTGATTGTTAATTGAGACGGTGACATTAAAGTTTAAATAACTTGTCTTTGAACACTAAGGCCAGAATCTTTTTATTAGTTGATTTACATGAATTTTTGTTCAGACTTATGGTCGGGGGGGACGAAAAAGATAAATAAAGAAGCTCTGAAAGTGACCTAAATCTTTAAATATTTCATATTTTTTCTAAAAATCTGGGCAGGACAATCACTTTTAACAGAGTCACTCTCAAAAATACACAAACAGAACCTCAATAATATATTAATTTTTTTCAAAAAGCAAATAATTTTTAGAGTCGACGTATAAATAGAAAAAAAAAATTGAATTTTTTTTTTTTTCTCTTTTCCAGAAAATTACAGTAGGAGGGTTTGTAAATCAACTAATAAAAAATTCTGGCCTAAGGTGGCCAGCACACAAGTAAAAGGTACTCATCTTGAAATACCTGCCGTATTTGGCCTATTATATCCACTATGTTGGCATATCTTTATCAAAATTCTATAAGCAGTTTGGATCCAGATCAGCTTACTTCAGACGATGTTTAGTTTAGAGTGTGTACCAAAAATAATAATAATGCCCCACACTTTTGCCTAATACAAATAGGTGTAGGATAATGACAGGACACAGTCAGAATTCCTTTATTAAAGCCACAGTGGGTGCATAAAACTGGGTGTGTCATGTGCGCTTTATATGCCTTGTGTGCTGGGGCCGCGGCACACCATCATTATAACTAAAGAGTCAAGTGTACCAAAAAATAATTTTGCTTATTTCTCAACCAAAACATATGTTGTGGGTACTCAAAAGAACCGTCTCAATGAGACGGTTCTTTTGAGCACCCAAAACATATGTTAAAACTGACGGGTAAGAAAATATAAACAATTTTACGCTCAAAAATTGTGTTTATCTAAACCTGCTGATCAAAATATCCGCACCGTTTTTCACCCACACAATGGATTGTTGATTGACGTTCATATACTGTTAATGACCCAAAAAGTTCTTGGTTTTGTTTGTTTGGTTTTACGTCCCATTCAACAGCTATGGTCATGTCGAGACAGTCAGTTCACCTAGCCTGAATCACACTTTAAACTAAGCTGTTAACCAGTTCTTAGCATGTTAGTGCGCATACTGTCAACAGCCCTTCTTGAATCATCACCTGGGGGAGAATGACTGCAGAAAATATTTCATGGTATATCTCCACGAAAGTATGGGGCCAAGCTGGGATTGAACTCACGACCCCCAGACCAGCAATTGGACTCGATACGGATTGCTCAAGGGGGCCTGGCATTGAAATATTTTAAGATAGACTCACAGGCTGTCAGTAATATAAAAATTGCAATTTATCAGTCTACTCAGGTGCATACCAAACTGTATAAAAACTTGTTCATTTCACTTATTCCACTGTATTACAGCATATTTTCAGTGTTAAATCGGGGACAATTTTGCATGAAGGTGTTTACATGAAAATGTGATGTCTAAAGGGCTTTAATTAGAAAAGCAACATTATATTGCCTTTGGCATGCATTCTGAACTAATTGGAGTAAAATTAGACTATTATTTTGACATGAGGAAAAAATAACATTGTATAAACTAAAATAGAGAAGTGTTGTTTGGCCCATCTCGAAATGTCTTCTGCGTGACAGATTGAAAACAAGAATGGTTGTAGTTAACTTTGCCTAATGGAAAATAAACCCTAATAGGAAGAGGATTATTTATGCTATCATTTGAAAAAGTACCTTATATAATCCTCCCACTCAGAATCCAACCAAGGGTGCAACGTATTGTGTTTTTGTGGTAAATTTTTTTATATTTTTTTTACATAAAATTTGTATGAGTGTTGTATATGACTTAGTGCATGATGTTGGGATTGTATTTTGCTATTTTTGCTGCTTACATCATCTTGTAATCTCAACTGAAATATTAGTGATGTTCGGAAAACTGCAAACTGCAGTTTTCCGAACATCACTAATATTTCGGATGCAGTTTCCAAATTTCGGTGTGCTGTAGACAGCTGCTAACAAAGATCAGATACAGTCTCCACTTCGTGCACTAGACCGTGTAGTACTATAACTAGACAACATTCATTAAAATAAATTTTAAATGAAAAACCCTAATATGTTTGGTGCTAATGAATGAATTCCTTGATGTATATAAATTATTGGCCTGTCATTTGAGATTATGTGACCAGGGCCCGGAATTACAATGCCTCCTTAAAGTTAAGCAAGACTTAAGTTAAGTATTGATTTTTCAACATGCTTTATTAAATGCTAAATAAATTGCCTGGATCGATGTGGTATTTGTGGTCAAAGATATCATCGTGACCTTCAGAAAAATTAAAACTATTTTGATTTTAATCAGTTTTAAACGTTATTTTTTGCATCCTGAAAAATCAAAACTTGAATTAAGTCTTCCTTAACTCTAAGGAGGCATTGTAATTCCGGGCCCAGGTATGACTTTAAGTTGCACCTTATTCGGTTACATCTACATCTCGAAATCCTTACTATACTGCACAAACAGTACTTGTACACACAGCATGACAATTGTGACAATATTAATTATTAATGCCCAAATCAACACATTGTCATATTTACATATATCACTGCTATTGCCCTGAGCATTTACAGCATGGCTGCAGCAACAGGTTGGCCATAATACATGTACATGTAACATCTTCATGGAAACAGGATCCCGTTAGTTTGAATAATTTGTAAAATTATATAGGTTTATTATAAAGGGGAAATTGTGGGGTAGGTATAAACTGATTCAAGTAAACTGAACCACACATTTTTTTTCTTGGCCTAACTGATTTATTTATAACCCTAATCAACCTAATAAGTGCACTGTGCGCAAGTTATTTTCTCAAATCTTAAACCTTCCTTTGAAAGCTGTAGATCCACAACTTTTCATCCATGATCGATTCAGCTTGATCAGGCAACCTTCTTGGGACCATGGGGTGATTCTCAGTTGAGGGTTGGTCAACATTATGAGCCACCCACATTTCCTCAATAGTCAGCAGAATGATGATCAGCCAGCTTGCTTGATTTTGCCGCACAGAGAAATGCAGTTGGCTGATGATTGGCTGATCCTTGGGTGATGTGGTCAGCCACAAGAAAAAATTAAAATTTTGTGGTCCATGAAGGTAATCTGTGAGGTATCTTTTCAATAATGGCAGCTCAAATCGGCCAATCAAAACTGTGTTTGTGAGCCAATCAACTTGATCCACTGTAGAATTTGATGTGACTCAGGGTATAAGGGAGTTAAAATTTCATGATGGGGGGTCCTGGCAGTTTAAACATTTAACTACATGATAAAAACAAAGAAAGCACTCTCCAAAATATTAAATGTCTAAGTAAATACCCTCTCTACCTCAAAAATATGTTAGAACAGGTGTATAAATGTTTTTTAAGGTTTTTTTTGTTTCTTCCTCTAAATATACCAATTACATTATCTATTAACTCTTTACCTGCTAGTGGCGACCCAGATCCGGCCAGATGACTTGGATCCAAACTGTTTGACACCTTGATGATATTCCTGAATTTTTTTTTTTTAAAGTTGATTTTGAAACAAATCCTTCAAAACAACTGCATCATTTCTCTTTGCACCTTGCGAAAAATGTTCATGCTTTTTTATGGTCTGTTTTTTTTTTTTTTCAAAATCATCTTTTTCAAAAAATTATTTCAGGAATATCATCTGAGTGTCAAACAGATTGGATCCAGATCAGCCCCAACGTTTCTCCAGGCCTGATCTGGGTCCAAACTGTCAGCAAAAGTTATCAGCAGATAAAAGGAATTGAGCAATTTCATTCTGCAACAAGAAAGGACATACTCAGGTGACCAAGATGTTTAGTTAGAATCCAACTGTTGGTGCGATATTGCTCTGAGTAATCAGTGCTTAATGACAGGAATTCTACCAAAAAAGGTACCGACATGACTGAAAAATTAGTAAGCTATAGAGACTTAAAGTTAAGATCTCCTTTATGGGTTTTGCTATATATAGAGACAGTTTTATAATTGTCATATGTCACAATTTTTCACAGAAAATTGAATGACATGCTGATTTTAATTGGGCATGCAACATAAACTTTTATAGCTCTGATCACTTTGATTTCTGCTTGCTCTTCCTTATAGAGTACATCAAGAGCCCATCAATTCATCCACTACTTCAGTACACTTAGGGTAAAGTTATGTATATTTGGACAGACAGCTAAATTCGGACAGCGACCTTGTTTGTTTCATATGTCAAATATTGGGATAAATTTACTAGGCAAACAGTGAAAATCCTGATGAGACGGCTCATAAGGAGCCGTCTCATCTGAATTTACACTTTTTGCAATTGTTTGTCCGAAATTACCTGATGTTCGAATTTACCTGACTTTACCCTATAACTTTATCTTCTTCCAGGGGCAGTCAGTCATCCAGGATTTCTTGATAGTGGGGTTCAAATTTGCAAAGGGGGGTTAGATTTGTTAACTTTACCTGATTTTTCATTAATTATTCCAATTTTTCTGAAAATTCTCTATGAAAATGAAATACTTTTATCTCAAAGGGGGTTCGAGCGAACCCCCAAACCCCCTCTGGATCAGCCACTGTGGGCCTTCCTGTCTTCTGGGATTGGAACAAAGTCTGTTGACTTGAGCTAGAATACCCGTATTGTAATTTAGCATGAACCATGCTAAACTATTATACTTTCTAGTGAGTGAATCAGACTGGGTGGAAATGCTCTTTTTTAAAATGGTATCAAAATGTTAGGAGATAAATAGTTTATTGGAATTAATTTTGTGGGGAATTGTCTTTCTAGTGAAATATCAGGCTTTCTCAAATTTGAAGAAATCATCTGCTTCAAATTTTGACTGGTCGATTGGGTTTATAAATTATTTCCAAGGCATGAGTGGATGCAATTATGTATTGTGCAAAGCATGCCATATATCACAATGTTAAATTACTGCAATACAGCATACTTGGGAGTATAGTTTATTGTCGCCAGACAACATCAACAAGAATGGAACGACGGTGTCAACCACAAGACGTAACAGCACAGACAATCATAATGGCAACACCGCGAATATTGGATCAATTCTACCTTAATTCGATAACAAACTCTTTAAAGAATTATGTTCCTTTCTTGGAAGCTAATGGAGTCTGCGCACAGATTTCTAGAAGATACTGGGTGTAAGAGTTAACCCATAAAGCGCCACCTATAATTTGCAGCAGACAATTTCAAATTTTGCTACTAAATCAAAAATAACAAATAAGGCATGAAATTTCATGAGAATTGTCTGCTGGCAGACAATTCTCATGTAATTCCATAACTTATTTTTCTTAAAATTAGGAAAATTGCTGCCAAATTTGTCGCCTGCTGCAGTCGTGATTGGCGCTTTAAGGGTTTATGTTTTTTACTGCAGAAGTTAACACAAAAATTGCAGCAGACGAAATATTAAAAATTTTGATGCTGCATTCAGAAACAAAATAAGGCTTGATATTTCATGTGAATCAACTGCCAGCAGATGATTCACATGAAATATTAAGTCTTATTTACCAAGAAAATTCAGAAAGTCTCACAAAAAAGTTGTCTTCTGCAGCAGTCATGATGCGCCATCTTCTGCTGCATTAAGGTATAAAATCACAATTGCTGCAAAATATAGAATTTAGTGATGCTTTTGTTCATGATGCAGTGAGTTTGACAGATGATTCACTTAAAATACTTATATCCCCTCCATCTTCGCTTTTTCAGATATAGAAAATGGCTTTCTCCATCCATTTCTTTGTATCTCTGACACAATTCACTTTACCGCTTAGTTCGTCCCAAGGGACACTATTCACCACGTTGTAACGGTAATACACATCTATATAAGTATAAATTGGTAAAGGACAATGCCATGTTTCCTTTCTTCTTGTAAGTCTCAAAGATAATAACATTTTGTCCCCCAGGAATCTGCAAGCACAGTCTAATTAGCCACAAGAAACTGGCAAATTACTTTCTCTCACTTAAGAAAAAATCAAAAATGTCACGATGGCATTTCAGATATGATATCCATGACAGTACAGAATTCAGAGCCAAGTGGCCCAAAGCAAACACTTTTATTTTGGGCTTCTTAGTGCTTTCTTAAAGGGGAGGGACATTGAATCTGTAATGCAAGCTCTTATAAAACCATGCAATCAACCGCTAATTAGAACTGAACAAAATAGAATTAAAATTAAGAAAGTTACAGAATGATAATTGTATAGTAGAGAATTGAAAGCAATGTTAGGCTGTCAGTGACATCACAAAGCCATTATCCAATATGCATAAACAGAATATCTAGCCTTTGTTTGTTTGTTTGATTTGATTCTTGACGTCCCAGGCAACAATTTTTCAGTTATGTCAGGATGGATCTTCCTGGGTTGAACCAGTACTAAGCAAGGATAAATCTACCTTGCTCAAGCACACAATACATTGACGCCTGTGAGGCTCAAACTCACGGCCCCTCGGTCTCGAGTATATCTAGCTTTTAACTTTTTTTAATTTTCATTGATTCTTTTGTTGAAAATAGCTGATTTTGAAAAAAAATCTGTATAGTTTGCAATGTAGAAGGGCACCTTATTGGCTTTTCCAAATTTACGGGAAGCTAATCAAATATTCAAAATGGTGGACACCGAGCATTGACTTAATGGAAGTCAGAATTTTGATTTTCAGATTGCTTTCTTATTCATGATTCGATTTTGATCTGGTTTGCGGCATATTGCACAATTTGATAAGGGCGTAAAATTGCATTTAGGATTTGCTTGCTTTCAATGTCGCCGTCCCCTTTAACGTTATGCAATGCTTTGCCTCAAGAGAGCACTTTTCTTTAGCAGTCCTTTGCACAAAAATAGCCATGTTGTTGGCAGAACACTTTCTGTGAGTCAACTGGAGAGGTGTCACAAACCACTATGAAGGTGCGTAACAAAAAATGATTTTCTTAGTCCTCAAACTAAACATATGTTGTGCGTTCTCAAAAGAACTGTCTCAATAAGACAGTTCTTTTGAGCACCCCAAACCCATGTTTAAACTGACAGATAAGAAAAAAATCACACTTTTACGCTTAGATCTTTTGCCTAACTGGCCCTATGGCCCTTTTTGCCTGTCTCATGGTGTCGAAAGAGTAAAATTTCTGTCTGCAGAGATGGGGCTTCACGTAATTGTAACAATATCTAAAGGTTGGAATCGTATAACCATTCATCTTGCATTACGTGAAGTCGTCTAAACGTCACATCTTGACATCTTTCATTAGCGGGGTTTCCGTAAAAAGAAGTGTAGCAATTACGGATCTTCTCAAATGACTTCCAGTGTGCAAAAAAGGCCCAGTAAAATTTGTTTGCATAATGACCGACATTGTACGTGTACATGTTGTACGCAATCTGGAGACTGTATTTGGCTATACAGAATATGAAAATAATAATCAACTCTTTCCTTGCTAGCGGCGACTTTATTCTATTCGTCTGCTGATAACATTTGCAAACAGATCAAGATGGACAGGAAGATATGGATTCAAACCTTTTGACACTCTGATAGTGCTCTCGAAAGAAACTTTTAAAGCGCCAAGAAAAAATGCATCTGAAAATGTTGTCTGCTGAAGTTGTCTGCTGTAAATAATTGCCTAACATTACTAACGAATTAAGTATAGAAGCAAACAGTGTGGACCCAGAATAGACTGCTCCTATAGGAGCAGTCTGATCTGGGTCCACACTGTTTGCCATAGAGGCTTCTTAAACTTTTCAACAGACAAGAAAAGCAGACAACTTTTGTTGCGATTGGCCCATTAAGGGTTAACCTTTTCAAAATCTTCTTTCAGGAACACTATCAGAATGTGAAATGGTTTGGATCCAGTCTCAGGAACAACATTCTGTCAGTTCTGATCTGGGTCCAAATTGTTTACAAAGATTATAAGCAGAAGACAAAGGTCACCACTATAAGCAACTAAAGATTTAACATTTTAACTTGATTTTTTATACCAAAACATTTTGTGTGAATGCATCACATGATCTATTTTGATGCTATATTTGATATTTTTGATGGAAAATGAGCCGCCACATGTGATTTCCAACAATGTGGCATTTTGACATGTGTAGACTCATACGAGCCTGTGCATCCTCCTTTTAAGCCTAGAAACTCCAAATGATGTTCGCTCATAGAAGATTTAAACGACTAGCAAAGGCTCTGATCAGACTGTGCGTATGTGCATGCTGGTTTTAACCTTTGCTGGTCGCACATACAACATTGTTGGAAATCTCATGTCACTGCTCATATACTGTTTTCTTGGTGCCTTTTTCTTCTGGAACTTAAGAATTACTTTGAGAAAAATGTCCTGAAAGACTTTATGCTTGACAGCATTGACATGGCCATTAGCTGCTGTCCCTTATGAGTTACTGTTTTCAGGAATAAAGGCAGCCATAAAATGAATTGTGATAAGCTGATCTAGTAACATACTGGAGTTAATCCATTAACTCTTTGCCTACTGGTATCATCTGCTGATAACCTTTGCAAACAGTTTGGATTCAGGTCAGACTCAACAAAATGCAACAACTTAGCACTGGCATAGTCCCACAAACAAAAATTGCACATGTTCAATCTCCCACAACTAATTGAGGTTTACCTTACAGTTAGTGGATTTATCTCTACATGCTGGATAATTTTTCATGCATTTTATAATCAGCTGATTTCTTTTAGGAATACCCTCCGAGGCTAGACTTTAGAATCTGTTCGCTACTATTTGTTGTGTTCATTGGTAGAATATTCTTGAACATGTACGATACATGGAAGTTACACATAATGATGATTAGGGTTATGTCTAGCAGCAACTATAGCGCATCTGTATTCATTGTAGCTACCGAAAGAATGGGCCAGATAAAGTGGGGGACAGATTCTAAAGTCACTCCCTTTCATGGAAAAAATGGGCAAAATTAGATGATTATTCTTTACTTATTAGACATGTGATTTACTGAAGAAATGTTTCATTTCTATTTTCAGGAAACAGAATATGGAGAATCAGTTGTATTGTGACTCACACTTTCCCACCCCGAAGGGTAAGGGGGAGGACAAGGTCAGAAAAACATCGGTAAGTCTGTCATCCATTTAAATACCACCAAACATAAAGGAGCAAAGTGGCTAAGTGTTAGAGTGCTTGACTTAAGGTTTTGAGATCACTGGTTTGAGCCTCATTGAAGGCACTGCATTGGGTCCTTCAGCAAGACAGTTTATGCTCTGCCTTTAACTGACTGCAAAAGTATTAAGCAGCAACACAGTCACCAAACATTTGCGGAAAATTTCCAAGATATGTTCCTGCTTTAATTTAGAAACCAAATAAGGTTTGATATTTCAAAACTTGAAGTGAATTGTCTGCTGGCAGACAAATGAAATATCAACCCTAAAGAAATTTTAAGCTATCAAAAGATTTACCTTTAATATTTTCAATTTATTGCACTTTCTAAAAGGTTTTTAATCAAAGCACTGAGAGACTTCATTGTAAGGGCTGAATTTCAACTTTTGAGACCGCAAAAAAATTCCTACCCGTGCATATTTGATAAACTGTTATATGAATATGCACTCTCTAAAACCATGTTTTCTTTAATCTTTTGCATTACAGGGTCCTGATTTTATTGACATGATCATCCGTCTTCAAGACAACAGAATTGAAGATCAAAGATGTGATATTTCCAATTTCTCAAGAGTAAGTTGCCTTGAATCTTTCATCCAAATAGAGTAATTTCCCTTTAAGGTTTTGGTTTGCCTTGATTACTAATCTGAACTTGTGTTCCTTTCATGGAATAACTTGAGAATGTAAATGATGACAACAATTAAGAGCATGGCATGCCCTATTTCTTGCTCACCGGATAAGGATATCATATAATTTATCCCAGGTCAGAAATTCTTATCTTACCCATGTTATCTTACCCAGGCTGTCACGAGAGGAATGTTCATTGGTTGTATTGTAACTCACGCACATGGTCGTCAAGTGATTTCATTATTTTGTAAATTGGCGTCATCATGTCATGTTGCATCTCAGCGTATTCAAGAATTTCTGGGAGGTTAATGGTGAGCAAGAAACAATTTAAGAATCCATTATTCGTGTGAGGATGCTATAGAAAAATCTGTCCCCCGCGCTCATTGTTTGTCATCACTCGGCAAGCCATGTGATGCTAATCCGTGATCCTTGGGACGGATTTTTCTATCCCATTCTCACACTCATGATGGATTTTTATATTCCATACCCTATTTTCAGGGTAAAATGAACATTCTGTAAATTATTTGAAGAGTAAATAAGCTGAAATTTTCCAAGCTATATGATGCCAGATTTTACACATTACGAATAAAGATAGGTACCAATACAACAAGCGCTCGCGAACACTCGCGTTGTTGAACTCGCCTCTGTTGAAAACTATAAGTTCCCCTTTCATGAACAAACATGAATGAGAATTTTTAAGAAAAAAATATGGTATAACATCTTTTACGTCAGTCACTCAGTGTATATCTAGACCCGTTAGATAAGGATATAGCTGTAGCTTTAGAAAATGAATTGCATAAGTTGAAACATTGTACCTATTTTAGAATAATCTATAAATAGATGCTCATTTACATTTATTTCCTTTAAATAGATGCTAAAATCCATAAATAGCTTCGTGCAGCTAGATTTCTATGAATAGATTAACAATTGACCTACATTGTATTGTTAAACTGGATGGTGACTTTTTATGCCCTCCGATCTAAATAACTGGAGCCAAACTTAAATAAAACCAATCTATAAATAGATTTGATATACAATGAATATAGATTGATTATCTATAAAAAGATGTCCTAATCTATATATAAATTAGGTTTTTTAGGCGTCTTAAAATAGTTTGTTCAGAAATGGATTGGCAATAGTGACATATTCAAATAATGCATTTTTATGCCCCTCAACTTTGATTGGGTGTTTTGCTTAAAAATCTAGCATTTCATGAAAATGCTTTAAAGAGAATGCAATATTTTGCTGCAATCATACATCATTTGACAAGAACTTTTGGTGAAAATGATGTTCCTCGCAATTGCATTCTCCTTTAACATGTTTCTGACTTTGCAAGTTTTATCTTGTTTTTCCTTCCTATAGACGCCTGACTTTTACGATATGCTTGTGAAATACCAGAGTCGGCGATACGAAGATCAGCGTTGTTCTCTCCCTCTCACTCTGCAGGTCTGCACGCAGTATCTAATACAGCTAACATTTTGTTTGCTTGCTTGACAGCTTTTGCTTAACTGTTTAGTGCTTATCTTGCTTTGTTGTTGTCAGTCTCATTTTAAACTTGATCATACCAGTATTATGACTGCCTTTTCCATTGGCGTAGCGCCCATTACGCAGTATACACACATGCGTAATAAAAATAGTACACTCAAGGGAGCTCATCTGATGTATTAAAAGTGATTTTCCATACCTTAAGAGGGAGTGCAGTGGCTCAGTGGTAGAGTGCTTGACTGGAGACCGAGGGGCTACAGGTTCGAGCCTCACCGGCGTCACTGCAGTGTGGTCCTTGAGCAAGACACATTTATCCTAGCTTAGTACTGGTTAAACCCAGGAAGACCCGTCCCTGTTTAACTGAAAGATTGTTGATGGGACGTAAAGAATCAAATCAAACAAACAAACATACCTTAAGGAACTTCTCTTAAAAGAAAGAATTTGCTCCCTCTGGGAGCAAATTCTTAGCAAATTCTTTCCTTTAAGAGAGGTTCCCATTCTGAAAAGGGACGTAATTGTAGAGAATAATTGCTTGATACAGTAGTCTCCCTTAGATGTGCGTAACTTTTTCAGTGTTCTGGCTACGCCATTGTTTTCACCTATGTAATGTATGCCATTTAAATATGGGCCTTGACGCGATAAAACCTGTCTTTGGTGTTTCCGACAAAGCTAGACTCAAACTAGTCTGTTTAGCTACAGAGACTAGCCAGAATATTGAAATTTCGCATGTAACAAGGCTGGCTACTATTCTTTCCAGATAGAGAATAACAAAGGCACTGATCAGACTGGGCAGATGCTGAGGCTGGTCTGCGCCTTTGTTGTTCTAAAACCCTGAAGACAGGTTTTTTTTGCGTCAATGCCCATATTATACCAAAATGGCAATTATTGTAGTGGTATGTCATCAGCTTTGTCATGTACTTTTAATTTTGGAAGCCTCAACAGCAAAAAGTGTAGACCCAAATCATGCTTCCTATGTATGGAATTGGCTTTATGGGGTTGACAACATATTAAATGCTAACTTGTTGCTTGTTTGTGTAACAGCTTTTTGCTTAACTCTTAAGCTGCCAGTGACATGTTTTGGCGTCTGCTGATAACCTTTCCAAACAGTTTGGTTCCAGATCAGGTCCGACAAATTGTTGGGCCTTTTTCTGGATCCAAACTCTGAAATATTCCTGAATTTTTATTTTCTAAAAAGGTTTATTTTGAAAGAAAGATCCGCAGACAAAAAAAATAAAAAAAGTTACCCAACATGCAAGGAGTTAATCAGCTTTAACACACATAAGCGGCAATCAAAATCGTGAATACTTTCGACGAACGTAGGTTAAAAAGCTTGAGTTGAACTAGAGTTTTCTATTGCCAGACTGGCAACAAATGGCAATGGAAAACACTGTTTCTAGTGATATTTGACCCACATTCAGTGATTGTTACGAGCGTTTTTGATTGTCGCCTATCCGGTGTTTAATTGATTATCTTCTAATAATGTGTTGTTTTTGATGTTTATAGTTTAGTGACTAGTCTTGTCAACACTTTATAGAAATAAACTTAACTAGACTGCAGTCAATGGTACACCAAATACCCACTTTTTCACTTTTGACCTTGACCTTGGGGTCATGGTTACACAAAATGTTGCTGAGTACCCTCCACATCATGTGACTCATGAAATGGGAAGTTTGAAGTGGCTACGTCAAAGGGTTAAGGAGATGCATTTATAAGAAAATACATTATTTGACCTTTGACCTTGACTTTGGCATTAAGCTCACACTAGATATTGCCAACACCCTCTACATCATGTGACCTATTTACTTGCAAAGTTTTAAGTTGCAATGTCCTACGGTTTAGGAAGAAAATACATTATTTTACCTCTAGCCTTAACGTCACATCAAATGTTGCCCAGTACCCTCTACATCATGCAGATCTTGCATCAGTGACTGTCACTTTGATGTATCACAGGAGCTTGAAGTTCGGTCCTTATAACACCTTTAAACCCTTAAAACCGAAAAGCTCATAATGTCATTACGTACTACATAATGACATTGTAAGCTTTTGGTTTTGAGGCTATACAGGTGTTAGAACTAAACTTCAAGCTCCTGTGGTTGTATATACATGTACTAAGCAGATTTCACATTTCAAGCTAATAGATTTTTTTTTGATTTTTTTTTTCAAAAGCAGGACTAAAAGAGTATGACCAGGAGATGCCACAATCACAGACTGTACGGCACTGCAACCTTTAGTCTTGTATGTTTTCTCAGTCAGAAGTAAAAGAATGTCAATTTGGACCAGGATCCAAGCTCTTTGACGCACATATATTTTTCCCAAAAGAATTTTTGGAAAAAGTCAATTTTGAAAAAAATCCAGCAGACAGCAAAAGATTTATGAAAAATTTCCCTGCGTGCAAAACGCAGCATTTCATTTTATTGCTGTCTGTCTGATTAACTTTTTGTTTCTATCAGCTGAAGATGATTATTTTACTAAAACATATCTGTGAGATTAAGTGTTTGATCTTAGAGGGCGCGCCCTGTGAGGTTTTATCTCTTTATACATGATTAACTTTCACAATTTAGATGTACTTTTATGAATACTATACCCAAATATTTTATCTGATAGTCCATAGGCTAAAGGTTTTATCTGACTAGCCAATCAGAAACTATGTTTCATCTTTCACTATAATGTTTATCTGATTGGCCAATCAGGTTTTATTTTGAAGGGGTTTATCTGATTGGTCAATCAGGACTTCAGTTCAGCAGTATTTTGTATCAAAAAAGATTATTTTAGTGATTGAGATTACCCTAAATACCAATGAATGTGCATAATCCATTTATTCCTGAACTGTCTAAGCTTTAGATATTTGATGGTTTCATTATCTGAAGGAGGTGTTTGAAAAAAACAAACTTGCAAAATGGAAAAATTAGAGTAAAGATATATTAAAATAATTTTTTTTTTTATAAAAAATAGGGTAAGCATAGAGCCAGAAAAGCAAAAAATTTCAGCTTCAAATTGTGATTATTTTCCTATCCATCAGTTTAAACATGTGTTTTTGGTAATCAAAAGAACCGTACTTCTCATTGAGACGGTTCTTTTGAGTACCCACAACATAAGTTTTGGTTGAGATATAAGAAAATAAATTTCAGTTACACACTCTTATTTTGGGGGCCTGGGTACGGCAAATATTCCAAGAAAACGTTTGGGATTCAAGACTGGGTAACACTGAAACCTATTTGCTTGACTACAGAAACTAGTTAGAATCTTTGAATGAGTCGATATGGGCCTCAATGTGAGAAAACCTGTCTTCCAGGGTTTGCGAACAACACATGCCCAAACCAGCCGGTGCATCCCCACAATCTGAATTCACTTTTTGGAAAGTATTATATGTAAACTTGCTACAGGTGAAATTTCACTTTTCTAGCTAGACTCTGTAGCTGAGTAGACTGGTTTGAAACTCGCTTTGTCGGAAACCCTGAAGACAGGTTTTCGCGTGAGGAGGCCCATATTAAAGTATCCAAAAGAGAAGAGTAATTGGGATAACTGAACATTGAAAATCAAATTGCTGTGCACACTGTGTGCTTAACAGGGCAAAGACTGCAACTGTACATACTATGTTTATCTCATTTTTTTAAAGTAAGTTCGGTATTTTTACCTCTAAATGGATCATTTTCATCAAATGGATCATTTTCATGATTATATGATAAAATTTGTTTGGAGCTGTAACTATATCCATATAATATAAACTTGATGAGGTCAACCGCAAAATTATATCTTTGTGGCCTGCCTAGGGCCCTAACCTTTTCACCTGACTTTCACTTACTGATCTACTCCTGACCCTTTCATGACAGAAAACACTGTTAATTACTTAATTATCTTTAGGGTATATGGCTTTAATTAAACATATATAGTACATAAATTAAAAATGTGTATCCTCTCATAACGACCGATGCAAGGGAAAAGGATGCTATGAACCTACAATACAGAAACCATGTCATAAGGTTATAAGACTTTTTTTCATGCTCAACTCAACTGAGCATGAAATAATTTTAATTACACATAAAAAAAATCTGATGCAAAATAAAGATTTTTGTTGCTTTAAAACTCAGATGTAACATATTTATTCTGCTTATAAAAAGATAAATGGCATTTTAACATTAATGAGCAGGATAAATTTCTTGCTCAATTAAATTAAGCATGAAAAAAGTTTTATAATCTCGAGGGATGGGCTGGTTAGGATATATCACATACGTGGATCCAGAATTTTTTACTATTTTGGTGTCTAGGTGTATGTTTAACAATGGTTTTTGATTTTTTTTCCAGTTAACAACAGATGAACCCAAACCACAGAAAAAAGACATAGACACAGTGAAGGAGGTAGGTTGTCGCAAATCTTTCAGTGGTAGAGTGCTTGACTCGAGACTGAGGGGTTGAGGGTTCGAGACTCACCGGAGTCACATCGTTGTGTCCTTACAAGACACATTAAAAATCCTTGCTCTATGTACTGGTTTAACCCAGGAAGGCAAGTCCCAACATAACTGAAAAATTGTTGACTGGGACTTTAGAATCAAATCAAACAAACAGGCATTTTTTGGGGTGCAGAATATGTTGGTGTCGGCATGACACTTTCTTGTTTGCAAGATATCTCATGTACGTAAGCAGGCAGATTTGAACCAAATTTGCATGGCTTTAACATTGGGGGGAGATAAGAATTGATAAGGCTCTTGCCTTAATTTTCAAGGTCATAGCGGAGCAAAATAGGTCAAACTTGAGCATTTGTTTTGTATCTGAAAACAATACAGTAAAACCTGTTTTAAGTGGCCACTCAAAAAGAAGACCAAAAATTAGTTTTCAAGACCGATTATCGCTTAATGCAGGTCAAAAGTATTGCAGGATGCTCCAAGGGGGAGCATTCTGCAATACTTTTGATCTACATTAAGCTACCATTAAATTTGTCATTAATATCTTTGTTTTGTCTATTTTAGTGGCCGCTTAAGGCAGGTTTTACTGTAATAGCCATAGTTTCAATTGTATTTGATGGAAGAAAAGTCTCATCTACACAGAAACTTATAGATGAAAAAGCAGACTGGCTCCGGTTTGGATGAAAGATTGTATGCATATAGGATATTTTACTGATAAATAATCAGACTTTTTAAATTCACTGGGTGATGGAAAACATTAACTTGTCTTCATAGACATAAAAACATATGCTTCTCCTCAATCCCTGCAAGCTAAAAATCTACATTTCAATCCTCAATTAAAATTTTGTTAAATGGTCAGTGGGAAGATTAGCTAGAGCCTAGCAGCGACTTTTGTCATTCGCTGATAACCTTTGCAAACAGTTTGGACCCAGGTCAGCAACGACAGAATGTCAATCCTGATCTGAACACTCTGATAGTGTTCCTGAATCACATTGGTAAATGTATACATCGATTTGCTGGTATTTACGCGTATTGCCGGTACGTCATAGACCGGATGTGATCAATATTGGTGTAAATACTAAATAGAAAAACATGCCATATGCCACAAGGACTATAGACTTCAACAATTTTTAAGTATTCAGTATGTGCATGGCGATTTATGTAAGCATTTAAGAATAGATTCAAGTACCGATCGAATACCTATCATCCGATCGGTACTCGACTCTATTCCTAAATGCTTACATAAATCGCCATGTGCATGCCGAATACTTAAAAATGATCTAATTCTATAGTCCTTGTGGCATATGGCATGCTTTTCTATAAAGTATTTACACCAATATCTACCACATCCGGTTTATGAAGTACCGGCAATATGTGTAAAAACCAGCAAATCGACGTATACATTTACCAGTGTGTGAATGAATTTTTCAAAAAAGTTAATTTTAAAAAATTCAGCAGACCTATGAAATAAAAATGAAAAAACCCACCAGTTTGCAATGAATTAACGGTATAACTATGCCATATTTTTCAGGTGTTGAGTAAACAAGGGCCCTATCCTATGATACATCTACCGCCAAGATGTAACTTTACAGTACAACCCTACAAGAACCCAGACCCAGGGAGCAGAGATGTCCAGGCAGAATCTCGGTTAAACTCGTTGATTGAGAAAGATGATTCCGCTCATTGTTACAGGGATCACTTTTTAGGACAGGTAAACAAGAGAAAAAAAATGAGCGAAAAATTAATTTTCTTACTTGTAAGTTTAAACATACGTTTTTGGAGCTCAAAAGAACCATCTCATTGAAACTTTTTCAAAAAATTCTTTCAGGAATACCATCAGAGTACTTAATTATTGCAAAAAGTATCAAAATCTCAATATTAGTTTTCACTTGAACTTTCGAAATTTAACGGAGTTGGTATACCATTCAAGTTGATCTGCATGTTGACAAGTGCAAACTTTGCATTACTTCCTCAGACTATCTAAAGCAGAAAAAAACTTCTGTTGTAGAATTTAATCACTCCAGAGACGTCTCAGATGCATTTAACTCTTTGCCTAATAATGTCATCTGCTGATAACTTTTGCAAACAGTTTGGATCCAGATCAGGCCCGACAAAATGTCGGGCCTGATCTGAATCTTAATTATTTGACACTCTGATGGTATTGCTGAAATAATTTTTCAAAAAGGTTTAATTTGAAAAAAATCTGCAGGTGACAAAAAAGCATGCAATATTACCCAGTATGCAAAGAGTTAAATTGCCACAGAGGTCTCAGATGCATTTAAATTGCTGATTGGTGCAGTCATTTCCTAAATTAGCTGCCATCAGATCTCCAAGCAATTAGAACCTGCAGTTGTCTGTTGCAGCCAACGAACCCTTTAAGCACTGACCTTGGTGCAGATGACAAATTTTGTGACAGTATTTTTCATGGTTTGAGAAGTTTACCTTTTTTTCTTATTGGGAGCAGTCTGCTCATGGTTCATATTGTTTGCTTCCATGAAAAATTCTGGTCTGAAATGCACTTGAATATATACAGCAGACGCGAAAGCAGATAACATTTTCAGGACAAAAAAATGTATCGAGACCTCTACGGTCTAACAGGGAGCAAATTATTTTCGTTAAAATGTTTTCTACTGCAAATTTAAGAGGGCACTTTAAGGGTTAAGTATACTACAGCAACTGCAAAACTGGGCTCTATATTTTATTCAAATCTTCTCCCATGAAATGTCAAGTGCAATTCATTAAAAAATACTGCTGTTGGAACACGACCATGGACAAACCTATTCACGAGCGCGAGCACAAAATTGAGTATGAGAAAAGCACTATAAAATGCTTGTTGGTGATCACATGTCACAATCAAGTCTGCTTATTACATCTGCTGCATATATTCAGATGCACTCCACTCCAAATTTTATCATGGAAGCAACCATTAGGAACCCTGATCAGACTGCTCCCTTAGGAGCAGTCTGATCTGGGTCCATATTGTTTGCCATATAGGCTACCAAAGTATATAAGCAGAAGAGAGAGTCATGAATGGCAGGAAAAGGTTTACCATAACTTTTTGTCTACTAGCTGAAAGCCTGCAAACAGTTTGGGCCCAGAGCAAATGTAGGGCATGATTTGGGTCCAAACCGTTTGACACTCTGATGATATTCCTGAAAGAATTTAAAAAAAAATATTTTGAAAAAAATCAGCAGATGGCAAAAAACATACAAAATTACCCAGTAGGCAAAGTTTGCAAACAGTATGTACCCAGGCGAGGCCCTATAAAGTGTAGCACCTGATCTGGGTCCAAACTGTTTGACACTCTGATGATAGCCATGAAAGATATTTTTAAAAATGTTGATTTTTAAAAAAAAAAATCAGCAGATGAGAAAAAAATACAAAATTACGGAGTAGGCAAAGAGTTGAGATGAATGGTTGATTACCCACAGAAGCAGACCATAAAACACAAGAGTGCATCATTAAAATATCTTTTGTTATCTGAATAATGAGATAGAAAATAAAAGCTTTTAGCCTGATTGTTTTCATCAAAATTCAATTGACTCTGTTTAATTTGAAGTAGATTATTCTTGGTGTTATTTGAGGTTTGTTTTAAAAGAAGTACCAAAAACAATTGTTTCAAGGGGAAAGCAATCAGCTCATATGTTTTATTATTGCAGATTGGATCAAAACTGAGCCTTAAAATATTAAATTTAAAGCAGTTCAGAAATTTATATTCTGAGTTCTCATAAGCCAATAGAAAGCACTACCGTATTTTGAATATTTTATCAACTTACTCGGTTTTGTAGAATTTGAAAGTCCAATATCGTACAAATTTAGCAAAATCAGCGAAACCAGTAAAATTGCAAATGAAGTTAAAATAAGTAACATGCAATTCCATGGCCTGTTATGCGTATTTAATAAGGTCTGTATGACATCACATAGCCTAAAATGGCTGCCTTCCATCCCATCAGAAATGTCTGGAAAGTTCTTATTTTCTCTTAATTTTTTTTCCAATTTTCAGCATATTCCTAGGTTTAATAAGGGTTAAAAATTCATTTCAGATTCACAAGATAACTCAGCAACAACATTTAAGAACAGACATGTAGCCAGATGGAGGCCAGGAAGCCTGGGTTTCAACATCATATGGGCCTCGATGTGAGAAACCATGACTTTGTTACTTGTGAACAACAAAGGCCCAGACTAGCCTGCACCTCTGCGCAGTCTGATCAGCGCCTTTTTATTTGCTATCTGAAAAGCAAAGTATCCTTAATTCTCCATATTTTGGTGGGCTTTAATATAATAAAGCTTCTGGCTACACCCCTAAAGAATAAATATATTTCTTAATTTCTGAGTAAATGTTGTTTTGTTGCAGGAACATTTTAATTGTTACACCCATGACGAGAGTGTGGGACCCATGGTGTTGTCATTTAAGGAAGAAACTACCTCACAAAGCCATACACAGATTAGGGCAATACTCAGGTACGGAAACATGTAGCTCAGAAAAACAATACAGATAGTAGTGAAACATGTAGCTCAGAAAACACTTAAGTACGAGGGTCATTTGGAAAGTTCTTAGCACGGCATCATAACTCCACAATGCGTTGATAAAATGCTAACAGATTATACTTTTTTTGGAAACTAGAATTCAACGGCTACTTGATAGTTTAATTTTTGTCGAAAAAGGACTTGGCGTGCACGTGCAGCACATGCTCAAAATGAGCAGGGTTTATATACTGGCGGAAATTTGAAGCAAAATACTTGGAAAAAAGCGAAGGAAAATTGGGGACCTTTTTTGCGAGCATGATTTGACAAATTCACGATTCGGTGCCAACTAATTTTTTATTAAAATATATTATTCGATCACTGCTTGCACGACTACCACCTTTACATTCGGAAAATGGTGACTAATAGAGAAATGATTAACTTTTAAAAATGGGACTTTTTTCGATTTTTCTTTATACTTTTACTATAAATTGTGTCACTACAGGAGCACGAAAAATGCCTATTGAGTATATTTTTTGCTTATTTGTAGCCAAAAATGCATGAAAATAATTTCGTCGCGCAAAAAGTGTGGCTTGTTATGTTCTGTATTAAAGAAAATTATTCCTTATAACACTACCCCTGCTTTTCAAGAAGTGGGTGGGGTAACTCAACCCCTCACATTTTTTCGATGGCATAAAATATTCTCATGGTATCGCGTTAACCATCACAAAATTGATCGATTTCTACTCTCAAGGCATTTTTACGTTTTTGTTTGCCATCGTTTTCAATTGAAATGAACCAGAACGTCAACTCATAGCTAAACTTACTCTGCCCCATGGGAAGATTATAAGAGTTATCTTCCCTTTGTTCTGGTTTACAAAATTTATTTTGATTTCAATGCAAAAAGCATAAAGTGTGCTTGGCAAAAATACCAACGCACAGCATTTTTAAACTACTGATGGTTATATATTTTCAAAATATGTGCATTGTGACATGCGATTTTTAGTCGAAGAAAATAGGGCATTGCTTTGCTTTCTAGACGGCTTGGTATTGCTGTTCCGGTATTTAGTTATTAGAAACTTCCAACGCGGTCATCAATTGTATAATAACTGTACCATATTGTGGCCTACCAAATGGTACAAAATTGTCTAATTTCGTGAACTATTGATAATGTTCTGCACACTTTTCAAAAAGTAAAATGTTATATTTTCCACTGAAATTTTGTGTTTTCCAGTATACAAACAGTACATGTATTCACAATAACATTTTTCGTGTCTGCATTATACGAGGGTCATTTTTTATGTTCGTAGAATCGGGCTGTATCTCGACAAATGTAGAATTTACGGTACCATAAGTATATATATATTGAAAGGTCTAGCTTTTGTCTATCAACTGATATAAATTTTACATTATTAGCGCTTAGTTCAGTCAAGATATTTAGCTTTGAATAGGGCATGAAAAGGACACTGGTCGAAATCCATGCCATTTTAACCACGCAGCTAGCAGGAAATTAGAGGCTGTTAAGTTCCATTCGCTATGGTGATATAAGCATTTTTCAAGCCGATTTTTCTTTTGCACCATCAAAATTAATTATTCAATCGCTAATCGTTGACAAGTGCAGCAAAACTATAAGCATGTTGTTTACTGTTCTATAACAATTTTAAAACACCCATCAATATACCAAAATAATCACAGTCAAGTGCTAGTTATTATATCCGTTAAAATTACGATTATGAACAAATTTTAAAATTTCTTCTGGTTTTGCATAGCACATGATATACTCAATCATTCGTCAGCAGTTTTATTGATGTATCGATTTAAGCGTGTAACTGGCAACTTCTGGAACTGGCATATCCCCATGTTATAAAAAGAGGGTGGGGTAAATCAACCCCGCGTAGAAAACACAATAACAATCGGATCTGCATAATTTTCTTATTGCAGTGATTTCAACACCTGTTTAGAGGCACAAAAACAGTTTTAATGTTCTAAATATTGTAATGCTCCATTACGTCACTTATGTATAAAATAAGGGATTTTAGCACCCCTTAGGCTATTTATTTTGCAGTTTATTTCTAATAAAACAAAAGCGTTAACTTTGTTTTTGGGATGAAAGTTACCACAACACTTCCATCGACCATATAAGCAAGAAAAATTATAATACTACTTTACAGCTAACATATTAAGCCACATTCAAAAGCCCGTATCCAACTTCCACTTGTGTCAACTTTTACAATAAAAGTTTATATGCCAACTGTTCACTTTGCTGAGGTTCCAAACAAATCTTCCATATTCAATATTTGCTGCGTATTTGCTATATTGCTTATATAATATTGTAGCACGTGGTGTCCTTGATCTGCAGCCAAAGTTTCAGAAGCTGTGTATGGCTATGGACCCATTTTCATGCAATTGTTACTGACGTTCTGTCAGAGACTAAGTCCATAAATGTCATATTTCTGCCATATTTCCAGTGTGCGATATATAGGTTTATTATATAACTAAGAAAAAAGACTGAATTTCATTGGCTTACAGCGCTCACGTGGCCAGTCAATATATTGTCATATTCACTGGCTTGCGCGCGCTTGCCAGCGTACATTAGTTACTAAAATTAGACTCCTTGCTGTTTTTGTCCGTTCTGGTTCTGCTTTTCTAAAGTGTGGCTAATAATCATATCGTAGATGCTGAGAACGCAACAAATCACGCACTGGAGCTGATCTATTTCGATTTTAATGCACAATAAACGGCGAAAACAAATTTGAAGTCTTCAGCTTCTTCCAACTTTCTGCCTTTGCACTGAAGAACTCCTGCCAATACTTAGACCATGTCGCATGCGTTTACATGTATTTGTAACGTCTTTCAAGCGTAAAAACGACGTTACACCGTCTAACGCCATGAATGACGTCATTTACCAGTAACAAATGACGTCAGCTATCACACATTTTCCCTGCGCTTTCAAAGCTGTGAATTATTGTTTGGCATATCACACTTATTTTATCATTGGCTCTACATGCGAAGTGTGTTAGAATTCTAGTTTGTAAATGTTGAATGATGACACTCATGCACAACATATATGCAATAGTAAAAGGGTGGTTTTATTTAGGGTTGCACTGTTTCTGCTAAATGCTTGTCTGTCCCAAAACTTGTATATAAGTTCAGTATTTTTTCCAGGTGCAATAATACCTGTACATCTTTCTCTAAATGTTATATAATAAAACAGTTATTGACTAATGAGGCATTGGATATGATGTGATATCGACCAGAGAATACCAATATTGACCTCGGCTTCGCCTCGGTCAATATTGGTATTATCTGGTCGATATCACATCATATCCAATGCCTCATTAGTCAATAATTGTATAATGTCTTTGCCTCTTAGAAGACATTAAAGTAATGCATTTTGAAATAATTTTAGGGTGCATGTATAGATAAAAGCTCAATCTTTCCAAATATATGCATGATGTATGCATTTACTTTCGCCGTTTTCATTAAATCTACCTCTCTACGAACATAAAAAACGTCCCTCGTAATATCCTCATGAAATTTGTGCCAAAACATGGAAGAAAGATGGCTCTTTAAAATGATACCAAACATGATAGGTTTTGTAAATCGGATACTGAGATAAAAGACCGTGCTAAGAACTTTCTAAATGCCCCTCGTATACTGTTGTCGGAGCATCTGAATATTTATGGCAATATGATAATACAGTAAAACCTGTGTAAAACAACCACTCTCAAAAAGACCGAAAATTGGGTTTTCAAGACCAATTATCGCTTAATGCAGGTCTAAAGTATTGCAGAATGCTCCCCTTGGAGCATTCTGCAATACTTTCGACCTTCATTAAGCTACAATTTGTCATTAAGATCTTAGTTTTTTCTATTTTTGAGTGGCCGTTTTACAAAGGTTTTATTGTAAGATGTCTTGCACTTTTATGCTTAACTGGATCTGTACCAGTAATGACTCAAAGCACAATTCAAATTTCACTGAAGGCCCAAGAGTTCTATGTCAATTTATCATCTACTGTGGTGATGCCAGCTTGGAAAAATTTAAGGAAGAAGATTTCCTATTCTAGAAATTAATTTAATTTCTATTCATTGTGAGGTTGAAACTCAGAGCAGCCATCATTTATTTAATAAGCTGATTCAAGTGGGGTGGTTGTCAGTTACTGATGAAATGAGGTGTGTTAGATATAGTGGTAGGTTGGCAATCAATGTAGACCGTAATCAGGCTGCTCCTATAGGAGCAGTCGGATAATATGTGTTTACCTTTTTTGCTTTGGCTTATCTATCATCTTTACTGGCAGTGATCAAAACTGATCATTTCGCCAGGTTATCTGTCTGGTCTGAATTATATTCATGTATTCATGTATTGTGACTTAATTCATTATTCATTATTAGAATTAATTTCTGATATTTTTGGGCTTCTTGAGATTTTGATGTAAATTTGGAGGAATTAGTGCAATGTTTGTTCATAAGATTACATCCATCACACACATGCCCATCGAAATGTTGGCAGGATTTCTTGATTTATGCTACGAATCGTCTCATCAAGTCGAATAATATAAATCAAGCGAGAGCCATCAACAAATTGATAGATTTCGGCCCTTTATTTCACTATTTTGGTCAAAATGGTAACATATTTTGAAGAAATGTAGGTAGTTGGCCATTACAGTAAAACCTGTGTATAAGGGCCAATCAAAAATAGACAAAACAAAAGTCTTAGTGACAAATGGTAGCTTAATGAAGGTCGAAAGTATTGCAGAATGCTTCCTTTGGAGCATTCTGCAATACTTTTGACCTGCATTAAGTGATAATCGGCATTGAAAACCAATGTTTTGTCTTTTTGAGAGTGGCTGTTTTACGCAGGTTTTACTGTAATAGTCTCTCGGAAGTGGTATTTGCGTGTCTTACCTAAATCCTGGGTTTGATTCTCATCCATCGCAAAAGGGCTTGATACATGCAGCATTCCAGTTGTAAGCATGTATTTTTGATCAGAGTGGTAAACATTGTGGATACTGATCAGATGGCTTTGTTAGAAGCCAGCTGATCTGGATCTACAGTGTTTTCAAAAAGGATAAATCTGGGCTCAGCAGGACATGTTTTTAGAGCGCTATGAATTTCTGATTGGAATCTTCCAGTTGATTATCTGGACTAATTCATCCTACTTATTGATAGATAATTTGTTGAAGTAAGCAAAAAAAAAAAGTCCCTTGATCAGACTGCTCTTCTAGGAGCAGTCTAGTCTGCTCAGGGATTATTTTGTTTGCACATGCTTTTCCTGTCCGAGTAATTTGGTTTTGGTGCTTAAATAGTTTTTATAGAAGCATGTCTATAATGACAATGAATAATGCTTTTCTTTTTCCAGAACAAAAGTATGTACAAGACATTGTCTGTTTCCCTGTAACTCATTAGGAGATGTACCTAGTCCTATGAAATTAGCTAAGGTGAGTCGAGTACCAGTAAATTGTGCTGGAAAAGTTTAAGGGAAAAGCATTTTCAGAAACTTCACAATTATTGACTAAAAATCTTATTTACACCTTTTTGCAAATATTGGCCTCATTTTTTCACACCTTTTGGTCAATATTGACCTCTTTTATTCACACCATTTGGTCTATATTGGCCTCATTTATTTTTACCTTTTGGTCAGTATTGGCCTCAAAGGTATTATATGAAGAATTTGACAGAAAATAACATCAACATTTACACAACCACATTGGCACTTGGAACTTCTCAGCCGAATATTCATATCAGGCCTGGAATGTATGGAAGGCATAGAATTATGTATGAAAAAAGCTGAACTTTGCCGGGTACTGGCATAAGGAAAGTCTGGTAGCATGTGAGGTCACCCTAATTTAAATCAAATATTTTGGTAACACTATGAATTTTATCAACAAGATAAAATCGGGTTACATTTTTTCATACCATCCTTATAGCATTTTTATTACTACTACATTTATCATGACTTGTTTTAGCTGAAATTGAACTTGTTATTGTGTTGCCATTCTTTCTATGTTGCCATTCTTTTTATGATGTTATAGGATTGGTGGACTCACCTGGAGTTTTGAATGCCACATTGGTGAAATTTTTAAATGAAAAGTGCTGTAATTAAGTTGTGATGGTGGCTTATACTTCAATGGTAGCATTTTGTGTTTTAGTTCAAATGTTGACAAGCCCAAACAGTAAAAACTGTGCATGACTGGTATAAATGAGGCGCACTGTGGCTCATTGGTAGAATGGTTGACTCAAGATTGAGGAATTGCGGGTTTGAGCATCACTGGAGGCACTGGGTTGTGTCCTTGAACAAGACACTTTATCCTCTGCTTAGTACTGGTTCAACCCAGGATGACCCATCCTGACATGACTGAAAACCGATGACTTGGACATAAAGAATCAAAACAAATTAATAAATAGAGGGTATTCAAAATTTTAGAATGAATCAAAATTTTAGAGTGAATAATGCCATTTATTTCATCAAGTGAAGTGAAAAATGCATATTTCATGGGTGGCAACGCCACAAATGAAATATACATTTTCTCGTTTCACTCGATGAAATAAATGGCATATTCATTTCGAAAATTTGAATTTTTTTTTATTGTATACAATTTTAAGCATGACATATTTTTATTGCACTAAATGACGTCTTACATGTTTGCACAATACGTCATATTAATGATAACGTTGCATAATGTGCTATGTCGGCCAAAACTGAAACCATAGGAGCAGGAGTAGAGAAAGTGAAAAGTGAACTATTTGTTTTCGTCCATTAATAAGAAAGTTACAGGCGTTTGAAATTCTGAAGAGGGCTCAAGGAAGTCAATGGAGAAAGCACAGGACATCCTATTTCACCCATGAAATACAGCTTATACTTTCACTGCAGTGAAATACAGCTTTTTTGAAATATGCATTATATTTGATAAATTTTTTTCTGTATTTCATTACTTTGTATAACAAACAAAGTATCAAACCAGAAGGAAGAATCCATGAGAGCATAAAGGGTGAACTGATAAGTTATTTTTTGTATATTTCAGCTGATGTGTGAGGATTATACCGGTGAAAGATTTCAGCCAGTCTTAACAACAAAAGGCTCAGAAATGATTGTACAGTATGATGAACACAGGTTAACCAATAATTTCAAGTTTGGTATTATATATCAGACTTTCAAACAGGTAATTGAGTAGATACATGTGGAATACCTATCCCCCCCCCATATAAGTGTGAACCACCTACCCCTGTATCAGTGTGGACCACCTACCCCCTGTATCAGTGTGGACCACCTACCCCCTATATCAGTGTGGACCACCTACCCCCTATATCACTGTGGACCACCTACCCCCTATATCAGTGTGGACCACCTTCACCTATATCAGTGTGGAATGATTTGCCGGAGTTTACACAAGGATACAATCTACAAAAATAAAATGTATTCCTTATAATTCCAACTTTGGAACAAAAAAGCACATTTGTAAATGGTTGTTGACAATATTTTAAATTTTATAGCTCGCCAAAGTCAAATAGTATGAAACCGCTGTCTGGGGGAGCCATCTTGAAAATTCTGTCCGTTCAAAACTTTGTTTTGTTCTACATAAGGATTAAAAATGGCATTCTAGAGAGTGATTGTATGAGGTCATAAACAACTCTATTTGTGGAATGGTTTTCTTTTGGCAAATACCGCTTACTGGGCCCATTGACATTGAAGAGCATTTAGGTTTCATCCCTACCTGACAAATAATTACCGAAATGAAAGTTTATTTTTATAGTTATTCATAGTGGGTGGAGCTTAGCATGAATATTCATGAAGGTAAGGGTTAAAGGGACTGCAGTGTATTGTGTTGTTTGTATAGATGTAGACTGGTCCCAGTCTATAATGTCATTTTTTTCTAGTAAAACTGATATTCTCTCTAAGATAGAAATTTATAAACTTTACTTGTAGTAGGTCTTGGCTTGGACATTAGCACTAAATCTGACTCTCAGAGAAGATAAAAAAGGTTATAAGATGATTTTTTCATAGCTAAATATAATTATAAATGTAATTATATTCATTTAGTGGACTGATGCCAGTCTAGTACAGTAAAACCTGTTTAAAACGGCCACTCTCAAAAAGACAGAAAATTGGTTTTCAAGACCAATTATTGCTAAATGCAGGTCAAAAGTATTGCAGAATGCTCCAAGGGGAGCATTCTACAATACTTTCGACCTTCATTAAGCTACCATTTGTCCTTAAAATCTTTGTTTTGTCTAGTTTTGAGTGGTCATTATACACAGAATTTACTGTATAGATCTAACAGTTTTGTTATAATTTATCTTGCAGACAAAAGAAGAGGAATTATTTGGTAATATTTGTCATAGTAACGCAATGGAAGAATTTTTACAAGTGATCGGACACCGTGTACAGTTAAAAAGTTTCGAAGGGTATCGTGGTGGTTTAGACACAATTCACGGACAAACTGGTGCAGAATCAGTGTACTCACAATTTCACGAGAAAGAAATCATGTTTCACGTTTCGACATTGCTGCCATATACGGAGGGTGATTCTCAACAGTTGCAGAGAAAACGACACATAGGAAACGATATTGTTGCCGTAGTCTTTCAGGAAGAAAACACGCCATTTGTTCCGAATATCATAGCTTCCCATTTTCTTCATGCATACATTGTTGTACAGCCCATTAACCCTAATACAGATCATACACAGTATAAAGTAACCGTGACAACTAGAGATGATGT
The DNA here is from genome assembly GCA_964019695.1 of Loripinus fragilis. Classification (NCBI taxonomy): domain Eukaryota; kingdom Metazoa; phylum Mollusca; class Bivalvia; order Lucinida; family Lucinidae; genus Loripinus; species Loripinus fragilis. The sequence continues at coordinate 5,800,405 of OZ026529.1, forward strand.
GCCATATTTCGGACCAGATATACCCCAGGATGGAATATTTCATAAGGTAAATACTGCTAATTCGGAAATATTCTTGAGGGTTTTATTTTCGCGGAACTTCGCACATGCATGTGCGAAGTTACATGAAAATGCAATCCTCACGAAATAGCAAAATTACTCTGTCATTTACTGATGAAGGTAAATCATGTCATAGTGACGAATTTTTACGTTGCAAATATGTCTTTTAACGTTATTCGCGAAAATAAAATTCCCGGGAAAATTTCCCAGTTTACAGTAAATGCCATCAGTTAATGCAAACTGGTGTGATTAGAACATTTTTGAGATTTTTTTTGAATTTTTTTCTTATCCATCATGTGTTTTGGGTGCTCAAAAGAACCATCTCATTGAGATGGTTCTTTTGAGTACCCACAACATGTTTTATTTTCATTTTGAGAAATAAGGAAACTGATTTTCAATTACGCTCTCTAATATGGAGGCGTGAATTGCACAAGCACAACTTAAGCATTTTTTATGTTGAAACATCTCCAGTTACAAAATACAGTAAAACCTTTCTTAAACACTTATCGAAGATAGACAAAACAAAGCTCTTAAAGACAAATGCTAGCTTAATGAAGGTCAAAAGTATTGCAGAATGCTCTCATGGAGCATTCTGCAATACTTTTGATCTGCATTAAGCGAAAATTGGTCCTGAAAACCAATTTTAGTCTTTTTTTAGACTGGCTGCTTAAGACAGGTTTTACTGTATGCAATATATTTTGGATACCCAGGTGTGTATGAAAACTGTATGAAAACTTGTTCATTTCTTTTTACATGCTAGCATGATATCACTTATCATTTTTCTAACAAATTTTGCAAAGGATGAATGTGTTTTGAATGTTAGATTCTATATATTTATCATATGACGTACACTAGAATTGCTTTGATATTTGCATTGTTGGCATGGTAACATACGTAAATACAACATTGCTATGGACATCACTGTATATATTTACCTAAATTATTTTCATATTTAATTCGCTGATCTATTTAAGTAATATTGTTTTCATTACATGATGCTATTACACCCACAGATGCCATGCCATATGATACATTTTATCCATTTTAGTTGATTTGTTTCGTAAGGAGTTATAAAGTTTTATGATACACAGTTTAATCATTTTACTGCCTTTCATGACAATGGCCACCTGCTCTCTCCTCTGCTTTTGTACCTTTGTGGCCTATATTGCAATACCGTAAATATGGACCCAGATGAGACTGCCCCCTTAGAAACAGTCTATCCAGGTCAAAGTGTTTTCTTCCATGTTAGAATTAGTCTGGAGTGCATTTGAATATATACACAGGCCCCTATATAATGATACGTAATGAAAAAAAATCTTATTTCTCAACTAAAACATATGTAGTGGGTACACAAAAGAACGAGATGGTTTTTATGAACACCCAACTGATGGATAAGAAAATATTCACAATTTTAGGCACAAATATTTGGTTTATCTAGACCTTTGTATGCATCAGAGAAATCATCTGGACAAGAAAGGATACCTCTACAGCAGACCTTTTAAAGTTGTCTGTGGGTGGGGAATCACATGTAATATCTAGTCCTTGTTGGTCATTAACCCTTTGTATTCTGATGGGTTTTTCCACCTTATATGATATATAAACTTGGGATGGTTCATTGAATATATTGAGGGGTCACAGGTTACAATTTCCAACTAAAATTGAATTTCGTTCTCTGAAGATTGTTTTAGTCTTACCAACCAGTTCAGACCCTATGCAGCATTTCATCTCGGTCTTCATTGTTGCCAAAGTACCTGTTATAGAATCTTAGGGTTAATAAGAAAATGATGTCTGCTACAAATTAAAGGAAGCGCTTTAACCATTGAATTTACAATTATGATTGTTATTATTATTTGCCAGGGTCCAGAATTCCGAGAATTCATTCTTGCCAAACTGATAAATGCAGAACTAGCTTGTTATAAAGCGGAACAATTTGCCAAATTGGAGGTGAGTGTGTTTATGTTGGAATCAAGAAATCCCTGTATGTGCATCCATGACCAGCATTTAAGAATTAGGATATTGAGTATTTTAATTGGTTGTGGAAACTATATTGAACAAGTACCTTTCTTATTGCTTGCAATAACCCAGATATATCCCATTGGAGTGCAGGGGTGGCTCAATGGTAGAGTGCTTGTCTCGAGACAGAGGGGTTGTGGACTCGAGCCTTACCAGCATCACTGAGTTGAGTCAATGAGCAAGAAAAATTAATCCTTGCTTAGTACTGGTTCAACCCAGGAAGACTCATCCGGATAAATCTGAAAAATTGTTAACTGGGATGTAAAGAATCAAATCAAAGAAAAAAATATATCCCATTTTGAAAATAGTGTAGATCGAGATCAGCTGGCTTCTGAGAAGCCAGCTGATCAGGATCAACACTGATTTCCTCTCTGCTTGTAAACTAATTCTGCAAGTTCATTAGATGGGCCTCGTCGCAAGAAAACCTGTCTTCGGGGATTTGCGAACAATAAAGGTGCAGACAATCCTGCGCATACACACAGTCTGATCAGTGCCTTTGTTATTCACTATTTGGAAAGAATCATATCTAGACTTGCTTCAAGGGAAATTTCAATATTCTAGCTAGTCTCAGCTGAGGAGAATGGTTTGAGTCTCGCTTTGACGGAAACCCCGAAGACAGGTTTTCTCACGACGAGGCCCAGATAAAATTTAGTGATTGAAATCCAGCATGGTAAAGTTTCAAGTGGAATGCTATGTTAACATTTCAAATATATGTATGTACATATATGTGTTCATGTTTAATGTCCCACCAACATCTAAGATCAAAGGGAGACGGGAGCCACAACTTAAAGCTTTATCCAATATACTGGAGAAGCTTGTGATGCATGGTTTACATAGTGCGCAGTTTAACCACTACACCACATGGCTCCTTCTTCTTCTGACACCACGTTTTAAATAAAAAATATTGTAAAACAAACCATTCTCATACAATGACTTGAACAAAATTGCATGACTATTATGAAAAACCCAGAAATTTGAAGGCTTTGAAAACTTAATGACTAAAATTTAAACGTGTACTATCATTGTGCTATTCATTTGGTGATGCCTAAATGCCAAAGTAATAAACTAATTATATTGAAACATCCTGCCTCCGAGTGCTAACTTGTAATTTGTAAACTTTATGGAGGATGTGCTAACTGATACCAAACTGATACATGTATATGTTGTTTTTTTTTATAAAAAAGTAAGTGAATATGATGTAAGTATGATCAAGAAATACTACAAAGTCATTTCTTGTCCTTGATTAATATTGTATTAATATGGTTAGCTGTTTTGCAGGATCGGACGCGATCAGCCCTCTTGGACTGCTTGTATCAAGACCTCCAGCGCAAAAGTTGTGAAATGTTTGGCGTTTCCATACCTTCAAATCCTAAAGAAGGGGCCAGGTTTATCGACTCATTCCGAAAAACGTTCGGTAGCAAGGGGAAGATGCAAATGGTGGAAGTGGGTACACCGACAAGTTTACATAGGAAGTCAAATGGTACTCCATTGTCAACTGTTGGAGAGTCAGAAAAATCAAAAATGTCTCCGTCGTCACCAAAGAAAGGCCCACTATTGACTAGTAGTCTTGATAGGAAACATAAAGAAAAGGGGTAGGTGGCTATTCCAGTGTATGTTGTCTTGTAAAAATTGTAACTGTATATCCTAGATATAGAGAATACTAGGGCAGCGTCTTTTGATATTAAGTTTACCAGGTAGGGCTTTGAAAACACTTCTTGAATTGCGAGGCTTGCCGAGCAACTCATCATACGTTATCGAAGCCGAGCCAAGTAAGCTTGATATCAAAAGACTCAATCCTGGTATTCTATTTATCAATTTATCCTACAATTTGGTTCACTCTACAAACTAGCGATAATGACGTAATTATCGATTTTTGTGTCAATTCAATGTCATCAATGATGTTATTCAAAAAGTGCAACGTAATATTGACCTGATAAAGATACATGCTGTCAGATAGGCTACGTTTATCAGGTCAACTTTCAACAATGCAGTTAATACGAGAGGTAACTGATAAAACTAAATATCACAAATGGGCCAGCCAGTGAGAAATTCGAACTATTGATAATTTGAAATAAAACATCTAGTCCCAAAGATCTAGTCCCAAGGACTTCGAATTTACAAGATTTGACTGTACTGTTATCTCATGGGCTGGCACCGTTTTCTCCTTTATTATTACTGGCTCAAGCCACTAAATTAATGTTATATCTGAAAAATGAAGTCTTTAATCATTAACATATAATGGCATTAATCATTAACCAGTTAAAAATTGCAATTACATTTGCTTGGTCCTGGGGGAGGCTTTAAATCCTAAAGAAGGGGGCAAATGTAAATTCATGAAAAAAACAGCCTTTGAGAAAACAGTGTTTGATTGATATTAATGCATATATTGTTAATTCAAACCTGTTTGATTCGACATACCTCTTAAAACATTGAACAAATATTGTTATTATATTTGAGAAACTTTTTTTTTAATCATCTCAGAGGTGCGGACAGAGTAGCAAACAATGTAGGCCTTTTGATCGATTAGAATCTATTCTGATCAGCATCCACATTGCTTACTCTTAGGGGATAACTGTATTCAAAATTTTCATTTAGGGAGGTATATCGTCGGATATACTGTTGGAAATTTAGTTTTACGGTGATGCGAGAGCGGAGCCGTAAAACATGATTTCCGACCGTGTATCCAACAATATAACTCTCCAAATGAAAATTTTGAATATGGTATCCCCATTTTAATATATTTTTGTATCAAACTGCAAGCCACAAAAAGCCGCACATCATCCAACAATATGTGACGTAATTAATGACGTCAAACTATTTCCGACAGTATATCATAGGATATACTGTCGCAAATTTTTGACGTTTGCCAATCAGATGTCGGGTTACAACATCAAATGCATTAGAATTGCCTGTATGACCTGATAATTTGGATCATTATGAAAAATATTTGGATAATTCTATTAAAATGTACTTGCATTTGTTACACAATGTCTGATTAGATAACTTCAAAACTTTGCAACAATATATCCTGTGATATCCTGTAGAAAATAGTTTGACGTCATAAATTATGTCACATTTTGTTGGATGCAATCTTATATGGCTTGCGGTGAATTTTCAATTTCAATTTTTGACCATATATCAGATGATATATCTCTCCAAATGAAAATTTAGTATACTTATTATATTGTATTGTATTTTCTAAAATAACATTCCCACAAAGGACAGGTGGCAAAAGTCATGAGTCATTTTCCGAATGCTAACTTTCGGCTAAAATTGATTCACAATATACCATTCTTACATGGAAGAGATGTCATTTCATTTATCATGCAACTGTGAGATATTTGTGGTTTTGAGAAGCTGTTCATTAACCCATTTAAGCCGAATCGAATTTCCCTCTCTTATCAATTGGACTAGTCTATTTACATTTTTAAGGGTTGTTGGGTGGTATTTTTCATTTTTATTCAAATTTAGATAGAACATTCTGTAAGCAAACAGTGGAGACTCTGATCAGATGTTGCATTCTGCAGTGTCTGATCTGGGTCTCCACTGTTTGCCTGTGTCCCACAAAAAGGACGCCAGGCTTATATGGGTTAAGATACCATAGAAAATATTTCTGAGGATAGCTTCACAAAAACACAATAAAATCTGAATTAATTCATAATTGTATGTACGCCATCTCACTTTCATATAACATTCAGACAATCACAAATGCTGTATCTATTAGCTAAATGAGTTACATTGATTGCCACCCATCCATTATCATTCCTCTATCCACTTTGTAAAATATTTTGCCTTGTTTTGTGAGTTGTTTCCCTTGTTTACCCGTTCCCTGCTTTATTACAGTATGCAGCGCGTAGACAGTCAGAGTACCCATTCCTCGTATAAAAGTTGTGGTAGTGCCCCTCCCAGTCCCCAGAGTAGTCCCAGTAGTACCTCATCAGTCCCTCGGTGAGTAATAATGCTACCCTCTAAAACAGGGTTCACACAGGCTTGGAACTTGAATATATAAGGCTGTCTGGTAAATGAAATTGGCCCTAAATACTTAAAAATCAGTCCAAGATCTTTGAAAGGCAATTGAATTTCAGAATATTGTCCTGTTTGTCTAATCTGGCCACCCCAATGAATCTTAAAATACATTTAGATCAAAGTTCAGTAAAGGCAGTACAGTACCTCAAGATTTCCATATTTTGACTTAATGCAAATGTTTCATACTGACATGCAAGTGTGATCTCCCTTGTAGAAACTGCTTTGATAATCTGTCTGGTTTTAACTTTTTTGTAAATAAATAAAAACATTACAGTCTCTTTATAACACACCTTGTTATAACATAACACTTTTATGTTGTGGCTTTAAATTTTTTTACCAGGAAATATTACAAATGGAATGGTCATTTTCCTATAATTCCTTTGTGAAATTGTCTTTTTATAACACAATTCACTTTTAACAGGCCATTCCTATTGACACCAAACATAGCGTTATAAAGTACTTCTCTGTATCATAGATTGGGGCATCAGGAACATTAATTCAGCATTTGTTTTTCTTTTATATATTTGTGATCCTTGAAATCAGTTGGATGGTCCTTGGAAAATAGTTGAGGTGGTCCTTGAAAACAGTCAGGGCAATCCTCGATTTTTTTTTGGTGGTCCTTGGGAACAGTTTGGGTGGTCCTTGAAAAATATTTTGGAAGTCCTTGAATTTTACCAAGTCCAGCCTGTTTGAACCCTGTAAAAACATGCCTGGGTAACTTGGTGCTATAAGTGAGAGGTTGCTGATGAGAGTTATCTGTCTTACCAAGGACACGCTATGGTAGTTCAACAGTATCTTAAAGGAGATGGCAACGCTGAATGCAAGTGAATCTGAAATGCAAGTCCTTATAAAACCACATAATCTGCCATAAACCAGATCGAAATCTGATATAAAATAAGAAAGTAGTAGCAAGGACAGATTCACTTACTTACAATTTTGCTGTCCCCTTTAATAAATATTTACTTTCTTCCATGGTATATTATGGTGCGACTTAAATTCTTGCTCATCAACAAGGGTACCTGAGATTTTATCCTGGATTAGATCATTTTTTTTTATCTCACCCATGTTCTCTTACCCAGGATATATATACACTGTATATATTTTAACTGTGGGATGAATAAGAAAGTGAATGGTTATTGGGACCATGCTGGAAGTCAAATGCAATCATAGGTATGATTAAGTGACATCATCACTTTATGTCGCATCTCAGCATATTCTGGGACTTCTCAAGCTTTGGAAGCCTTTTTTAAAAAAATAAAAATGGAGCAAAAAAAGTATCTATCATTTGTGTGAGAATGGGATTTAAAAATATGTCCTTCAGGATCACCTTTTGTCATCACTCCGAAGACTTGGATGCCGGACTGTGATCCTCAAGGCAGATTTTTCAATCCAACCCTCACACTTATGATAGCTTATATTATTTGATTCTTTTAAAATAATCTTTGGAATAAACACAGTGAAGTCCAAATGCAACCTTTTTAGAAAAAGCTTCACAGATGATAATTCAAAATTTTAGAAAACATTTAATTTGTGATATCAAAATATCACTAAAAAGAAATCACATTTTTATCTTCTGCAGTAGTGATTGGCACTTTAAAGGTGAAAAATTTGAAAAGCGTGTGAGGTTTTACTCTGTTAGTTCAAAATTTTCGGAAATTAATTTTATCAGATTATGACTATTGTTCATCCATGATTGTTATCCCTACCTACCAGCCATATTTTCTTGCATGAGATGAGAACCATACATGTTTTTTGTTGTTTGCCTTTTGTCATTTTATGAAAGTTGTTGAAACTTTTGCTTGTTAATCCCAGGTTGCCAAATCCACAGTTATCGCCAGCCACTTCAGAATCTAGTTTCAACAGTATGGAAGATTTTACTGGTAGTAGTACACAATGTCCTGAGGACTCAGACACAGGCATGGTGAGTTTAACCCACTTTATCACTTGATTTTGCATCTGGGAGCGCACTTGTTTCTTTATCAGATTTTTCACCTCCTTCGGTTTGTAAATCCCATTTTTAGAATAGAAAAATTGATAGACTATGTTTTGAAATGTTTAGTAACATTATTTAATAACATCCATATCAACGTAACATACAGTGTACCTTTTTCAAATCAAAAATGTGATTTCAAAGTAATTTTAATTTCATATGATAAATAGAATCTACTATTCTTTCTCCTTTAATATTGAATTTATGAAACTCCTTGCTCGGTTAGCCTTGTATTTTATCTTTTTTCCTCAACTTGTTTAATAAATTTAGTAAAACATGAGCACTCATGTAAGACCCTCTTTGTATGCTAATAGATTATTATGCCCCAACTTTGAAAAAGTTGAGATGACATATTGCTTTTGGCTGGTCCCCCTGTCCCTCTGTCCACCTGTCCTTCTGTCTTACTTTTTAAGCCTCCAACATCTTTGAAAGGGTACATGGTAGGGTCTTGAAACTGAAATTTCATTTGCTAATACCCCATTTTAGGTAGGTGATTCATATTTTTCATGTAAATATTTGTTGAGTTATGCCCCTTTCATTAAAATAAGCTAGCAATCTTGTTAGCAAGATATCTCAAAAAGTGTTTGATCCAGAGTTACTGGTTTGAGATGTTGAGTAGATAGCCTGTGGATTCCATAAAGAGTTATGTCCCTTTTAGAATTTGACATTTTCCATCTACAGACTCACTTGACATAGAATACTAACTTTTGGTATATTATTAACTGAGAAGAGTGTAGGTTGTGACCTTTATTGTTAAATCTTTGTATAATATTTTCAGGAAAGTATGTCTTGTGGAGGTACCCCTAACACTAATGTGAAGAGTTCTCTGTCCAACAGTTTCAGTGAAGTTATAACAGCTTAAATCTTTGTATAATGTTTTCAGGAAAGTATGTCTAGTGGAGGTACCCTTAACACTAATGTGAAGAGTTCTCTGTCCAACAGTTTCAGTGAAGATATAATAGCTTAAATCTTTGTATAATGTTTTCAGGAAAGTATGTCTAGTGGAGGTACCCTTAACACTAATGTGAAGAGTTCTCTGTCCAACAGTTTCAGTGAAGATATAATAGCTTAAATCTTTGTATAATGTTTTCAGGAAAGTATGTCTAGTGGAGGTACCCTTAACACTAATGTGAAGAGTTCTCTGTCCAACAGTTTCAGTGAAGATTTAATAGCTTAAATCTTTGTAAAAAGTTTTCAGGAAAGTATGTCTAGTGGAGGTACCCCTAACACTAATGTGAAGAGTTCTCTGTCCAACAGTTTCAGTGAAGATATAATAGCTTAAATCTTTGTATAATGTTTTCAGGAAAGCATGTCTAGTGGAGGTACCCCTAACACTAATGTGAAGAGTTCTCTGTCCAACAGTTTCAGTGAAGATATAATAGCTTAAATCTTTGTAAAAAGTTTTCAGGAAAGTATGTCTAGTGGAGGTACCCTTAACACTAATGTGAAGAGTTCTCTGTCCAACAGTTTCAGTGAAGATATAATAGCTTTAATCTTTGTTTAATATTTTCAGGAAAGTATGTCTAGTGGTGTGGTGAATCACATAAAACAATTCAGTTTTTTCACATTAATTTATTATTTACTTAATGCAATAAGAAACACTTTTAAAATATTGTTCAAGTTGTACGATTAACAGAAAAAAATAGAATATCAGGTATTCTATACAAATGAAAACTTAGCTGACGTTTCGCTGATTGTACTGAATGCAGATCGAACTTCTATTCTCTGATTTAACTCGACGTCAAAATTGTCCTTAACAACGACGTAACGTCGCGATGACGTTACATCCGGTATTAATTGATCCAAATGTTCCCAATAATGTTCAAATGTGTATTAAATGAGAAAAAATATGCAAAGAAATCAGAATTAAAACACAATATACGAACAAGTTAAAGCTTATATAATAAATCTGGGGTACTCAAAAGAACTGTCTCACTGAGACAATTGTTTTGAGCACCAAAACACACATTTGAAATTAAATCGCGGTATTTCCGCGACACTCCCACTAAAATGTGTTATTGCTGCACATTGGAGGCTTGTTCAAGACAACTGTTTGATTTAACATTCATGTGGCCTTCTTCATGGTCATCATCTCGTCCATCAGTATTCTTATCACCATCACACGCATTGCGATCTCTTTGGCTTCTCTTGCTTGACCTGCCCCCATATTTACCCAAGTAGCCATTCCAGCTGTAGAATACCTTCGTCCGTTTTGGTTCTGCCACTGACTTCTCAAATACAGTTTTACACCAAAAACTGCATCTCTGATTTCGGTCAACAGTGAACTTCTTTCTCTGTTTCTTTGATTTCCGTCTGTTTACGAAGGTTTCTCGCACCTCTTAAGTTTCCCTGATGAGTTTGTTTCTTATATTTACTTGCGTTCAGAAGTCTTTCGTTTCTGATACATTTGCCATTTGTCTGTTTCTTTAGAATTATATGTTTTTGCAAACGCTTTAGCTTTAGTAGAGGCTCCGAACCAACTGTAGAGCCCAGTTTGCTATTTCTTCTTTTCTTTTTATTTTGTTTCAACTTCCGTACCAGGGTTTTAAGCACTTGCTTCAGATTTGCCAATGTATCCATCTGTTCTCCTTTCCTTCTTTTTCTGTTTCGCAGCTTCCTCGTCTTATTACCATGGCTCTTTACTTGATTTGTAATGATTTGTTCTTTTGGAGTTTTCCTGTCCCGTTTGTCATGAGTTGTTATGTCCTGGATTTCATTTATCATGTTCTGAGTGCCAAAATCTGCAGGTGTCTTTTCAAATATTGATTCATCTTGCTGCTCAGAATTTGTTTTGGCTTGGTATTTAGTTGGCTCTAAAGGCTCCAAATAATCATCCCCTTGTAGCGGGTCTATAATCTGTGTTGATGTCATGGCTATTAGTAGTTGTAATTGTTCGTACTGTTTACTTATTAGCTCAGATAAACGATCCTCGCCTGACTTTACTTTACAAATTTCATTTTGTTTAATTTTTTCAGTCACATGACTTTTCAAATAAGTTAGTTCGTCACTGAGTTCCATCGCACTGTCGAGCAAAGCAAAATCCCTATTCGTCTCGCAGTCAAAATTATGTTCTGCTTCGGCCCCTTCTACTTTAAGCGACAAATTCACAAGAGCCGTTTCCAAATCATTTGACAAAATTTCTAAACGAGACAAACAATGACTGCACGATTTTGCATATTCCCTTTGTCCATTTTCTCCAATTTTCTGTGCTAATAAATTTCTACATCTCACCAGTTCCTCTTCCAGATCCTCTCGTATTTTGTCATGTATATCCTGAAGAATTTGTAGTGACATTCTGAATAATGTTTAGCATACTAGGATAAAAGTTTTTCAGGTCCCTGTTATTCCAAAATCCCTGGTTTCGGCGCCAATTTATGTGCTGAATCACATAAAACAATTCAGTTTTTTCACATTGATTTATTATTTACTTAATGCAATAAGAAACACTTTTAAAATATTGTTCAAGTTGTACGATTAACAGAAAAAAATAGAATATCCGTTATTCTATACAAATGAAAACTAAGCTGACGTTTCGCTGATTGTACTGAATGCAGATCGAACTTCTGTTCTCTGATTTAACTCGACGTCAAAATTGTCCTTAACAACGACGTAACATCGCGATGACGTTACATCCGGTATTAATTGATCCAAATGTTCCCAATAATGTTCAAATGTGTATTAAATGAGAAAAAATATGCAAAGAAATCAGAATTAAAACACAATATACGAACAAGTTAAAGCTTATATAATAAATCTGGGGTACTCAAAAGAACTGTCTCACTGAGACAATTGTTTTGAGCACCAAAACACACATTTGAAATTAAATCGCGGTATTTCCGCGACAAGTGGAGGTACCCCTAACACTAATGTGAAGAGTTCTCTGTCCAATAGTTTCAGTGAAGATATAACAGCTTAAATCTTTGTATAATGTTTTCAGGAAAGCATGTCTAGTGGAGGTACTCCTAACACTAATGTGAAGAGTTCTCTGTCCAACAGTTTCAGTGAAGATATAATAGCTTAAAGACATATACGGCTATTTCCAATGCGCACCTTTCCTGCGTCTGCAAACGGGGAAAGTTGTCTGGGTCCTGTCTTTCGACCCTTAACGGATTTGGATCAACACAGCTTCTGATATTCTTATGTCATATCGGTGTTCCGACATTTTCTTCACAAAATAACTAATTAAAGTGTGTTCGAAATATCTATTGACATCTTTTCAGAACTGATCGTCTCAGCACTAAAGACAGATAAATGTAGCTCAGTCGAAATCAAATGACGTACACAATAACCCTGGTTACGAATACGATAGTGGCCGAGTCTGTACTATTTGTATGGTCATTTCGAGCGGCGCACGACCTGACCTCGTGGCCTAGTGGTTAGCGTGTCTGGCTACAAAGCCAGAGGACCAGGATGGATTCCCGGATGCGCACATATTTTCAGTGTGTTTTTTCTTTCTTTTTTAACATTTAAATGCTAAATTACTTCATATACTAGTAAAATGCATCATCAAAACGACAGAAATGGTCACCCCCGAACTTTTTATATTGAATTTCGCATGAAACCTATGGGGGTGGGGTTAAATTTGGCCTTCTAGAAAGAGAATTAGTTCGGTGACCCAGATTTTTATTCTTTTTTCTGAAAGGTATTATAATAGTCCATGAATTAAAGATAAATTTTTAAGATTTTCAATATCAGATTTTTTAATACAGGATTTATTCTAAAAACAAATTCCATTTTTCGACGAATTGCCAAAATATCATCATGCAGTATCTTGTCACAGCATGGGATAACAAGTAAACATGCACATTTTCTTAAAAGCAGTAATTTAAGTTAAAAGAAAGAAGCTAGCTGAAGATTACAACCGTTTTAGCTCGATAATTAGGACTAGTGTTATTATTTTATATTTCAAGAAAATTGGTCAAATGCTGTAAACTTCAATATGAGATTCTGAAAAAATAAGCACGGGGACATGTCCTTTTTATTTCATAAATGGATAGCCCATGCATAAAACAAACTGTATGCAAAGTATTGAAAATATTTCAATATGGGAAGTATTTAGTAGCATATGTCCTTAAATCTTTGTAAAATGTTTTCAGGAAAGCATGTCTAGTGGAGGTACTCCTAACACTAATGTGAAGAGTTCTCTGTCCAACAGTTTCAGTGAAGATATACAGTCAAACTTTGGTCGCTCGAACTCGCCTGTCTCGAACACCAGGGATCGCTCGAACTCGTTCGTCGGTCCGGGCAAGTTCCCTATACATTTAATGTTAAAATACACCCCAGGCTCGAACAGCGATTGCTCGAACTCTCGAACTCAAAGCACGGTCCGCAGAGCGATTTTTCATGTAAAAACGGTATGATGGCTCGAACCAAATATTTCTATACATGAATCAGTCACACGCTTGATTTAAGTTCATTATTATTTTCATAAGCGCTCTGTGATAATGATGATTTACCCTTGGGTTACTTAACTGACGAGCGGAATGTTTGAAGCAATTAGCGGCAATTTATCAAATCAAAGAATTGAGTAAGTTCTCATTTGTCACCACTTAGTAGGGCGGCCGAAAATGATTAAAGACAATTAATGAGATGTTTTGTAATCAAGATTTTGGTACAGTCTGATCTGCGTCTGTGTTGTCAACATCCTGGGGAGTTTGTCATTTTTCATGCTTTTATTCGCTGTTATTAATTGAAACTTGCACATTGTGATTTATAAAGGAATAAGAAACAAACTTTTTTTTTTTTCTTTTATTGTTCTAAAGGAAACGAAAAACTGTAGTGACACATAAACAGGAACATGCACCCACATGAAGACAAATGGTACAGCTTACTCGATAGCAAATGAATTGATCAGCCTGCGCATATGCACATGCTGATAAATGTATTTACTTTAAACACGTCCATATGCTAACACATGCGGCTTATCATTTTAACTCTAGTGTGCAGAGGGTTAGTGTCACATGTGCTTTGCAACTTTGGTCGAAAAAAACGTGGTGTCCATGATGACATAAAGTACACATGAACCAACATGAAAATTGTCAGGCTAAGTATCGCTCGAACACATGGATGGGTCGAACTCGCACCGACGGTCCCGACGAGTTCGAGCCATCGAAGTTCGACTGTAATAGCTTAAATCTTTGTATAATGTTTTCAGGAAAGCATGTCTAGTGGAGGTACTCCTAACACTAATGTGAAGAGTTCTCTGTCCAACAGTTTCAGTGAAGATATAATAGCTTAAATCTTTGTATAATGTTTTCAGGAAAGTATGTCTAGTGGAGGTACTCCTAACACTAATGTGAAGAGTTCTCTGTCCAACAGTTTCAGTGAAGATATAATAGCTTAAATCTTTGTTTAATGTTTTCAGGAAAGTATGTCTAGTGGAGGTACTCCTAACACTAATGTGAAGAGTTCTCTGTCCAACAGTTTCAGTGAAGATATAATAGCTTAAATCTTTGTTTAATGTTTTCAGGAAAGTATGTCTAGTGGAGGTACTCCTAACACTAATGTGAAGAGTTCTCTGTCCAACAGTTTCAGTGAAGATATAGGCTATGGTGGGGAAACAGATATACATTGTTCAGGTAAGGCTCAAATATTTATGAGTTTTTTTTTTAAATTATACATGTACTTTTAATCTTGCTATTCTAGTTTATCCTCTGGGACCCTCACAAATTGTATCCAATTTAAATGAAATAAATTCCTCAATGGAAAATCAAAAATAGTGAGTATGATCAGGAAAAACCACAATCACAAACCGCAGACAAACCCATGGCACTGCAAGGAAGAGCCACACAAGCACCAAGAGACACCAGGAAGACAAACTAAGCAAAGCCAACTAGCTCTCTCTTTCCCATCAAGTTGATTGCAAAACTAGTATGGACATAAAGTAACGCACAACAAAACATAGAACATTTACAGACTTCCATAATGGGAGTAACAATAAACAAAAGTCAACAACAAAACCTCTCTTATAAAAGCATGGGTCCAGGTATGCAAACATTTAGAGCATAAATATATTACGGATTTTTATTTATCCATAACTTTAACCAGGTGGCAGATCATCTGCCACCTGCTTTAACTCATTGCATGCTGGGTATTTTTTTCATGCTTTTATTGTCATCTGCTGACTGTTTGTAAAGTTAGCCTTTTCAAAAATTATTTTATGAGCACTATTATAGTGTCAAACATAATGGATCCAGACCAGGACCCACAGAACGCCCAAACAGTTTGCGAAGGTTATCAGCAGTGACAGAAGTTGCCGCTAGCAAGAAAAAAGTTTAACATCTGCCAGCAATGGATTCATTTGAAGTAACAATCCTTTAAACACAACAACATTTTAGAATGTCATTTTCTGCAATTTATAGTTGGTACTTAACCTCTTTCCCTACTAGTGGTTACTTGTCATCTCAAAACGTCATTGAGGCCTGAATTGGATCCATATTGTTTGACACTCTGATGCTATACTTGAAAGAATTTTTTCGAAAGTTGATTTAAAAAAACAGCAGACAATAAAATATGCAAAGTTACCCATCATGCAAAGTGTTAACAAAAAGTTTTTGCAATATTTCAGGTCATGATCATAATCACCGACATTTTGATCAGCTGAAAGTTGAGATACAGAGATTAAAAATGGACAGATCAGATTTACTGAGACAAAATACGGTAAGAAATGTACAAAATATTTAATACTTTGTAGACTTGAAACCCCTGAATGGGCCCTTATGCAAACAGTGAATACCCAGATGAAATGTTGCAGGTCTGTTCATTTTCAAAATCTGAACTGAGGGCTAGGGTGCACTGTGGCTCAATAGCAGAGTGCTTGACTCCAGACTGAGGGGTTGCATGTTCGAGTATCACCAGCGTCACTGCATTGTGTCCTTGAGCAAGACCCGTTGATCCTTGCTTAGTACTGGTTCAAACCAGGAAGACCTGTCACGACATATCTGAAAAATTGTTGACTGGAGCGTAAAGAATCAAACTCAACTGAGCATGAAAATTTTCATGCTCATAAATGTTAAAATGCCAATATTTATTGGCATTTAACATTTTTGAGCATGATAAATACAACATCTGAGAGTTGGAAACCTTGAAATCTTTTTTTTTTTTTAGGATTTTAGTTTTTATGAGTGGTTGAAATTACATATTCAGTTGATAAGCATGAAAAAAGTTTTCTAAACTCTGGGCCTGGTTACCAATCAGACTCAATACCAATTACCCTTAGCACCTGACTTTTGATGTTTGGATGATCTATTATACATTTGAGGGGTTTCAGTTGTATTTTTTTGTCCCTGAAAGATGGTTTTGATATTGCAATGGAGCAGCCAGAACGCTGAAAAAGTTATGCACATCAAAGGGAAACTACTGGATCAAGCATAGATTCTCTTCATTTGCTTCCCTTTTCAAAATGAGAACTTCTCTTTAAAGGAAAAAATTTGCTCCCAGAGGGAGCAAATTCTTTCCTTTAAGAGCAGTTTCTTATGGTATACCACATTGGGTGACCTCCCTTGAATGCTGCTATTTTTATTACGCACATGCATAAGTGCGTAATGGGAGCTACGCCAATGTATTGAACTGCACTGCCTATTCATTTGCTGCATTCCTTTGAGAGAATCATTGGGAAATTTGTTGTTGTATCAATTTCATGTTATAACTCCTGAATTTGCAAAAATGGGGATATTTTGATCTATTTTCCACATTTTTGATCCCGAATTTGATTAACTTATAACTCATTTGAATTGCAAGTCTTTCACCCAGTAGACACAAAACGTTACAATAAAGTCATATATACATTATTGTGATGTCATTATGTCGCATCGACATACATACAACATTGTTCTGACCTAGTGTGTTAGCTGGGCAGAGCCTTATCCATTCTGAGTATTTTCTAATTACGCGTATTTTCTTTTATATTTACAGGTTAGAGAACGAGAAAATCAAGAATTACGTGACAGACTTTCGTTAGCGCTGAAAGAATTACAAACACTCAAGTTTAATATGATAGAAGTGAGCGCCGAGGCATCTGTATAGTGATAGCTGGTTCCCGATTAGGGATATATAAATAAACATAATCCTCACTCAAACATGTGAGAAAGGAAAGTTGTGCTTGCCCATAGTCATGTGAATTACCCCATGGAGATCTGCTTCACCCATCTGCTTGACATGCTTGGCTTGAAATTGGTTGAAACCGTTATAAATAAAACCACAAAAATATGATATTTCCCATCTTGTTAAACCCTGTATTTTATTTTATACAATCTTATATCTGAATAAGCTGGCCTTTTATTCCTTAACTCTTGACCTGTCAGTGTTGTCTGCTATTCACATTTGCAAACAATTTGGATCCAGATCAAGCCAGACGAGTGTGGGGCCTGATCTCAATCCAAACTGTTTGATGCTCTGATGGTATTCCTGACTTTTTGAAAATGATAATTTTGAAAAAATCAACAGACACACAAAAACAAAATTACCAGCATGCAAACAAAAAGGTAATTTTGCCATCAACTTTTAGATATAATGTTGAATGACAATGGTAATGAAACAGAGGTCATTTCAGTATCCTGTACCTATAAGGAAAATGAATATCAAAATACTTGTGAAAATATAGTATGTTACATGGGCGAATCCAGAAAATTCCATCAGAGGGGTCCTGACATTTTTGTTTAGTCATCAACGTATTTCACAGAGGGCCATACCAATCTCCCTCAAGAAGCAATTGGACCCTAAAGCAATTTGATACTAGGGTCCTATTGCTTCTTGAGGGGGTTCATACTAGTATTTCTAAGGAAACCAATAGCCTGTCCCCTGCCCTCTGGATCCACCCATGAATATCAAAAGACTTGTGGTAACTTTAATAGTGTGTTAGTGTTCACTGGCTTGTGCTTTTACAGAAAAGCAGAGTGATTTATTCTAGAATTGTCATAGAAAACTCCATCTTTTTGAAGAAGTATTTGTGCAATATTCTATCACTGAAAATGCTTGTACCAGTCTTCTATCAGTTAGACATTTAGTCAACTAACATCGAAAATATATTATACCAGTCTTCTATAGGTGATAATGCCAATCTTCTATCATTGAGACAACAATATGAGTGTAAACATGCCAGTTATAATACCAGTCTTCTATAAGCCAGAATACCAGTCTTCTATCATTGAGACAACAATATGAGTGTAAAAGTTTTCTGTTAGTGAGAATACCAGTCTTCTGTCAGTGAGAAGAATACCTCTTCTATAAGTGAGAAAGCCAGTCTTCTACCATTGAGAAAACCAGTATACAAGTGTAAAAATACCAGTCTTCTGCCAGTGAGAATACTTGCTTTTTTATCACTGAGGATCAGTTGCTTTTAGTGAGAATACTAGACTTCTTTCATTGAGAGTACCAGTCTTCTATCATTAGATTTACCAATCTTATAGTTGTACTGTAAATTCAGAATTTTTTGCTAGGGTTTTATTTTCGGGAAACTTCGTGAAAATAAAATCCTCGCAAAATGGCGAAATCATTCTGTCGATTACTGATATAAGTAAATCATGCACGTGTTGCGAATGTTTAGCACAGCAAGAATGTCTTAAACGCTAGGCACGAAAATAAAATTCTCGCGAAAATTTTCGGATTTACAGTAATACCAGTCTTTTATCAGTAAAAATTTCAGTCTTCTAGCAGCAGACAAAATCCTAAAAAAATAGTTATATCATTTTAGGACCTTATAATGCTTGATTTATCACTTGATTTATCTGCTGGCAGAAAATTCATATGAAATATCAAGCCTTAATTGACTGAAAATGAAGAAAGGATACAGTTTTCTACAGAAGTAAATAAAAAAAAAATCTTTTTTATAGAGTTGTTGCTTGTTTTGTAAAAACTAAAGTTATTTTATGGCATTTGTTAATCTTATGGAATTTTTCCACCACTTTTATATGTTTTTCAGCATCTATTCTATAGGGTTGTTAATTGTTATCCCTGCTTTATAGATTTTTCACATCTCTTTTATACAATTATCAACAGAAATTTTCTAGACATAGTGAAGTATTCTCCTTACTTTGTATGTATTCTAAGGCTGTTGATCAGTTGGTCTTTTCAAAATTAGAAATAAATCTACTTTTTGTGGGTTATATTGACATTTACACTCCAGCACATCACTTTAATGAGTATAGCCTAAATGACTATATGTTTGCCAGTGAATTATCAGTTACTCGGGTGCAACATGGGTACTGGCTTAGTCCTGTGTGACCAAACTGCACCATCATTCCAACTGAACAAACAAAATAATCAGTTATTCACCAATATAACCAACAGTTTATTGGTAGTCTTATGAGCCAATTCATGATATTTTGGTACAGTAAAACCTGTCTAAAGTGGCCACTCAAAAGAAGATCAAAAATTGGTTTTCAAGACCGGTTACTACTTAATGCAGGTCTAAAGTATTGCAGAATGTTCCCCCTTGGAGCATTCTGCAATAC
Source organism: Loripinus fragilis (assembly GCA_964019695.1). NCBI lineage: Eukaryota > Metazoa > Mollusca > Bivalvia > Lucinida > Lucinidae > Loripinus > Loripinus fragilis. The sequence continues at coordinate 5,819,941 of OZ026529.1, forward strand.
TTTTGACCTGCATTAAGCGATTATCGGTCTTTATGCCCTGTATTTTGTCTATTTTTGAGTGGCGCCTTAAGACATGTTTTACTGTACTTATCACTTTTTGTGATGATCATATTTTTATTTGAAAAAGAGAAAATGGATAAGAATATTTGTCTTTACCATAATGTTGATAGTATAAATACCAGAAAGTGTGAATGTAGTGTAAATGAATATATATAGTGTAAATGAATATATATAGTGTAAATGAATAAATGTAAAAATGTAAAAAGTGTAAATGTAAACTGTGTAAATGTAAACTGTGTAAATGAATAAATGTAAAATGTATAAATGCAGATTGTAAATGACTGAATCCTGAAAATGTAAATAAACATAAAATAGTGCTATTGCGATTGATGCAATACTGTTTGAACAGTTCCTGTTTGAATAGTTGCCACTGTTTTTCCTTTTATTCTTTCTTTTAATCTTTCTTACTCAATCTGTTCTTCCTGCCAAGATTTAACCCATGATCTGCTGAATAGTCACATGACATTTTCATCCAATCAAATGATAGTGAATTTGTCAATTTATTTTCAGCCAATCAAAAACAAGTGAGTTTGTTGAATAGTCACATGACATTTTCACCCAATCATATCATAGAAAAATCACATTATGTTCATCCAATCAAAAATAGTGATTTTATCGAGAGAAAAGAAGCATTTATAGTATTGTTTTCATTTTTATCATTTAGAAATGAGTTTTAAGTTAAAAGCTTGTATATAGAATAATGTCTAGTCAAAGTTGTATAATTTTTGTTTGAAATTTAACTGAGCCAAAAATGACATATAGTAAATGTTCAAAATTTCAAACATAAGTTGCCTATCAAAAAAAGGCATAGACAAATAGTGCAGACCCAGATCAGACTGCTTCTGAAGAAGCAGTCTGATTGGGGTCTTCCCTGTTCACTATTCAGCCAAGCATTTTATTTGCAAACAGAAAAAATTCAGAATTTTAGAACATTTACCTTAAGTGACCTTATATTGTGCATTCAGAGGAGAGAAGCTAGCCTTTGATTCTCTGCTTGTCTGGAACCTTGTGACTGTTTGTCATTGGGACAAAAATAGAGAAATCAATGAGGCATAATAAAGGGCAGATTTTATCTATTTGAGCCCCAACATGAGATTTCCAACAATGTGGTATGTGCGACCAGCAAAGCCTCAGATCAGCCTGCGCATACATGCAGTCTGATCAGAGCCTTTGCTAGTCGCTTGAATATTCTGAGTGTTAAGCTACTGACTGAACATCATTTGGAGTTTTGAAGCTTAAAAAGAGGCTGCACAGGCTCTCTTGAGTCTACTCTTGTCAAAATGCAACATTGTTGGAAATCACATGCCCCTAGTTAATTATTTGGACACATAAATTATAAGGTACACTTAATCTGACGACTCTCATTAACTCAAAAGTCAGTTTAACTCAGTGCATGCCGGGAAATTTTTCAATATTTAGTTGTCATCTGCTGACTTTTTTCTAAGTTAACTTTTTAAAAAAAAAAAAAATAAGGAACACAATCAGAGTGTCAAATGGTTTGGATCCAGATCAGGACTGACATTCTGTCAGTCCTGATCTGGGTCCAAGCCATTAGCAATGGTTATAAGCAGATGAGAAAAGTCGCCGCTAGCAAGGAAAGTGCAAATTTCTCGGTGGTTTGAGTTGTAAGGAGTTGATCTTTGAAGAATGAATATAGAAAAATAGCATATTCATTCTAATAAGGGCATTTTTGCTTCTAATCCTTAAAACACTGACAAAAAATGACCTGAAAATGTCTTCTGCTGAAATCTTCTCCTGCAAATTATTACCTAAAATTATTGACTATGATTTAAGAAAAGAAGCAACAGTTTGGATACAGATCAGATTGTTACTACAGTTTGTTTACAGAATGCACTTTTAATTGATTGAAATTGTAAATTACTACCCAACAACCCTTATATTCTAAAAAGGTTTGTCCAGTTGATAAGGGCAGGAAATTCCATTAGGCATAAATGGGTTAAGCAGGTGCTATGAGCTATCAAAATTTGAGTTATTGAGAGCGAACTGTATTTGTCGAGGCTCTATTATTTATTGCACTAAAGCTTGAACATCGTTATTTAATCATTTGGGCCAGCACACAAGTTTTTGGTACTTATCACATATGTGCAAATACCTTCTTAACCCTTAAAGCTCCAATCACAACTGCAGCAGACGAGAAATTTTGCTACATCTTTCCCAATTTTTGAAAAAAGCAGCAAAATTTGAAATTGTCGTCTGCTGCAAATTATATAGGTGGTGCCTTATGGGTTAACACCCATGCTGATGTATCCAGCAGGGCTGATGTAAGACTTCATCTACATTCATACTTTGTGATGCAAGCAGTGTAGGCTCTGGTGAGTCTACGCAAATGAGTAGGCTCACCTGAGTTTTCGATGCTCAAAATGTGACAAGTACCAAAATCTCATATGCTGGCTTAATTTATTTTTTCAATGTATACCTGGAATAGTTGTGTGGGGGAATTTCATGTTCATTTTCCTGAACACACAAAGTAAAGATAAAAAAAAGTGCCAGGGATATTTAGATCGCCTCCGTCTGTCTGTCTGAGCTATCTCCTCCTAAGCTGCTAGGGCGAATCCAACTAATTTTGTTGATTCACATGCTTGTTCATGTGGGGTGTGCAAGGGCACATTTGTTTTTTTCCCTGCCCCAGGGGCCCTTTGGAGTTCCAAATCTATCTAGAGAGTGGGGATCATACTAGTGTTAAATTTGCATATGACCGTTGTCATTTTAGCTGTCTAAAACATTTTTTGGCAATAGAAAAAGATTTTTTGATGAACATTTTCTTTTTGATTGCTGTCTACCTTATGTGGGTCAAAATCACCCTCTTAATGACACCATACTAGCCTGTGCATATTCACATCTTCTGCGAGGCCATCTGAACAGATTATGTGCAGACGCTATCAAGGATGCAAATTTTTAGCTGTCTTTATATTAAGCCTTCTATGTAGTTTCTGTAACTCTTTGTATTTGGGAAACTCCTAAACAGGTAATTTAACAGTGAAGACCCAGATGAAATGCCACTGTTTGTAAAGGTAAAAAAGATCTTCAGACAAAACACAAAAGAAATCATTTTTTGAAAATCATAACCCAACACCCCTAGATATGTACAATGGACCATCCCAAGTTTATTGTTTCAAACCAGAAGGAAAAATCCATTAGTATACAAAGGTTGAAAATCAACATTCAACATTTTTAAACATTTTCAACTGAGTTAGTCAAAAACTATATTCTTATTCCCCGGTGTCCATTCAAAGACGCAATTGTTGACAATGGAAATGGCATATGCAGCACATGAAATTTTGGTATTTATTGCAAAGGTCACCAGAGCCTTAGCTGCTAGTAAACACCTCGGACCCAGTATAAACAGACTGGTCACTGACGGAAATACAAAGTTATGTTGTTGAGGCTTTGTTTTAGCGCTATTTCAAGTATAGAAATAGAAGGACCAGGCCAATGTTTAACCCTTAAAGCGCCAATCACAACTGCAGCAGACGATAAATTTTCGAAATCTTTCCCAATTTTTGAAACAAATATGGTATACTTCATGAGAATCGTCTGCCAGCAGGCGAAATATCATGCCTTATTTTTGAAAAAGCGGAAAAATTTGAAATTGTTGTCTGCAGCAAATTATAGGTGACGCTTTAAGGGTTAAACTTTTAGCCCACTGAATAGCTATACATGCACATTTTGGCCAGCACACAAGGTTTCAGTACTTATTTATATGTGCATGCCTCTAATAAAAGCCCATGTTGATGAATCCAGTAAAGCTGGAGGTCTAAAATTTGGTCCGAGTCTTAATCTACATCCATACTTTGTTTATGCAAGCAGCATAGGCTCTGGCAAGTCTGCGCATATGCACAGACTTGCCTGGCGAACTCGCTGGTGCGATAAAGAACTGAAATCTCATGCACTGGCCCATTTGAAGTGACTTAAGGCATATGTTATAAGTACCATGATATCATGGGCTGGTCCCTTTAATCTTATTGCATTTAACCCATTTATGCCGAATGTATTATCCCATCCTTATCAATCGGACGACTCCATTTCCAATTTAGGGTTGTTGGGTGGTATTTTTCATTTTTATTCAAATTTCAAAAGAAATGTCTATAAGCAAACAGTGGAGAACCTGATCAGACGCTGTGTTTTGCGGCGTCTGATCTGGTTTTGCACTGTTTGCCCATGTCCCACAAAAAGGACGCTAGGCTTGTATGGGTTAAAATGGCTGTTTGGTTGACCCATTTATGCTGAACGAGATCATCCGTTTTGTTCATTATCTTTACAATGGAGCAGTCTAATTTTCATTATAAGAGGTTGTTGATTAAAATTAAGTTAACTCTTCGGACTAAATGTCATCTGCTGTGGGCCATCTGCTGGTCCTTTTAAAATGTCTTTGTTGCAAGCAGTGTTGATCCAGATCAGACTGCTCCTCTAGGAGCAGTCTGATCAGGGTCCACACTGTTTGCTTATAATGCTAAAATGGCCCTGTGATATTAGCAACATAATGCAGGAGACAGTCTTGATAGACCACACTTTTATTTGCATTATTTTGTAGCAGGCGAATGGTTAAAAAATTTGCTGAAAACAACTTATTATTGACAAACAGTGCAGACATAGACGATATACTTTTTGAGGCTATTTAGGGTCTATGCTGTTTAACACTGTCTATTTACGGTGATGTGCATGGATGGGTTAAAAGAACCTGGTGCAATTTTTTCTTGTAAAATTGAATTGTTTTGTTTTATATTATTAAGAATGTTTTTAGTTTTGTAGTACCGTCTTTTCCATGTTTAATCCTGTCAAGGACCAACTTAGACCCCAAATAGGTTGGCTCATTTTCTGTTTCTAAGCATCTTTAACCCTTAGTCTGTTGCATGAATAACTCTTTGCCTGCCAGTGTCTAATTTTGTTGTCTGCTGATCACCTTTGCAGTTTAGACCCAGATCAGGCCAACAAAATTTCCGGCCTGTTCTGGATCTAAGTTGGGCCTAATCTGGATCTCAGATGATATTCAGCAGAGGTAAAAAATATCATGAAAATGTTCCCAGCAGGCAGTTAAAAAAAAATTTTTTTTAAGTGAAAAAAAGTTTCATGATCATGAAATATATTTTTTTCACTTCACAAAAACAAAATACAACATATTCATGGCAAAATATTGAATACCCTCTGTATACTTTATCTTTTGGTCAAAATCATGTCGTCTGCTGTGTCCATGGAAACAGAATCTCGCCCTTGCCAGTATTCTCATACATTTTATATTTTAATGCGGAGTATATTTGTAAAATATGAGTCAGAAATAAACATGACAAAATAAAGTTGCTTTGTCTTTCATTATTGTTGAAATACAACTTCACCCGCAGTGCTCTCCCTTTGTGTTGAAATACAACTTAACCCTCAGTACAGATGTACCATGACCTCTGACCAATGACCTTTGGGTCTTTCTATTTCAAAGGATTGATGCAGAATGCATAAAATAAGCCAGTCCGTATGGAACATATGTGTATATCAAAGCTTATATGGTAAATGTAAATAAACGCCTGAAACCCTTTTTTTCTAGAACAACATATCAATATCGTAAATAGAGTCACACTTTAAAGCTTTTGGTTTATCTTTAGTTTAGGAGATGTCCTTTGAAGCAATTGTTGATGACGCATGAGGGACTACAGACATCAAATGATCACAATAGATCTGGACCATTGGCATGCTTTTGTTGTCATCTGATTTTTTTTTTCAAAATTCACTTTTTCAAAAAATTCTTTAAGGAACACTACCAGTGTCAAATAGTTTGGATCTAGATCATGACAGATTTTTTATCTGGCCTGATCTGGGTCCAAACTGTTTGTAAAGGTTATATGCAGAAGTCCCTGGTATCAAGGAAATTTGGAGTTGACAAAAGTGGACTGTACAAGGAGTGAAATTAAACAAACAACAGTTAATCAGAAACATTTTAATCACATTTATAATATTAGAGGTATTGCACATAATTATGTAAAGATTTTTAAAAAGCTAATTCTTGTCCCGCAGAATCAGTTCACACACATTTATAGCCATTACCACATTTACCCTGCTATACAAGAGGAATTTCATTATGGCTATGAGATGCGAATAGAAAAACTGTCCAGAGGATCACTGTTTGGCGCCACAAGGCTTGTCACATCTAACATATCTTTCCGTTCCCCTAATATTTATTTTGAAATCAGCAACCATTGATTCCTGAAAGTACCATTATGTTTGTTTTGATTATGTCCCAATCAACAATTTTTCAGTCATGTCGAGATAAAGTGTCATGCTCAAAGACGCAACACAGTGACTTTGCTGGCGATGAGACTCAAACTAGCAACACTTTTATTTCCAGACTAAGGCTCTACCAACCGAGCCACTGTGCTCCGATGAAAATACTGAGACCCAACATTACTTGTTGATGTCACTTTGACATTGCACTGACGTCACCTGGTGACCATGTGGTTGACATCAAATAAAACCAATGTACAGATCACAAATGGGTCGCAACGCGAGAAAACCTGTCTTCTGGGTTTCGGACTCGGTCATATTCAAAATAGGCTGCTCAGCTACAGAGAACAGCTAGCAAATAGAAATTTCGCTTGCAGCAAGTTTTGATATGATACTTTTCAATAAGCGAATAACAAAGGCGCTGATCAGACTGTCTGAGCCTTTGCTGTTAGCAAACCCTCGAAGACAGGTTTTCTAGCGTCAAGGCCCATATGACGTCCAGGGTGAGATAAGAATTTCTATACCCAGGTTAAACTGTGGACATCTTTATCTTTTGTGCAAGAATATAAGGATCTATCCTGATTGTGAGGCTGGAATAGAAAAATCCTTCCCTCGGATCACCGTTTGGCAAAACAAGGCTTCCTTCCCGGGAATCACCGTTTGGCATCACAAGGCTTGCCTAGTGATGACAAACGGTGATCTGAGGGACAGATTTTTCTATCCCATCCTCGCACAGATAGTTTGTTTGTTTGTTTTGTTGCTTTACGTCCCAAGTCAACAGCTATGGTCATTGCGGGACGGTCAGTTCACCTAACCACACTTTTTCCTGGGCAGGCTTGAACAAGCGGTTAACCAGTAATTCGTGCACATACTTTTGCTTGTAACTGACAACAACCCTTCTTGAATGAATCAGCGGAAGGGGGAGAATGACCGTAGAAATCATTTCATGATCAATCTCCACGAAAGTGTGGGACCGGACCGGGATCGAACTCGCGACCCCTGGATATGCAGTCAGACACGCATCTGTAGCCAGACACGTTACCGACTGCGCTACGCGGCCCGGCCCGCACAGATAGATTCTTTTTAATACCACATTTTTTAAAATAAAAAGGCCCCCAGAAGTTCCAAAATATGCTGAGATGTGACATAACATGATGAAGTCACTAACATAACAATGATATCACCGGTCTTCTGACGTGCGACTGTTCTGTTTTTTATCCTTCCCACATGTTGGTACAGGGTATGTGAGATAGAAGTAACTCAAATGGGTAAAAACAGCTGAAACCTTGATCTGGTGTGCAAGAATATAAGGATCATCATGAGTGTGAGGGTAGGATAGAAAAATCTGTCCCGAGGATCACCGTTGTCATCACTCAAGCAGAGTGATGACAAACGGTGATCCTGAGGGACAGATTTTTCTATCCTACCCTCACAAGAATGATGGTTTCTTTTTCTTTCTCACCACTGTTCTTTTTTAATTTTAAAATAAGCTTCCATAAGTCCCTGAATACGCTATGATGCAATTTCACATGATGACGTCACTTAAACATAACAATGACATTACTTGACGACCATGTGCGCGAGTTCCAATACAACCAATGTATATAGCCCTCACCTGACAGCCTGGGTAAGATAGCATGGGTAAATAAGATTTTCTATCCCAGGGTAAAATCTCAGGTATCCTTATCTGGTGTGCAAGAATATATAAATCCATCATAAGTGTGCATGTAAGATAGAGATAACTCTATTGAGGGGTTGAATTTAACCAGGGAAGAGGCTTGCAGAGTCCCTGGTTATATTCCGACCCAAAGGAAGAGATTTCTCTATCCTACATGGACAGGCTCATTATGAATTCTTATACTTATGACTGAAGTTTTTGTTGACTGGGTAGATTAACCTCAACAGAAATAAATCTATTATGTACAAAGAATACAAGTAAAATAAAAAAAGTATAGTACACTGTGTCAGATTATTGGAATGGATTAAAAAAGTGGTCCTTTAACCCTATGTATACTAATGGATTCTTCCTTCTGGTTTGATACAATAAATTTGGGATTGTCCATTGTACATATCTAGGGGTGGCATATTATAATTTTTAAAACAATATTTTTTTATTTTTTTTTGAGACCTCTTTAACCTTAATAAACAGTATAGACCCTGATGAAATCCAGCATTATGAGGCATTTTATCTGGGTCTTCACTGTTCGTAAAAATACCCATCTAAGCCTACTTCACATCAATTGTACGATCGTTTGGCCATGTGATTTTCTGCAGGCATACCTAATGTGGGTTTTCACTACAGTTAAGGCAGCAGTACAATGTTCGCACGATTGTCTTGCGTTCACATGCAGGGCTGTCGCCAGAAGTGCTGGCAGAGTTGCAAGACTGTCGCAAGTGCAGCTGTGCGACAGTCGTGTGAACTTCATGGGTAGTCGTACAGTTCTTAGCATTGCTGCAGCCATGCAATCAAGCGCAAGGTAAATGAAACCCAGAAATTTGTTTTCATAGACAGGTGTACGGCTGCCATAAGTTTGATGTGAAACAGGCTTTAGGGGTTTCCCATATACAAAGAGTTAAATGTGAACCAACAAAATTCTTAATAAACAAAAAACTTATATATACAGTGCAGTCCCTTGATAGAAGATCTTTCATGAGTGCTCATGTTTTATTGAATCTATTAAACAAGTTGAGGAATAGAGATAAAATGTGAGGCAAACAGTGGTATCATGGGAAATTTTATAGAGGAATAATAGGAAAATGAATTCATGGTCATTTTCCGGTAATCCCTTTGTAAAATATATGGCAAAAAAGGGAGCCACAAAATGAGCTTGTTATAAAGAGACTGCACTGCATCTCTATCACATCAATATTGCTAAAAATTGGGACAAAATAAAATATACAAACTGGCTCAGGCCTCTAGATAAGACCTCATTATAATTAACCCTTTTGCCACCCAGTCACTTTTGTCATCTGCTCCTCTCATCTGCTTATTTTCTTAGGTAGCCTATTTTCAAACACCATGGACCCAAAAGTTTGCTTCCCTGATAAAATTTTGTCTGAAGTGAACTTTAGTATATACAGTAGACGTAAAGAGTAGACAAGTTTCAGGGCGAAAAAATATTTCGTTGGATAAGGGTTAATTGACCTATTTTTCAACCAAAACATATGTTGTGAGTACTGAATAGAACCGCCTCATTGAAAGTTTCTTTTGAGCAGCAAAATGTATTTTAAGACTGTAGTCAAAAGAAAAACCTATCTATGACAAAGGTTCATACTAGCCTGCACATCTATGCTGATCAGCACATTTGTCGTTTGCTGGCTAAAAAGTTTAAAGTTTTGTCACCCATTGTGCATTTCCAAATTCTCTGGCTTTTGACCATTTTCCAGACTTTTTCTATGGCCTCCCATTACCCATTACAGTTATCCTCATCCACCAAAAATATCATTTCACATTGGCGCAGTGCCCATTACACAGTATAAGCATGTGCGTAATAAAAATAGTAACACTCAAGGGAGCTCACCTTATGTGGTAATGTTCCTTTAAGGAACTGCTCTTAAGGAAAGAATTTGCCCCCCTCCCTCTGGGAGCAAATTCTTTCCTTTAAGAGAAGTTCCAATTTTGAAAAGGGACGTAATTGTAGAGAATCATTGCTTGATACAGTAGTCTCCCTTTGATGTGCGTAACTTTCTCAGCATTCTGGCTATGCCACTTTTTCTGCTTAACTCTTTGCATGCTGGGTAATTTTTCATGCTTTGGTTGTCCTCTGCAGACTTTTTTCAATATAAACTTTAGCAAAAAGTCCTTTCAGCAAAACTGTTGTCTTCTGACTTTTCAAAATTAAGTTTTTCAAAAAAAAAATCAGGAACACTATCAGACAGTCAAACGGTATGGATCCAGATCAGGAATGACTTTGGTCCCGATCTTGGTCCAAACTGTTTGCAAATGTTATCAGCAGGCGACAAAAGTCGCTGCTAGCAGGCAAACAGTTAAAGTACTGAAGCTCTCATTTTCTTTTTTCTAAATCAGTACAAACAATAGAAAGTTTTATTAGCATTCTGAAGACTGCTATAATAAACAATCAGTGAAAGAATTTTCCATAAAAGTTGATTTTGAAAAAAAATCAAAAGACAACAAAAAAGCATGCAAAATTATTCATCAGGCAAAGAGATGACATATTTTCACATATGAGCCTTAATGTGACAAGAAAGGCACTATACCCTTAAAGCGCCAAGAAAAAAACGCATCTGAAAATGTCGTCTGCTGAAGTCATCTGCTGCAAATAATTGCCTGACATTACTGACGAATTAAGAATAGAAACAAACAGCGTGGACCCAGAACAGACTGCTCCTATAGGAGCAGTCTGATCTGGGTCCACACTGTTTGCCATAGAGGCTTCTTAAACATTTCAGCAGACGAGAATAGCAGACGACTATTGTTGCGATTGGCACATTAAGGGTTAAAGCAATATGTAGACATCTTAGGTCCTGCATTGTTTATAAATATGAAATAGACCGCCCTATCTTTTTTTTAAAAATTAAGCATACATGAGCCACGACATGTGTTTTCCAACAATGTGGCATTTTTGACAAGTGTAGTCTCAGATGAGCATGTATAGTCTCCTTTTAAGCTTAGAAATTCCAAATGATGATCAGTCAGTAGCTTAACAGTCATAGAATATTTAAGCGACTAGCAAAGGCTCTGATCAGACTGCGCGTATGCGCAGGCTGATCTGAGGCTTCGCTGGTCGCACAAACCACATTGTTAGAAATCTCATGTCGCGGCTCACATTTGCATTGTAATCAATATTGAATTGTTAACCCTTTGTATACTGGAAACCCCTAAATGGGTATTTTACAAACCGTGAAGACCCAGATGAAATCCTGCATAATGCGGCATTTCATCAGGGTCTACAGCTTGTAAGGTGAAAAGATCTTCAGACAAAAAATGCAATATTTTTTTGAAAATTATAACCTGACACCCCTAGATATATACAATGGATCATCCTTAGTTAATTGTACCAAACCAGAAGGAAGAATGCATTAGAATACAAAGGGTTAAAGTATATCAGCTGGCACACAAAGTACTTATTGCATGTGCTCAGAAGCAACCATGCCGACATATCCAGTGTATACTAGAAGCAAAGATTCCCCGAGAGACTGTGCTATGGGCGGACCCAGAGAGGGGACAGGGGAAAATTACAAGTGGCTATAGCCGCTATAGGTTCCCTTAAAAAATCTGGTACCGATCCCCCTTGAGAAGCAATTTGACCCCTTGGGTCCAATTGCTTCTCAATGGTGGTCCGTATGGCCCACTCTGAAATATGTTGATGACTAAAAGGCAGTTGTCTGGACCCCCCCCCAACGGATTTTTTTTGATCTGCTGATCTGCTCTTGTGCGTGTCTGAGCCTTCACTACTTGCCGATGCCATAAATACACATTATCATAATAGTAACTTGATCTGGCGTACTGTATCATATCGAGTGGATGAGGTCATACCATCGGATCACCCGAGACGCGTAGCGTCGAGGGTGATCCAATGGTATGGCCTCATCCACGAGACGTGATACTGTACACCAGATAAAGTTACTATTACAATAATGTTTATTATATGCCTTTTTTCTGACATTCTTTCTGATTTTAAAACCTATTTTGGTCTTTAATCCCGAAAAATTGCGGGAACGACTGCCATAACGTTACGTTTCTTGACGTCACGTCAACATGTTTTCCGTCTCTGGTTCCATGCTTGCAATTTACTTTACGTAACGTCGCCGCAAAAGCAGGTAACCGACGTTAGCCTCGTTTTAAAGGATAGTGATATGGATTCAGAAAACCTCAGTTCGTTGATCCGGCTTTCTGTATCAGATGGCCAGAAAACAGACAGTTCTAAAGTCGTATCAGTTATAGGTATATAATAAGTACCAATTTCTTGTGTGCTGGTCCGTAGGATTTCTAAAGCATATATATAATGTAGATGTATATTATTTTAAAATTTAAACAAAATACAAAATGAATACACTTGACTCTCATTAACTCAAACCCACTAAGTACTTGCTTAACTCTTTACCCCGGAAAATTTAGTTCTGAAAAATAACCCAGTGGACAAAAATTAACTCGTCCGCTTGTAATTACGAGTGAAATCTAGAAAGGACGAGTAATTCTTCCCTAAGCACTCATCCTGTAGGACGAGTGTTTTGGGAAGAATTACTGGAGGAAGAAATATTGAAATATTTTTGTCCCCTGTAACCCAACATGTGAAGAGCTCAATAATTACTTTAAACATATGGCTTATTATGCAATAAATACCAAAGTCATACTGGCCTGTGTGCTCTGTACAGATCAACACTTTTAACTCAAACTATTGATAACTCAGTATCACCAAAACCTAATCAAGTTTTCACCATGCCCCCAATATTATATCCATGCAAATTTGGTTCCAATCCGCCCACTATTTCAGGAGATATCTTGCACACAAAAAAACATCACACTGACAGGATCATAGGGTCAGATAAGCAAAACATTTTAGCATAAAAATGCCATTATTTTCTTATCCATCAGTTTAAACATGTGTTATGGGTGCTCAAAAGAACCATCTCATATCATTGAGATGGTTCTTTTGAGCACCCACAACATATGTTTTGGTTGAGAAATAAGAAAACTAATTTTCAGTTACGAACTCTTATCTGGGGGCCTCAGGATCCATCTGAGGGGGGACATCTATTCATGTGGATTTGAATGAATGAGAGACAAATGTCTAAGTTTTCTGTTAAACAGTAATAATGATCAATAAAAACATGCAGAATGAAATAAAAAATGTCTACCTTGACCTAGGTATGCTTAAATATAAAATCTGCTTTATATTCTGTTTACATATAAATAGTCAAACATTTTTACCCAGTAACGTTGGAGTCTCTAAAAGGGGACACATGTAGCTTGTGTAACCTAGACCAACAAAACTACATCTGAACTTAAACTGGCCTGTTAGAGCTTTTGTTCCAGTTTATTGATGCTTTATATCCCTATCAACAATATTTCAGTCAAGTTGCAAGATTTGCCTAGGTTGAACCAGTAGTAAGCACTGAGCATAAAGTGTCTTGTTGATCAGGGACCTCTTAATCTCAAAGCAAGCACTCTACCACTGAGCCACCGAGCTCCTAGCATTTGCATGGGTGAAAGTTCAAAATTTCCAAAATCCTGAACTTTAGAAATTCAAATTTTAAAACTTGCAGGATGCCTACAAAAATGGATAATTTAAAGTTAAAATGATTAATTGTGTTTAGATAATCTGAAAACTAATCAAAAAAGCAATTATAATCTCCTTAATTCAGCATTTTGAGGCTGACTTTCTATGGAAAGTCAGCCTCAAAATCCTGAATTCAGGATTCATCCTGAAAAACTTTAACCCCTGCATTTGTTTGAAGCTAATTTTTAAAACCTTTACCTGATACAGCATATGATGCATCAAATAATGGCAAAAACATTGTGTTTGTTTTGTTTGATTTGATTCTTTACATCCCATCAACAATCTTTCAGTTATGTAGGGACGGGTCTTCCTGGGATGAACCAGTACTAAGCTAGGATTAATGTGTCTTGCTCAAGGACACAACGCAGTGAGGCTCAAGCCCGCGGCTCCTCGGTCTCAAGTCAAGTACTTTACCACTGAGCCACTGAGCTCCCTGCAAAAACTTTGAGCTCTCATGATTTATTAGAAATCTTATACACATGCATTAACTGTAACATCGCTGATCAAGCCTTCATGTTTTACTTTAAAAACAACGATTTTGCAGAAGGCACACTTGCTGCGGTTAACTCTTTGCATGATGGGCAATTTTTTTTATGCTTTTGTTGTCCTCTGCTAACATTTTTCAAAAGTAACTTTTTCAAAAAATTATTTTAGTAACACTATCAAGAGTATCAAACAGCTAAGATCCAGATCTGAGGTTCCATGTTGGGATTGATCTGGATCCAAACTGTTTGCAAAGATCACCAGCCAATGACAAAATTCTGTACTAGCAGGTAAAGAGAAAACCACACAAGCCCCATTTGTTTTGAAGCAAACAATTTTACAGATTTCGTTTAAAGAGAAATGCACCTTTCTCAATTTCAAGGCAAGTTTAATTTTCCAAGACTTCAAAACAGCCCTTGATTTTCAAGGGATTTCAAGCCTGTACAAGCCCTGTTTTTATCCAACATCTGGGCCGCTATTTAACCCTTTGAAAATCAGAAACCTTTAAATGGGAACTTTGACAAACAGTGAAGACCTAGATAAAATGCAGCATAATGCGACATTTCATCAGGGTCTACACTGTTTGTTAAGGTAAAAACATTCCATAGGAAAATTGCTAAATTCCGACCTGTGAGCCCTTAAAATATATAGAGGATCTTACAGGAGTGCTCATATTTTACTGAATTTATTAAAAGTGTTGGGGAAAAGAGATGCCGAGCATTTTATCTCCATACGCAACAAGTTTAATAAATTCAATAATACAGGAGCACGAATGTTAGATTCTAATTATTATATGACATTAAAATTATTTTGAATTCATATTTGTGGCGTAAAATCGTTAGGGTTTTGCCATATGTGTGACGTTAAAAGCGTCATTTCATAACGTTTCCCGAAAATTAAAAACCACTAGTGGCTTATCGATTTTAATGCATGGTGACATCATATGATAAATACATTTAATGGACAATCCCATCCTTATTGCTTTTATCTGTATGGGAAAATCCATCAGATACAGAGGCTAAATAATTCAGATTGTAAGACAAGTGAATTCCAGAAAGCTGATTTCCTTTTGGTTTTCAGCAATGGCAAGAAAGATATCACATTATGCATCAACAATATAGGCCGCGTTGTGAGGAAACCTGTCTTTGGGGTTTTTCAACCAGATAGGCCAAAATCAGCCTGCCAGGCTACAGAAACTAAGATAGGACCAGTTAAGCAAAAAATTTTAGCATAAGGTTGCGATTATTTTCTTATCCATCAGGGCTTTTCCAGAACAAAAGACCTGGGAGGGGAAGACGGCAGGCGATATATTTTTCTATGGGTGGTTGGTGCTTAAAGTTTTCAAATTATATGGGTCATTGGAGTCCGACCAAATCTAATTACATGGGTGGTTGGTATTTCGCTGTGTGGAAGAGGAAGAAAGAATATTATCTGCCAAAAAAAAGAGAGAAGTTTTATCAAATCTAGCCAAAAGAAAGAGTAGAGCTTAGCAAACAGCATGGGAAACGGCCATTTTTGTTTATACGCAATCGTCAAAACTCGGATTATCCGTTGAATGTTGGTAAAAGACGGTACCAAAATAAAACTCCCAATAGTGGCTTCTGTAGCTGTCATTACTTCCCTTGGGAAACATGTATTTTCAGAAGAATTTATTCAAGGAAACAACGCTATAGGGTAGTAATGCTACTGTTAAAAGCCAATACCTGTAAAAACCTGTACCAATAAAGGCTGAAACTGGACATTGGAATAACGCGTTTTACCATTTCTTTCATTGAGAAAGATGTGCAGTTGATTACACTCATAATAATTGTGAATTGATCTGTTTGATTGCTTTGCACAGTTAAAGTAGCGTCTAAGTTCATATTATTCTCACTGCTGAGGCTTTATTATTTAAATTTGCTTTATGGCATACTCAGTCTCTCTCCCCCCCCCCCCCCCCCTCAACCCCTATTTTCTTTCCTTAAAACGATCCAATGGCTTGCTGTGACATTTAATTTGGACAGTAAATGTGGAACCAAAGAACGGCATTGGTGTAAGCAAAAATTTGACGTTCAATTTCTAAATTCACCCGCCAATTTGGACAATCTCCGTCGTCTGCACCCCCTGAGTCCAGAGGAGGGCTCCGCAACAAAGCCGCTGGGGAGTTAATCGTGGAGATGTGCATGCGTACTTGTAACTGTCTGATATAAACATCCGGTTTGCGAAGAAAAAGATCGACCATCAGTATTTTTACCTTTGTTTCTTCTTCTCTAGAGGATAAAATGCATTTTACGTGTCTAACCCGAAGTTTCACCAATGCGAGGGAGCGGATGGAGAATTTTACACCGCTGGGCCGTAGGAAAATTGAATTCTATGGGTAGTTGGTGTACTAAGCTTTCTAATTACATGGGTGGTTGGTGTCCGAGGAAATTGAATTCCATGGTAGGTTGGGTAAAAAAAGGTGCCGTCTTTCGCCACCAGGTGTTTTTTTCTGGAATAGCCCTCAGTTTAAACATGTGTTTGGGTGCTCAAAAGACTGTCTCATAAGTTTTGGTTTAGAATAATAAAAAATAATTTACAGTTACGCACTTTTATCTGGAGGCCTGGTTAGAACATTGAAATTTTGCATATAACATTCTTAGCCTAACATACTTTACAGAAGGCAAATAACAAAGGCACTGATTAGACTGCCCAGAAGCGGTCTGGTCTGCGCCTTTGCTGTTGGCATGCAACAAAGTCAGTGTTGTTCGCAGCAGCAAAGTCAGATTTTCTCGTGTCAAAGCCTATATAGCACGTAGGAAATTGCACAAATTATATAATTAATAGGTTTTAGTGTACAAATATATTCTTTTTATCATAAAGCAGTTTTATCTTAAAATTGTTCCCATAAACTGTTAATTCATCAAAGAAAAAATTATAACATATGGAATGTATTATATACACAGATTTATACTTATATACAAAAACAAATCAGTATGACACATAACTGGTTAATATAAATTGTCAACATTTTCCAACACTAGTTTTCAGACATTAAAGCCCAGTAATATTTCCATTTAAAGACCCCCATCAGACTGATTGGAGCAGTTTGATTTGAGTCACCATAGACCCCAAAACTATATCCCTCCAACTTTATCAGTATTCCTGAAGTACATAACCTAAAACAATCAATAGGTATAGGCGCAAGTTCAAAGTTTCAAAAATCCTGAACTTCTGAAAAATCTAATATCTTGCAATGTGCCAAAATTTATTAACAATTTCAAGTTGAATTGTCCAATTGTCTGTAGATAAACTGCTCAAAGAAGATATTATAATTGGCCTAATTCAGCAGTTTGAGGCTGACTATCTATGAAAAGTCAGCCTCAAAATTCTAAATTCAGGAAGAATCCTAAAAACTTTCATCACCCATTCTGATAGGGTACATATGTGCCTAATTTCATTGTAAAGGGATTGCCTTCCTTTGGAAATCAAACCCTATACCAATGAAGCTGATAAATAATGCAGAATTTTGGGGCTTCAGGACTTTGGGGCTGACTTACCTCCAAATCCTGAATTCAGGATTAATCCTGAAAACTTTCATCTACAGTAAAACCTGTCTAAAAAGCCACTCAAAAAAAGACAAAACAAAGGTCTTAATAACAATTGGTAGTGAAGGTTGAAAGTAATGCAGAATGCTCTCTTGGAGCATTCTGCAATACTTTTGAGCTACATTAAGAGATAATCCGTCTTGAAAGCCAATTTTTGGTCTTCCTTTTGAGTGACCATTTAAGACAGGTTTTGATATATGTATATATTTGGACAAATAGTGTTTATAGACATAAACAGTAGGCCAAATGAAGATTAACTTGTGTAGTAATTTCGAAACATGCATCACAACTGTTATCAATGTACTGGTTGTTTTTCCTCGTATGTTGGTTGGTTTGTAGGATGGCTGTCTGGGTAGCTTGTGGTGCTGTTAGGAGGTAATGGCTGATCTATATTCTCATAATTACTCTGATGCTGAGGACTACCACTACCTAGAAACAGATTATACAGAGTGTTTGTACACATTTTGTTTATGTTGATGCTTTACATCCCAGTTAACAACTTTTCAGTCATGTCAGGACAATTTCCTGTCCAGTACCAGGGCTTTAGTTAAGAGTGCATAACAGAAAAATAGTTGTGGGTACTCAAAAGAACCGTCTCAATGAGACAGTTCTTTTGAGCACCCAAAACATATGTAAAATCTGATGGGTAAGAAAATATTTACAATTTTATGCTGAAAATTTTTATTTATCTACACCTATGAGTACTAAGCAGCGGTAAAATGTCAAGGACACAACACAACACACTACAAACTGCACAACTACGCTCAGTGCATGTACAGTGGTGCTCCATGTAATTTGTAAGCACCAATTTTATTCGCTTAATGGAAAGCATCATAGCTTAAGTTGTTAAACGGAAATTGCAATATTCAAGGCAGTCTCAGTAGCTGATTGGGTATGATCTGATCTGAGACCCCGAAGACAGGTTTTCGTCGGGGCCTAAATGCTTTTAGGGAAATACAAGATAGATATGGCAACTTTTCATATGAAAAAGCAACTTATTCAGTACAGCTAGTGTGTTATAGATTAGTGTTTGAAGATTTAGAATACGGTAAATGTTCTAAATCTTCTAACACTTTTCTTTTTGTTCTCAAATAAAATGTTGGTTTTCAGGGCTGGAAGCAGTCTGATTCGGGTCTGTGCTGTTTGTCCCATTCTATTTGGCAGGTAACTAGCATTTGAATTGTTAGAATGTTTACTGTTTTGTTTGTTTGTTTGTTTTGATTCTTTACGTCCCTGGGTTGAATCAGTACTAAGCTAGGATAAATGTTTTGCTCAACGAACACAACGCAGTGACGCCGGTGACGCTTGAACCCACTGCGCTCCCTTGAATGTTTACTGTACCCCATTCAACATAAAAAGCACATAACATAATAAGCACACAAGTTCTTATAGGCGTAAATTGAGTTCCAGAAGTGAACGCCATCTCACCTTGTGATCTTCTCAATATGGATTTGTGTAACTGTTGGTGAAAAAGCAGTGTAGACCCTAATCAGTTGTCTTCTGATCAGGGTCTTCCCTGTTTACTATTCTGACAAGCATTTTGTGAATTCTTGCCCTGATAACCAACATATTTGACAACAGAAAGAGAAAAGTGTTAGGAATTTAAGAACATTTACCAAACTACCAAAATGATATTGTGACTTACCAAAGCCTGGAATGTTCCTTAATCCTGGAATGTTGAGATCACCATAGTTACCTCCCCTATCGCGGTATATTCTGTACAACAGGAATGCAGTAACTGGTTTTATGATGAGATTTGTGATTGACATGCTGTATCTGGGTTAAGGAATTTACTCATTATTCTTTTTCTTCTATTCACAACTCAAGGTTATATAAAACATTTCTCAAGCTAATTTCAATTGAACATGAAAATATCATGCTCAAAAATGTTAAATACAACATCTGAGTATTAGAAAGAAGGCATGAAAAGTCTTTATTTTCAGCATTTTAGTTTTCATGAGTAAGAGAAATTGCGTGCTTGAGTTGAGGTGGATTTTGGCAAACTTCCGACATGTGTTGCTTTACTATGATTGTGTGGTCAAATAAGGCTCTTGCCATGTGACTGACTCATTTGCTCTTGGCTTCCCTCCAATCTGTTCCAATTGACAGGACGACGTAAACCTTAGAGCTAAACAAGAGGGCCATGGGTCGCCTAAAATATGACTTTTCTGAGAAAATGCAGAAGTGAAGTAGAAATAATGGGGCATTATTTATGCAGGAGCGGTCTGATCTGGGTTTAAATTTTTTGCCACTCTATCACTAGCTTAACCCCTTACTCTATAGGCTATTCTTATATCATGACATCATTTTCTATTTTTAAATAACATTATAAAAAAAAAAAAACAGAAAAATTTAAGTAAAATTTTTAAGAATACTTTGAAAATATTATGGAAAATAGAGCATTTGCTCCAAAGAGGCAATTGCTCCATTTTCCATAATATTTTCAAATACATTGTATTTCAAAGGCGTCAAAAGGCGTTATTATGGAGTACCAAACTTTGTCGACTTGGACGTGCATGAATCTTACAATAAGTGCAATATATTGTGCTAATACAGTGCTATGTTAAGCATTCCAAATATTGAGGGGTAATAAGGTACTGCTTTACATCCCAATCAACAATTTTCAGTCATGTCAGGACGTTTTCATGTCTTCCTGGATTGAACCAATATTAGGCAGAGGATAATGTGTCTTGCTCAAGGACACAACACAGTGCCTTTGGTGGTTCTCAAACCTGTGGCCCATGGATCTCAAGTCTAACACTCTACCACGGAACAAAAGCTAGATAAAAACTCTTTATAGCAGTTCCACAAAAACTTTAATAAGGATACCCCAGAGCAAATCTGTATTCGTTTCGAGATGAGGCTGGAATAGAAAAGTATAAGAAATTAAAACTGTGAAATATTCAGTAAGTGAGTAGAAGTCACTCAGGAATTACCCTGAAAACTTTCACCTGCGATGGTACAAGTATGCCTCATTTCATTGCAAACCCTATAACAATGAAGCTGATAAATGACACAAGATTATGGAGCTTCTGGACTTTGGGGCTTCCAAATCCTGAATTCAAGATTAGTCTTGTCTAAAACGGCCACTCAAAAAAATATCATATCATAATCGGATTTTTGATTAACGTGCAGGTGCAGGGGCATCATCCACATCAGTGGGCCCCTTTCCAGGTAACTGGCTAGCTGCACGCATAGCAGATCTCACACCTGATCTCCAGGTGCTCCTTTCTTGAGGGTCAACTGTGGTGAGCTTCCACTCACGGCAGTCTTTCTTAACGAAAAATGGTAGTGAAGGTCGAAAGTATTGGGAGCAAATCATGTAACAAAGCATAGGCTGCATGACTAGCAGTGTACGTCCTGATCAGCCAGAGTCAATGTGACACAGATGACCCCCCCCCCCTCAGGACGCAAGGACAAAGTGATGCTATAAGCCTCACCTCGACATCCTATTTGAAAATAGCAGAGGCATAATAATAATTTTTGATGCACAAACTGTGAAACAGTTATACTTATTGTATTTGTTTAATTATCTAAATAGTGACCCAATTATAGTAGCCACTTGAAATCACATGTTTGTTAATTAAGTATCAATGAGGACCACACATTTCCCTCAAGCAAAAATCTCATTTTTTTTTATTTAAAACCAAGAATATTCTGTTATAGACATAAAATAAAATTTAACTTTACAGTTGTATAGAGAGCTAGTGCCTGTCCTATTCTGTGAGCCACTTATATTACCCAGGCCTTTAGTTAGAGTGGGTAATATTTTTTTTCTTATTTCTCAACCTAAACATATGTTGTGAGTACTCAAAAGAACTATTTCAATGAGACAGTTCTTTTGAGCACCCATATGTTTAAACAGATGGTTTAGAAAATATTTACAATTTTACACTCAAAGATTTTGTTTAACTAAACCTATGTTACCTATAGAATAAAACAAAATCTTACCAGGCACACCCTCATGTTCATATCCATCGTACCCTCTAGGTTCGTACAGACCCAGCAGAATTATGTCTTGTAGTATACTAAACAAATGGCACAGTAGAAACTGAAATGTAACACACATACAAGGAGTAAATTACAGCTGAATCTTGTAAACAGGGCTCACCCTGCCATTAGTCATTGTAGCCATTTGCTATTAAAAATATAGAGTGGCTACAAATACAGGGCTTTAGATAAGCTTTATTTTTTAAAGAGTACAGTACTCCTCCATTTTTTAAAAAAGGAGTAACGAGAAATTTTTTGGAGTACTGACTTTTTGTCTTAAAAAAAACATACACCAAGAAATGATAAAGCTATTTCAACAGGCTGTTTAATTGCACCTGAGCTAACTGCTTGTTTTCCTAGGCTACTAACAAGAGAGCAAACGGTAATAGAACAATTTTTATTTGGCAAAATAGGTGTTGGGTTTAGCAGGACAAAGCTGCAAGGGGGACAAGGGGGTGCGGGAGGAGAATATTTTTTTGTAAAAATAGTGCAAATAGGAGCATTATGAGTTCCCTTTTAGTGCCAGTGGCTATTGTCTGCTTTGGGAGGGGTAGGTGGGTGAGGGGTTTGGTTGAAATCAAAATATTTGATCAGAACTTGATGCTACTTAAAATGATCTGAAAGAGTTTTTAGTCATTAGACAGACCGAAATACTTTTGTATAAGCCAGTACTTGTTTGGTTTTTGTGTATTCGATTCTCGCAAACACGGATCAGCTGATACTTTTCTAAAAAGAAAAAGCGGCTGGATTTCAAAGATATTTGCAGAAAATACTGTACACTATTACAAGAGCAAACACGCTTGGATGGCTTTATTTCTATATCTTTCTTCCATAGCATTTTGCAGACAGCGTGTTGTGAAACCGAAAGTATAACTGTGTTTTACACAGCAACCTCGTCCGTTCTCGATGATTTCCGCAAGCTGATCCGACAGAGACTTAGGCGGATTTTCATTTGATGGCGAATGCGTTAACGAAGATTTGCGATGCCTCCATAATAAAACAAACATGCCCAAAGAGAAACAAATTCGGATTTCCTCTAACTTTTTCCTACCGCTAAACAACAAAACGAAATATGACATTTGGACGTTACGCTCTGGAAAAACATTAAATGCATAATGCTTATTTTGTTTTTCGTACATGGTACGCGCTAGAATTTAAATAAATGCGTATCCTGTCAAATATTTTCGTAATTTACGCGGTACGCAAGCTTATCTAAAGCCCTGAAATATAAGTCATTGGCTATGTCTAGGTGGTTCAAAAATTACATTTTGCTAAAATGTATTTTGATTAGCTTTTGGATTTTCTAATATAGCTTTTATTATTCCTTCACACTTTATTATTGTGCCATTTTTAATTCTTTGGATGCTGTATTTTTTCAATACCATCCTGGTGTCAAACAGTTTGGATCCAGATCAGGCCAGTCAAAATGTTGGGCCTGATCTGGGTCCAAACTGTTTTCAAAGGTTATCAGCAGACAACAAAAGTCGCCCCTAGCAAAGAGTTAAATACAAAACAACAATAATACTTTCTGGCTAAAACCTTGGCTAAAAAGAAATTCATTTGGCTCCAACTTTTCCCATTTGGCTAAAGTTTTGGCTACAACAAATTCTGAGCCAGGGTAAGCCCTGTGTAAATTTGAAATAGAAAGGACTTAAGGTTTTATTTTGAGTTATCAGTAGTTCGAATCATATGGAGGTAGACATAAAATATATAACCCCCAAAAAGGATTATCAGTTCTTTTTTTTTCAATCAAACATATATGCAGGCCCCCAGATAAGAGTGTGTAACTGAAAATTATTTTTCTTATTTCTCAACCTAAACATATGTTGTGGGTACTCAAAAGAACTGTCTTCATGAGATGGTTCTTTTGAGCACCCAAAACACATGTTTAAACTGATGGATAAGAAAATAATCACAATTTTACGCTAATTATTTTTGCTTAACTGGCCCGATGTAAACGCTTACATGGAATAACATCACATTTGAAACAAAATGCTCAATGACAGCCATCTTCTTTACGTCAAGGTCACCCATATCTTACAAACGGAACATGTCAAAGATTTTATTTCCTCGACAGTTGTCATCTGTTGAAGCGTGTAGATATTTGCAACCCAACATGAATTTCAAGGAGATGGCATAACATAAGCTCAACGCTTACAGTCAAATCCTAGAACCATTGTATGTATGTATGTAACGTCCCTCACGGTCTCACATACAGGGTTTACCGAGCATATAATAATAAAGGGGGAATGTGGTGATTGTAGATTCCCGGTCTTTTTGGGGCTATGTATGGGGGTTATACTGGACCAACAATGGGGAGTGAAATAACGACTAAGAGCCCGTCTGCTGCTTAGATTTACCCACGTATTCACCTAACAGTCAATCTTGCATGCTATAATATAAACTAATTCAGGCTTAACTATGGTAGCGTATTTACTAAATGTCTCAGTTCACAAAGAACTTATCAGAATGTGCACGTATGAAGTTAGCCTACATTGAATGGCTGGGCACACACTGAGAAACCAGTTAAAACATGTATATGATTGTGCAAGTGCTTAATCAATGCTATGATAATACAGTTTAATATGCAAGTGCTGCTGCGCCTATAGCCTATTACAGTGAGCCATTGATATGGGGGGAACTTGTGGACAGGGGTGAGTAGTGAGATGGGTACGATGCTCAGTCTAGAGGCGAGAATTGCAATATAAACCTTTCACTAGCAGGTCAACATTTGGCCATGTATATTAACCTCTCAAAATTACTATAGAACTTTTAGCCCACAGTGGGAACTGCCATGGTTTGATGTATAGCGCAGGAATAGGCCGTGCGGTCTGTGGCCACAGACGAAGAGTACGTGTATCAGAGGCACTCTACCTAGCTCAACCCAGGAAGTTCCCACAGTAAAAATGATACAATAAAAACGGAGCGCGACTCCTTCGTTTTAGATCCTGTTAAGATCACCAAGCTGGGCACCTTACGTCCCGACCTCCCTAGAACGAATTCCCGGCGTCTATGAGGTACTAACAACTTAAAACTAAGGCCAAAAGTTCTGTTCAAATACCTTTCCTTAATACGAAATTGCAATTCTCTCCTCTACACTTAAGCGGATTGTTTTAAAGTTAGCAAAAGCTACCCACTACTAAGGTTGAAGAGATTGGGTACGAAAATGTACACAAGAATTCTTAATCAAATTTGAGGTGAGTTTGTTTACTCGATCCCGAGACAGATTCCGGGCATTTGTCAAACGCTTGTCATTTAAATAGCCCGCCTATGACAAGAATGACAACATATGACAAAATCGTGACATCATCACTGCTCAGCCAACCAGAGAGCCTTGTCACGGTTTCAGGCCCGCTGATTGGCTGCTGGCAGCGACGTGATGTCACAACGTGTGACATAAAGGTGTATAGCGACGAGAGCCAAAGCACTCCAACTAACAATCCAAGATGGCTTCCCACATGTTGTCAACATTGACAAATGATGCTTTCTCGCTAACTACAGCTTTAGGGTTGTCATCCCAGTCATTTCCAAGTACGGGGACAAAGGTCACCTAAGGTATGATAAACCCAGGCCTGATTTACGGCACGGCACTGGCTGCCTTACTGACAACAGCGCATATAAGCACTAGATTTCCTCCTGGGGACAGGCTTCGTGACGAACCATAATTCGCACATCTTCAAGGGAGGAGGACCATGCCAGGTCCGTTTCATTACCCTCCTTCCTCGAAAAAGTTCGTCCTCGAACTTCACAATTATGATTCGTCATGAAGGGAAGCGACACCGATGTCTACCCAACATGGGTCTCGCTCCCAACTTACAAGTGAACTCCACCATAGAACATACGTTTATAAATCATTTTTTTTCTTTCTTCAATATGTCATCTTTCATGAAAATTCTATGGTTTAAAATACACAGAAGAAAAGCCAATACCATTATTGGTACAGACTTTTACTCCCAGGTATTAAGTTCCAGTGAGGTTCACTTTTAATATTGATCTTTTTTTTCTTCTTTGTTTTACATGAACTGGACTATACATTTTTGGTTAGGCTGTTAAATTGTGCTACCTTGTGTCACCTTCCACAGATGAATCAACTAAGGGAACACCACAATAACATTTATATTTCATAAAATTTTAAAAGTCAAATATAAGTGACCTATGTTGCCATAAGTAACTTATTTTATTTTATCTTTCATTCAACAGCTCAACCGACCAGACAACAAAGATTCCACACAGTCCATCATTAGAGAAAATGCGGCAGTTTTCTAAAATTTTACAGAACCGAAATAAACAGACTCTGACCTACTGATGGAATGAGAGGAGATCTTTTTTTTATCAGGGCTTCCACTATGAAAAATTGGGATTTGTCACAATATGGTGAAGTGATGGCCCATCACCTCACCACATCGTGTCACATTCACAGACCATTCACGCAAACCTTGCTAAAACTGCTCCACACATAATGAAACTAAAATTTTGGTATAACTCACTAGTACATATTAATGTCAAGGTCTGCAAGAATGAGACTGGAAGTTTACACACTGCAGACCATACTTGGTCTGGATTAACAAGAAAGACATATTTAAAGTTTCTAGCAGACTCTGAGTTTTCTGTGCATCCTTTTATTTCATATTTCAGATTCTAATTCCTTTTTTTTTTTTTTTTTTTTTTTTTTTTTTTTTTTTTTTGGATGGATCATATAGTAATACAGTATATATTAATTCTACAGAGATGATGGTATTATTTAAATTTAAGTTTGCAGTAAGAAATTGATACTGAATTAATTTAAGTTAGAAGAAAATGTATTAAACAAGGGAAGTAACCTAATATTCAAAATTGCATGTAAATCTAAATGTATTTTCTCCCTTGCATAAAAGTATGTAAAGACTTTAACCCATTTAAGCTGCATAAAATTTTCTTTTGGTATAAATTGGGCTAGTCCATTTCTGTTTTAAGGGGCGGGCCATATTTTATTACATATCTCTTATTTCAATAGATCAATCTGTTAGTAAACAGTGTAGACTCACATCAGACACCGCATATTGTGGCATCTGATCTGGGTCAGCACTGTTTGTCTTTGTCGTACAGAAAGGACATTAAACTTATGTGGGTTAAAATTTAAAATTAGTTATTCTTCTTAATATTATTATTACTTTTTTTTTTTTTAACAACAAACATATAAATGAACAACAATATATATCATAGGATCTCATAGGGGAAGTGGACTGGGTTTCATGGGGAGGGGATAAGGTGGGCAGGACGAATGGTGGGGAAAATTTGGGTCAAACTAGACCAAGGGGCTCTTAGGACAATGTGGAGGTCTGAGTACTGACCTCCTTAGTCAAACTAGCTTGGGGCTCCTCTATCCAATATGAGGATAGAGAGTATTCCCTACCCTCAACCCTTACAGATTCGACCTTCTTCACGGCAAAGAGGGTCATGGGAATAAACTGCACTGAATAGTGCCTTGGTCCCGCTCGGATTGCCCTGTCCCGTGCCTCACGTATGAGGCGTGCCTGAGGAGAATCGTCCTCGGCGGCACTCGGGGCGCCCAAAAAGAAATATCGCGGGTCAATTCGGTTCGGCCTTTCCAAACTCACAGGGAAGTCAGGCAGAGGAGGGATAGTCTGCAGAGGAGAGGGAACAGGAGCAGGCACAGGAGAGGGAACAGGCAGAGAAGAGGGCACAGGCAGAGGAGAGGAAACAGGAGCAGGCACAGGAGAGGGAACAGGCAGAGACGAGGGAACAGGCAGAGGGGGAACAGGAGCAGGCACAGAAGAGGGAACAGGAGCAGGCACAGGAGAGGGAACAGGCAGAGACGAGGGAACAGGCAGAGGGGAAACAGGAGCAGGCACAGAAGAGGGAACAGGCAGAGACGAGGGAACAGGCAGAGAGGAAACAGGCAGAGAAGAGGGAACAGGCAGAGAGGGAACAGGAGCAGGCAGAGGAGAGGAAACAGGAGCAGGCACAGGAGAGGGAATAGGCAGAGAAGAGGGAACAGGCAGAGAGGAAACAGGAGCAGGCACAGAAGAGGGAACAGGCAGAGACGAGGGAACAGGCAGAGAGGAAGCAGGCAGAGAAGAGGGAACAGGCAGAGAGGGAACAGGAGCAGGCAGAGGAGAGGAAACAGGAGCAGGCACAGGAGAGGGAACAGGCAGAGAGGAAACAGGAGCAGGCACAGGAGAGGGAATAGGCAGAGACGAGGGAACAGGCAGAGAGGAAAAAGGCAGAGAAGAGGGAACAGGCAGAGAGGAAACAGGAGCAGGCACAGGAGAGGGAATAGGCAGAGAAGAGGGAACAGGCAGAGAGGAAACAGGAGCAGGTACAGGAGAGGGAATAGGCAGAGACGAGGGAACAGGCAGAGAGGAAACAGGCAGAGAAGAGGGAACAGGCAGAGAGGAAACAGGAGCAGGCACAGGAGAGGGAATAGGCAGAGAAGAGGGAACAGGCAGAGAGGAAACAGGAGCAGGCACAGGAGAGGAAACAGAGACAATAGCAGACAGAGGTGAGGGTACGGGTCCAGGGGAGGAAGAGGGAAGAAGTTCAGGCCAAAGAGAGGAAGCAGGATCAGGGAAGGGAAAGGAGACAATAGGAGGCATAGGGTCAGAGACAGAAACAGGGGCAGAAGCTATCACAGAGTGATCGGAGGTGGGAACATACCCAGCTGTGGATTGCAGATCCAGGTCAGCTGGGTATAAGGGGAGGGTCTTGCCAGGTTCAGGAGAGGAGGGAGGGGCAGGAGAGACAAAGCCAGGGGTAGAAGGCATGGGAGTACATGTATTGATATAATCAGTGTCCTCCATCGGCTGGTCCTCCAGGGTTATGGCATCGGTGGAAGGAGTTTCCAGTTCTGGTAGGGTTGGCGCCATCTCCATAGTGGTTTCTTCTCTCTGGCTGACAGCCACGGGAAAATGGTGCTTCAGCAACAAGTGTCTGTCCATCAAACTTCGTCTGGAAGCAACGACTCAGTAAGGTCATCAGTAACAAATTATATGTAATCCCACCATAATATTACTGAACGCTGCATAAAGGACAGTGCGTTTGGCAACTTAAACGTTTTCTATAGTCATTACATTAGGCTAATTATGGGGGTGGCTAATACAAATACAATACACATAAATATGTCAGTATAAGAAGACGCATCTGCGTCTTATAAGACAGTTCGCCACACAGCAGAGGCGGATATCTACTCAAATAATTATAACAAACTTGCCCCATGATAAATGGCAATAATGGAGCGTTGCTGTACATGCATCTAATAATGATGGGAATTGGCTAGTATAAGAATGATAAGATGATCAACACAGACATACCGTACAACCACGGCTCCTCTCAGAAAGAATTATAAGTTGTTTCCTGAGGAGTCTTTTTCATTAATTGTGTTTTACTTGATCATTCATACATGTGATTTCAGATAATTTGATGTGAATCAATAAAACATATATATGTATAAATTGTTTATTCATTGTGATACTGGCTACTTATATGTAAATGTTCTTTAATTCAACAGGAACCTATCAACAATGGTCACACAGCCTACTTAATAAATAGATCCCTAACAACATGGAAAAAATAATGATACCTGAATCCAGTATACTGGTGTTACTAATTACCGCTGTACTTACTGTTTAAGACAGTCTATAAAACAAACTATCTTACAGAAACCAATAAATAACGTCTTGTTCAACTATTTATTCATTCATTCAATGAAAACAATCAAAACATGCTTCAAAATAAAGTTTAATTTGCTGAAAACTTAATTTATATTGGGCTACCCTAGACAGTATTTTGAATGCCCGTTGTTACTTATTACCGGTGTATATGTAAACAAATGCTCTAGAAAATTATCTCTGAAAGAAAACTCTACATGTGATGTATTTCTATATTGAATGTATTAGTGACCTTCAAAATGATAGTAGTAAAGGGCCTGTCTGAAAGCTTGTTATGTTTTCTTTGCCTGTTTTTGTAAGGTATACCATTTTTAATGTAGGTGAAAAAAATATAAGTCAACCCTACAATGTTTTTACAACGAAATACTTGTTGTCTTTCATTCATGGTAACTTATAACATCACAAATATGTTTCATAATCATAAACAGAGTATACAGTCTATATTGGGCATATGTCCTACCAGAGGGTGCACCAAAAGGGCGTAGACAATATAGATAAAATAGAGGTGGCACTTTCACTTTTTATGTCTACACTTTTTAGCCGTATTTGGGCATAATGTGACCCATGTGCTAAGACAAAGCTTGACGTCATTTTCAGTTTTTAAGCAGGGAACCAGGCTGTCAAAATCTTCCACAACAAGCAGACACACTTTACCACTGGCAATTTCTCAATTATTTTCAATGAAAATATCATTTTTAAATAAATATAACGACGAATCCGCATCATGACTTAGGACTACATAATCAAGAAGTAAGTCACTTACTCTCAGAAACGACATTTCTTTTTTTTTCTTTGATGAAGAGAGAAAAATGCATTGTAAACAATGTTGAGTGGAAAATTCCCAATGATAATATCGCACGCGACAGTAATTTGAATGAAACGTAATACATCGGTAATTAGTATACACCGGTAATTAGTGAACAAGGGATATCATTTTACAAAACACATGTTCCTTGCTTATTTAGCTGTGGATAAGTTATATATTTTAACAACAACTACTAGCGGTCATCGTAGCCAATCTAAATACATATACATGAACTATCAGTGCTTTGATTGTTGGGCATTACATTATAGCGCCCTTCAGGTTACTAAACCGGATTGATATTCATTTAATAAGTGTTTGAGGTTGCCTACATGCTCTTTACGCCGGGGAACTCCCAACCGGACCTTACAGCTAGGAGTTCCGTCCAGCAAGGATTTAGTCAGAGGCGAAGGACGGGAATCTGTGCTCGAGATCAGGGAAAGGGCCGGGGACGACCTTCGCCAAACTGACCAAACCCAGGGGTGATTATATTTCCAAAGTCCTCTCCGCTATATAGGACGTGTGCAAGTTAAAACAGCTGGTTCATCACAAGAAGCCATTCGAATGTGTTTGTGTTAATTAAAAAGATGTACAAAGTGATAACAGGACTGGGAGGAAACTGCTCAACTAGGCCTTATATTCTGGCGCAGCAACAATCACATGTGATATGTAAACTATGAGTCGTGAGGGTACGCTAAGGCAATTACAACGCTCTTCACCAAAACGCAATGCAATCTTTGAACAAAACTAAATTATAGGCTCACTAATACCTCAAAATATTACAACGTTGCCATACACAGGCTCAGTAACACTAATTTACTGATATCGTATTCACATAAAAAAATAGCCTATTTCATTAACAAAAACTTCTAAGAATTACTCATTCTAGAACAACAGTTATGAAAATTGCATTGCGTATTGAATTATAATCGTCTTCTAAGACAACTTGATAAATAGCGTAATAATTAATCTGATTTTATTAATATCCGCCACCGCTGCCACCAAATTTTGTAACGTCCCTCACGGTCTCACATACAGGGTTTACCGAGCATATAATAATAAAGGGGGAATGTGGTGATTGTAGATTCCCGGTCTTTTTGGGGCTATGTATGGGGGTTATACTGGACCAACAATGGGGAGTGAAATAACGACTAAGAGCCCGTCTGCTGCTTAGATTTACCCACGTATTCACCTAACAGTCAATCTTGCATGCTATAATATAAACTAATTCAGGCTTAACTATGGTAGCGTATTTACTAAATGTCTCAGTTCACAAAGAACTTATCAGAATGTGCACGTATGAAGTTAGCCTACATTGAATGGCTGGGCACACACTGAGAAACCAGTTAAAACATGTATATGATTGTGCAAGTGCTTAATCAATGCTATGATAATACAGTTTAATATGCAAGTGCTGCTGCGCCTATAGCCTATTACAGTGAGCCATTGATATGGGGGGAACTTGTGGACAGGGGTGAGTAGTGAGATGGGTACGATGCTCAGTCTAGAGGCGAGAATTGCAATATAAACCTTTCACTAGCAGGTCAACATTTGGCCATGTATATTAACCTCTCAAAATTACTATAGAACTTTTAGCCCACAGTGGGAACTGCCATGGTTTGATGTATAGCGCAGGAATAGGCCGTGCGGTCTGTGGCCACAGACGAAGAGTACGTGTATCAGAGGCACTCTACCTAGCTCAACCCAGGAAGTTCCCACAGTAAAAATGATACAATAAAAACGGAGCGCGACTCCTTCGTTTTAGATCCTGTTAAGATCACCAAGCTGGGCACCTTACGTCCCGACCTCCCTAGAACGAATTCCCGGCGTCTATGAGGTACTAACAACTTAAAACTAAGGCCAAAAGTTCTGTTCAAATACCTTTCCTTAATACGAAATTGCAATTCTCTCCTCTACACTTAAGCGGATTGTTTTAAAGTTAGCAAAAGCTACCCACTACTAAGGTTGAAGAGATTGGGTACGAAAATGTACACAAGAATTCTTAATCAAATTTGAGGTGAGTTTGTTTACTCGATCCCGAGACAGATTCCGGGCATTTGTCAAACGCTTGTCATTTAAATAGCCCGCCTATGACAAGAATGACAACATATGACAAAATCGTGACATCATCACTGCTCAGCCAACCAGAGAGCCTTGTCACGGTTTCAGGCCCGCTGATTGGCTGCTGGCAGCGACGTGATGTCACAACGTGTGACATAAAGGTGTATAGCGACGAGAGCCAAAGCACTCCAACTAACAATCCAAGATGGCTTCCCACATGTTGTCAACATTGACAAATGATGCTTTCTCGCTAACTACAGCTTTAGGGTTGTCATCCCAGTCATTTCCAAGTACGGGGACAAAGGTCACCTAAGGTATGATAAACCCAGGCCTGATTTACGGCACGGCACTGGCTGCCTTACTGACAACAGCGCATATAAGCACTAGATTTCCTCCTGGGGACAGGCTTCGTGACGAACCATAATTCGCACATCTTCAAGGGAGGAGGACCATGCCAGGTCCGTTTCATGTATATATCAAAATATGTAAATCTTTATGAATAAAATATTGTTTAAACCAACATGAATTTCAAGCTCTTTCCAAAATGGAGAGGATTGATTTTGTGAAATATGCAAGAAAACCAAAGTTGGTTGAGCAAGTTAATTTTTTTTTAAAAACTGAAGAGCAAAATGCAACATAGCCAAAGCATTAAATTTGATTAGTCTGTATAAATTAATTGAGATGATATTGAACTGCTTAAGACCCTTTATGTCCATTAATAGTGTGTGGAAACAAAAATGAAACAGCAGACCATGGCCCAAGGTTATAAAACTTTTACGCTCAACACAACTATGAAATTTATCATGCTCATAAATGATAAAAGGCCAACAACTGTTGGTATTTTACCATTTATTAGCATGACAAATACAACAGCTGAGAGTTTGAAAGCAAGAAAAGTATATATACTGAACAAAAATACAAACTTTACACTTTTGAAATAGAAATTTTACCATTTAACGCAAACTCATTACTTTAAAAAGTATGTGTATATAAAGGCCACACGTCTGACAAGACAACCATGCAAAAAACGTTTCAAACTTGATTAGACGTTCATGAATAACGTTGAAACAACGTCAAACTGCATTTTTAAGTCTGGAAGATTATTGTTACGGTATTTTGAATATGTAGACACACTATTCAGGAGTCTTTCAAGTCAGAACGTCGAAAATCAACAAATAACGTCTGCGAAATATACTGTACTGATGCTAGGTGTACGTCAAAATTGGCGTAAGAAGGCTTTTGGCAGGTCGCCGTAATAACAAGAGTAATATACGTGGCAAAGATGTTCGATTGTCCTGCGGTTATTGCCCATGGCCTCGTGAGGCTGTTTGAGCAGACAGGGATATCTATCGTTGAACAGGATCGATGGGACATAAGAAAACAACACCATGATAAGACCGTTAATTTACACTCACACATTGACGTAAACGGTTCTAGCCGGCAACTGTAGATGCTACACACCTCAATGTTTCATATCAGACGATAAAAACAAGAATCGGAACAAATGATTTTTGATGTGTGATTTTTTATTTTGACCCCTTACTCATTCCAAACGCTACCAGTCAAACACACAATGTTGCAGCTGTGTTTCAATTACACAGATCTACTGAGAATTGAACACCCATTAATTTGATATGATTTGTGTAGACATAGGATAGGTATTAGCAGAGATATTTCTGTTTAATTTAGTGTAAAGTTTCTACTTTTGCTCAGTATATATACTTAAAGCCATTAAAAGCGCAACTGATACAAATATTCTTTTTTCTTATACATAGCAACGTAATTCCCTTTGGTTGTGTATATACAAGCTTCCCTAATGTACAAGAACGTTTTAGTAAACATTGAGCTTATTTAAGCACACCTGCTAAAATGTTTGGTAAAAAAATGCCAAATTCATCTAAAAATTTTCTTTACCTTTTTAATCTTTAAATTCTACTCAATTTCAGTTTGTATGAACGTTGTTTCACTCAAACAACAAAAATACGGAATAAAAGACGAAATTCCGTTTACCTAAGGGGCCTAAAAATAATGTTTTAAAGTTCAGTTTTTCGAACATTTTTCGCTAAATTTGAGAAATGACTAAAACTTCAACAAAATTTAATCATTTCTTAATTGGCATACATAAGTTGATAAGTCATTACCTATGGTTATGATTTATCACGATATCAACCATCGAAAATCTCCCACTTTCGTCAACTTCCGGTTTTCATGCTCAAACTTTGGTGGCCATTTTAAAGGTCTAGCTTCAAGACACATTTTTCCAGTTGTGTGTGGTTAAAACATAGAGCATTGCTGAAGTTTTCAGAAAGTTTGAAACCAAAACATCTGGGCAATATCAAGATCTGATGTCCTGATTAATAAGGTGATTTTCCTTTTAGTTTAAAGTATTGGAGATGTGTACCTTCATCACAACATGCAGCCCGGCTTACCTGGACTGCTTTATCAGTACCAAAATGATATTGCCTTGATATTGCGACTATAGTTTCATGCTTTTCATTTCATACAAATGCTAAAAGAGCTTTAAATCTAGGGTAGGTTATATTGTAAAAGTTGCGTTTTTACTGGCGTTGAGTATATTTCAGTATATTACATTTTCAAAGCAAGCTAGTAATGAATCTTTATCACAAGAAAATTCAGGTTGCCACTCAATATTCATTTCCAAATTCCCTGACTTTTCACTTACTTTGACCCCAACCCTTTTTGGATGGTCAAAATTGCCATCTCATCCATCAATAATTAAAAAATTTTGTACAAATAATTATGTTTGGCGATTTATTCTGACATTAAAGAAAAATCTCAAACCAAGAATATTACGAGGGGCATTTGGAAAGTTCTTAGCATGGTCTTATATCTCAGCAACTGATTTACAAACCCTATCATGTTAGGTATCAATTTAAAGAGCTATCTTTCCTCTATGTTATGGCACAAATTTCATGAGGATATTAAAATGCAGACACGAAAAATGTTATTGTGAATACATGTACTGTTTGTATACTGGAAAACGCAAAATTTCAGTGGAAAATATAACATTTTACCTTTTGAAAAGTGTGCAGAACATTAACAATAGTGCATGAAATTAGATAATTATGTACCATTTGGTAGGCCACAATCTGGTACAGTCATTATACAATTGATGACCGAGTTGGATGTTTCTAATAACTTAATACCGGAACAGCAGTACCTAGCATAGCAGTGTGCTAATGTTTTCGACTAAAAATCTCATGTCACAATGCACATATTTTGAAAATATATAACCAACAGTAGTTTAAAAATGCTGTGCGTTGGTATTTTTGTTAAGCACACTTTATGTTCTTAGTATTGAAACCAAAATAAATTTTGTAAACCAGATCAAGGGGAAGATAACTCGTATAATCTTTCCATGGGTCAGAGTAAGTTTAGCTATAAGTTGACCTTCTGGTTTATTTCAATTGAAAACCATGGCAAACAAAAATGTGAAAACACCTTGAGAGTAGAAATCAATCAATTTTGTAATGGTTAACACGTTACCTTGAGAAGCTCTAATGCCATCGACAAAATATGAGGGGTTATGTTACCCCACCCACTTCTTGAAAAGTAGGGGTAGTGTTATAAGGAATAATTTTCTTGAATACAGAACCAAGCAAGCGACACTTTTGCGAGACGAAATGCTTTTTATGCATTGTTCGCTACAAATAAAGCAAAACATATACTCGATAGGCATTTTTCGTGCTCCTGTAGTGACACAATTTATAGTAAAAGTATAAAGAAAATTCGAAAAAAATCCCATTTTTGAGAGTTTATCATTTCTCTTTTAGTCAACATTTTCCGAATGTAAAGGTAGTAGTCGTGCAAGCAGTGATCGTACAATATATTCTAATAAAAAATAAGTTGACAACAAATCGTAAATATGTCAAATCACGATCGCAAATAAGGTCCCCAATTTTCCTTCGCTTTTTTCCAAGTATTTTGCTTAAAATTTCCGCCAGTATATAAACCCCTACCCATTTTGAGCATGCGCTGCACGTGCACGCCAAGCCCTTTTTCGACAAAAATCAAACCATCAAGTAGCCGTTGAATTCTAGTTTCCAAAAATATATTATTTGATAGCATTTTATCAACGCATTGTGAAGTTATAATGCCATGCTAAGAACTTTCCAAATGACCCTCGTAGAAAAGGAAAGTTTCTGAATATAAACTGCTTGTAGTTCATAGAAAATTTCATGTTAACTTTTTGGGAAAAATTTTAAAATCCCTGATTTTTCCCTTGAATTTTTTTGTTATTTTCTTCTTAATTTCCCTGACTGAAATGAAAATAACTGACTTTTCCCTGACCCAGAACTTTTTTTCATTTTCCAAACTTTTTCCCTGACCGTGGCAAGGAATTCATGACCCCAGCCTCAAAATGATTATGTTTTGAAGGTCTGCATCTATTTGATACAAATTAGCCACAAAAACCATGGATGTGTGCATGTAAAGAAAGATGGATAGGCTAAAACTGATTGTTTGTCTGATTTGATTCTTACACCCCATCTAAACAGGGACGGGTCTTCCTGGGTTGAACCAGTACTAAGTTAGGATAAATGTGTCTTGCTCAAGGTCCACAACAGTGACGCGGGTGAGGCTCGAACTTGCAGCCTCTCGGTCTCGAGTCAAGCACTCTACCACTGAGCCACTGCGCTCCCAGGTAGGCTTAAACTGAATATGAGCCGTGGCATGGGATTTCCAACAGTGTGGTATGTGCGACCAGCAAAGCCTCAGATCAGCCTGCGCATACGCGCAGTCTGATCAGAGCCTTTGCTAGTCGCTTGAGTATTCTATGACTATTAAGCTACTGACTGAACACCATTTGGGGTTTCTAAGCTTAAAAGGAGGCTACACAGGCTCGTCTGAGTCTACATATGTCAAAATGCCACATTGTTGGGAAACACATGCCACGGCTCATATATCTTCCACCTTAGGCAGGATAAAATGAACACAGAAGATCCCTGATAGAGTTTTGTTTTAGCTTACCATTAAAACAGCATCAGCATTTTCATGTTGGGCTATACTCCAAACTCCGAGAAACATAAGCACCAAGTTCATATACATATAACTTCCACTCAGGAATGGTCCACTCATCATCCCCCTAAAATATTATAAGAATCTATGACGAGTGTGAGGGTAGGATAGAAAAATCTATC
Organism: Loripinus fragilis; assembly: GCA_964019695.1. NCBI lineage: Eukaryota > Metazoa > Mollusca > Bivalvia > Lucinida > Lucinidae > Loripinus > Loripinus fragilis. The sequence continues at coordinate 5,857,198 of OZ026529.1, forward strand.
CTGAGGATCGCCGTTTTGGCATCATGAGGCTTGCCGAGTGATGACAAAAGGTGATCCCAAGGGACAGATTTTTCTATCCTACCCTCGCATGAATAATGAGTCCTTTTTCTTGCTCACCACTGTTTTAATTTTTTTATTTCAAAATAAGCTTCCAGAAGTCCCTGAATATGCAAGATGCAATTTCACATGACGTTACTTGACATCCTGGGTGAGATAGCATGGGTAAGATAAGATTTTCTATCCCAGGGTAAAATCTTAGATATCCCTATCCGGTGGGCAAGAAAATGATGTCCTGTATTAACCCTTTGTATTCTGATGGATTTTCCTATTCATATTATCACAGGTTTAGAGAAACAAAAATTTTCAGCGGAAAATTGTAAATATTTTCTTAACCATGATTTTAAGTATATGTTTTAGGTGCTCAAAAGATCTGTCTCATTGAGACGATACTTTTGAGTACCCACAACATATGTTTTGGCTGAAAAATAAGAAAGTTAGTTTTCTGTTACGCACTTTTAACTAAAGTCTTGATATTATTGATACAATATGTATGGGACTGCCAAATGTGTACTTTAAAAGGTAAAATTTTCTAAATTATGATGTTATTCTGTCTCTTTAGATTGTTTTAGTCTTAACAAACAGTGCAGACCCGAAATGCAGCTTTAGGGGTTTACCCAAATACAAAAGGTTAACATACAGGTGAATACTATCATCTGGCTTAACTTTTTGCCTAATGGAAATTCTTGCTTTTTTGTTGTCTGCTGATTTTTTTCAAAATCAACTTTTTTGAAAAATTATTTCTGGAATACCATCAGTGTCAAACACTTTGAATCCAGACATTTTGTCGAGTCTGATCTGGGTCCAAAACTGCTAACAAAGGTTATCAGCAGACGACATTAGTAGGCAAAGAGTTAAATGATACAACAGACTTGGAATATTTCATTTTATGTATCAAGGGGACACAAGTTATTTAGAATTTCAACATTATAATGCGTATCAGTCCGTTTTCTATGCAAACAGTGCAGAGCCCCCCCCCCACACCACCACCACCCATTAAAAAAATGCAGCCTAATTTCATCTGGTTCTTTACCATTTGCCAAAGTTCCCAGTATAAAACAGGGTTTAACAGTTCTTATAAATGCTGCAGGGAAGCTGCAATATGGCATCATTTTTTTTTTATATTTAACTTATGAACTGCAAGAGATTGAAAAGAATCAGTCAGATGTTTGTCTGACAACTTCATCCTGATACCATGCTTTGCATGTTAGATATATACAGGCCCCTCGATAAGAGTGTGTAACTGAAAATAATTTTTCTTATTTCTCAACCAAAACATATGTTGTGGGTACTCAAAAGAACCGTTTTTGATGAGACAGTTCTTTTGAGCACTCAAAACACATGTTTAAAAGATGGATAAGAAAATAATCGCAATTTTAAGCAAATTATTTTTTCCTTACTGTGTTGTCAGTACCGAAAATAGATCACTTACCATGGTGTCAGTACATTTAAGAGCTCTTACCATGTTGTCAGTACAGATATTAGAGCACTTATCATGTTGTCAGCACATCTAATAGAGCACTTACCATGTTGTCAGTACAGATAATAGAGCACTTATCATGTTGTCAGCACATCTAATAGAGTACTTACCATGTTGTCAGTACAGATAATAGACCACTAGCATGTTTTCAGTACAGATAATAGATTACTGACTGTGTTGTCAGTACAGATAAAAGATAACTTACCATGTTGTCAGTACATTTAAGAGCTTTAACCATGTTGTCAGCACAGCTAATAGAGCACTTACAATGTTGTCACCACTAACTGTGTTGTCAGCACATCTAATAGAGCACTTACCATGTTGTCAGTACAGATAATAGACCACTAGCATGTTTTCAGTACAAATAGATTACTGACTGTGTTGTCAGTACAGATAAAAGATAACTTACCATGTTGTCAGTACATTTAAGAGCTTTAACCATGTTGTCAGCACAGCTAATAGAGCACTTACAATGTTGTCAGCACTAAATGTGTTGTCAGAATAGATAATAGAGCACTTACCATGGTGTAAGTCAGATAATAGAGCACTTACTGTGTTGTCTGTCAGATAATAAAGCACTAACATGTTGCGGTATAGATAATAGAGCACTTACTGTGTTGTTAGAGCACTAACTGTGTTGTCTGCCAGATAAAAGAGCACTAACATGTTGTCAGTCAGATAAAAGAGCACTTACTGTGTTGTCAGTCAGATAATAGAGCACTACCATGTTGTCGATATAGATAATAGAGCACTTACTGTGTTGTCTGTCAGATAATAAAGCACTTATTGTGTTGTCTGTCAGATAAAAGAGCACTAACATGTTGTCAGTCAGATAATAGAGCACTCACTGTGTTGTCTGTCAGATAATAGAGCACTTACTGTGTTGTCTGTATAGATAATAGAGCACCTACTGTGTTGTCAGTCAGATAAAAGAGCACTAACATGTTGTCAGTATAGATAATAGAGCACCTACTGTGTTGTCTGTCAGATAAAAGAGCACTACCATGTTGTCAGTCAGCTAATAGAGCACTTACTGTGTTGTCTGTATAGATAATAGAGCACTATCATGATGTCAGTATAGATTATGGAGCACTTACTGTGTTGTCAGTCAGATAAAAGAGCACGACCATGTTGTCGGTATAGATAATAGAGCACTTACTGTGTTGTCTGTCAGATAAAAGAGCACTACCATGTTGTTAGTATAGATAATAGAGCACTTACTGTGTTGACTGTCAGATAATAGAGCACTATCATGATGTCAGTATAGATAATAGAGCACTTACTGTGTTGTCAGTCAGATAATAAAGCACTACCATGTTGTCAGTATAGATAATAGAGCACTTACTGTGTTGTCTGTCAGATAAAAGAGCACTACCATGTTGTCGGTATAGATAATAGAGCACCGACTGTGTTGACTGTCAGATAATAGAGCACTATCATGATGTCAGTATAGATTATGGAGTACTTACTGTGTTGTCTGTCAGATAAAAAAGCACTACCATGTTGTCAGTCAGATAATAGAGCACTTACTGTGTTGTCTGTCAGATAATAGAGCACTATCATGTTGTTAGTATAGATAATAGAGCACTTACTGTGTTGTCAGTCAGATAATAAAGCACTTACTGTGTTGTCTGTCAGATAATAAAGCACTTACTGTGTTGTCTGTCAGATGAAAGAGCACTACCATGTTGTCAGTCAGATAATAGAGCACTCACTGTGTTGTCTGTCAGATAATAGAGCACTATCATGTTGTTAGTATAGATAATAGAGCACTTACTGTGTTGTCAGTCAGATAATAGAGCACTACCATGGTGTCAGTCAGATAATAGAGCACTTACTGTGTTGTCAGTCAGATAATAAAGCACTTACTGTGTTGTCTGTCAGATGAAAGAGCACTACCATGTTGTCAGTCAGATAATAGAGCACTCACTGTGTTGTCTGTCAGATAAAAGAGCACTAACATGTTGTTAGTCAGATAATAGAGATCTAAGTCTAGCTCCTAGACTTTGATAAGTTTGTCAATTTTACTTTACTGTTACGTTTCATTCATTAAAAATTGATTTCATATAGCCAGTCTCATCTTTTCTCTCTTTTGACATATCCACACCTAATCACAAATATTGCTATCAGAGAGGAAAGAGGTAGATTAAAAAAAATATCATTTCAAAATGAAATTATCATTTATAAAAAAGAATATGATATCAGACAAGTAGCTAGTCTATAGAGCACTCACTGTGTTGTCTGTCAGATAATAGAGCACTACCATGTTGTCAGTATAGATAATAGAGCACTTACTGTGTTGTCAGTCAGATAATAAAACACTTACTGAGTTGTTTGTCAGATAAAAGAGCACTAACATGTTGTCAGTCAGATAAATGAGCACTTACTGTGTTGACTGTCAGATAATAGAGCACTATCATGATGTCAGTATAGATAATAGAGCACTTACTGTGTTGTCAGTCAGATAATAAAGCACTACCATGTTGTCAGTATAGATAATAGAGCACTTACTGTGTTGTCTGTCAGATAAAAGAGCACTACCATGTTGTCGGTATAGATAATAGAGCACCGACTGTGTTGACTGTCAGATAATAGAGCACTATCATGATGTCAGTATAGATTATGGAGTACTTACTGTGTTGTCTGTCAGATAAAAAAGCACTACCATGTTGTCAGTCAGATAATAGAGCACTTACTGTGTTGTCTGTCAGATAATAGAGCACTATCATGTTGTTAGTATAGATAATAGAGCACTTACTGTGTTGTCAGTCAGATAATAGAGCACTAACATGTTGTCAGTCAGATAAAAGAGCACTTACTGTGTTGTCAGTCAGATAATAGATCTGAGCACTAACATGTTGTCAGTTTAGATAATAGAGCACTTACTGTGTTGTCTGTCAGATAATAGAGCACTACTATGGTGTCAGTCAGATAATAGAGCACTTACTGTGTTGTCTGTCAGATAATAGAGCACTACCATGTTGTCAGTATAGATAATAGAGCACTTACTGTGTTGTCAGCACAGATGATAGAGCACTAACATAATAGAGCACTTACAGTGTTGTCAATATAGATAATAGAGCACTAACATAATAGAGCACTTACAGTGTTGTCTGTCAGATAATAGAGAATTTACCCTGTTGCCAGTTCAGATAATACTAGCACTTACCCGTGACTTTCCTAGGCCTGATTTTGGGGCCGAATAAAGGCCCCTTCCCAATTCAAAAATGAGCAAAAACTTCCCAAAATGGTGTATATCAATCCCAATTTCTTAGTTCTACATTTTGGTGACAATGTCATGGAAATCTGAACATAAATAGCAAAGTTACAGATGCGTTAAAATTTGCATAAATATGTGAATGAAAACATGTTTCCATTCACATTTTTGTGCAAATTTTCATGAATTTTTATGGTACAGCTTTACACTGCTAGTTTCTACATGTATATGGGTTTTAATCCATTTGAAATGGCAGTCCAGTTCTTTTAGACTACATGAAAAATTCCAATTTTAATGACTCAAATAATATTTTCCCAAATTCAACAGGCCTCTGGCCCAGACTCTGTGTTGTCAATCAGGAAAAAGTGCACTTACCATGTTGTCAGTACAAAGTGGACAAACACCACCAACTGAAATCAGAAAACATAAACTGAGATAACCACAGTCGTTTCACTAACAGAAAACAAAAGGGCATCTTGCCTGAGAATGACTGTTTATAAGGTCAGGGAAACGCATTAACTATCCAGTCTTTGATTCGTCAGCACTTTCAATAAGACTATAGCAAAAGTAAATTTGAGGCAAATATACAACACTAGGAGCATTTGCACTCAAGGGTACTACATATATATAGACATTGATAAGATATTGATAGCAATGAAGGCAAAATTGCTGGAAAAGTGAAAAACCTTAAGCTGAGGTTTTATATGATAAAATTAATCTGAGGATTTTATCCAAACCACATGCATATCTCCAGACCATGACCAAAACACCTGTGAAGTTTCAAAAGAATCGTTTAAAACTGTAGGAGGAGTTGCGCCCACAAGGTATCCCCTGTCAATTCACTTTGTTACATATAATGCTTGAAATATGACTAAGATCAACTTGCAAAAAAAAAAGTGACAAAAACTAATCTCAGGATTATATCTTAAACACATGCATATCTTCATACTATGTGTCTTGATCCAGATCTGAACTAAGGGTGAGGTTGGCGCCGTGAAACCGGTTTAAGCCCTCCAGTAAACTATTTGTACTGACCTTTCCAAGGCAGTACTAATTTGTGGATCATTTGTGTTTTTTGTGTCTTGTGTTTTTCATGCTTTTGTGTCTGTTCTTATCTGCCTTGTGGTAACCTGCTGAGAAAGGGCTGTCCTCTTGGCTCTTGTTGAAGATGTTTATTCGATTTTTGTTACTTTCCCAGGAGGTATCCTGGGTCAGGTGTGGTACTTGATTGTATTGTTTCCTGATCTTTGCCATCTTTCTTACTTCCGAAGGGAAAATCTTTTGGGTCCACCAGGATTTGAACCCAGAACTCCTGCGTGGCAGTCAACTACTCTAACCATGTTGCTGAAGAGTTAACCTAACAGCGAGGATGTTAGGAATGGCACTGTCACTACACTCTTCCCCCTTTTATTTTAGAGAGCCGGGCATCAACCGTTTCTACTGACATACAACGCAGTACAGCCTGCTACCGCTCCCACTCCCAGAGGCCAACTCCGGTGTTAATGAATTACTTCTGACAGCGCCCTAGATAAGCTTTTGGGTCAATTGAGTATTTTTGCAACCTCATCCTGGCTATCCTCAAATGCGTACTTGCAAAAAACAATTGCGTTTTTTTTTATATTTGTTTATGCAACATTTTTGACAGTGATTAAACATTTTTTCTTATTGAACCATCGCGAATAATCCTGCATATATTTACTCTCATCGTCTGCCTTTCTAGAGTATCAAACTAGCCGATTTTTATTGTACCTGAAGCAAATCTTGTCCCTTTGTTGACATCGCTTGCATCCACTTGGCAAAAATTTCATTTTCCGCTAATATACTTGACTGGATGCAGATATTTTATTCATAAAATTGGAATTATACTGTGCGCTCGCTGGTAAAAAAAGTATCAATGCCCGACTGGCATTTGTTTATTACACAAATGGAAACGATATGACCAAATGGTACGCAATGACATCGCATGTAATTGCATACCCATCGACAGAATTGCTTCTCGGTACACACACATTTTTTTTAATTGCTTTATTTGAGGATTTTAATTGCGTATTTATGCAAATACGCTGCTTGTCTAGGCTGCTGTTCTGACACCATTAAAGCAATTCCTTAGCATCACAGGTAAACAAATGTACCGCGGTGAAGTGAACGGTGAATTTTAACATTACGGGTAACGGGAAAATGATGAAAAATGGGCTGTATTTATTCATATTCTCCGATTTTTTCACCAGTCTGCCTTTATTTCGAAGGGAAAACATTGTCTTTTGACCCGCCACGATTATTTTGAATAAATAGCACCGATTTTTCTCAAATTATTGAAAAAACTCGGGTTTGGGTGGGGTGAACGGCCATCTGTTTGCAATCATTTAGACGTGAAAGAAATTGTGTCTCCAATATCTTAGGAGCTTTAACACATTAAAATGGTCTTCAAATTCCATATACCTTGACATATTATCAAATTCCAGAATTTTGAATCTGAATTCTGACACATCACACCTCCAAGTTTGACACTCAACACCTTTAATTGGTACAATATACAGCCTGTCATAAGCGCTATCCTTTATAAGAAAAGTCCCCAGCAATTATTACATGTATATGGCATTCCAGCATAGATGAAGCAACAATAGCTCAAGATTTGTATCAAGGCATGCGCGGATCCAAGAGTTTTCGTCAGGGGGGGGGGAGGGGGTCCAGGTCCATCTGTCATAAAAAATCTCTGACAACGTTTTTTTTTAGTTCTTTTTAGAAGTCCTCCACTTATTTTACAGAATGCCAATGGTTTATTTCAAAGAAAATTATAATTTTCCAAGGTTCAAGAGGGACTTCAACATTTTTTCCAGGGGGGGGGGGGGGGGGGGGGCGAGGGGATCCAACTTTTTCTAGGGGGATCCAATTGCTTATTTCCCTATATAATCCCATATAACTTGTGTTTTTCCAGGGGGTTCCGGACCCCTTGCCCCCCACCCCCCCTATGGATCAGCGCATGTAATACTTGTATCAACTGGGTGCTGTGACAAAAGTTAGATATGAGAAAAGGTTATCAATTTTTACCCTCCCCCCCCCCCCCCCTGGGTATCCCTAAATGTATACATGGTGTCTGGGAAATTAACCATAGTGGCCTGACCAGGATCCAAATTGTTTTTCCAGGTTCTGACAACTCTGGGTCAAATCCATTGTATTTAACCTTTTGCATTAAAACTTTACCTGACATGTCATCTGCTGATAACCTTTGCAAACAGTTTGGACCCAGATTAGGCCCAACATTCTGTTCAGGCCTGATACAGGGTTCCCACAAATTATAGAAAGTAAAATTCCCTGACTTTTCCCTGACTTTTCACTGACCAAATTCAAATTTCCCTGACCCAAAATATCGGCATTTGTCAAGTTTTGTGGGTAATCTATGAGATTGGTTAGTGAACAAACAGCAATTTCAAGCAAATGTTCCTGTACAGTGATAAAATTTAAGATCCTTTCATCAAAACTCTTTAGTTGATCTTTTGTCTTCTGGTGATCTTTGACTTACATTCAGTGCTAAAATGCCTAGCATTACTACCAGAGAGCAATCTGAATTGTAATTGTTAACTTCTGAGATAAGACATGTAGTGAGATGTAGATGGATCATTATATAACTTATTAAAAATGCTCTGTTACCATAATGTAAAAGCAAGCAGAACAAAACTGGCTAGCTACATGTATATATTATAAAATTGTCATTTACCACTAACTGATATTTTAGCACCTGAGGCTTCTTCATACATTTAGAAGCATGCTTAAACAAAGTTTTAGTGTTCCATCAAAAGGTGTGGTAGCAGATTTTAGCCTGTAACCAGAGGCATAACCCCATATTTTGAAAGGCCAACTAAATGAAGCGGTCAATTTGTCAATAATTATATAATTTTGTACCCAAATAGTTATATGGAAGGCTCAAGGATTGCCAAAATCAAATGATGCATCCTATCCCATGCTCCAGGAGGAAACAAACAAACAACCTAGATTAACAAATAATAGAAACTTCATCATGCAAATGTTCAATTTGTCTTCACTCACAGTAATGACCAATATCAAAACTGTGGCAGGAGTTGCCTTAATCCATAAATGAACTATTATAGTACAAACATAACCTTTTACATCAGAAAGCAAGCAGGAACCGCTGCCATTTCATAAAGACAAGGATTTTTCAACAACCAAATTTCTTCATGCTAATTGTGTCAATAGTGTGTACTGCCTGGTGAGTAGAGTAAGTATCAAAATGTCTTACAGTGTAATAAGTGAAGCATTACACTTATTAAAACAAACAGGGAAAACTTTCCCAAGTATTCAAAGATACCAATCTGTCAATTATATTTTTTCAGCAACTGTGACCATAGTGTAAAGACAAATGTACCATATTATGATCTATTATTCCATCAAAAAAAATGATCAACACACAAATATAAGCTTAGCCCCCTTCAGTATAGCCCTTATTAAAAGATAATTTCACATGGCATTCATTTTGCCAATACATACTTATTTTTGAAAGCAAAGTATCTGAGATTATAACAAAATCTGTGGTATGAATGAGATGATCAGCACTGTCTCTCTGCATAAGCATATTCTATTAGGATTTACAAAGAGAAATAGCTCTTAAAATGATTTGGCCAGACCCCTTACTGTTGTATTACGAGTATCTTGAGCATATAAATGCATTTGTGACATTTGAAGAAAATTTTATAATCAGCTCTAAAAGATATTAAAGAAACAAAATGCCACAGACAGACACATAGAAGGACAGAAAATGAGAAACATTGTTTCCCCACAGATACAGTTTTCAGTCCCTATCAGTCATGCTTACCACTTTCTGATGAGAATACATTTTCCTAGATTACCATTATACAATTTTGTGGATTTTACATTTTCGTATTCCAAAAAGCATTATTCCTAATATCAGTCCAGTGATTGAGTGTTCTATATCATATTTTGTCTAAAAATTTGGACATCCCTAGAATTAAGACACATTGATCTACTAATTTGAACAGTAATTATTAACATTCAAAAATATGACAAGTTGTTGTCATGAAATTCCCTGACTTTTCCCTGACTTTTCCAAAATTTCAAATTTCCCTGACTCAAATCAAAATTCCCTGACTTTTCCCTGACCTTGAACTTTTTTCACTTTTCACTGACTTTTCCCTGACCGTGGGAACCCTGTGATAGGGGTCCAAACTGTTTGACACTTAAGAGGTTATGACAAGTTGAACCGATGTATTTCATTTTTGTGTTAAACCTTTACATCATGACATTGTCATCTGCTGATAACCCTTTCAAACAATTTGGACCCAGATCAGGCCTGACATTCTGCCCGGACCTGATAGGGGTTCAAACTGTTTGACACTTTAGAGGCTATGACAAGTTGAAGTTGAACCAATGTATTTTAACTTTGCGTTAAACCTTTACATGACATTGTCATCTGCTGATAACCCTTTCAAACAAGTTGGACCCAGATCAGGCTCGACATTCTGTCCGGAGCTGATATGGGTCTAAACTGTTTGACACTTTACAGGTTATGACAAGTTGAAGTTGAACCGATGTTTTTTAACTTTGCGTTAAACCTTTACATGGCATTGTCATCTGCTGATAACCCTTTTAAACAAAATGGACCCAGATCAGGCTCGACATTCTGTCCGGACCTGATCGGGATCCAAACTGTTTGACACTTTAGAGGTTATGACAAGTTGAAGTTGAACCGATGTATTTTATTTTTGCGTTCAACCTTTACATGACATTGTCATCTGCTGATAACCTTTCAAACAAATTGGACCCAGACCAGGCTCGATATTCTGTCCGGACCTGATAGGGGTCCAAACTGTTTGACACTTTAGAGGTTATAACAAGTTGAAGTTGAATCAATGTATTTTAACTTTGCGTTAAACCTTTACCTGACATTCTGTCCGGACCTGATCGGGGTTCAAACTGTTTTACACTTTAGAGGCTATGACAAGTTGAAGTTGAACCGATGTATTTTAACTTTGCGTTAAACCTTTACATGACATTGTCATCTGCTGATAACCTTTCAAACAAATTGGACCCAGACCAGGCTCGATATTCTGTCCGGACCTGATAGGGGTCCAAACTGTTTGACACTTTAGAGGTTATAACAAGTTGAAGTTGAATCAATGTATTTTAACTTTGCGTTAAACCTTTACCTGACATTCTGTCCGGACCTGATCGGGGTTCAAACTGTTTTACACTTTAGAGGCTATGACAAGTTGAAGTTGAACCGATGTATTTTAACTTTGCGTTAAACCTTTACATGACATTGTCATCTGCTGATAACCCTTTCAAACAAATTGGACCCAGATCAGGCTTGACATTCTGTCCGGACCTGATCGATGTTCAAACTGTTCGACACTTTAGTGATATAACAAGTTTAAACTTTGCAAGCATAATGCATCAGTTTGCGAGCATATCTACAGAGGGCAGTCCGCTGAGATGTAACATGATGTGGTTTGTAGTCATTTCTGCACCTGAGATGGGACATAATGTGTCTGTCTGTCTGTCTGTCTGTCTGTCTGTCTGTCTGTCTGTCTGTCTGTCTGTCTGTCTGTCTGTCTGTCTGTCTGTCTGTCTGTCTGTCTGTCTGTCTATCTATCTACAGGGATTTTTTTCTGGTGTCTCAGGGGCCGTTATAAGGCCCCTGTCCCAATGGCAAATGCCTACATTTTTTCCCAATTTGAACAAAAAAATTCCCAATCAGAAGGTCATTTTAATGTAAATCAATATAATTTACAAATTGCCTTCATATTCAATGGACTTTTAATCAAATAAAGCATATGATCAGAAATAAGAGTGATTCAATGCAGTTTAAGCGTCCCTGTTTAAGAAAATACTATAAAAATGAATGAAGAAAATTTCCCAATTTCGGTTAAAATGCCGAAAATTTCCCAAAGCAAAAGGCCCTAGGGCCCCTTCCCAAAAAGGTTGAAAAAATCCCTGATCTATCTATCTATCCTCATATGACTAGGGCCCCTTCCCAAAAAGGTTGAAAAAATCCCTGATCTATCTATCTATCCTCATATGACAGAATGTTTTGAGTTATTATTATTATCATTATTATTATTATTAATTATTATTATTCAGATAAATCGTGCACGCTTTATTTTCTATGCGTGATACATATCAGTACTGAAATGGTATTGCTTAACTGTTGACATTTAGTGCCTGCCATGACTGCAATGATCGATATTTCTGAGTGTTTGGGAAGCTAAAACTCAGTATTTTCTTGTCTTTTATAATGTAATGATTGTTGCAACCTAGTGCAAACTATGATTTGGCCATTGATGAAGATTATCTTGCGGGAAATGCAAAAATCAAAATATCGATAGGAAACAAAATGGCGTCGTTGTCATATTCGGCCAGCCTTGGCAACTGTTGCTAACCGGAAGTGCGGTCCCGAGAATTCCTCCAGGATTCAAACCCAGAACTCCTGCGTGACAGTGGACCACCATGTCGCTAAAGAGTATACACAATAGCGAGGCTGTTAGGTATTCACCATATCTACATTAATTGCTGGTTACCAGTTTACAGGTGGTCAGCAATTGATAAACAGGTAACCAGTACCCCCCCCCCCCCCCCCCCAATACCTGTTATACCTGTTGGCCACACCCTAAAGTGCAGCCTAGGGGTTAAGCGACCGAGTCATAGAAACCCCATGTAATTCTTGAAAATGTCTATCTAGGTTGTTTTTGAATCCGTTCACAGTTGTCGATGATATTACTCGCTCTGGAAGTCGATTCCATGCATTGATCACACGTTGACTGAAATTATTATATCTGATGTTCAATCTTGATCTTGGAAATGGGGGGTTCTGGTTACCTGTATTTACATTACTGACCACTTGTAGACTGGGAACCAGCAATTAATGTAGATATGGTCAATGGCAGCACTGTCACTATACTATGAAAAAACATTTACAATAAATTAGTTGATGTGCACGACGGTCGTGCAACAGTCGTGTAAAAACTTCCTTGTTTCTTCTATCGAATTTCTCGATTATTTTATTTTTTCCCGAATACTAGCCAAAGACAGTTTAGGGAACCAAATACAGACATCAAAACCTCTTTACTACCTTCAATGTGAACTGCGGAGGGTTCATTTTTATCGCTTAATTTGGAAAATATTGATTTTAATTCTGGCTACTTGTCAGCATCACGAGCTTCAGCATAAAGGTCAAGGTCACATATTAAAGGTAAAACAAAAGAAGCATCTTTCTATATATTAATAACGTAAGAGTGTATGATATGTCATATTTTCTTTATTATTTATTTTTAAAAAAAACTGTTCAATTTTCTTATTGATTTTATATTACCAGTATACAAGTACATCTCTTTTTATTTGAGATTAGAAAAGAATTACTAAATACCGAAATAAAGTTTATTTCGCGAAAGATTCACGGCTCGGGTGTGTGTAGTAAAACTTGCAGAACGCCTAATTCTACTCAAGGACAAAAAATCTAAAAGTTGGTTTGTCTATGTCGGTCCAATCCTATCTCAGTACAATTTGCCAAGTACCATTGACCTTTTAAATACTGAAATTTCCAAAGAAACATGGAAGCAGACCGTGGATAAACATGTCAGTGCATATTGGGTTGATAAAATAAAACTTGAGGCAAGTGAAAAATCGTCACTCAAAATTTTGAATACTCAAAATTACAAAATTGGTGAGGTACATTATCTTTGGAAAAATGCAGGCTTTAACCTTATGGCAATCAAGAAAGCAGGCCTCAAAGCAAAACTTATGACAGGCACATATGTTCTGCAGTCAAATCGTGCCAAATTCAATCAGTATTCTGTCGACCCAACGTGTCTACTGTGTGGTGATGACGCTGATGATATGATTCACTTCCTGTTAAAGTGTCCATGTTTGTCGGACCCCCGAGACCAGTTTATGGATAAGATCAGTAGTATTTTGATTGAATACCAAGGGCCAAAAGAACAAAAAGAAATTTTTAAAGACTTTGACTTATTAGCAGCACTTATTTTGGACTGTACAACAATGAATCTGAAAGCCAGTGAAACCCATAGGGAAGACTTTCTACACAAGTTTGAATCAGTCTCCAGAGGATTGTGCTATGCATTGCATAGTAGATGCTTCAGTCCGCTGAATAATGTGAACAACTAAATCAGTGTAAACAAATAAACATTATTAATTGGTGGGGTGCAATTAAGGGCTTATTCACTTATGTGAAGTTCTCCAGACAGTGGAGGAATCTACCAACAACAACAACAAGGTGAGGACGTGGTAAAAGCCGGGACCAAAGCTAGGGACACGAATACGCATCAAAATTCTATTTAACATGCAAACATCAAAGTAAATATTAGATATCGTATATTCATTATAGGGTCTTCTTAAAAAAAGACATGATTTTTTTTATACATCTTGATTTTTTAATCACTAGCACCACCTTATAGCATAGTACACCGGATATAGTGATTAAAGAAGTGATGGAATCAAAACATGCTGAGTTAGAAGGTAAGTATTTCTTCTATTATTTTTAATATTTTATAAGATTCGGTTTAGAGGTTTATAGCGATGACACTGTTGAGACATTGATGTATATTAATGGCAATGAGAAATAGCCAGGAATAAACAATCAGCACTACAATTGACAAAATGACCCTGCCCAATCACTAGTGCTTTACACGACTCTTGCCTCGCTTCCCTGAAATCTGTTTATTTTATCAAATGTTTCCCTAATAGAAATCAATATTAGCGGCTCAACCATCACGAGATACCCAGAAGACAAATCAAGCAAAGCAACCAGCTCTCTCTCCCCGTCAAGATGATTGCAATACTAGAATGGACATAAAGTAACGTACAACAACACATAGAACAATAACAGACTCCGACAATGGGAGTAACAATAAACAAAAAGTCAACAACAACTGAACCACCGCCTTAGAACGGACAGCAGCCTAAGCCACTGGGGGGCTTAAATGCATTTTACTGGTACCAAATCTTCACCCTAGATTCTGCTGTTGTTGAAGTACAAGAAATGTTCAGCTCACATGGAGGCCTTTTAACTAATGCAATGTATCATCATGGAGAAACACTCTAATCAAATTAACACACCATGATGAAACACAGAAAATGGCTCATGACTCACAGATACCCCCCCCCCCCCAAAAAAAAAACAAAAAAAAAAACACACACACACACACACACACAAAAATAAAAAAAACAAAGAGACGCATCAAACCAAAGGGAACCAAAATCATAAAAGTGCAAATTTAGTGCAAAAACATGATAGGGGATATGACATAGCACAGTGCCACAGTACTCAATTAAAGAACTCGATTTCTTTTATTTAAAAAGAAGGTTTTGAATGGAACCATCTTGAGCAAGAGGTCGTACATGCGGAGACAGTAGAGGGCTTCAAGGCCACAAAGACTAGATACTCTCCCCCAGTGCGTTCACGCTGAAACGCCATGCAGTGTAAAGAAACAGAAGTAGAAGGATGGCATGCCAAAGCTACCATGATGTACTGCATTGTACACTATACCGCTTGTGGAAAACCCAACATCACCATATTTCCGCCACACCAGCATCCAGACCAGATGACATGCTAGCAGGTTATGATTTCCTCTTTAATTACATGGCCGTGTGTCAGGCCTCTGACTCAATGATGGCCCTGATGAAAAGTTTAAATTGGTTGGTTGGTGCCTGTCTATGGCTGGCCCGCCTTGGTTCTACTATGGGGTTTGGATACAGAGACCGCATTTTTAGACTTGCATTTGTCAATTTCTAATGATATTGTTTCTACCAAAATTTATGATAAACATGACGACTTTGATTTTGAAATTGTCAGTTTCCCATTTTTAGATGGTGATGTTCCTCGTTCTACATCCTATGGAGTCTATATTTCTCAACTCATTCATTTTGCTAGAGCATCCAGCAATGTTGCTGACTTCAACACTCGCTATAATTTGTTAAAAATAGTAAGTGAGTATGACAGGAAATACCACAATCACAAACTGCAGACAACCCCATGGCACCGCGAGGAAGAGCCGCTCAACCATCACGAGACACCATGAAGACAAATTAAGCAAAGCAATCAGCTCTCTCTTCCCCATCAAGATGATTGCAATACTAGAATGGACATAAAGTAACATACAACAATACATAGAACAATTACAGACTCCCACAATGGGAGGTGTGGTACTTGATTGTATCGTTTCCTGATCTTTGCAACCTTATTACTTTAACAATAAACAAAAAGTCAACAACAACAGAACCACCGCCTTAGAATGGACAGCAGCCTAAGCCATCGGGGGGCTTA
Source organism: Loripinus fragilis (assembly GCA_964019695.1). Classification (NCBI taxonomy): domain Eukaryota; kingdom Metazoa; phylum Mollusca; class Bivalvia; order Lucinida; family Lucinidae; genus Loripinus; species Loripinus fragilis. The sequence goes on from OZ026529.1 coordinate 5,873,263, forward strand.
AATGCATTTTACTGGTACCAAATCTTCGCCCTAGATTCTGCTGTTGTTGAAGTACAAGAAATGTTCAGCTCGCATGGAGGCCATCTAACTAATGCAATGTATCATCATGGAAAACACTCTAATCAAATTAACACTCCATGATGAAACAAAGAAAAGGGCTCATGACTCACAGATAGTCAAAGCTAAAGAAAACCTCAAGTTGAGCCACGGTGGGTCCAGCTACAGATAAGCATCAGGCACCAACCCACCGATTAAAGCTTTACGTCAGAGCCGTCATAAAGTCTGAGGCCTGACCCACCGTCGTGCAATTAAAGAGGAAACCATAGCTATAAACCGTGATTGGGTTTAAAACTAGGCATGCAGACTGTCGCATGATATCCAAATTATATCCAACCCTTATATAACGTTTTACTATTTTTTGAATTGATCACTAAAATTAGGTTTTCCAACAATTCGTTTGAATTTATAGACTAAATCACCATAAAATATAGGTTCTGATATGCCTTGTTGCAGAAGAGTTTTTAACCCAATGTTGTATTTAACAATTAACTCTGAGTGACTGTAGTAGAATTTAGAAAATGCTTTTCGAATTTTATGATATCTATAACCTTGTTTTAATAATTTAGCAGTTAAAAATAAGTTTCTGTTGTTGAAGTCATCAACATTAGAGCACACTCTAGCAAAACGAATAAGCTGAGAAATATATACACCATAGGAAGGAGAGCGAGGAACATCTCCATCAAGAAAAGGGAAATTTACGATTTCAAAATTAAAATCATCCCATTAATCATAAATTTTAGAAGAAACTATGCCATTTGTTATTGACAAGTTCAAGTCCAAAAACGGAGCTTCAGTATCAGAAGAATTCGCCTTATTTAACTGAAGTTCAGTGGGATATATCTGACCTACCATTTGTTCAAAATAAGGATTATCAATATTAAGTAAGTCATCTAAATATCTGGAGGTAGAGTTAAAAGCTTCAATAATATCAGCTTGATATTAACTCAGAAACTTCTTTAACAAGGCTATCAGTATCATAAACTTCGCAAAACATTTTAAAAATTTTATAGACGATACTATGATTTGATTTCTAAATTCCAAGTTGGCATTAAATCTCTTTTGCGCCAAGGACTTTCGGAACCTGATTTCTATGGTGACTTGGTGTATAAATTGAAGAAGATTGTTGGCTCTAATAATTTTTCAGCGCAGTTCATTAAGATAATTTCCCATTATAAAAAGATTGGCTATAACATTAATGTATTGCAACAGACTGCATGCTTGGTGGTCAACCCAATCATGGTTGGCAACTTTGCTTTCCTCTTTAATTGCACGCCGTGGGTCGGACTTCAGACTCTATGATGGTTCCGACTTAAAGACTTATCTATTGATGAGATGGTAGGGGCCTGATGCCTTGGCTGTTTGTTGGGCCCACCGGGGTTTACCTGTTGGATTTCTTTTGCTCCGGTATTCAGTTTTATTTACTGTTGAGTCCTTATCTTTGCTTTATCTCCTTGTTATATCTTGATTTTTATGTTTTAGGAGATGATGCATTGATAAGTCAGGGGTCTTTCATGCAAACCAAATATCTATGTGTCTTGGTCCACATCTGAATTAAGGGTGAGGTTGGCGCCAAGAAACCGGTTTACGCCCTTCAGTAAAATATTTTACTGACGGTTCCAAGGCGGTACTTCTTTTGTGGATCTTTTATGTGTTTTTTTCTGTCTTGTGTTTGCTATGCCTTTGTGCGTGTCTGTTAATATGTGCCTTGTGGTCACCTGTTGGGAAAGGGCTGAACTCTTGGCTCTCGTTTGTGGTGTCTAATTGTGAGTTTGTCACTTTCCCATTGGTATCCTGGGTCAGGTGTGGTACTTCAATATTCCCTCAAACTTTGTATCATTTTTTATAAAACACACACCAACCAGAATGGTACTGGTATCCTTATTAAAAATAGCAGGGTATATAGGACCAGGGCGGAGTTGACCCAGGCTGACTTGACTCAGGCTGATTTGACCCAAGGCCAGGTTGACCCACATTTGCTTGGAAAGGGCTGACCTCTTGGCTCTTGTGTGTAATGTCTAATTGTGATTTTTGTCAATAACCCATGTGGTGTCCTGGGTCAGGTGTGGTACTTGATTGTATTGATTCCTGATCTTTGCCATATTTCTTACTTTACTTACCTGCAGGTGATAAAATAAACTTCATATGGAATTCCTGGACCCCTTTCTTCAAATTTCTAAAGTAAATTTAGGTTTAGGTGGAAGAAGATCTAAATTATTGCAATTAAATAAAATTCTACTATCAATAATTTAAAAAATATTAAATTTCCAAATATTTAAAGCATAAGATTCAACATGCTCTCGCTTGGGCCATAGGACACAGGACACCGTATGGGAAAGTGACAACATCACATATAGGAAAAATAGTAAGTAAGTATGATCAGGAAATACTACAATCACAAACCAAAGACAACCCTGTGGCACCTCGAGGAAGAGCCGCTCAACCATTAGCCCGGAAATATTAAATTTCCAAATATTTAAAGCATAAGATTCAACATGCTCTTGCTTGGACCATAGATTACATAGTCAGGGAGAAGGCAAAGAATCGATACAATCAAGCACCACACCTGACCCAGGACACCGTATGGGAAAGTGACAACATCACATACAGGAAAGCACGGAGGCCAGCCCTTTCCCAGCAGGTGATCGCAAGGCTAGAAGACACAGACAAGACAGCATGGCAAGACAAACACATAATAAAAAAATACACAAAGAACGGTCAGTAAGAAAATAACTGGAGGGCTTTTACTAGTTTCAAGCCATTAAGGCAGGGGAAGAAACCGCCACGGTGTGGTACCTGACACCCCACGAGACCATTGTACGATCAAAATAAAAAACTCCCCAAGAATAGCAGGGTTCAATGTGAGTTATGCCAGCGTAACGGTCGGAGTCTGTTTTAAAAATGTGGAAAGAAGCCACAGTGTCATAGGCACCGGTTCCTGATTTCGCGAATACTTCCGTTTCAATATTTAGCCATACCGAAAAAATGGTAGGTTAACGAAAGTCATTTTTCATGCACAGTTTTTTTTTAAAGCGACTGCCTTGCGAATGATAATAAAGTGTTAAGGTTTGAAATTTAGGTTTTCAAAAGAGGTATTTCAAAACGGTTGATAGGTTCTAGCAAATATTTTAGTTGTCATGAGTTTTCGCGACGCGAGTCATTACGACAAGACAGTTCACCGACAAACAACAGGTAGAGGAAAGATTTTTTATTTATAGATATACTATAAATTTATAGTACATCTATAAATGCATAGAAAATATGGTGATTTCAAAAATAATGCATCCATTTCTTTAATCAATGTTTATAGACTATCTAAAGGAGATTTATTGTTAAAATTAATTTTAAGATATGTAATTAATGGTTTTCTTGCATCATGCCAAGTTTCATTGCTTTAGAATGTTCCGTTCAAAAATTACATGGAAAAATGTCATCAAAATTGTCACAAGGGTAACACTTTTTTGTGACATTTTTCCCTTACCTTCGAATCAACTGTATACTGGGATAATCAGTTTTTGCCAACGTAAGCAGATATGGCTCTGAGAATAGCAAAACAAAATACAACCTGACCAGAAAATGATTTTATAATAAAATTTCAACCTTTTATAACAATGTGTGATACCTTAGACCATCAAAATATGTTATTTAATTTTCAAAAACTTTGATTTGTTTGTGCACCCGTTTTTCAGCCATCTTGAAAATAGTAATCTAAGTTCGACAACTCTTGTTGACCTGAAAAAAGAGGCCTCATAAAGGGTTGGTTAGATAAAAAATCAATAGGTGTTACAAGACAAACCATTTTTTTCTTTCAATGAACCTAAATTAGTGGAAATCTTCTATGATTAAATTGATTGTAATCAAAAATATTTCAGTCATGTCTTTTTTAAATATTCTATTCAAATTCAGATTGATTTGAACCCCAAGGTTCATTGGGGTGCTGCCACACAGACAGTAAATGAAAAAGTAGACATAAAAGCTTTCTTTTATTTACTTTAGGGATACATCAAGCCATTGCAGGTGTAAAAATGATATAATTTATCAAAAAAATCATTTTTAGATATATGGTCCATTCAGCTGCTTATTAGCCAGACCACTTTTTCTGAGTCTTAACATTAATAAGAACCCCCTTATGATAAAATCAATGATTTCCCCACTTGGAACCCAAATACATCACTGAGTGTTCTTACCTCCATTGTGACGATGTCAACAGAAATGAAGCTGGAGGAAGCGATGTATTCACCGAATAAAACATATCAGTATCATAATTTAAAGATTGGGGTTAAAAAGAATTAGTGAAAATGGCGGGAAAACATTGGTGCAGGCAAGTGACCATTATTTTACCACTCAGGTAAAAATTTTCTTACTGCTTAACAACTTTACAGACAGCTTTTCTCCTGTCCTTGGGAATCCCCTTTTCAGAATGAGCCTGTGACTTCAAACAAGTGAAAAAACGGTGGGAATGTTCAATTGGCGAAATTACATTCTTGGCGAAAATAGCTTACTCCACTATATACTACATTCCCATGATATCGACATGTCCATGATATCGTTGTTGTTGTTGTTGTTATTGGCCATTTAGCCAAAGTATCTCTCAGGTATGTTAATTCCCGGTTATATAGTCTCTCCTAGTAAAATCACTCTGGTATGTTTTGTTAAAAGCTTGTGTGTCTGGTTCAGTTGTATAAATCAGTTTTTGGTAATCTTATTGTTTTTGTTATACAATTGACAATTTAGTGAAAGGGCTACTTTGTATTTATATAATGTCTTGAACTTGGATTTCCCGAAGCTTTGTCTGATACACTGTACATTTGCTTGATGAAGCTTTATGTGATCCTCCACAATTGAAGCATTTTGGACTGTTAGAACAATTAGTTGCTGAGTGTTCCTCGACACCAATAGTTATCCCACGATTTTTCGTCTGACTCGCCACCTATCGGTTGTTTACATTTCTGCTTCAGTAACCAGGAAGTCACTCCACACACTCATCAGCAATTTGAAAAAAAAAGTCAAGACTTACTTGTGAGCTCAAGTGATGTTTAAACAATGGTCTTTTATTTCCAATATGCCTTATTTGTCCCTACCCCCAATATCAATGGAACTCATTTATTTGTCATAACAACCAGTATTCAAAAGTATATCTTCTGCTTGAAAAAGCGTCTGCATGACTAAATCAGGTGACAAACCAAAGTCACATGATTGCCGTAAATGGAATCCATATTTTTAGAAATAAAAGTATGGGAAGCCTTAACTGTCTGAAAAAGAGAAATCTTGAAGCTGAGACAGAAGAGTGTGTTCGTCAGGTTGGAACAATGGGAGTATTTGTCATTTTTCTTCACACTGGATGCATCTTAAAACTTGCACAGAAGTCAGAGTGTTGAGAAGGGGCAGCAAATCCAGGTGTTCTCACTGCATGTGTACACTAAAATTAAGCAGGTCTGGTCCGTATATGAGACTTGTTAAAATTGTAATTTTTTTATTTTATTAAGATGTGATATCTCATTATATACTGCTACTTAAAGATCATTTGATTTTTTGGCTCAATGTTTTGTCAATATTAAGTCCTTATTGGACCCTTAACAACAAGATCGCCAAGCATCAAACCTTTTGCCTAAATGGCTGCCCATAGAAATGGCATTCATGCTAACATGTCGATATCATGGTAAACTCCCCTTATGGTCACATGTCCAGCATGGCATCCGGTCAGCAGGAAATTTAAACACAGAGAAACTATTGACCAACATTCAAAATTATGAATAGTTAGAGGGCATATTACGGTAAAAGTATCAAAGAAAGAAAAGGTTTGAAAGTTTATCTTTTATTAGCAAATGATTGATAAGCATTAAGGGTGTTGATACCATGGAACTCCGGGCTAAATTGTATTAAACACTATTCATGTATAGTCAAATGGCGAACTGCAGTTGAAATATAGCATAAAAGCTGTAGGAAAATAATCTATTTATTTTTTTAAACCAGATAAATAGGAAATTTTTAACCTTTTATAAACACACCCTTTCAAATTTTTATCATACAGAATTCCATATGATTGGAGTAAAGTGAATTGCCTCTTAAAATATACAAAGCTTTATTCATAAGGAATGCTGTTTTTTTTATGACTAGCAGTCTTTTAGCTATCTAAAGGAACCAACTTGCCTATAAAACAACAAGTATGATTTTATGTAGCCAGTACTGAATAAAACCACCCAGATATGTCACAAGTGTAACATTTAAGGTTTCAATCATCAGCATTTTAATTTGTTTTGCATTTCATAGCTTTTTTGCTGTTTTTCTGGTCAAGGGAGCCCCCAAAAAACATTATGAGGAATTGTGGTGAAATCCTTAAGTTGCTGACTGAGTGGCATGATTTAACTGATGTCACAAGTGTAACACATTTTAGGAATATGTGATAAATGCATATACATGGCAAATTTTAAATCAAATATTACTTCTTTGGTCTTTTTAATAATTCTTGAATGCATAAATTTAATTTAAACACAGCAAGAAGTCAACAACTTCACCAAATATGTATTCAATACTAGTTACGGTCCAGCAGGAATGACACTTCCTCAAGCCCATATACTAGTTTCATTATGAAGCTGGCCATCATTGAGCTACATTCTGGGATAGGAATCATGCTAAATTCAACACTGAAGAAATCAGACAGTCTAAAACTTGACTATAGCTTGATTTAGACAGGTAGACTTTAAAATGTGATTTGTGTCACAAGTGTAACATATATTATGGATTGACTTCATCTCACTTTTTCTTGTGTTTGGTCAAAGGATGATCTATTCAACAATTAATTTGATACTCTTTGGTATTTTAGGGTAGATATTCTCTCTTTAGATACAAAGAAAACACAAAAAGGTGTAACCAAAAGAATAAAATTATGCACTAACAAGGAGGGAAAGGTATTTTTTCACAATTCAAAAAATATTTACAGGAATTTATTGAAGAAAACCAAAAAAGACGCTCAGTTGTACATACTATAGTAGATTATATAAAGTATAAGTGATAAGAAAAGACAAAAGTGACAAAATCAGTTCCCTTGTTTGCTTGTCACAAGTGTAACACAATTTAGGGACGATCCTTCTGTGATATCTATTAATTTATAGAACGATTTTTCTATGCATTAATAGATGTACTATACATTTATAGTATATCTATAAATACAAATCTTTCCTCTACCTGAACAACATCCTCACCAGCGAAGGTTTCCTCGTATCTACCTTTCGATAAACCCTTCGCCTCACGACCCTCAAAATTTATTATTAGCGCAGACTAATCGACCAATGAAAACGCCAGGAAGGATTTTTTCGATAATCCCTTCCTGCCAATCAGATTGAATGTAGCAGTTTATGGGCATCTTATGTGCACCGCCTGCTAAGTCTCCATAAGTCCAGATAAGCAAAGATTTTGGTCGTAAAATTATTTATTTTTCTTCTATAATTAGGTTCAAAATTATGTTATGGGTGCTCAATATAACCGTCTTAATGTGACAATTCTTTTGAGCACATTAAACGTACATTTTAGTAGTTAAATAAGAAAACTGAATGTAAATTAATCGCGCCGTCTTATCTGGAGGCCTGTTGTTTATCGATTTTTTGCACCGCTTTGTGATTGATCATATTAATTGTTGCTATTTTCGGCTTATGACGTATTCAATCGGAGGAAATCAAATCTGTGAGGCCAAGGGTTAGATTAGACAATCGCAACCATTGGTAGGACAAGATGCCTGAACAACAGTTTACCTACAAGAGATCAAGAACGTTTTCTTGTGATTCGACAGAACTGACATTATTCATATTTACCTGCATCCCTTTAGCGAAGGCGTGTGTAGTGTTTCCCCTAGGCCTTTTTAGAATGGTGCTGCGCCATGCCCTTTTCTTGTAGCTCCATGCCCCTTCTCCCTTGCGCCATGCCTTTTTTCTGACTGATTGTAGCCTGTCTATAAAACAACAGTCATTTTTCTAGTATGAAAAGTCCATTTTCCTTACTTACTACCGTAATCCGAGATACCAGCTATTTTCAGTAAACAGGTGACCAGCTGATTATGTAAGATTATGTAAGAAATTTGTTGACTGTCCAGACAAGACAAGACAATGCACATGCCTTTGACAGTGTCATCAAACAGATTTACTGATAGATTTACACAATGTACACCCTTATAATTCTTCTTTGTTAAAATAATTTTGTGGAACTTCCAACTTTGTGAAATAGTCTGTTTTTTTGTTGTTTTTTTTGTAAATTAAATGCTTTATAACTTCACTTGATATGTAATAAAATTATATATTAATAGATCTACCTTTTTAATTTTGTTGAAAAAGAAATATTTCTGCACCAATTAATTTTTTATCAACTTACCTCCCTTGAAAATATTATTGCATTTATTTCCCTTTGAACATAACATCAAAACGAGGCCCTCCCAGGGGTTCAGGCCTTTGGGGGAAATAAAATGCTAGAATTTGAGAGGAACAAGGACAGGGAACATTAAGATATTATTTTTTGCTGGGTAACAGAAATCATATTGCATCATAATCCCTTGGTTTTTTTTTTGAAAAAAGGACATCTTTTTTGGAGGATCAAAGGAAAGAATGTTGGATTTTTTTTATTCAATTCGTAACAGGGAACAAAAGTATTATTTTTTTTGGTTTTGGGGTGGGGGGTGGTAGGAGGAGGAGGAGGGGACAAAGACAGAGATTTGAAGGGCAGAAAAAGAAATTGGTATAATCAGAGAACATAGGAAAACTAGTGGGGAGGAGGGGGGGACAAGCCAATTTATTTCAGGGGAACTAGGGAACAGACTACCAGTTTATTGTAATAAACATTCAAAGTAGGGTTGCATGCAAAAATAAGCCTAAGCTACCACACTTATCGCAACGTTAATGTGCCCTTTTTGATCACTCAGCGCGTGCTCAGACGGTTCTTTTGAGTTCCCACAACATATGTTTTGGTTGAGAAATAAGAAAAATAATTGTCAGTTAGGCACTCTTATCTGGGGGCCTGTAAATAACCCTACCTGGCAGTGTTAGATTTAGGCTTGATTTCTATTGCGTCCCTGGGACCCAGGGCATCAACAAAAGTTGAGTCCCATATATATTTTACTGAGTCCCAGAAAGTTTCCCAACCTATTTTTTTTTTCAATATTAAACACAAAGAAGTTAGCTAAAACTATCAATTAACCTTAATCTCAAACATTTTCAGTTTACACTAAGGGATTGACGATCGATTAAAAAAAAAGCAGACTTAGCAGTGATGGAATCTTTGACTATTAAACTTTTTCGCTTTTAAAAAGTCTTTACTTGACACTCTAGACCAAGATTATTTTTCTTGTGCCTGTTGAAATATGCTGAACCTGTCCGTGAATACATTTTTAACGAATAAAACATTGAATTGTGATAGTATTGGCTTCAGAATACACTTTATTTAGTTATTTAAATGTTTCTAGTGTGATTCCTCGAGGCAAACGCCATTTTTACCCAGCAAATCGATTTTGGGAAAACCGTAAACCATTATTTATAGCTGAGCCTTGTTCTGATTTCAACCATTGCTATGAACAACGGATCACGGAAAACCATAACTGAATACTATTTATAGCAGTCTCTTTGTGAAAAGTACAAAAGACCGATATTCAAGGGTTTTAACTCTCTTCACTATTGAGCTGGCTTAGATGTGTTGAAAGTCCACTGCTTTTGATCGTGTGTTCCATGCTACTTGTCTTTTTTGCATGCCAACGATTTTCGTTGCGTATTTAGATATTATTACGGCGTAAACGCAAACACTGCTACCTGGGATGGTGCAATACCCTGACGGAGGTATGCGGACACAGACAAAGAGGTACTAGGGTATAATAAATTGTGAATTTCACCCTTGGTAGAGATATTCTAACACATAAGAGCTATTCATAGTACTGGGTAAAAGGCTGCGTTGTGGTTCTTGAGCAAGACACATTTATCCTAGCTTAGTACTGGTTAAACCCAGGAAGAACCGTCCCGCATAACTGAAAGATTGTTGAGTGGACGTAAAGAATCAAATCAAACAAACAAACAAACAAACTGGGTAAAAGGTACTGGGGTATAATCAATTGTGAATTTCACCCGTGGTAGAGATATTCTAAAACAGACGAAACTATTCATAGTACTGGGTAAAAAAACAGAATCATTGAATGTGGTTTGGGTTAAAAAACAGAACATTTAGCGAGCTGATCAATACACTGATTTGTAAACAGAGCAGTAACAATACAAGAGCATTTGTCTGTCATGCCCTTATTTTGCACTGGTGCTAATCTAGGTGTAGTCCCCTACCAAGCTTTTGGAAGAGCTCAAGGCTGTCCAAGGACAAGAACCTGGCACCTCTCGATAAATATTTTTTGCTTGCGAGCTTAAAAGAGTGCGGGCGACGCCCCCAGGGAGGGTGAGGGTTATGGGCCGTCCCTGGGGGGCATGTTAGTTCATACAGGAGATAAACCATACACATGTTAGTTCATACAGGAGATAAACCATACACATGCTAGTTCATACAGGTAGTGATAAACCATATCAGGGATCAAATTTAGCACTTGCTAAATGCTAGTAGTTTTTCCCCAAAAGCAAGCTGAAATTACTATCACTTGCAATTTTTAGCAAGTGAATACAAGTTGTTCTCACATCAACTTATTTTCCACTTATTTCCAAATTATGCATAAACTTGAAAAACAGTATAGATCCTGATCAGCCAGCTTCTTCATAAGCTGGCTGATCTGGATCTACACTGTTTGCAAGGTAACCAAAATGTGATTTCAGAAAGGCAATAATATGTTAAATAAATTTTTGCCACACATCTTGTCAAAAACATAATTACATGTATTACTAATTGAATTTGTTCAATTTTCTAATTAGCAATATATGGAGTGAATTTATAAGCAAGTTCATTATCAACTTTGGCAAGTAAGAGAAAAATGATCACTTGCTATTTTAGCAAGCGGTTAAACTTCTAAAATTTGATCCCTGCATATACATGTCTCTTAATACAGGTGATAAACCATATGCATGCTAGTTGGCCCCATAACATGTATATTTCGAAGAAACATGGGCTGGGACTTTCCTGGGTCCATTAAGCTGCCCCCATGCTCTCTAAGTTTTGAAGAAACACATGGACTAAGAGCTTTCCTGGGCCCATTTAGCTGCCCCCATGCTTTGTAAGTTTTAAAAAAAAAATACAGGCTGGGATCTTTTTTGGCCCAAATAGTTGACCCGATACTATGTAAGGGCGAACATTAGCTTTGAGCTTTCCTGAGCCTGATTAGTTGGCCCCATACTATGTAAATATGAGCATATGCTAGAAGCTGCCCATTTAGCTGCCCCTTTGCTTTGTAAGTTTGGATCTTTTTGGGCCCAATTAGTTGGCCCCATACTACGTAAGGGTGAACATAAGCTGGGAGCTTTTCTGGGCCTAATTAGTTGGCCCTAAACTATGTAAATAGTCAATACAAGCTTAGCTTGGGAGCAAATTAATATGAATTTCTGCCTTGTCCCAAATTAAATGGGACCAGGTCGGACAAGTCGGGCGTGGTATTTCCGCACCCCTGATTTAGACATGCTTAGCATGGCTGACCATTTTTTCAAAGGGAAGTAACTATTGGTTGAGTGGGAGCTATGAATACATTGTGTTATCTGTAACTCAAACACATGAAAATGATCATGCTCATAAATGTTAAAATGCCAACAATTGTTGGCATTTTAACATCTATTAGCATGATAAAAGCATCTGAGAGGTTGAACGCTACGAAAGTCTTTATTTTTCAGCATTTTAGTTTTTATGAGCTGTTGAGTGGAGTTGAGCATTAAAAAAAAAATTTTTACCCTGAAGGCCTGGTCACAATCTCTGTAGGGCCAAATAAAAAATATGTGTGGTCCAGGTTACACCCTGAAAAATTAGGGTAGGTAGGTAAGATACTATTTTTTGGAATATTCAGACCTGCTTGGAAATAAAATAGGATAAAAATGGTAAAAAAGGGCCTATTTGTGAATAACTATATAACCTTGTTTTAATCCTTTTAGACTGAATGCATAGAAATTTAGATTTCCATTTCAGGTGGTCATTTTGGTACCAGTATGTATTTTTTCACTAAATTCTGAAGTTGGAAGAGAATAGCAGAACAAAAATTATTTTGTTCTGCTATTCTCTTCCAAATTCAGAATTTGGAGAAAAAAAGTGTAGGGTAGTTGATAAAAATTTAAGGTAGGTGAGGTTACCTGAACCACACATAATTGAGCTGTGACATGAGTTTTCCAACAATGTGGTATGTGCGACCAGCAAAGGCTCAGACCAGCCTGCGCATATGCGCAGTCTGATCAGACTTCAATATTCTACGAGAGTTAAGCTATTGACTGAGAATTATTTGGAGATCCTAAGCTTAAAAGGATGATGCACAGGCTCGTCTGAGTCTTTACTTGTCAAAATACCACATTGTTAGAAATCTCATATCGCAGCTCATATTATTTTTCTTGGCATAGCCAGTTTTTCTCATGATGTGGCTTGTTTATATTTCAGATGAGTGTGTTCATCAATAACAAGTTCACTTATGCCTTGCGAGTAGGTAAACAGTTGGCAGCTGTTACTGGTAAGTGTTGGTATCTGAGATCATTCAGATGAGTGTGTCCATCAATAACAAGTTCACTTATGCCTTGAGAGTATATAAACAGTTGGCAGCTTTTACTGGTAAGTGTTGGTTTCTGAGACCATTCAGATGAGTGTGTTCATCAATAACAAGTTCACTTATGACTTGCGAGTAGGTAAACAGTTGGCAGCTGTAACTGATAAGTGTTGGTTTCTGAGACCATTCAGATGAGTGTGTTCATCAATAACAAGTCCACTTATGCCTTGTGAGTAGGTAAACAGTTGGCAGTTGTTACTGGTATGTGTTGGTTTCTGAGACCATTCAGATGAGTGTGTTCATCAATAACAAGTTCACTTATGCCTTGCGAGTAGGTAAACAGTTGGCCGCTGTTACTGGTAAGTGTTGGTTTCTGAGACCATTCAGATGAGTGTGTTCATCAATAACAAGTTCAGTTATGCCTTGCGAGTAGGTAAACAGTTAGCAGCTGTGACTGGTAAGTGTTGGTTTCTGAGACCATTCAGATGAGTGTGTTCATCAATAACAAGTTCACTTATGTCTTGCGAGTAGGTAAACAGTTGACAGTAGTTACTGGTAAGTGTTGGTTTATGAGACCATTCAGATGAGTCTGCTCATCAATAACAAGTTCACTTATGCCTTGCGAGTAGGTTAACAGTTGGCAGTTGTTACTGGTAAGTGTTGGTTTCTGAGACCAATCATATGAGTGTGTTTATCAATAACAAGTTCACTTATGCCTTGCGAGTTGGTAAACAGTTGGCCGCTGATACTGGTAAATGTTGGTTTATGAGACCATTCAGATGAGTGTGTTCATCAATAACAAGTTTAATTTCATAGAATTGTTCCTCTTCATGCTCTCTACCAAAATTGCACAATGGTATCATGGCTGCGCTGAAAAGGGGTCTGCCAGAGCTCTAGATAAGAAATATCTTTAAACCACTGGTCCAAATTCAAAATAATTTCAGTTTCCTCATGATGCCCTCTACTAAAATTGATCAGAATTTCTTTAGTCACAGGCCACTAGACTATCTACTTGTGTGCGAGGATTCAGGTGAGCGGTCCAGGACCCTAGGGCCCTGTTATTTACATCAATGTGACTTTGACTTTTCCATGTAAAAACTTTAATTGAAACTGCTGAACCGTCAAAGATTTTTGGAATACTTCCCCCTGACATTATAAACTGTCATTCTCAGGTGAGCAACCCAGGGACCGAGGGCACTCTTGTAATTTATCAACACACCAATTTTGTTTGCTTAGCTCTCTGCCTACTAGTGTTGTCTGCTGATAATCTTTGCAAACACAGTTTGGACCTAGATCAGGCCCGACAAAATGACTGACCTGATGTGGATCCAAACTATTTGACCCTGATAGTCTTACTGAAAAAAGTCAGCAGACAAGACCAAAGGTAGTTAATAAACTATTAATATGTACTCATAATCTCAAATTACCATGGGCAGTTTTCCCTTGGTATTTAGAAATAATGACTTTTCCCAGAAAAACTCTGTGCCCATGGTATTGTTAGATAAATAGAAATACAGTCCACTCTCGATACCTCGAATTTCAAGGGACTGAGCAAAATTTGTCGAGTTATCAGTAGTTCGAGTTAACCAAATCATGACGTATAGCCACCATTTTAGGACGAAATAAATCACATTCAACTTGTCCATTAATAGATCGTTATTGGGAGCTATTACAATAATGAACTGTGGGATGAATTGATCCAAGAATCAATTGACATTTGGAATTGAAGAAAAAAAAAAAAAAGAAAGAATAAAAAGGGGAAAAATAGAATCATTTTTCAGGTACCACTGCAAGACAAAATGAAATAAACAAAGCATTTTCAGGTCAAAGTAAGTATCGGCAACTGGTCCCGCTGTCGCAGGTTTTACCCTTTCGTATGTCGTGATATTTTTAAGCCCCAACATTTTTGTCGGCTTGATGTGCATATGCCTTTCCAATCTATTTTTGTCATGACATGACCAATGTCCGAAAATAGCCTTACTCGCACAACTCTCCCGTGCCTGAAACAAAACGCTGCATCTGTTTTCAAAAATTGAAAAAATGGCCCAATAAACAATTAAACTATACTTTGGCCTTATTTAAAATGAGCAGTCATCGGACAGGCTTAATACTCAATAGATTGCTCAAATATGACACATTAGCTCAAACCGTCACTTACATGAGATAGACATGTACCCGCTTTGAAGTTGTACACAATAGATCAATAGAATTCGCCGACCGCATTAATTCTACAACACACTAATTTACAACTGCATATGTCACATGCGTGGACCAAGTGATCAAACAATTGTGGTTTTTAAATTAAATGGGGATAATTAACGTTTAAAACGGTGGATAAATTGGAGACACATTCAGATAAAAAGGTAAGTTTATGACTGTCTTCTTCTATGAAATGGAATCGAGTTAGGCGTTGTAAAATACACTAAAATTGATAGGCGGGACCAGTTTTTCGTAACAAGTTATCAGTTTTATTGACTTAGTCGTTATCGAGATAAACATTGTGGAATTGCAATACTATATAGGGGAAAATACAGGGACCGGACCATCGGGTCGAGATAAGTGATAGTATTGAGTTATGCATAGTTGAGTAAACGAGAGTCGACTGTATATGACTTTTCCCAGGGGAAACTCTTTGCCCATAGTATTTTGAGATAAATAGAAAAATATGATTTTTCTCAGGGGTAACTCTGTGCCGATGGTGTTTATACGCCTACCAAATGCTCGAATGCTCAACTGTTATCTGGTTGAATATTAAAAACAATTCATCCAGGAAGAGAATAAAAAATAGGGGAATGTCATGCAACAGACTATGCATTCCTACATTTGTGATATAAATTTGAGGTCAGAAAGTTCTCTCTTTTTGTCAGATTTACATTTCCCGTAAAATAGGTGTACCAGAGTTCGACAGGAACATCTTTATCGCGTGAAAAGTAAATATGACCTAATGAGAATACTTTCTGAGCTTGTATTTATACCACAAACCCAGGAATCCATAGGCTGTTGCATGACATTCCCCGATTTTTGATTTTCTTCATAGAGCAGTTGTTTTTAATATTCAACCAGATGTTGAGCATTTGAGCATTTGGTAGGCCTGATTTAGAGATAATAAGAAATATACGATTTATGTCAGAGAAAACTCTGTGCCCATGGTATTTAGAGATAATAAGAAATATAAGATTTATGTCAGAGAAAACTCTGTGCCCATGGTATTTAGAGATAATAAGAAATATAAGATTTATGTCAGAGAAAACTCTGTGCCCATGGTATTTTGAGGTAATAAGAAATATAAGATTTATGTCAGAGAAAACTCTGTGCCCATGGTATTTAGAGATAATAAGAAATATAAGATTTATGTCAGAGAAAACTCTGTGCCCATGGTATTTTGAGGTAATAAGAAATATAAGATTTATGTCAGAGAAAACTCTGTGCCCATGGTATTTAGAGATAATAAGAAATATAAGATTTATGTCAGAGAAAACTCTGTGCCCATGGTATTTTGAGGTAATAAGAAATCTTTATTTATTTCAGATAAAAAGTGCCTGAGTGCTGTAAGCTCAAGAGTTACTTGTAAAAATATTCCAGCTTCTATAGTGAGTCAAGACTACATTAACCAGTCCAAGTTATCATCAGTCAAGCCAGCCCTGGTAAAAGATTCTGGCAGGCTAATCAATCACAACAGTCAGTTAAATGAAGTTTGTGCTAACTTTGACTCTATTTCCTTCAATGTTTATTGTAAAAAGATTCCGAATGTGACCATAAATTGTTTAACTGTTGGGAACAAAGAGATTCGTGATAACCCAAGAGTCCCAGGGTTAACATTTGAACTCCCCAAGTTGCCAGGGTCATGTGCAGAGATAACCACGCCTACTCATGCTACTCAAGTCACTTCATTGGTTACTCCAGGGACCAATGATATTGTAAAAATAACTCCAGGTGTTGAACAGCCAAAGAAATATGCTAATTCAACAACTCTTAAAATGAAACACAAGCGAATGAAGAAGCATCGATTGAAAAGAATGCGAAAACGTTTGGAGTCCATCCACAAGAAGGCAAGGTATATAATCAAGACGAAAAAGGAGAAAAAGTTTGCTAATAAACTAAATCAGTTGAAAGTGATGGGTGAACAGTTCGATGCTGAAAGATTTGTCAAACAAAAACTTCAAAAAGCAAAAAGGGGTGGATATGCTATCAATATACTGGAAACAGCAAATTGGAGATAGATTCAGGGCTTCTGATGAGAGGGGGCAGTTCCCTAGTAAACACTTAAAAGTATGCCACAACCTGCCCACCAGCAAATTGGTATTTTTGAATGGCGTTTCGCTGGTGGGCCGATGGCGGCCCAACACTGTATGCTTGCAAGTCAAAACATAAGGGAGTTGGCTCCATGAGACAGTTCTTTTGGGAAATTAAAGATTACGATTAAATGGATTGATAAGAAAATAATCAACATTCTACAATCTGAATTTTTGCTTAAATGGCTCTGTGTATTTTAACCCTAGTGATGAAATAAAGACTGCTGTTCAAACCTACCTTAATCTTTGCATGCTGGGTAATTTTCTCATGCAAACATAGTTTGTTGGGATACAGTAAAACCTGTGTAAAACGGCCACTCAAAAATAGACAAAACAAAGATCTTAATGACAGATGCTAACTGAATGAAGGTAGAAAGTATTGCAGAATGCCCCCATTGGAGCATTCTGCAATAGTTTTGACCTGTGTTGAGCGATAATTGATCTTGAAAACCAATTTTCGGTCTTTTTTTATAGTGTTGGTTTTAGACAGGTTTTACTGTATACTGCTTCTATTTTGTCTATCCATCCATCCATCTTTCCATCTGTGTGTCTGTCCACGAAATTTTGGGTTTTTCCTATACCTTGGAATCTCCTGGTAAACTTAACCCATAAAGCGCCAAGAAAAAATTCATCTGAAAAATGATGTCTGCTGAAGTCGTCTGCTGCAAATAACTGCCTAACATTACTGACTAAGAATTTCTAGCGATAAGGCGAGCAATCTCCCTAAACGAGACGTTCGTTTTATTTTGTTGAAATAACGACTGGAGAAACTAGGCACATTCAGCAAATATATATAGACGAGCCGTAGATGCACCATTGCCCCCGAATTTGTATATTTAAAATGGGGTTTCCTTCATGCATGTAATAACTCTACTTCTTATTGAATGAGAATTTATTTTGATCATCAACTGTGAATGTTATTCAGTAACATATATGGGAACTAGACCGTTAAACAAGGAACCACGCTATGTACAGTAAAACTATTTATACAGTTGATGTACAATAAAAATGACCATCTTGCAAAGTGGTCTATTTTTGTCAGATATTTGATGTCTTCTTTCGCTTATACAACCCCTTTGCCCCCCTAGACCCAAGACGCCCTTTACATATGTTATATATTTGTATAGGGACATTTAATTATCCAAAGGGCGTCTTGGGTCTAGGGGGGGAAAGCATCTAAAAACAAACTGAAAGAAGCCAGTTTCATCTTTTCAATGACAGACGTCACAATTTTAAGTATATTTCGTAGGCATGCGCAGAAAGAATACCGCAAAGTTTTGGAAATAAAGGGCACTCATTTCCTTAATATTTTAGCACTTTAACTTTTTGAAAACCTGCAAAGGATTAACCAAAACTCTCGTCTAATCGGCACCATGTCTAAAGACGTAAAATGAGGGGTGGGAGTAGCAGGCGCAAGTTTTCACAGCTTTGAAAATGACGAATCACGTTGAAACCTATGTTGAGGTTTTCAATGCATATTTTACTACGGAAACAGTCCAATTTTAAAAACATTAGGGCAATTTGAAAATTTAGATTTTGTAATCATGTCAACTAGGGAAAATATACGCCTTATTGCTAGAGCTCCTTTAAGTATAGAAGGAATCAGGGTGGACCCAGATCAGACTGCTCCTATAGGAGCAGTCTGATCAGGGTCCACACTGTTTGTCATAGAGGCTTCTTAAACATTTCAGCAGACGAGAAAAGCAGATGACTTTTGTTGCGATTGGCGCTTTAAGGGTTAAAATATTTCACAAGCATGTCCCACTCAATGAGACAACATATACTTAAAGAATAAAGATACCTAACTGATGGAAAAATATTTTTTGCGTAGTTATCAGGGTTCAAGCTGGGCCCTGACAGAAGGGAGAAGTGACTTCTCCCTCCAGTAATATTAGGGAGAAATGACAGTCAGATAGGTAGAAGTTATAGCGTAAAATTACGGCATTTTCTGTCAGTTTAGAAGCAAATTAGCTATTACACATACTATTGCCATGGAAGGAGAAATATGATGCAGTGGTAGTAGATTGTCACCACAGCTTGCGTTTGTACGGTGACAGAATGAAAAAGAGACTCCCTAAAAAAATTTTTTTTTTTTTTTTTTTTTTTAAGGGAGACTCCCACTTCTCCCTGGGTCCCATTTAACAGGCATGAGAAAGTTCAGGATTGATCAGGATTTCCTGATTGAGCACTGGCATATGATTTATATAATAGCAGTTGTTTTTGCTGAAATTTATTTTTGAATGAAGTTAAACTCAATTTAAGATATAAATTAAGCCTAAACTGACTGGTTTCTATTGATATTTTGTGATTTAAACCTTTAATAAGTGATTTAAAAATTGCCTTTCTCTATTTTGCAGTCAACCGACATACTTTCCTGATTGAGAATGGCTGACTGTTCTCATCCCTGATTTAAGTCGAAATTTCGGCCCCTAGGGTGACATTTTTGCCCTAGTCGCCCCCTAGCTTAGTCCCTGGTTATATGATGTTTTGATTTAATATCTTTTTAGTCTAGAATGTGCTTAGTGACTATTAATGGCATGTGATGAAATGCAAAAACGTCACTTTAACGATAAAATTAACGCCACAAGATGAAAAAACTTAAAATCGAAAAATGTGACGTGGGTGTCAGAGCAAAGATCATGACATTCAATCTTCTTCATGATTTGTTACAACATGGCGTAGACTCCTTAATGTGCAAACAAAAAAAGCATTGTATCATGCTGAAATGTCAGTCAAGTATTGCTTTAAAACCAGCTACTGGAATGCAAGGATACACAATGACAAAGAATTAGCATTTATTGTCACTTAAAGCCATCGAGTTGGTCATATTGGTGCATTACGGGATTTATCGAACCTAAAGATAACAAGACATGCTTTGCTTGCAAAATTTACCTTACAGAACCCTTAGAATTGTGTCAGTGGGACGCTACTTTGACATTAGTCAAACTGAACACAGCACAAATTATGTCTCCCCCCCACCCCCCACTGGCCTTGCGTCTGTCTGTCACAAAATCTTGTCCGCTCTATAACTTGAAAACCGTTAGAGATATTCAACAACACTTCATACACTTTTAAAGCACATTCAGACGACGTGTCATGCACAAGAACCAGAACTCTGCTTTAGATATTTTGGAGTTATTTCCCTTTGATGATTTGCGATGCTATTTTGTGTCGGCTCTATAACTTGATAACCGTGAGAGGTTTTTCAACGAAACTTCATACACTTGTAAAGCACACTCAGACGACGTTACATGCACAAGAACCATAACTCTGCTTTGGATATTTTGGAGTTATTTCCCTTTGACCATTTGCTATGCTATTTCCTGTCCGCTCTATAACTTGATAACCATGAGAGGTATTTCAACAAAACTTCATACATTTGTAAAGCACATTCAGATAATGTGTCATGCAGAAGAATCATAACCCTGCTTTGAATATTTTTGGAGTTATTTCCCTTTGATCACTTGCAATGCTGTTTTGTGTCCGCTCTATAACTTGATAACCATTTGAGGTATTTCAACGAAACTTCATACATTTGTAACGAACATTCAGACAACATGTCATGCACAAGAACCATAACTCTTGCATGTATATTTTCCCCCTTGCCTCTGTGCGTGGGTATATGTCACTAAATCGTGTCCACTCTATAACTTGATAACTGACAAAGATGTTTCAACGAAACTTCATACATTTGTAAAGCACATTCAGATAATGTGTCATGCAGAAGAATCATAACCCTGCTTTGAATATTTTTGGAGTTATTTCCCTTTGATCACTTGCAATGCTGTTTTGTGTCCGCTCTATAACTTGATAACCATTTGAGGTATTTCAACGAAACTTCATACATTTGTAACGAACATTCAGACAACATGTCATGCACAAGAACCATAACTCTTGCATGTATATTTCCCCCTTGCCTCTGTTCGTGGGTATATGTCACTAAATCGTGTCCACTCTATAACTTGATAACTGACAAAGATGTTTCAACGAAACTTCATACATTTGTAAAGCACATTCAGACAATGTGTCATACATAAGAACCATAACTCTTGCATGTATATTTTTCAAATTATTTCCCTTGTAACATAACTAAAATCAATTTTGTGATTTTTTTTATTCCTAAAAGTTGGAGACATCTGTTTGATTTTTTGTTGAAAAGCAATTCTAGTTTGCAAATGAATACCAGGCCACGTAGCCCAGTCAATAACAGGTCTTGCAACAGATGCAAGTCTGACGGCAGACCCAGGGGTCGAGAGTTCGATCCCAGCGCGGTCCCATACTTTCGTGGAGATTGATCATGAAATAATTTCTACGACCATTCTCCTCCCTTCCGCTGAATCATTCAGGAAGGGTTGTTGTCAGTTGCAAGCGAAAGTATGTGCACTAACTACTGGTTAACTGCTTGTTCAAGCCTGCCCAGGAAAAAGTGTGGTTGAGTGAACTGACCGTCCCGCCATGACCATAGCTGTTGACTTGGGACATAAAGCAACAAAACAAACAAAAGCAAATGAAAACAACCTGTTGTATGGGGCAAGTAAGCATTAAACTTGTTTACTGTAACCAAAACTTTGCCACTTCTCTCATCAGAAAAATGTGTAAACATTATGGTGCCTTTAAAGTACAGAGTAATGAATTTTGTCAGTTACAAGCGAAAGTATGTGCACGAACTACTGGTTAACCGCTTGTTCAAGCCTGCCCAGGAAAAAGTGTGGTTAGGTGAACTGACCGTCCCGCGATGACCATAGCTGTTGACTTGGGACGTAAAGCAACAAAACAAACAAAACCATAATCGACTTTATTGCTTAACCTAGACTGTAATGTGACTATTACATGCTGCTTTTATGAAATGAGACTGTGCATGCAATTTTCAACAATGTGGTATGTGCGACCAGCAAAGCCTCAGATCAGCCTGCGCATACGAGCAGTCTGATCAGAGCCTTTGATAGTCCCTTGAGTATCCTATGATTGTTAAGCTACTGACTGAACACCATTTGGAGATTCTTAGCTTAAAAGGAAGCTGCAGAGGCTCGTCCGAGTCTACACATGTCGAAATGACACATTGTTGGAAATCTCATGCACTGGCTCAAATAACATCATCTACACAACTGATTTGCATTTTATTTTATGTTTACAATGAATTGAAGTGGTTGTTGTGTTACTTTATTCCTTAAGTATATAAAGCAGATGTTTCAGACACCCTGCTTGCTTCAAGGTCAAGGCCATATGTGAGGTCATAATCACATGAAAAGAGTTTGTGTCGGCTACACTTGTCAGATTATGAAAATATTTCAACTAGTTGTCCACCTTATTGAGAGATTGTGCAGAGAACATTTCAGACATCCTGATTCAAGGCCAAGATCATAGCGAGAGGTCAAACGTCACATGTATATAATTTGTCCTCCATATCTCCTGAACCCATTGTCTGCTTATAAGAATATTTCACCATTAAAGCGCCAATCACGACTGCAGCAGATGACAAATTTTGCAACTTTCTTAATTTTAGAAAGAAATAAGGAATGATAATTCATGAGAATCGTCTGCCAGCAGACGATTCTCATGAAATATCATGTCTTATTTGTTATTTTTGAAAAAGCGGCAAATTTGAAATGGTCGTCTGCGGCAAATTATAGGTGGCGCTTTAAGGGTTAACATACATGTCCACCAGGAGCACAGTGGCTCAGTGGTAGAGTGCTTGACTCGAAACCGAAGGGCCGCAGGTTCGAGCCTCACCGGCGCCACTGCGTTGTGGTCCTTGAGCAAGACACATTTATCCTAGCTTAGTACTGGTTCATCCCAGGAAGACCTGTCCCTGTTTAACTGAAAGATTGTTTATGGGACGTAAGGAATCAAATCAAACAAAACAAAGTACATGTCCACCTTATTGAGACAATGTGCAGAGTGAATGTTTCAGACACCTGAGGGGAGTTCAACGATGCAGGGGCTTTCCGGCGCTCGTTGTACTGATGCCAGGCTTTACGTATTACGAATAAAGATAGGTACCAGAACAGCAAGCGCCCGGGAACGCTGGCATTGTTGAACTCACCTCAGCTTTTACTCAGCTTCAGTGAAAAGTTAGCAGTATCTAAATTTCGATATTTTGGAAAATATATTATACAACTCTATCGCTACTTTTACATTCAGGTTTTTGGTCAACGACATAATGTTTTTGAGAGATAAAACAGTTCCACTAGCCCTGCATGTGATGCACATGCTTTTTTATGTTTTTAGCTCACCTGTCACGTAGTGACAAGGTGAGCTTTTGTGATCGGTCTTTGTCTGTCGTCCGTCCTTCCGCCGTCTGTTAACAATTGTTGTCTGTCGTCCGTCCTTCCGCCGTCTGTTAACAATTGGCTTAAATGACAACTCCGCCTGGTCCAATTTTGGAATAAATTCACACATATGATCCTTGGGAGGCCCTCTACCAAAATTGTTCAAATGGTTCTGGTCCGTTGCATATCTAGGTCACAGAGGCTAAAAATAGATTTTCTAGATGAAAACTTTAAAAATCTTGTCTGAAACCAGAAGGCCTGGAGCCTTGATATTTGGTATGTAGCATCACCTAGTGGACCTCTATCAAGTTTGTTCAAATTATACCCCTGGGGCCAAAAATGGCCCCGTCCCGGGGGTCACATGTTTGACATAGGCATATAGAGGGAAATGTGAAAAAAATCTTGTCTGAAACAATGAGGCCTAGTGCCTTGATATTTGGTATGTAGCATCCCCTAGTGGACCTATACCAAGTTTGTTCAAATTATAGCCCTGGGGCTAAAAATGGCCCCGCCCCGGGGGTCACATGTTTTACATAGGCTTACGGTAAATCTTGTATTAGTTCGTACACTCGAATAGTTCTTACACCATAAATTATTCATGACCGGTCAGTTCAAAATGTCATGTATTTGTTCGTACAGTGGTCATTTTCCTATTTGTAATTTTTAATAGTTCGTACACAACGTTTTTTCCGTTCCTTTGGTCAATCAGTGTGTCTGTCTACGATGCTTTCGTTTTTCGTCAAGCACGTCAGTTAACAAACATATCAGCGGAACAGGAGCGTTTCGCCTGTCAGTGCGATCGTCAGTGTCGCTTGTGCGCGTGCATCCAGCATTGATGCATGCCAAACTTTTATTCAATGATAAACACTAGGTTCAATGAACGTCGGACTGATGCAAATCGCGGAGATATTTTGTCCAGTCATGAATGACAAAAATCAAATACATGTACACAACCATGTGCGCGTGCACACAGTGTCCTACGTGTCTGTGATCATTGAGCCTTTCTGGTCTTTCTGCCCAAGCGTCTTTTTTTTTTAATCACTGGATATGAGCATGATGAAACCATATCGGCTGGTGTTTATCACAAATGTTATTAGCGAAGGCTCAGGGGAGCTGTGCTTTTGTGCAATCTCGTCGGGTAACAAAGTCTTGGAATGGGATGAAGAATCTAGACACCTACGTACTCCCACTAATTAGCTGTGCTTTAAATGAGCGTGCATCAATTTCATTTCTAAGTTTCACCAAAACGCGCACGCAATAAGCGTAATAAAATAACTATATACATTGTATATCCGATGGAACTTTTTATCAAACAAAGACGACACTGATGAGCCTAGCGCGGCGTCCTCATGAAATTGTATTATGGGTCTTAATCATTAAATGATTCCTGTGGATCACACGTACGCACAGACGCACAAACCAAGATGAAAAGTGATTTATGCATGCTTCTGCATCATGCTTTACATTGGGCTGTCATTGAAACGAGCCAGTACATGAGATTATGGTACCTCTCGCACATGCAACCAGCGAAGGCTCAGACGAGCCTGCACATCCCCACAGTCTTGCCAGGGGCATAGCACTGTTGATAGAGACCTAAATCAGTATAAAATTGTTGTGCCTTTGTTTGGTGCATATGCTTTACCAAATACAGGCACAATAATTTTATACTAATTTTCCAGTATTTATTATGTCTCCATTATCTCAGTCTAGCATGTCTGAAGTAAAATGTTAACACTTAGATCAGTATTTTTCATTAACTTTAAGTCGTTGAAAACTGTTGGAGAGGTTTTTCCAAGTCCTTGAATTTTACTCATACTTGCCGTTTGAGTCCAACTAGTGATGAGGCCCATTTGCAAGAATTATTGAAAAAGCTACAGAAGTCAATGACCTTTTATGTCTGTAGCCTTAGAAATCTGTGGCCCCCACTGAGGGCAGATTTTAACCCTTATAGCGCCAATCACAACAAATGCCTCCTTTATCGTCAGAAGTCAATGACCTTTTATGCCTGTGGCCTTAGAAATCTATGGCCCCCACTGAGGGCAGATTTTAACCCTTATAGCGCCAATCACAACAAATGCCTCCTTTATCGTCAGAAGTCAATGACCTTTTATGCCTGTGGCCTTAGAAATCTGTGGCCCCCACTGAGGGCAGATTTTAACCCTTAAAGCACCAATCACAACAAATGCCTCCTTTATCGTCAGAAGTCAATGACCTTTTATGCCTGTGGCCTTAGAAATCTGTGGCCTCCACTAAGGGCAGATTTTAATCCTTATAGCGCCAATCACAACAAATGCCTCCTTTATCGTCAGGTCAATGACCTTTTATGCCTGTGGCCTTAGAAATCTGAGGCCCCCACTGAGGGCAGATTTTAACCCTTAAAGCACCAATCACAACAAATGCCTCCTTTTTCATCAGGTCAATGGCCTTTTATGCCTGTGGCCTTAGAAATCTGTGGCCCCCACTGAGGGCAGATTTTAACCCTTATAGCATCAATCACAACAAATGCCTCCTTTATCGTCAGGTCAATGGCCTTTTATATCTGTGGCCTTAGAAATTTGTGGCCTCCATTGAGCCAGATTTTAACCCTTAAAGCACCAATCACAACAAATGCCTCCTTTATTGTCAGAAGTCAATGACCTTTTATGCCTGTGGCCTTAGAAATCTGTGGCCTCCACTGAGGGCAGATTTTAACCCTTAAAGCACCAATCACAACAAATGCCTCCTTTATCGTCAGAAGTCAATGACCTTTTATGCCTGTGGCCTTAGAAATCTGTGGCCCTCACTGAGGGCAGATTTTAACCCTTATAGCACCAATCACAACAAATGCCTCCTTTATCGTCAGAAGTCAATGACCTTTTATGTCTGTAGCCTTAGAAATTTGTGGCCTCCCGAGGGCAGATTTTAACCCTTAAAACACCAATCACAACAAATGCCTCCTTTATCGTCAGAAGTCAATGACCTTTTATGTCTGTAGCCTTAGAAATTTGTGGCCCCCACTGAGGGCAGATTTTAACCCTTAAAACACCAATAACAACAAATGCCTCCTTTATCGTCAGAAGTCAATGACCTTTTATATGTCTGTAGCCTTAGAAAGGAGCTCTAGCGATAAGGCGTATATTTTCTCTAGTTGAAATGATTACAAAACCTAAATTTTCAAATTGCCCTAATGTTTCTAAATTTGGTCTGTTTCGGTAGTAAAATATGCATAGAAAGCATCAAAATAGGTTTCAAAGCGATTCATCGTTTGCAAAGCCGTGAAAACTTGCGCCTTCAACTCCCACCCCTCATTTTATGTCTTTAGACTGGGTGCCGTTTAGACGAGAGTTTTAGTAAATCCGTAGCAGGTTTTCAAAAAGTAAAAGTGCTAAAATATTGAGGATATAAGTGCCCTTCATTTCCAAAACTTTGCGGTATTCCTTCTGAGCATGCGTACGAAATATACTTAAAATTATGACGTTTGTCATTGAAAAGATGAAACTGGTGTCTTTCAGTTTGTTTTTAGATGCTTTCCCCCCCTAGACCCAAGATGCCCTTTGGACAATTAAATGTCGCTATACAAATATATAACATATGTAAAGGGCGTCTTGGGTCTAGGGGGGGGAAAGGGGTTTACGTATAAGCGAAAGAAGACATGAATTATCTGACAAAAATAGACCACTTTGCAAGATGGTCGTTTTTATTGTACATCAACTGTATAGTTTTACTGTACATAGCGTGATGGGACGATTGTTAACCCTCGTTTAACGGTCTGGTTCCCATATATGTTACTGAATAACAAGCACAGTTGATGATCGAAATAAATTATCATTCAATAAGAAGTAGACTTATTACATGCATTAAGGAAACCCCGTTTTAAATATACAAATTCGGGGGCAATGTTGCATGGATGGCTCGTCTATATATATTTGTTGAATGTGCCTAGTTTCTCCAGTCGTTATTTCAACAAAATAAAACCAACATCTCGTTTAGGGAGATTGCTCGCTTTATCGCTAGAAATCTTTGTGGCCTCCCGTGGGCAGATTTTAACCCTTAAAGCACCAATCACAACAAATGCCTCCTTTATCGTCAGAAGTCAATGACCTTTTATGTCTGTGGCCTTAGAAATCTGTGGCCCCCACTGAGGGCAGATTTTAACCCTTATAGCGCCAATCACAACAAATGCCTCCTTTATCGTCAGAAGTCAATGACCTTTTATGCCTGTGGCCTTAGAAATCTGTGGCCCCCACTGAGGGCAGATTTTAACCCTTATAGCACCAATCACAACAAATGCCTCCTTTATCGTCAGAAGTCAATGACCTTTTATGCCTGTGGCCTTAGAAATCTGTGGCCTCCACTGAGGGCAGATTTTAACCCTTAAAGCACCAATCACAACAAATGCCCCCTTTATCGTCAGGTCAATGACCTTTTATGCCTGTGGCCTTAGAAATCTGTGGCCTCCACTGAGGGCAGATTTTAACCCTTAAAGCGCCAATCACAACAAATGCCTCCTTTATCGTCAGAAGTCAATGACCTTTTATGCCTGTGGCCTTAGAAATCTGTGGCCCCCACTGAGGGCAGATTTTAACCCTTAAAGCACCAATCACAACAAATGCCTCCTTTCTGAGGGCAGATTTTAACCCTTAAAGCACCAATCACAACAAATGTCTCCTTCATCGTCTGCAGAAATGTATGAGACTTCTTTTTGACTAACAGTGTAGACCCAGATCAGCATTAACCCTTAATGCGCCAATCCCAACAAAAGTCCTCTGCTTTTCTCTTCTGCTGAAATGTTTAAGCCTCTGGCAAACAGTGTGGACCCAGATCAGACTGCTCCTATAGGAGCAGTCTGTTCTGGGTCCACGCTGTTTGCTTCAATACTTAATTCGTCGAAAATGTTAGGCAATTATTTGCAGCAGACGACTTCAGCAGACGACATTTTCAGATGGATTATTTTCTTGGCGCTTTAAGAGTTAAAAGGCCTTCTTTTGTTGCCTAAACCCTTAGAAAACCTGGAGGAGAGCACTGCATATTGAATAACCCAATAGGGTCATATTCGACAAAAAGCAAGATATAAACATATTCCTTTTTGATAGGTGTGGATGTATCTACTGAATCCTTAAATTTAAATGAAGTCGCACTCAACTGACATAGACAAAAATTTAGACCTCTAGTCTCACTGGATATGTCAGCATGGGTGCTTAACTCATTGCCTACCAGTGTCGTCTGCTGATAACTTTTGCAAACAGTTTGGACCAGATCAGTTTGTCAGGCCTGATCAGGATCCAAAATGTTTGACACTGATGGTATTCCTGAAATAATTTTTCAAAAAAATTGATTTTGAAAAAATCAGCAGACAATAACAATGCATGCAAAATCACCTAGGAGGCAGAGTTAATGGAAAATTTATTTTGCTGGCTCCTAATACATAGAGGATCTTACATGAGTGCTGATGTTTTATTGAATTTATTTAATGAGTTGGGGAAGAGATAAAATGTGAGGCTTGCAGAGCATTTTATGTCTGTTTCATAACGAGTTTAATAAATTAAATAATACAAGGGCACCAAAAGATTTATCATATGACATCAAGATTACTTTGAAATATCATTTCTGCCATAAAAACGTTATAATATTGTCATTATGTACGCAACGTTGTTATGGACGTCATAATGTGTCCCGAAAATCTGTAGATCAATTTTTTTGCATGGCGTTATTTCACTCCAAGACGCAACATCATATATTAAAAGGTAGAAGTAGCTCACATGCAGCAATTACTAGTGCCCTTATGATAAGGTCATTTCCATATTTCAACTACGAGATTATGTCATGATATTGGTTTTGGGCCAAGAAAGATCATTCAAAAACTTAAGACAAATGATCTTTCTAGTTTGTGACACTTTGAATCTTTTGGACAAGTCTGCCGGTTAGGTTCAATAACATAATTCCAAAGGAGTGAGGTTGACAGTAGTTTCACACAGCTTCAGACACAGATTTTAGACCAGGGCAGAGAAATGCAAACTAGAGGACCTGAAGGTCCTGAGGTGCTCACCTGATCTCCTTAATAATTTTAAATAGGTCAAAGTCAACTACAGCTTTTAATGGAACAAATTTTGTTTAACCATACATGGGGGTTGCAGCCATTTTGTTCAAGTGACCTAAACAATCTAATGAATAATCCATCAAGCAGCCCAGTGATTTCTGAGAAAAAGAGGTTTAGATAGGTGTGTGGCGGTCCAAATGAATGGCCTTGGATAAAAGGTCACAGGTCAGCTTGACATTTGGTACTTAATATAAAACCATTGTCTCATTAGGTTTAACTATTATAAAATTCCTCTTAAACAGTTATAGAAAATGAACATTTTAAGATTTTCCTCATATAAATGCGTTGAGAATCAAATTTGACCTTGCCATAAAGTAGGTCAAGGTCAACCTAGATTCATCATTTGTGCAAACCTGGTAGGGCCCACATTCCCAATGCTACATGCCAATGGCCTTTTGATTACAGAAAAGAAGATATTTAAAGAGTGTTTACCATATATGGGTGTGGTGGCCATCTTCGTCATGTGACAATAACAATTTGTATAAATTTTGGCTAACCAATCAAAAGGAGTTGTCATTATATGAAAATTGATTTCAATTGGCCAAGTGGTTTCTGAGAAAACTATGTTTTAATATGTTGATGGGACTCCAATATGAGCGACCTTGGCTGAAAGGTCAAAGGCCACCAGCTCTTTTGCCCTTCCGCCATATGGTGGGGCACAAGTTTAGATAAACCATTTTTTGAGCGCAAAATTGTAACTATTTTCTTAATGATCTGTTTTAAAATAAGTTTTGGATGCTCAAAAGAACCGTCTCATTGAGACTGTTCTTTTGAGTACCCACAACATATGTTTTGGTTGAGAAGTAAGATTTGTTTTTGGTACGCACTCAACTTAAAGGCCTGGTGGGAGCACAAAATTTTGTCACAAGTGTAAAATAAGAACAAGATTGAAATGTACTCAAATATGTTTTTAATTTTTTAAAAAGTCATTACAAAGTATTTTATGACACAGAAAAACAAATGAATAACACAGCAGATAGACGGCAATCAGAAAAGATGTATAAAAAAACATTTATTGATCAGGGTCAATTTCACAAGTTTTTCCTTTCCGTCTCTCTGTTGTGAATAAGAATGTACAGGCTTGTTAAGAAGGGTATTTGAGCCAGATCATGCAGGGTTCACACAGGCTTGAAAAGTACTTGAATTTAGAGGGCTTTCTTGAAAAGTCCTTGAAAATTAAATCTGCCTTGAAAAGTACTGCAAAAACACTCGAAAGCTTTGAAAAGTCCTTGAATTCTACTATTTTCTATAGAACTTAGCACAGTTGAAAGAGATCAAAATCAGTATAAAATGGTTGTGCCTTTATTTGGTGCAGCATATGCTGCACCAAATAAAGGCACAACAATTTTATACTAATTCACTAGTATTATTTTTCCATTATCTCTGAAGTAGAATTTTACCACTTAAATCTGTATTTTTCATAACCTTTAGAGCTTGAAAAACTGTAGGAGTCTTTAGAAGTCCTTGAATTTGACTCAAACCTGCCTGTATGAACCCTGTCATGTGATTTCAATCTCAGGAAAGTACAATAAATAGATACTCTGCACATGCAAAATCTTAATGTTATAGCTAGTCCCTGTAGCTGAGCCGGCTGGTTTGGGCCTTGCCTGGCTGCTACCTGGAAGACAAGTTTTCTCACATCGAGACCCACATGTGATAAGCACAGAAATTGCAAGAATTGGCTTATATATTAGGGATTTCCAATTAATGGAGTACACCAATACATATCACCAAACACCCTTCCATAGCAAGCCAATTTGAAATGAATGAAAACTTATGGATCATGGTAATTTGTAACTTTAAATGGATAAGAAATATGAATATTTTGTTCAATGTTCCTTAAAACACATTTAAACCTGGCTTTACTCACATTTCTCAAATAGGCCACAAGTTTATTAACCATTTATTAATTTCTGACCAAAACCTTAAATTTTCTGAAAAATGTAAAAAAAACTCCTAAATTTTGCAGTCCTTGTGTGATAGAATTCTAATGTAGTTGTGATAGAGTAGGTCTCATCCTGCGAAAGCAGTATAGGGTGAAACTTTTCTGAACACATTATACATGTATACCATCAGTGTCAAACAGTTTAGATCCAGATAAGGCCTGACGTTTGTCGCGCCTGATCTAGGTTCAAACTGTTTGCAGAAATTATCAGCATTAGCTAGCAGGTTAACATGTCGGTACTCAAAAGAACTGTAGCAGTTAGATGGCTTTTTTTCCAGTTAGTACCCACAGCATATGTTTTAGTGGCGAATAAAGCTAGAATTTTAGACTCACATTTTTTGATAACCCTGATACACTCAGAAAGGTCAAAAGTCTATGGCGTTTTTGGTCTTTCTGAGGGTATTAAGGTTAATTTGTGCCCGATGTAGTCCTGTGATTTAATGAAATACTTTAGTATACTGTATTCAAAGATGAATTGTATATACAACAGAAATCTAATCTTCACTCAAATAACTTTATGGGAAAAGAAATGACTTTAACACTTAAAACGCCTATCACAACAAAAATTGTCTGCTTTTGTCGTCTGCTGAAATGTTTTAGAAGCCTTTCCAACAAACTGGGTCCACACCATTTGTCTCTATACTTAACTTTGTTAAATAATGTTAGCAAAAATTTGCAGCAGACCACAAAAGCAGACAAAATTTTTTGCCGGCCATTTAAGGGTTAAGAGCTAGCATGATATGATTGCCGCCTATACCCTCTTCAGGGCCTATGGTAAATGAGATATATATTTATTTGATTCATGCAGGCCCTAAAAAGGCATTTGTTGCGACACAGCTTTGCATCTTTATGAAAGTAAATGATGATGATGTTTAAAATGCCTGAACACATTCGTCTTGAGAGATGCTTCTTTATTCTGTGAGGTTTGCACCTAAATGTTGTATTTCGGTAGTAAAACACTGGCCATTGCCATGGTTAGGTAATGGCTACTAAACTTTTTATAAAGTAATTTCTCTGTGACATGATTCTCCTGAACATGCCTAAAATACTGTACCACTTTTAGCCCTTAAAGCGCTTAACTTAACTGCGGCAAACAACAAATTTTGTGACTCTTTTTTTGCTACTTGCAGGCGATGCATACATTGGTGAAAGTTCAAAATTTCCAAAATCATGATCTTTTGAAATTCAAATTTTGAAACTTGCAGGATGGCTACAAAAATGGATAATTTAAAGTTAAAATGATCAATTGTGTTTAGATAATCTGAAAACTAATCAAAGAAGCTATTATAATCTCCTTAATTCAGCATTTTTGGGCTTACTTCCTATGGAAAGTCAGCCTCAAAATCCTGAATTCAGGATTTATCCTGAAAACTTTCACCTATCAGCATAGGAAATATCTGTTTTCTAAAGGAGGCACCTGAAAATGTTGTCTGCTGCAAAGTATAGGTTGCGCCTAAGCCTTTTCCCGCCAGCCATGACTTGTCAACTGCTCTTCTGGTCCGTTTATGTTCACAGGTAGCCTGTATTGCAAACAATATGGACCCAGATGCTGCTCCCAAAGGAGTAGTCTGATCTGTGTTCATAGTGTTTGCTTCCAAGATAAAACCTAGTCTGAAGTGCACTTGAATGTATGCAGCAGATGTAAAAAGCAGACTTCATATTTAGGACAAATAATAGTGGCGAGATATAGGTAAATGGTAAATTAATAAACAACATATTGAAATGAACTATAACAATATTAAAGCATCTATGGTGGACGGACTACAAATAAAATCTAAATATACCGGATTTCATGAGCAATACCAAGGATTAAGAACCAGATTTCTGCCAATATCTTGGATTTTTTTTTTTTAATATATTCTCAGACAGCTGGTCCTTCAACTCCTAGAGCACTCATTTTCAACATTAGCAGACTACAAAATTGAATTATAATGACACTTGATAATGCTTTGTGGATTTGTGAGTAGCATTCATTTCATAAATTTCATAGGAAATGTCCACTTGTGCAAGATTTCTATTTACCGGTATCATAGGACCTTTTCCAACTTGATTTTAAAGCTTTTAAAAAAGTCAGCCAGATGGGAGTGTGTAATTGAAAATAAATTTTCCTTCTTTCTCAACCAAAACCTATATTGTGGGTACTACTCAAAAGAACTGACTCATTAAACAAATATTTCAACTGATGTCCCAGGGCAAGATAAAAAAAAAATATTTTTTTTTTCACTAATTTTTTGCCTATCTGGAGCTATGATAATCATCATGAGAAAATCCATTTTTATCAAGGATGCCGTTTTGATGTAATTTGTTAAATAACATGGTCTTTTAAGAAGTATTTTCTAAGCTACTCAAGGGCTCCCCCAATCCTGACCCCAAATTATCATCTGCTAATATCAGAAAAGAGCTGAAAGAGTAGATCCTTGATAATGATCAATTGAGCAGCCAGAGATTGCATACTCCTAGGTAAGGTGATTTCTTTTCATCTGTAAAATGGTGATATTTAAGTTTTTCTCTACAAAATGAGCCTCAACATGAGATTTCCAACAATGTGGTATGTGCGACCAGCAAAGGCTCTGACCAGCCTGCGCATACGCGCAGTCTGATCAGAGCCTTTGCTAGTCGCTTTAATATTCTATGAGTTATAAGCTACTGACGGAACATCAATTGGAGTTTCTCAGCTTAAAAGGAGGCTGCACAGGCTCGTCTGAGTTTACACATGTCAAATACCATATTGATGCAAATCACATGCTCCAATCATTTGTTGTGGGTAATCATTGGAAGTGTCATGAGATGCTTCCAATGATTACCACAACATATGAGCCACAGTGTGATTTCCAACAATGTTGCATTTTGACAAGTGTAGACTCCGATGAGCTTGTGCAGCCTCCTGTTAAGCTTAGAAACTCCAAATGATGTTCGGTCAGTATCTTAATATTCAAAGAATATTCAAGCGACTAGCAATGGCTCTGATCAGACTGCGCGTATGCGCAGGCTGGTCTGAGCCTTTGCTGGTCACACCTACCAAATTGTTGGCAATCTCATGTCAAGGCTCATATGTTTTTGCAAGGAAAAACCCTACAAATTAGAAATCTGGATTTCAACATTACCTAGGGCTATGCAGAGATTAAGGAATTTTTCTTCGCCTGAATTAAACTTTTAAGCTAAAACAAAATAAAATTTTTAGCTACCAAACTGTATTTGTAACATTATGTACACATGTATCTCTCACTCGTAAAACACGGACAGACAAAATAAGAAGTATTACTTTTTTTACCTGCCAGTGACATTTTTTGTGGTATGCTGATGGCCTTTGCAAATAGTTTGTACCCAGATCAGGCCAGACATTCTGTCAGGCAACTTTTTTCATCTGAACATGAAACTGAGCATGGAATTTCAACTGCTCATAAAAACTAAAATACTGACAAATAAAGAAAGTTATTGCTTTAAGTCTCTCAGACTTGTATTTATCATGCTAATAAATGTTAAAATGCCAACAATAGTTGGCATTTTAACATTTATAAGTAGGATAAAATTCATGCTCAGTTGAGTTGAGCATGAAAAAAGTTTTATTACCTAGGGGCCTAATCTGGGTACAAACTTTTTGATACTCTGATGGTGTTTCTGAAGAGTTTTTCAGAAGAAAAAATCAACAGACAATAAAACATCATGTAAAAATTTTCCACGTTGTCATGTGTGTTTGTTCAACCTTATATGTGCACAAAACTTTTCTAAACTTATCCTCACAACTAGTCAAGACCCAGAACAGCCGGATTCTGATAAGTTTTTTCGTCTGCTGATTTTTTCAAAGTCACTTTTTTGAAAAGTTCTTTCATTTATACCTTAGCAGTGTCAAACAGTTGGGATCCAGATTAGGTCCTGACATTTTTTCGGGCTTAATCTGGGTTAAAATTGTTTGCAAAAGTTATCAGCAGAAGGCACTAATAGGTAAAGAATTAATAATGAAACTAGTATTGTTTTCAGAGAAAATAGATGTCCCCCATCACACATGACCTATATAGCTCTGCTGTGACCTTGAAAATCAGCGGAAGGTCACCAAAACCTAATCAAGTCTTCATCATCCCGCAATGTTAAATCCATGCAAATTTGGTTCCAATCAGCCCAACAGTTCATGAGATATCTTCAACACATGAAAGCATCATGCCAACTCTGATTGGATCTGCACCAAAAACATTGTCCCTCTCCCCTCTGGTAGAAGGGACATAATTACACAAGTGTGCGCTTATTATGTGTGCTTATCAGGTTGAACAAGGTAATTTATTTGTATTGATCTGTTCTTCCTCTGAACCATCAATATACAATGCTATTAAAGAAATGGAATGTTAATATTATGCCCTTTAATGTCATTTAATGAAATGCACACCTCTAGATAGGAGTGTGTAATTGAAAATGTCTTTTTCTTTTTACAATGAATTTGCTTGTTTGTTTGATTTGATTCTTTACGTGTGTGGGTGCTCAAATGAATGAGATGGTTCTTTTTTGGGCATCCAAAACACATGTTAAAACGGATGAATAAGAATTTTTTTGCAATTTTGCACACAAAAAATATTTTTTAGGCCCTATAAAATATTTAAGATGCGCTAGCACCAGACAACATACTGATTTACTCTAAATATTTGTCTATGACTTTTTGCAATATTCATCCTTAAATTTGAACAAGTTTATTTGACTGCCTGATAAAGCGTACCATAGGTCTATATAAAAATTGTTAATATTTTCTTACCATCAGTTTCATCATATGTTTTGGGTGCTCAAAAGAACAAAGAGACGGTTCTTTTGAGTACCCACAACATATGTTTTGGTCGAGAAATAAGAAAATTAATTTTTAATAATGCGCTTATCTAGAAGCCTGGTTGCACAAAGTAGTTTAGAAATTGCAAACAGTTTAAGCCCTGATCAGCCTGCTCCTTGAGGAGCATCTAGGAGTAGGCTGATCTGGATTCATGCTATTCGATTAGGCCTAACATTCAGAATATTTAGAGCAAATATAGGTATTAACCCTTAAATGAGTTAAAGCGCCAAGAAAAAAATGCATCTGAAAATGTCGTCTGCTGAAGTCGTCTGCTGCAAATAACTGCCTAACATTACTGACAAATTAAGTATAGAAGCAAACAGCATGGACCCAGAACAGACTCCTGCAGTCGGATCTGGGTCCACACTGTTTGCCATAGAGGTTTCTTAAACATTTCAGCAGACGAGAAAAGCAGACGACTTTTGTTGCGATTGGCGCATTAAGGGTTAAGATTGATCAAAAGAAAATTTAGTCAGAGCCTAAGAGGTTCTAAAAAGAATTGAGTAGAAAGCTAAAATGTTTGATAAAACTTTTATAGCCGAGACAAAAATGAAATTCAGATAAAGTATTGAATGACCCTAAAGGGGCACAATAAGTGTTGGTCAAATCAAGGTCCGACAAAAAAAGAGAGAAATACCTAACAAACTGAGCTATAGACAAGTATAATCTTTTAAAAAATATCTTTCATTATTTTACACTATTGCACACAGAGTGATAAAAACTAACTGAGTTTTGGTCATTCTGTGTGCAACAGTGATGATTTTCCAACACTCATGGAAATCTCTGAACACATATGTATTGTCTGCATATTTTTGAATGGACAGACGTAACTACACTACCGATAATGCACAAGATGAGTGGTATATAAAGCTAAATTTACAGCAAGAAAAATGAACTCAGACGATTCACATGAAATGTGCAGCAACATGTGATTTCCAACAATGTGGCATTTTGAAAAGTGTAGACTCAGACCAGCTTGTGCAGCCTCCTTTTAAGCTTAGGAACTTCAAATGGTGTTCAGTCAGTAGCTTAACAGTCATAGATTATTCAAGCGACCAGCAAAGGCTCTGATCAGACTGCGCGTATGCCCAGGCTGATCTGAGGCTTTGCTGGTCGCAAATACCACATTGTTGGAAATCTCATGTCGCAGCTCAAATGACAGGCCTTATTTTCTCAGAAAATCAAGAAAAATGTCACAGAATTTGTCCTCCGCTGCATTGATGATTGGTGGTTTAATCAACTCTTTGCTTACTGGGAAGTTTGGCATGTTCTTTTTGTCATCTGCTGACTTTTTCAAAATCAACTTTCTTTAAAAAAAAAATTCAGGAATACCATCAAAGTGTTTGGTTCCAGGTCATGCCAGACATTTTGTCAGGCCTGATCTTGATGCAAACTGTGTACAATGTTCATCAGTTAGAGAGCCAAACAGTTTGGAACCAGATCAGACCCAACATTTTGTCAGGCCTGATCTGGGTCTAAACTGTGTACAATGGTCATCAGTTAGAGTGTCAAATAGTTTGGAACCAGATCAGACCCAACATTTTGTTGGGTCTGACCTGGGTCTAAACTGTTTGCAAAGGTCATCAGCAGACGGCACCAGTAGGTAAAGAGGTAATGTTGAAGATCATATACTGAACAGCAAAAGAAACGCATATTTTGCATATTTGGTATAGTGTATAAATTGGGGTTTAAATACTGATCTAATGATATGCAAGGTATCAATGATACATGGAACATGTGTATTATCAATTGCAGCACAAATGGATAGCTCATTTGAATAATGATAATAAAGGGGGGTAACTCTGGGCTTAACGAAATAGCTAATAATAAAGGTGACTTCCGAGATAGTGTATGCCTAAACCCACTGGACGGATTTGCCTGAAAATCACACTGTGTGATAATCTGGACATACAGACTACTTATGAAGATTAAAATGTCCGGAATTCTTCAAGGTGGACCATTGTGACCCAGTTACATTATCGTACAATCAACCGGAAGTGTGCTTAAGACAGGCAAGAAAGTGTCCAAACAATTGTTTTGAACGGTTCTGTTGGACAGTTCCT
Organism: Loripinus fragilis; assembly: GCA_964019695.1. Lineage (NCBI taxonomy): Eukaryota > Metazoa > Mollusca > Bivalvia > Lucinida > Lucinidae > Loripinus > Loripinus fragilis. The sequence continues at coordinate 5,911,403 of OZ026529.1, forward strand.
TACTTGACATCAATCATACTGTGCCAGATTTTCTTACACCCCAAAGACTCCAGTGGTTTACAATACCGATGCAGAAAATGCAAAAATGAAGATTTTTGGATTGGCAGTACAAATCCTACAGCAATGAATTTTAAAGTTTTATGCTGTTTTCTAATCTGTTACATTATTTTCTCGTGACATGAAATGAAATCGGATTCAAATCATGTTTTTTTTTCTATGTACGGCGCTTTTTGCGTTTTTTGCATTAATTAACAAAAAATAATAATTAACCGTGTTATGACAAAATAAATGGTCTGGAATGAACGCATGAGTCCGTTCAAACATGTTCATATCATTTAGAGTAAAATTTAATAAGATTTTCTGGTATTAAAAGGATATTGGATAATATGCGTTTCTTTTGCTGTCTATATTCAGACATACATGGCTAACAAATAATTCAGCACAAATAAAAGGTTAGCCCCATTGTGCAAAAAGACCTGATAACTGAGAAACAACAAAGGCCCATAACCACTTTATTTTTGCTAGAAAATGCAGACCCACATCTGGTCTTACATTGTCTGCCAGTTGGCTAGGACCTGAACTGTCTGCCAACGGGCGAGGTCCAGAATTGTCTGCCTATAAGCTATAAGGCATGGGTGAAAGTTAAAATTTTAAAAATCCAGAACTTCAGTAATTCAAATCTTAAAACTTGAAATTTGCCTACAAATACTTTGATTTTCAAGTTTAAACGGACAATTGTCTTTAGATTAACTGAAAATATACAAGGGAAGCTAATATAATCTGCCTAATTCAGCATTTTGAGGCTGACTTTCTTTGTAAAGTCAGCCTCAAAATCCTGAATTCAGGAATAATCCTAAAAACTTTCACCCATGTTTAAGGTCTTTATTGCACAATGAAGCTTAAACCTTTAAAGCACCAATCACAATTGCAGCAGACACCAAATTTTTGACACCTTTCTGGCTTTCTCCAATTTTAGCAAAAAGGTTGATTTTCTGGCAATTGAGTCACATGAATAATCCAGCCTTATTTCGTCTATTGAAGCAGAAATAAAATCTTAAAAAGTCATCTGCTGCAAATTTTTGTTGGCGTTGTAAGTTAAAATGTCATTCTAAAACAATTCCTAACATGATACAAAAACAAAATAAACAACAGGAGCCAGGGTCCATCAAAAGGTAGAAGTATAGAAGAATGATCAGCCTGCGAATCGGCACAGTCTGATCAGAGTCTTCCATGGGCACTCTATGGGTAGCCAAGGGTCCAACGTTCCTTCAGGCAGAAAACTAAGACTGATCAGACTGTGCAGATGTGCAGACTGATTTGAATTTTTCGCTGTACCCACATGCCACCTTGTACCTTATGCTGGACACTGTCTCACAAACAAATTGAAATTCTCAGCAGATATTACACATTAAATGAACACAACAAATTGTCAGATACAAATAACCAGAACTCCAGATGGCATATTTATGAATTATCTCCCTTATTGCTAAAAACTTATGGTGTGGGTATTCAAAAGTACCGTCTCACCGGGATGGTACTTTTGAATACCCACAACATAGGCTTTCAACGAGTGTTAAGAAAATAATACAAAGTTTATATTAAAAATATCTGGAGGTCTCGATTAATCTGTCATAATTGAACACAGCATTACAGAAGCCACGAAAGAGAAAATGTATGATGGGTGAAGGCAAAAAATTCAGATTGTCCTGGGAAACTAGCATTCAGACCCACATATGAAACCTTCACTTTTCTCCCCATTAACATTTCCCTTTAGCAGCCCCTTTCATTTTACAAGAGGATCCTGCCTTTCTTCTGTTTGAATACTCCCTATGCTGAGTAGATGACACACAAGAGATACAATACAGACCCCAATAACCATGATATTTAGCATAGCTTCAGGGTCTGTAAAGTTCCAGCCTAGTTTCTTGGTCTGTTATCACTATGCAGCATGGATGAAACAGTACAGACCCCAATAACCATGATATTTGGCATAGCTTCAGGGTCTGTAAAGTTTCATTATTCAGCCTAGTTTCTTGGTCTGTTATCACTATGCAGCATGGACGAAATTCAAACAGAAAGCTATTAAACCCTAAAGAGCCATTTATGAAAAGGAGAAGACACTCAATTTGAGCCACGACATGGGACTTCCAACAATGCGGTATGTGCGACCAGCATGGCCTCAGATCAGCCTGCGCGTACACGCAGTCAGATCAGAGCCTTTGCTAGTCGCTTGAATAATCTATGACTGTTAAGCTACTGCCTGAAAAGTATTTGGAGTTTCTAAGCTTAAAAGGGGGCTGCACAGGCTCATCCGAGTCTACACATGTCAAAATGTCACATTGTTGGAAATCACATATCATGGCTCTTATATTTCTGAGATAAAGAGCGCTGCTCGTATTTCAAACAACAATTGTCTAACTAACGCTACAGAAATTATTCTGTCTTCATAACTTTTCGTCCATTCTCGATCTCCTCTGTAAGTGAAATGGTGTGTTTAAATGTGTAGCGGGTCACCTCGTAGTATCCCGGATTATAGGTGCTATTTTGTGAGAGTGAGTTCTGTGATGTTAAACTAATTGTAGAGGTACTACTAGCACTTTTAACCATATCCTGACTATCAAGAGTGATGGGCGCGAAGCCGAGACTTCGGAAATCCACGATCGATTTCCAAATCTTGTTTCGGTGAGAGTTACCTATCTTCATTTTGGATAAATCCTGAAACAGAAGAGATGGAATGAATCAGACCTCTAGAAATGGGAGCGTGATTGGAATTATTTTGCTTATTTCTCAACCAAAGCATATGCTGTGGGTACTCGAAAAAACCGTCTCATTGAGACCATTCTTTTGAGCATCAAATGCAAAAGTTAAAACTGATAAATAGTAAATAGTCTCAATTTTAAGCTTTCACCCTTAAAACGCCAGCAAAAATGCATCTGAAAATGTCGTCTGCTTATGTCGTCTGCTGCAAAAAATTGCCTAATATTACTTACGAATTAAGTACAGAAGCAAACAGCGTGGACCCAGAACAGACTGCTCTATACATTTCAGCAGACGAGAAAAGCAGACGACTTTTGTTGCGATTGGCGTGTTAATGGTTAAGCTTTAAATTTATCTTTATTTTAATTTTAGACCTATGTGAATGATCTGGACCAGCTCATATTTTAGTACTTGTTGCTCAACCCCTTGTATTCGGGAAAGCCCTTAATTGGTACTTTTACAAACACTTTAACAGAGAATACCCAGATGAAATGCAGCATAATGCTGCATTTCATCAGGGTCTACACTGTCTGTAAAGGTAAAAAAGATCTTCAGACAAAATACAATATTTTTAGAAAATTATAACCTGACACCCCTAGATATGTACAATGGACTATCTCAAGCTTATTGTATCCTGCCAGAAGGCAGAATCCATTAGTATACAAAAGGTTAAGCAATATTAGAGAAGCCTCAGAAGTGTCTGGGCAAACATGCAGTCTCAGGAGATCACTGATTGCACACAAAATGTTCGGTTGTGGGTGAATGCCACAGCCAAATTTCTGGCCTGTAGCCACACTAGATAGATAGCTGCACAAGCATGTTTAACCATTTCCTTCATTTAATATTCATGCTATGCTCTTCTCACTGTGAATGATTATATAAATAAACTTTCTGTTTGAATATAGAACGAAGAAATTACTTGTCAAGTTCACTAGTGTAGGATCAAATCATCATATTTCCATAAGCAAACAGAGCAGACCAGATCAGACAGCTCTTGTAAGAGCTGCCTGATCTGGGTCTGCTCTGTTTGCAAAAGTGTTAAAAGGCATGTCTATGAGGTAAAGGGTTAAGGGACAACTTTCACAAATAAGATAGTTACCAAAATCTCACAAGATAATATAGGGAGCCTTTTAAGGCCTGACTTGAATATTGTTTGGCATCTTGGATTCACAACCATTCAGGAATTGTAATGATTGTGGCCAGTTGATTATGACCTGAAGATTTTAAACTGAAATTTTAACTCTGCTGGCCCTACTGATAACCTTTGTAAACACTTTGGATCAAGATCTAGTCCAGCAAAATGTCAATCCTGTTCTTGAAGATACATATATTTTTTTAATCTGCCGAAAAAAATCATTCAAAATATCTCAGCAAGCAAAGTCATACAGTAAAACCTGTCTAAAGCAGCCACTTAAAAAAAGACAAAATAATGGTCTTAATGGAAAATGGTAGCTTAATGAAGGTCGAAAGTATTGCAGAATGCTCCCATTGGAGCATTCTGCAATACTTTTGACCTGCATTAAGCGATAATTGGTATTGAAAACCAATTTGTGGTGTTCTTTTTGAGTGCCGCTTAAGACACGTTTTACTGTAAATGCTATAAGCATAGTAAAGCTTACCTCAAGTGAGAAGTCATCTAAATGATGCATCTGGGAAAGACCCAACTCATGGAAATTGTCAATGTACGCACCTAAACCTAATGAGGTCAACCACCTAGAATAGAAAAAAGAAGTTCTTGAAAATAAAAGAAATGATCATCTCAGAGGGATCCAACTACATGTACTCACAGAAGTCGCTGTAAACTTACTCTGTCAGCCATGTAACAGATCCAGATAGGCAAAAATTTGATTGTTAACCCCATATGCTATATTTAGAACATTGCATCATTTTCTATAAATAATTCAATTTTTCAAAAAAAATATTTTTTATTGAATGGAGCAAATGTTCTATTTTTTATAATATTTTTAAAAATCTTACATTTCAAAGGCTTGTGTTTGAGTAAAGGGTTAAAGAAAATAATTTTCAAATTATAAAAAAAACACACATTTATCTGGAGGCCTTATGTTAACTAGAAACCTTGAAAAAGATCGATCGTTCTTTATAAACGGCATTTAATGATAGTTTTTGCTGATGATATTATTTTCTTTTCATCAACCTCTCGGGCATTTCCATTTCAGAAAAGGTCTTGATATATACTGTTTGCATGGGTTCCTTAACCAATTTCATTATTTCATTCTTTACATCTTTCAAGTGAATGACTATCATTTGTAAAAATGCATCTCAGATGGGATAAATATGAATTCTCACAGGTTTAGATAAACACAAATTTTCAGCATAAAATTGTAAATATTTTCTTACCCATAATCTTTAGCATATGTTTTGGGTGCTCAAAAGAACCGTCTCATTGAGACGGTTCTTTTGAGCACCCACAACATATGTTTTGCTTGAGAAATAAGAAAATTATTTTTCTGTTACGCACTCTTAACTAAAGTACTGATTTAGTAAAATTACCCAAATTTTATACAAATGGGTCTTGTCTTATATAATGTTGCAAGCGAATATCAGGTGCAGACAAGAGTGTACACAATCTGACATGTGCCATTATCATTTGCTCTCAGAAAAGTATAATTGCAACATTTTCATAAATGTTCAAAATCACAATATTCTAGCTAGTCCCTGTGGCTGACCAGCCTAGTCGGAGCCTTACCTGGCCACAAGAATATGTCGTCTGCTGCATAATTTTGCTAATATTATTGAGTGATGTTAGTATAGATGCAAACAGTGTGGACCCAGATCAGACTGCTCCTTCAGGAGCTGTCTGATCTGGGTCCACACTGTTTGTCTAAGTATTCTAAAACATTTCAGCAGACGCCAAGACCAACATCATTTGTTGTGATTGGGGCTTTAACCTTTACTCCACAATGAAGCGTTTTGACGCCTTTGAAATACCATGTATTTGAAAATATTATGGAAAATGGAGCATTTTCTCTTTTGGAGGAAATGATCCATTTTCCATAATATTTTCAAAAGTATTTAGAACTTAACTTAAATTTTTCTTGAATTTTTTCAATATTGTCTAAAAATAAAAAATGGCGTCATGATCTAAAAATAGCCTATGGAGTTAAGGGTAAAGGGTTAAACAAATTCTAAATGCTCACGCAGAAACTGAGTTATCGATCGTCACTTCTGCACTCAGCGGCACCGTCTCTTCCTTGACAGCTAGTGGAACTTGAGCTGGCGGGCTCTCTGTGCTCGTAACCTGGCCCGCTGTGTTAAATGGCAGGGTCATCTGGCGTGTGTCTGCCTGTGATACTGTGGCAACTGACGTCTGCTGTACTGTGGAGGATGGAATGGTGACAACACGAGCTGTATTAGATACCCTGCAGAAATAAAACAGAACAAAACATGATATACCACCATGTACGGATCATTCAATTTTTTCAATGATTTACTCAAGATTGTATTACTTATCACATCAGCAAGCAGTAAAGGCTCAGCCGAGACCTGCCAGAGCCTTTGCTGCTAGCATTCACAAAGTATGGATGTAGATGAAGTCTTAAAAACATGGACCTCTTGCCTCGCTGGCTATGTCAGCCTTCACAGTTTTCTGAAGAGAATTTATATATGTTTATCATTCATATGATTCTTTTATTTGTTTTCATGGAAAAAAGCTTAAAATATCTGAAATATCAAGCATTATTTCCACCGAAAATGAGGTAACAAAATATTTTTGACTTCTGAAGTTGTGGTAGGCACACATAGCAGCTACTATAGGTGACAATAGTGCTAAATGCTCAAGAGAGGGCACGATAATGAAGTGATAAACATTCTAATATTTGTTAGCACCTATCCAGCCACTATTAACTCTTTCCACTATACAACTGCTATTAACCTATGCAAACAGTTTGCTACAAATCTTGGGTAGCCTGTTAACTCTTCAGCTGCAAATTTTGACTAAATGTCGTCTGCTGTATCATCTGCTTGTCCATTTAACCCATAAAGCGCCACCTATAATTTGCAGCAGACGACAATTTCAAATTTTGCTGCTTTTTCAAAAATATCAAAATAAGGCATGATATTTCATGAGAATCGTCTGCTGGCAGACGATTCTCAAGAAATTATCAAATATACCTTATTTTTGTCAAAAATTAGGAAAGATGTTGCAAACTTTGTCATCTGCTGCAGTCGTGATAGGTGCTTTAAGGGTTGAGTGAAGTGTATTGTATTTTTGAAGCATCTCTAGCTAGCAAACAGATTGGACCCGCTCTATTTGGAGGGTTAAAAATCTCTGTTGCAAACAGTGTGGCCCAGATCAGACAGGGGAGCAGTTTGTTCTTGGCGCATGCTGTTTGCTGAAATTAGTCCCTGAAAAGTGTTTACATGCAGCAGTCGACTTCAACAGATGACATTTGAGCCGCGACATGTGAATTCGAACAATGTGGCATTATGACAAGTGTAGACTCGGACGAGTCTGTGCAGCCCCCTTTTAAGCTTTGAAAGGATGTTAGGTCAGTAGCTTAACAGTCATAAAATATTCAAACAGCTAGCAAAGGCTCTGATCAGACTGTGCGTATATGCAGGCTGGTCTGAGCCCTTGCTGGTCGCACATACCACATTGTTGGAAATCTCATATCACGGCACATTTTCAGATGCTTTTTTGTAGCTATTTAGATAGAAAGCTTAACCTATATCTCGCCATTTTTTCAACATCTGCTGCATATACTCAAGTTCACTACATACTAGATTTTATCATGGAAGCAAACACTATGAGCCCTGATCAGATAGCTCCCTTTGGCAGTCTTATAAGGGTTCATATTGTTTGCAATATAGGCTATCGTAGAACATAACCAGAGTAGCAGAGGAAAACGTCATGACTGGTGGAGGGTTAAGGGGCATGTGATAGCGGTATGCAATATACAGTAAAACCTGTGTAAAACGGCCACTCAAAAAAAATATAAAAAAGATCTCAATGACAAATGGTAGCTTAATAAAGGTCTTGGAGCATTCTGCAATACTTTTGACCTGCATTAAGCGATAATTGGTCTTGAAAACCAATTTTCAGTCTTTTTGAGCGTGGCCGTTTTACTGTATACAATTTGACTGGCAAGTATTTTGTTACAAGGGGTCTGCACGAAAGACGACATGTAGTATAATTTGTATGCACTAAATGTAGTGAGCCTTGTTACTATGAGTTTCTATACTAGTGCAACAAACCGTCACTAAGTAATGGTTACAATCAGTTTCTCTGATCTGTCCCTTCAAATAAACTGCATGCAATCTTGTCATTAAAATTTCAAAGTCCAGCATATATAACTTATCTTGATTGCTACAAATTTAATTTATTTAGTAAATGTCGCTGTGGCTACCTTAAGGCACAAAACTGAGCTTTAAGTTTTCTGGTAATTAAGACTGAGAACATGGCTTGTTTTGTTGTTGTTTTTAATGCTTTTTTAACTGCTATTGGTTTGTTTGTTTTATTTGATTCTTTACATCCCAGTCAAAAGTTTTTCAATCATGTTGGTACGTAGTGAAAAAAGGGTTTTGCTCAAGGACACAACACAGTACCTCTAGTGATGCTTGATCCCACATCCCCTCGATCTAAGTCAAGCACTCTACCACTACTGAGTCACTGTGCTACTCTTGAATATGCTTGATTTTTGCAAAATGACCCACTCAAAAGTTACAGTAGATGTTCTAAAATTTCAAACACTAAATACTTGCAAAAAAGGCCTAGAGCCTAGACAAATGGTGCAGACCCAGGCTGGGTGCTTCTGAATAGGTAGAAAATAAGCTAAGGGGCGACTAGGGTGAAAAAGTTGCCATAGGGGCCAAAATTTTGCCCTAAATGGGACCCAGGGAGAAGTGGGCAACTCCCTAAAAAAGGGAGACTCATTTTCATTCTATCACCACACAAACGCAAGCTGTGGTTACTACCACTGCATTGTATTTCTCCTTCAATCTAATGGTAATAGTATGGGTAATGGCTGATTTGCTTCTAAACAGACAGAAATTGCCCGTAATTTTGCACTATAACTCCACTTCTCCCTAATTTTCCTGGAGTGAGGGAGAAGTCACTTCTCTCTAATGTCAGAGCCAACTTGAACCCTGATAGGTCTTCTCTGTTTGCTTTATGTGAGTTCCAGCTCTGAGAACCGACATTTCATTTGAGAACAAACAGAGTAGACCCAGATCCTGACTGCAGTCTGGTGTTTTCCCTACGTGCTATTCTGACAAGCATTTTGTGATTTCTAGTCCTAATAACCAACCTTGATTTGAGAACAGAAAAGGAAAAGCATTCAAAATTTTAGAACATTTACCGTAACTCATTATTTCATGTATTTCAACCCATTTATAAGAGAATGACAATGTAGAATAGAAAACAACACAATATTAAAATTTTTAAGATATATTTTTCTAATCCAATTATACATTTACATATAAAAAATAAAAATTCAACATACAAATATACATCCATATAAAGTTTTATATAGGTTGACCTAAGATAAAGTAGGCAACCAGCACATACAGGGTACCAATCACACCTGGCAGTCAATTTTGTTGGTAAATTAAGCTGAGCCATGAAAGGATAAACTGCCTCTAACTCTTTCCTTGCTTGCAGTGACTTTTGTCATCTGCTGATAGCCTTTGCAAACATGTTGGACCTAGACAAGGACTAGCAAAATGTCCATCCTGACTGGGTCCAAACAGTTTGATACCAATGGTGTTCCTAAAAGAATTTTTTGATAAAGTTAATTTTGAAAAGTCAGCAGACAATAACAAAAGCATGAAAAAAATTAACCAGTATACAGAGCTGAATATAAAGTATTGTTGCTTGCACATCCAGATCAGGTACCACATTCTCTCAAGCCTGATCTGGGTTTAAACTGTTTGTACAAGTTATTTGCAGGCGACAAATGTGGCCACAAGAATGATGAGTTACATGGCTGCTTTCCCCATGGCTTGGCCTAAATGCAAGTTTGGCAATTTTTATCGTGATGATGTTAAAAAATTGATATCACAGTAATGGCTGATGATGTCATACACAGCTATAACTTGTTGAGTATGATGATGTCATACAGCAATTACTATGTGATGTCACAGTAATGGCTGATATTGTCATACACAGCTAAAACTGAATAAGTCACATGATGTCATACATCAATACTATGGTGATGTCACAGTAATGGCTGATGATCTCATACACAGCTATACCTAGTTAAGTCTGATGATGTCATACAGCAATTACTATGGCGATGTCACAGAAATGGCTGATGTCATACACAGCTACAACTGGTTAAGTATGATTATGTCATACAGCTATTACTATGGTGATGCCACAGTAATGGCTAATAATGCCATACACAGCTATAACTGGTTAAGTCTGGTGATGTCATACAGCAATACTATGGTGATGTCACAGAAATGGCTGATGATGTCATGAAGATTTTACTGGTGATGTTACAAAATTTCAGATGATGTAATGCAGATTTTACTTTGGTGTTGTTACAGAAATTGTGAATGATGTCATGGCATGCATATACTGTAAATTCCGAAATTTTTGCGAGGACTTTATTTTCGCGAAACTTCGCATATGCGAAGTTTCGTGAAAATAAAACCCTCCCGAAATGGCACAATCACTTGGTCATTTATTGATATAGGTAAATCTTGCCTTAGTCACAAATTGTTCACATCATTAATATGCATTTTAATGCTATTCGCAAAAATAAAATTCTTGCAAAATTTCTGAATCTACAGTGTTACTCTGATAAATGTCAGGTAATATCACATCAGTTTCATGTTATGCATGCGCAAAGATCATTGGTGATGTCACAGAAACTCCTGGTGATGTAATGCTGATATTACTCCGAATTTACAGAAATCTTTGAAGATGTAATGCAGATATTCCTCTGGTAAATGTCAGATAATATCACAGCAAAATCAGAGTATGTGTGGACAAATATCATTGGCATGTCAGAGAAATCTGTGATGATGTAAAGCACAGACTGCTGTAGTGATGTCACAGACACTGGTGATGTCATGCAGATATTCCTCTTGTAAATGTCGAGGAATACCACCGAAATTTAGGAGATGTAATGCATAGGTATTACTCTAGTGATGCGACAGAAATTGGCGATGTCATGTTGATATTTCACTGAAGATGTCATGATATGTAACAGCAATGCCATGTCATATCACTGATGTTTAATGATGTCAGTAGTTTCTTGAAGAAAATGAAACCTGCGATTTTGAATGCTGCCAACTGTATTTTTAACCACACTAAAACACTATGTTTACTCTGTTTCAAATTTTCGGCCACTTGGCCTTTATCAAGAAACAAATAACTGAATTAATGTTGTGAGCTACATTAATTCAGTTATTTGTTTCTTGATAAAGGCCAAGTGGCCGAAAAATTGAAACAGAGTAAACATAGTGTTTTAGTGTGATTAAATTCCCTTTGGAATTTTTATTGAGATATTCAGTATTTTTTTTAATTTATGAGATTTGGTATTAGCTAAGCTGTTAGACTGGTGGTGGAGTCCCCTTCCAGATTAAACCCAAAATTTAGCCTTGTCACAGTTGTGTAATTCAAGTATAAGTTGGGGGTTGAGATAAGCAAAATTCCTGAACATATAATTGCTTCTTTTTTCTTACCCATCAGTTTTAACATGTGTTATGTGTATTCAAAAGAACCGTCTCACTGAGACGGTTCTTTTGAGCACCCACAACATATGTTTTGGTTAAGAAATAAGAAAAATAATTTTCAGTGGAGGCATGGCTCCTCTTACAAAACAATCCCCCATAAAATCTAAATTTTGCAGGTTTTGGGATGGTTTTGGAAGAAATCTATCTTAGGGATATTTCTGTAGGGAAAACATAGCTTGGTACAGTAAATGTTCTTAAATTTCAAATACCAGTTGCCGACCAAAAAGGCCTAGACAAACAGTGCAGACCCAGATCAGTTTTCCACGTTTAATATTCTGACAAGCCGCCTTGATCACCAACATCTTATTTAAGTACAGAAAGAGAGTGTTAAAATTTTTTTAGAACATTTACGGTATACTAAACCTTCAACAAAACATTATGATACATTCAAGATAAAAGACAGTCAGTCCTTTACAAGCCAACTTAAAATAATAAATAAACAATAAAATGAGTTGATGATATATATACACAATGATTTGTTAACTTTATCTGTTATGGTTGAAATAATGTGTTATTTGCCCGGGTAAGGCAAATTTTTTAGTAAAAACAAAATTTCACCTCTAACAACAAAAAATATCCAGATCTTTTCTATCAACAAAAAAAAATTCTTCAACAACAAAAAATTCTTCAACAACAAAAAACGTTAAAACTTAAAAAAACTCTTTATATTTGAAAAATCAAAGACCTAAAATAGTTTCTGAAACACTAAAGGCACAAAAATATTTGTCAAAATCCCTTTTTTAAATTTATATATAAAAACAAGAGGGCCCTCAGGCCCATGATTGCTCACCTGAGAAAAACTTGTTCACTAGGTCAGGGGAAAGCATTATTATCTGCCCAACATCCAGCTATTAATCAATCTTTGTACAGGGCCACCCCAAGTCCGGAATAATATCCAAATAGGCCCAGTTGTTTTAGACAAGAATGATTTTAAAGTTTTCCCTATTCATGCACTGGAAAAAACTGGCCCCACCCGTGGCTGCCATGTTTTTCACCAGATTTTACTAATTTAAGCAATGCTGTTAGAGGAACACCTAAGGTCCATCCGTGCCAAATTATTTCCAAATGGACCCAGTAGTTTTTTGTTAAGATTTTTTAAGGTTTTCCCTTTATATACATAGGAAAAACTGGCCCAGCCCCTGAATGCCATGTTTTTAATGGATCAAATTAATTTGAGCAATCTCGTTAGAGAATTACCCAAGGACCATTTGTGCTAAACTATTTCGAAATCAGCCCAGTAGTTTTTTGTTTTCTCTTTATATATATACATAGGAAAAACTGGCCCACCCCCTGGTGGCCATGTTTTTCACTGAATCAAATTAATTTGAGCAATCTTGATAGTGGGTCACCGAAGGACAATTGGTGCCCAAATATTTTCAAATCCATCCAGAAGTTTTTAACTAGAAGATTTTAAAGCTTTTCGTTTTGGTTGTCATGGCAACCAGAATTCTGCATGGAATGGTAATCTATGAGCAACTTTAAAAGAGGACCACCCAAGGACCATTCCTGTGAAGTTTGGTGAAATTTCAAGAGATGTTGTTGAAGTAAATTCTTGATGGACACCTGATGGACGGTCTGGCCTCCAACACCGGACATCCTATGATCACTAAAATCACCTTGAGCTCAGGCCCCCAGATAAGAGTGCGTAAATGAAAATTAATTTTCTTATTTCTCAACCAAAACATATGTTGTGGGTACTCAAAAGAACCGTCTTGATGAGACCGTTCTTATTAGCACCCAAAACAAATGTTTAAACTGATGGATAAGAAAATAATTGCAATTTTACGCAAATTATTTCTGCTTAACTGGCCCTATGCTTGCAGCTTATGGCTCAAGTGATCTAATAACACTCCAGAATGCCTTTACCCTGGGAGCAAACACAATGAACCCTAATCAGACTGCTCCTAAGGGAGTAGTCTGATCTGGGCTCATATTGTTTACAATTTAGCCTACCAAAGTATATAAGCAGATGCGATAGCAGACGACATTTGTTGTGAATGTTGAGAAACAGTTAAAATGTCATCTAAATGTATATAGCACTAATCAGTATAAAACTATTCAGTATAACTCAACTAACAAACAACTGGCCAGTGGCCACACAATTAAGTGCGCGACTCCTCCAACATGATCAGCAATGTATCCTAGCACAGATAAAGGGGAAATAAAAGGGAAATTCTTTTTTCTTTACAAGGCCCAGATGATGATAGCAGATAAATAATCCTGAAAACTTTCACCCGTGTTAATTCAGAAATTTTCGAGAATTTTATTTTTGCTAATAGTGTTAAAATACATATTTGCGACGTTAAAAATTGACAACTGGAGCAGGACTTTCCTACATTAGTAAACAGCAGAGTGATTTTGCCATTTCGCAAGGATTTTACTTTTGTGAAACTTGGCATCCACGAAAACAAAACTCTCACAAACATTTCTGAATTTACAGATATCGCATAAAATGAAGAAGGGATATGTGAATAGACAGTCATTAAACTCGCTAGCCTCCAGCTCACATACATCCAAAATTCAAAATATTCCCCTTATTCTGAGCTAGAATATCGCTTCTACGACTAAATTACACAATGTAAAAAAAAACATCAAAAAAAATGCAAACAACAGGACGGAATAATTTGACTAAAAAAACAAAACAAAACAGCTAATAAAAAAGAACCTAGTTTCATGTCATCTTAGTTAAGATAGCCAACTCCCATTAACTCTTTGCATGCTGGGTATTTTTTTTTTTTCATGTTTTTGTTGTCAACTGCTGACTTTTTTTCAAAATTAACTTCTCACAAACACTATCAGTGTGTCAAACGGTTTAGATCCAGTTCCATTCTGTTGGTCCCGATCTGGGTCCAAACTGTTCGCAAATATCAACAAATGCTAGCAAGAAAAGAGTTAAGGAGTTGGTCTGTCAAAATTGAAAAGTTAGGGGGTTAAAGTCAGGTAACTTCGGACATCAGGTATATTCAGGTAAATTCGGACATGCATTTACAAACAGTGGTAATCCAGATGAGACTGCTCCTTATGAGCCGTCTCCTCAGGATTTTCACTGTTTGCTAAGTTAACTTAATTTCTTAATTCAATAATTAAAATACGAAACAATTAAGGTCGCTGTCCGAATTTACCTGATGTCCGAAGTTACCTGACTTTACCCTATATGCTTTTTGTTTTACTTTAAAGTATATGCTACCATCTCATTGAGAAGGCTCTTTCATGTATCAACAATGTATCTTTTAAATACTCTTTAAGTTGTCATTAACAAATCTAAGATCTAGTCTTCATGAAACTGGTGCAAAGCTAATAACATGGGCGAAGTTCAAAATTTCCAAATCCTGAACTTTTGAAATTCAAATTTTAAAACTTGCAGGATGCCTACAAAATATTAATATTTCAAGTTTAAATGGTCTGTTGTCTTTAGATAAACTGTAAATATATCAGAAAAGCTAATTATAATCTGTCTAATTCAGTATTTTGAGGCTGACGTTCTATGGAAAGTCAGCCTCAAAATCCTGAATTCAGGAATAATCCTGAAAACTTCCCCCATGTAATCAACAATATACAAATTAGCCAACTTAAGAGATTTTGAAACTAATGCCATTAGTGAGCAGGGAAGGTTCAGGCCAGACTATGCAAATGTGCAGTCTCGTCAGAGCTTTCCCTGCTGGCTCTAAGTATGGATGTAGACATAGCTTTTTATACGAAAACTTTAAGAATGAAATGAAAAATGTTGGTCCCATGAACTCTTCCATAATGGCATCTATGATGATAATGAAACAATGAAAATGAACACATTTCTGTTGCTGCATAGACATCACATTGAACTCTTTGCATGCTGGCTAATTTTTCATGATTTTGTTGTAGTTTGCCAACTTTTTTTCATAAACTTTTGAGAAAAGAATTTTCAAGAAAACTATCATAGTGTCCAACTGTTAGGATCCAGAGCAGGATTCTGTCGGTCCTGATCTGGGTTCAAACTGATAGCATAGGTTATCAGCAGACAACAATTTGGCATTAGCAAGGAATTATTTATTAGATGCCTTTTGCCGAATTTATTAAACACATTTGTTTGCTTGTTTGGTCTGAGATTTTACGCCCCAGTGAACAGCTATGGTCATCTCGAGATGATCAGTTCAACTAACCAGACCTTCTTCCTGGGCAAGCTTTAAGTGGTTTACCAGTACTTGGTGAACATGGTGAACATAATTTCACTTGTAACTGACAACAACCCTTCTTTTAATCAGCGGAAGGAGAATGACCGTAGAAATTATTTCATGATCAATCTCCACAATAGTATGGGACCAGGTCCGGATCGAACCCGCAACCCAGGCCCTGCAGTCGGTCTCGCTACCGATTGTGCTACAGGGCCTTTTAAATTGATCCATATATGCCTAGCATACCTTGGAAGAGAGACAGCAAACAGCGAAGACCATATGAGATTCTTTGGTGCATGCAAAGAGTTGACAAATATATATGACTGAAAACTGTGCCTGAAAACTGTGCCTTCATCATTCTTCCGCAACAGCTTCCCTGAAATTCATCTTCTCACACAAACTGTTTTTTTTCTGTCTTTTCCTTGTCTATTAACACTAGCACTACTCCTTTTTCAATAGCTTCAGGACTTTAGTTAACCATGCGTAAGGAAAATTTAATTTTCTTATTTCTCAACCAAAACATATGTTGTGGGTACTCAAAAGAACCGTCTCAATGAGACAATTCTTTTGAGCACCCAAAACATATACTGAAAATTACGGCTAACAATATTTCAAGTTTACGCTGAAATTTTCTGTTTATCTAAACCTGTGGCTTCTGTTCTCCTATTTTCTGGGAATTTTTTTCTCAGGGGGAAAAATTACCAGTTTGTGAAATGGGGCCAATACTTGGGTTTATACTGATCCCAATATTGCGTCATTTTAATCCCTGGTACACATATCTATATACAGTAGGTTGTTGTATATAGATTCCATTTAATTGAGTCATTTGTTGTTGTTTGTCCACCGACAAATATCTATAGTTTGTAGAATTCTAGAACTATTTTGATGTTATTAGGGAAAACAAGAAAGGGATTAGTGATTTCTGTTGCTCTAATGTCGGAAGACTTTTCCTGGCTTGTGCTTTTTCGACTTCTTCACGAGTTTAGTTTTTCCCTCTTTAGCCAAGATACAGGATAGCCACCTGAAATAAGATCAGGTCACCATCTTACCCTAGGCCAGGCCTCGAGGTTATAGAACTTTGTTCATGCTCAAATCAACTGAGAATGAAATTTCAACTCCTCATAAAAACTAATGCTGATTGCTGAAAAACTAAGACTTTGCCTGCTTTCTAACTCTCAGATGTTGTATTTATCATGCTAATAAATGTTAAAATGCCAACAATTGTTGGCATTTTAACATTTATCAGCATGATAAATTTCATGCTCAACCGAGTTTAGCATTTAAAAAGTTTTATAACCTCAGACTCTGGTCACCCTTTTATATCAGTGAGTTTTTTCCTAGAACACCCTTAAACCAAGACCTTAAATAATCATCCCTTTACACCATGAAACTGCATAACACCCTTAAACCACTAGCCATAAGGCATTACCCATTTACTTGTCTTTATCAACATAAAACATTACCCACTGACAACCTTAAACCATATTCATAGTACATGATCCACGATTACCCATTTACACCCTTAAACCACAATACAAACAAGAAATTACCCATTTAAATCATAACCAGCTTATACCCTAAGACCATATTCATTTTACTCTTTACTCAAACCACAAACATCCCATCACCTACCTCTTAACTTAAATTTAACCTATAACTCAAACCTTGCCCAATTATCATACCAGTAGCTCAGAATACATCCTACGTAAACCCTTTTACTGAAATGAAACTGACAGCCACTCAGCCTATGCCCCAGCATAACTAGTCACTGACAACCACCCAGCCTATGCCCAAGCATAACTAGTCACTGACAACCACCCAGCCTATGTCCCAGCATAACTAGTCACTGACAACCACCCAGACTATGCCCAAGCATAACTAGTCACTGACAACCACCCAGCCTATGTCCCAGCATAACTAGTCACTGACAACCACCCAGCCTATGTCCCAGCATAACTAGTCACTGACAACCACCCAGCCTATGCCCAAGCATAACTAGTCACTGACAACCACCCAGCCTATGTCCCAGCATAACTAGTCACTGACAACCACCCAGACTATGCCCAAGCATAACTAGTCACTGACAACCACCCAGCCTATGTCCCAGCATAACTAGTCACTGACAACCACCCAGACTATGCCCAAGCATAACTAGTCACTGACAACCACCCAGCCTATGCTCCAACATAACAAAGTCACTGACAACCACCCAGCCTATGTCCCAGCATAAGTAGTCACTGACAACCACCCAGCCTATGTCCCAGCATAACTAGTCACTGACAACCACCCAGCCTATGCCCAAGCATAACTAGTCACTGACAACCACCCAGCCTATGTCCCAGCATAACTAGTCACTGACAACCACCCAGACTATGCCCAAGCATAACTAGTCACTGACAACCACCCAGCCTATGTCCCAGCATAACTAGTCACTGACAACCACCCAGCCTATGCCCAAGCATAACTAGTCACTGACAACCACCCAGCCTATGTCCCAGCATAACTAGTCACTGACAACCACCCAGACTATGCCCAAGCATAACTAGTCACTGACAACCACCCAGCCTATGTCCCAGCATAACTAGTCACTGACAACCACCCAGACTATGCCCCAGCATAACAAGTCACTGACAACCACCCAGCCTATGCTCCAACATAACAAAGTCACTGACAACCACCCAGCCTATGCCCCAACATAACTAAGTCACTAACAACCACCAAGCCTATGCCCTAACATAACAAAGTCACTGACAACCACCCAGCCTATGCCCCACTGTAAATAAGTCACTGACAACCACCCAGCCTATGCTCCAATATTACTTTTTCGTGAACCCATGCCCTCATGAAATAAGCATACATGACTATCTGTGAGAATTGAGGGGAAGCTTTTGACTGCCTTTTAAGTTATCAGTCTTCAGGGAGCTCTAGCCCGTTTGTGTAAAAGAAAACAACCCTGTTCAGAAATCCAACCTAACAACTCTTACTACCTTTCTAGTTTTGCTTATTTTTTTTCAGTTTTAGACTTCTATCAACTTGGTTTTCTTAGGGTCAAATCTTGTTTAAAGTGAATAATAATGGCTCTCATTAGACAAAGCAAACTGATCATAGCTTTGATGTTGCGTTGGGGCTTAACTCTTTGCATGCTGGGTATTTTTTCATGCTTTTATTGTCGTCTGCTGACTTTTTTCAAAATTAACTTTTTCAAAAAATTCTTTCAGGGACAATTTCAGTGTTTAAAACCGCTTGGATCTAGATTAAGACCAACATTTTGCTGGTCTTGATCAGGGTCCGAATGGTTTGCAAAGGTTATTAGCAGGCAACAAAAATTGCCGCCAGCAAGGAAAGAGTTAAAATCCCTTTAAATAATTAATTATCATTTTAGGTGTATTTAGGGCAGTCAAACAGCACAAACCAAGAAAAGTCTTGCCAACTTTTCCGCATCTAATCTGAAATGTAACTAGTATAGAAACACACAAAGCAGAAGAGGTTGTGCTTGCAGGGAACACGGCAGGGTGTGAGAATATGGAGGAATGATACTAGAAGCTAGAAGAAAAGAGAGAGTTGTAAACACCCAAGGACCAAAAGGGGGTTGGGGGCCCTTGCTCACTAAGGTAAGCAACTTTAGCCAGCCCTCAATAATCACAGAAAAGCAATCACTTGTTAACAGGAATTCTTCACATTTTTTTTTCCATTTACTTTCAAAAGTAACCCTTTTTATACAGATAAAATTCATTAACCCTTTTCATTCTGATCGATTTTCCCCATATAGTTTGAAAAAGTAAGAGTATGGATTGGTCCGTTTTAAATTTTTCAGGGGTACAAGGTCGAAATATCTAAATTTTAATAATTTAGTACCTGATGATTGTATTTTAGCAAACAGTGCAGTCCCTGATTATATGCTGCATTATATGCAGCATTTCATCTTGGTCTTCACTGCTTGCCAAAATACCAGTCTACTGGTATCCAGAACGAAAAGGATTAATATAATGTTTGGATCATCAAATATCCATTTTAAGGAGCTCAGATAGGAATTTAAAGATCTAAAAATTCCTTTTTTATGTCGTTCTGAAGACTTATCATAGCAAACAGAACAGACCCTGGTGAAATGTCATAAATTCCGCCATCTCATATGGGTCCACACTGTTTGTCAAGGGACTCACTTATAAGTTTCCCTGTATAAAAATGGTTACCAACAAATGTTCTCATTCTTCCTGTATTCACAAAGAGAAAAAGAATTCATAAATGTGCCAATTAGCATGGCAAATATTGAGAAATAGACAAAACAAAATCAAGATATTACTCTTTAATAATTTAAGACTCAAATAAATAATTTCTTCTTTTAAATATTTTTACACAAATATATCACAAACAAATAAATTATTATAATTTGAGGACGGAAAACAAAGGGGTTTTTCCCCCTTTTTTTACATTTAATACTTTCTACACATATACAGGTGAACTTCAGGGGCCTAGATAGCAGTCAGGCTATTTACTTTGCATGTAAGTTAGGGGATAACAGTATTCATTTTCATTTGGTGAGGTATGTCCTCAGATATATGGTCAGAAATTAAATTTTACAGCAATTTGCCAGCAAAGCCGTAAAATGTGATTTCTGAGCTTATATCTGACGATATGCTCCCCCGCCCTCAATGAAAATTGTTAATAATTGAGCTGTGACATGAGATTTCCAACCATGTGGAATATGCCACCAGCAAAGCCTCAGATCAGCCTGCGCATACACACAGTCTGATCAGAGCCTTTGCTAGTTGCTTTAAGATTTAATGAGTGTTAAGCTACTGACTTAACATCATTTGGAGTTTCTAAGCTTAAAAGGAGGCTGCACAGGATTGTCTGAGTCTACACATGCCAAAAATGCCACATTGTTGGAATTCAAATGTTGCGGCTCATATTGTTATCCCATCCTTATGCACTTCTGTTTTTCTATCTCAAATTGGAGCATTGCAATCTGCATGAAGCTGCATGTCATCCAATGAAATGTGAAGTCGTAATTAATGACTTCAAACGATTTCTGATATACCGATACACAGTCAAGTTTTTGAAGTTATTCAATCAAACGTTTTTAAGCACCCATAATTGTCACACGATTTGAGAATCAAGAACTTGTTAATCAATCGTTTATATTAATTCTTTGCAGGTAAACTATTTTTTGTCGCCTGCTGATTTGAATCCAAATTAAGCCTTTTTTAGAAAAATTCTCTCTGGAAAACTTTGTCAAATAATTTGGATTCAGATCTGGTCCGACAAAATGTAGGACCCAATCTGGGTCCAAACTATTTGAGGAGATTACCAGCAGGTAAAGGGTTAAGAAAAAATGAAGTAAAAGGGCTTGAGATTTCATAACATTTGCAATAATCTGATATCCATGCCTCCAACCTCTGAAGTTCCACTGTCTACCACAACAAAATAAGTTAAATAAATTATGGACGGAAAATTAAGGGCATTTTTTCAAACAGAGGTACGACGAACACGAGCGGTAATGCACCAAGTAACAGTTCTCCGCAGATAAGGGGATCAATCCTTGTGAAGACAGAGATTCCTTAACTGTTAAAGACCTAAGGGCCAGTTAAGAAAATTTTTGAGCGTAAAATTGCGATTATTTTCTTATCCATCAGTTTAAGCACGTGTTTGGGTGCTCAAAAGAGTCGCCTTATCCAGACGGTTCTTTTGAGTACCCACAACATATGTTTTGGTTGAGAAATAAGAAAAATAATTTTCAGGACTGTTGCTTTATCTATTTCCACATTTCTGATACAGATTATTCCTATGAGCAGAATCCTCTGTCAACACTCATCATTATCATAGATCATCCCCTTATCTGAAACACTGGAATGTTACTGAAGTTGTTTTAAGTATATTTTTTCTTCTTTTTTGGTGTCTTTTTTTCCATTGTACATTTTATTTACCATCTCAAAAATACTGCACTTTGCTCACAAGACTATCCAACAGCAATAACTGTTATGGTCACAAAGTCAAAGGGCAGTAACTATGCTCACAACTTATTTTAAGGGCAGTGTGTTGATCACATGACCACATCCATGGGTGGTAACTTATGTCCATATTGTCTCTAAGAGAAGCAGCTCTTATTTTAAGAGTAGAACAGTTCAGAATTTACTATCTATGTGCCTTTACTCCTCTGCCCTCATGACATTGTGCTAGCAATTGCAACTTGTTCCTAATTGGATCAACGCAACTCAAAGGAAGCAATCCTGTTGATCATATTTAACTAATCAAGGGCAATAGCTGATATGCCAAAACAACACTGTCCATGGGTAGCAACTCTCTCTTTCAATGGCAGTCCAAGGGAGGCTACTCTAATGCAAACAACACCCTAAGGGCAGCAACACTTAGATCATGAGAAGGGAGAAGCTAGTCTATATTCCACTCGCAAGGGAGATTATATAGTGAACACAAGCATCAAGGGAGGTAATAGTTACTCACTGTCTTTGCACATCCACTTGTTTTTGCCGGTACATCTCAACTTGAGTGGGAGGCAAAAGGGAGGCAATTTCCAGTGAATCTCTAATTTTACATAACAATTCGTAGTTCTCTTTTCCCCGCACCTGAAAATAAGAGGGGAATACATTAATGACATGCCGGTAAAATTACAAACTGAATAAATTCAAATCAGGAAATGCTTAACCAGGGGACAAAATTATTTCAATATTGCACTTGTCCTGCAGGACGAGTGACTTAAAATTTTCTCTCATCCTGCAAACACATGCACTTGCCCTTTAAAAGTGCATGGAATAAAGAACACAAGGGAGTAATAGGTAATATGACTGCCTTGAGTAATTCTTCACAAAGCACTCGTCCTGTAGGACGAGTACTCTGGGAAGATTTACTCGTCCTTTCTGGAGTTCACTCGTAATTACGAGCGGACAAGTGGAATTTTTGTCCCCTGGCTTAACCCATTTATGCCTAATTGAATTTCCCACTCTTAGCAATTGGACGAGTCCATTTCAAAACTTAATGGTTGTTAGGTAGTAATTTACAATTTCATTTAAAAGCAAACAGTGCAGAACCAGATCAGAATCTGATCTTGCATTCTGCGGCATCTGATCTGGCTCTGCACTGTTAGCTGTTGTCCCATTAAAAGCAGCACCCTAGATTAGCAGCGTATTAGCGTAAATACGCAATTAAAATCCTCAAAAAAGCAATTAAAATGAAATGTGTGCCTACCGAAAAGCAATTCTAACGATGGTATGCAATTACATGCGATGTCATTGCGTACCATTTGGTCCATTTCGTTTCCATTTGGGTAATAAACAAATGCCAGTCAGGTATTGATTTTTTTTACTAGCAACGCAATATAACTCCAGTTTTATGAATAAAATAACGCTGTCCAGTCCAGCATTTCACGGAAAAACGCTGATGAAAGTGAAACTTTGCAAAGTGTGCACGCTCGAATGTCAACAAGTGGATGAGATTTGCTTCAGATACAATAAAATCTGTTAGTTTGATACTTTAGAAAGGCAGACGATGGGTGTGCAAGCACATTCCCGATGGCTTCATGCAATAAGAAAACGTGTAATCACAGAAAAAAACGAAGCGTAAAAAAATATGAAAATACGCAATGTCTTTGCAAGTACGCAATTGAGGATTACCAGGTCGTGTAAATACCCAATTGACCCAAAAGCTTATCTAGGGTGCTGTAAAAGGATACTAGGCTTATATGGCTTAAATCCTAACATATGCTTTTCATCGGGGCCTAAAAAGTGAGGACTATAAAATAATCTTATAGCTCTTAAGTCTCTATTGTTTGTTTGTTTGATTTAATTCTTTATGTCAGCATGTGCATATGCGCATGCTGATCAATGTATTTACTTTCCACAGATGAAAATTGCAAACATGTGTCGCTTATAATTTTAACTCTAGGGTGCAAAGAGGTAAATTGACATAAATGACAGATTACACGAACACTTAGCAACTTTGATCGTTAAAAACGTGGTGTCCATGGTAAGCATAAAGTATGTGAACTCCCTTGAAAATTGTAAGACCAGGTATCGCTCGAACCCATGGATGGGTGGAACTCGCACCGACGGTCCCAACCAGCTCGAGCCATAGAAGTTTGACTGTACTTTGTTGATGGGAGAAGGCAAGGCTCCGGCCAGATTGCAGGTTCGTCTGCACCTTCACTTCTCTTCAATGTGATACACACCTATATATTGTGTGCTGGCACTACACTTAGGTCAAGGTAAAATCTGATGCAATTTCAGTTTGGATGAATCAAGTAAACAAACTTACCGTAAGTGTGTATGTATCTTCATCCAACTTTCTCTTCTTCCCCCCTTGAGATAAAGTTGTAATTTCTGTACCCATAGTGAGACGAGGTAAACCAGCTGTAAAACAAGTCAGAACTTTTTTAAAAATACATGTTCATAATTAGGTTATATCAGGTCTAAAATTTTGAATGCGAGCTTTCTTGTGAAAAGGCAATCACAACAGTGAAGACCAAGATAAGATCTGATTAGAGTCTACACTGTTTGCTTGTTAGTCAGTCAAACATTTTTGCTTTGATTTAATGCTTAACATTTGAAAAACATTTTTTTTCAGTGTTTTCGAGATAATTTTCTGGGTTTGAACCTATACTTAGCAATAAGGATAAAGGGCCTTGATCAAAAAATGCAACACCATGCTGATGGGAGTCAATAAATTTCGATTATTGTGATTCCAAAGAACTTCTTTCACATTTTCACAGAGAAAATATTCAGGTATATAAAGTTCCAGTATAAGATACTTTCATAAAATATATATTATTCCAGTTTAGCCAAACTTTTAGACAAAAAAGTTTTGGTTCTGGATGAGTAACGGGCAATATTTTTAAATTGGGGCCAACTGTAATTTTTGAATGGCCAATCCTTAATAAGACATGAAAAACCTAACAACATTTGAGAGTAAATTTAGGGAAATTGAATGAAAAATACAACTGCTGAGTATTTTAGAATCAAGAAAAAAGACCACCATTGTTGTAGGGGTTTTTCTACTTTTTTCACCTTATAAAAGGCTTGACATGTAAAGGCAGACAATTCAATAAATTTCAAGACTTATTATTCTCATTGCATGCTGAGCAATTTTTCAAGCTTTTGTTGTAGTCTGCTTACTTGTTCAAAATTAACTTTCTTGAAAATATTTTCTTTCAGGAACACTTTCAGAGTGTTAAATGATTTGGATTCAGATCACGACTAACACTCTTTTGGTCCTGATCTATTTACTAAGGTTATCAGCTGATGACAAAAGTCGCCTCAAGCAAAAAAAAGAGTTAAAAGAAGCAACAAAATTTGAAAATATTGTCTGCAGCAAAATGTTGACAAATGTTACCTTTTCTTTGTTGCAATGGAACTGGTGTGGAAGCCTTCTCGTCTGCTTTCCTGTCTCTACCGGGACATGCACAGATTCGCACCTCAACTGCCCTCCTACCAAGCACTTGATTACTGAAATAGTCAAAACATGCACCTTACAAACATCTGCTTATCAAAAAAAAACATTCTAACAATATTTGATTTCATTCTTTACGTCCCAGTCAACATTTTTTTCAGTCATGTCGGGACAGGTCTTCTTGGATTGAACCAGTACTAAGCAGGGATTAATGTGTCTTGCTCAAGAACTCAATGCAGTGCCGCCGGTGTGGCTTGAACCTGCAACCCTTCGATCTCGCGTCAAGCACTCTACCACTGAGCCCCCTTTGTTGTTTTTGCAGCTAAAAAGATATGAATTAGGATCAGGTTTTTTAAGCCATGGTCTTAGTGCAATAATTTCTCCTGTAATTCTCTCATGCAAGTAACAAGATAATTATGTATTCTGCGCATAAAACTGTGACCAGTCTAAATGTAGTTACTTTGTACACCCAAAACAAATGATTGATTAGGAATCGCTTAGATGAGCCTACGCATTGATCAAGTCTTACCAGAGCCTTAAAATAATCATTGTCAGTTACAATCTATGTGCACTGGTTAAGATAAGCAAATTTTTGTGCGTAAAATGTGATTATTTTTTTACCCTTAAATTAAAACGTATTTTGGGTGCCCCTAAAACCTTTTGAGTACCAACAACACATACTTTGGTTGAGAAATCAGAAAAATCAACTTTTTATTACGAACTCTTATCTAGAGTTCTGTAGGCGTATGCGGTACTTACTCTTTTTCTAATGTGAACACAATCTGGATAGGTCGTCTGTTGGGCCCTCCGACACAGGACCCAAGACACATGAATTGAAATAGATTTGTCACCCATTCTGAACCTGCCTGAGGTGACTCATGGGGAATTATGACACTCTGTCGACCAGTGTACCCGTCCTCCACGTACTTGGCCAACTTATGCTCGCACCGAACAAGATGATTTGGGGCGGGATGATCTGAAATTAGATAAAACAGAGGCTAGTACATAGGGAAAGTTAACCAATTTTTTGGCGTAAAATTGCGATTATTTATCTATCCATCAGTTTCAGCATGTGTTTTGGATGCTCAAAAGAACCGTCTCATCGAGACGGTTCTTTTGAGTTCCCACAACATATGTTTTCGAAGAGGAATAAAAAAAATAATTTTCAGTTACACACTCTAATCTGGGGGCCTGTATTAAAGACATTAATGACTTACAAAACCAGATATCTACTTTCCCTGCTAGCAGCGACTTAGTCGTCAGCTGATTAACTTAAGTTGAAAACAGTTTGGACCCAGATCAGGACGGACAGAATGGTGTTCTTGATCTGGATTCAAACAGTTTGACACTGATAGTGTCCCTGAATTTTTTTTTTAAATCAGCCGACAACAACTAAACAATGAAAAGTTACAAGCATGCAAAAATGTTGAGCTTTTTGCAAAGAGCACCAGTCCAATGCAAGTAACCTCGCTTATTAAATTTGCTTGATTCAGACAGGAGATTTTATTGTCTAAAAACTTGTCACATTAATTCTTTTCAATTGGGAATGAGGTCCATCATGAGCCCAAATTTTTAAAATTCTAAAAATTTTGAAAAGGAAATATAAACAACACTGAAGTTCCTTTGTTTGTCTGCTCTGATTCTTTACGTCCCAGTCAACAATTTTCGGTTATGTTGGGAAGGGTCTTCCTGGGTTGAACAAGTACTGAGCAGGGATTAATGTGTCTTGCTCAAGGACACAACGCAGTGCCACAGGTGAGGCTCAAGCCCGCAACCCAAGCATTCTATCACTGAGCCACTGTGCTCTCTAATACTGAAGTTATAATCATGTACTTACTTTCGTTGTTCTCCTTTGATGTGGCATGATTGGGACACCGTTTGACGGTTTCTTGAACGTGTTCTGGTTTCATGAAGATGGGCATGGACCTGATGACACAGCCAGGAGGTGGCGTCCTGGTTGCTTTGAACCGCACTGGACATGTGGTAGCCATTCTAACATAAAGTTTCTTGAGCATATCTGAGTACTGAAAATATAACAAAGGTCAAAATATTAAGGCAAACATTTTACCCTAAAAATGTGATTATTTTCATATCCATCAGTTTAAACACAAATTTTAGGTGCTCAAAAGATCCGTCTCATTGAGACTGTTTGATACTCTGATGGTATTCCTGGTTCATTTTTTAAAAATTTAGATTTTTTCTAAAATCAGTTGCGACAGAAATTATTGAAAAATTATAAAGCAGGCATTTCTTAAGAGTTAAACCACTTTGAAATAGGACAAAAGATAAAAACTTACCGTCCAAGTTGTTGACTTGGTCTCTTTAGATGGAGTGGCGAATGAAATTTCAAAACCATAGTCACCGGGATAATTTGTGCTGAAAAATATAACAATACCTCATTACAAAACTGCTAATCATGTTTATACTAACACCGCTTGGCAATAATGACCCACAATGGTTGATGCATTTTGTTAAACAACAAACAAAAATAACACTGCTACTAAATGATTTGGTAAATAGGTCCGTGAGACCTAGAGAGACTCGTCCTGAGGTACTGGCCATGTGGCACGGACAAGTGGATTTTTACTAGCCCACTGTTTTGAAAAATGCATGTCCGGGTTTAGCAGGACAATTTTTACATCAGATAGGTCTGAGAAAGAATCACTTAAGTAAGCATTTTATCTTAAGGCAAGTGAGTAGGTTCAGAAGAAACAAACATATTATTACATTTGGCCTTGAATATCACTCTTGACTAAGACTATGCTAAAATCCCCTGCAATATCTGTTTGACAAATTCCACTTGACCACTTATCCCAGGGATTAAGGTTTACAATTATTGATTTCACATACCTGGCTGGACGCCAATAACGTTGTATTTTATCCTAGATCAATATCAGCACTTTGAAATTTGAGCTTTTATCGATTTATAATTGTTTGCATGATGGCATGCTTGAAATTTTATTAAGCTTTGTTACCCATAATGCAACATGGATAAAGTGATGTAAAAGCATCTCTCCCCACTAATTCTACTTGAACTTTATAAGCGCAACAAAGACTTTTAAGACACCTTGAAAATATTTGGAATATTTTTTTCTATGTCATAAAAGAGTATTATTAACCCTACTGTACTAAAAACGGCCAAAGCTCCATCATATTTTGGTCAGTCTGAATGCATAAGACTTTAACCCAGATGAGATGACACTATTTTTTTTCTTCTGATGACAATACAACTAGTTTAATACTGTTTGCATTCATTATTTATGGTTTTACCATGATCAATCCTGATATACATGTATCCCACCTTGAAAACAGAGTAAGCTGATCAGGATCCATACTCAGGACTTTAGGTAAGAGTGTGTATGGAAAATTTAATTTTCTTATTTCTCAACCAAAGCATATGTTGTGGGCACTCAAAAGAACTGTCTCAATAAGACGGTTCTTTTGAGCACCCAAAACATATGTTAAAATTGATGGGTAAGAAAATATTTACAATTGTAGGCTGAAAAATTGTGTTTATCTAAACCTATGTTTTACAATGATCAAGCCTGATATACTTGTATCCTGCTTTGAAAACATAGTAGTTCTGGAAATGCCAGCTGATCAGGATCCATACTGTTTTCTAATTTGTTTGTATTTGTGCAAAGTGTAGTTAACCCTTTGTTTTTGGTTTGGTTTAATTCTTTATGTCACAGTCAACAGCTATGGTCATGTCGAGACGATCAGCTCCCCTAACTACCATTTTTCCTGGGCAAGCTTGACTAGGAAGTTAACCAGTACTTCGTGCACATACTTTTGCTTTGTTAAGAGTGTGTAACAAAAATTTATTTTTCTTATTTCTCAACCAAAACTTATGTTGTGGGTACTCAAAAGAACGGTCTGAATGAGACAGTTCGTTTGAGCACCTAAAACATATGTTAAAACTGATGGGTAAGAAAATATTAACATTTTTACACTAAAAAAATGTGTTTATCTAAACCTATGTGTCTTGAATCAAAGTATGAATTTTAGAGGTTTTACTGTATTTCCGTACTTACTTTGATGGAACTGTGGGGGTGGGTGATGTCATGTTGGTATGAGGAGAGTATGGCTGTGGACTTGTGAGGGTCTGAAAGACAAATAATAATGACAACATCAAACAGAAGGAAAAAAAACAACTCTAAAATCTTTTAGATTTTTTTTGCATGATGTGGATATCCAGTTGGGCTAAATTTTCAGATTTTATTAGAGCCTTAATTTACTTTGCCAGAAATGAAGGCTCTGAGTGCCTGTATATGCAAATC
The DNA here is from genome assembly GCA_964019695.1 of Loripinus fragilis. Taxonomy (NCBI): domain Eukaryota; kingdom Metazoa; phylum Mollusca; class Bivalvia; order Lucinida; family Lucinidae; genus Loripinus; species Loripinus fragilis. The sequence continues at coordinate 5,940,687 of OZ026529.1, forward strand.
CTCCTGCGAAATAAGTTGAAAAACCAAAGTGGCTCATATCAACTTACTTGCAATACATGTATCATTATGGACCCATAACTGTAAGGGGGTTCAAAGTGATCTAGATGAAAGATTGGAAGAAGGTTTGGTTTCTAAGCAGTAACTATTTAAAAATATCATCTTGAGTCAATTAAAGATATTCTATTTCCTTTGCCTCTAGGTTGCTCAGAACAGGTTAAACTCCACCTGCCCAAATAATCCAATTTTTTTATCATAAAAATGTGATTATTTTCTTATTCATCAACTTAAACATGTGTTTTGGGTGCTCAAAAGAACTGTTTTATTGAGACTGTTCTTTTGAGTATCCACAACATATGTTACTGATTAGAATAAAGTTTTTTTTACAATCTGATTATAAAAAGATTAAGGGCTATTATTACTCAGTCGATGCTTCACTTAACACTTTACTCCAAAGGCTATTTTTAGATCATGGCATCATTTTCTATTTTTAGACAACAATGAAAACATTTAAGAAACATTAAAGATAAGTTTTGAACACTTTTTTGAAAATATTATGGAAAATGGAGCATTTGCTCCAAAAGAGCAAATGCTCCATTTTCCATTACATTTTCAAATACATGATACTTCAAAGGCATCAGAAAGTGTTAACATGGAGTAAAGGGTTAAAATTCTACAGCAAAGGGGAGATAAATACTTACGCCTTCATGATACGGTGATGAAGCTGTGCTGCCGATGATATGTGTCTGTGAATCTGGACTCATGGATGATGAACTGGATGTGGGACCTATGATGGGGTTCAACTGAAAATAGAACAAAAACAAGTTTAAATTCATGAACAAGGACCAGTCTTGACCAGTATTGACCACTTTGGAAAAAACCCTACAGAAATAAGACATTCTATCTACTCAATATTCCATTGCAAGAGTTCTTGAAATAATCATATCAAATACCATTCCTCAAGATAAGAAGGCAATTAATCTTATGAGACTGTTCTTTTGAGTACCCAAGAAGATATATTTAGGATGGATGAGAAGGTTTGAAATTTACCATAGGTCCAGATAAGGATCGTATGTCCACCTTAAAGTGTGTTTATTTCCCTACCCTTCAATTTAAACATGTGTTTTGGGTGCTCAAAAGAACCGTCTCATTGAGACAGTTCTTTTGAGTACCCACAACATATGTTTTGGTTGAGAAATAAGAAAAATAATTTTCAAATACGCACTCTTATCTGGAGGCCTGATTTACCCTCAAAATTATTCCTTATATGGGCCTTTGTCCAGGGCTATGTAACAATGGCTGTGCAACATTGGCATAGGTAAGTATTTTTTAGCATAATTTTTGTAATTAGTATTTTCTTGACACTCAATTTTGACATATGTCTTGAGACGGTTCTTTTCAGTACCAAAAACAAACGTTTGGCTGAGAAATAAGCAAAATAAATTTCCATTACACACTCCTAATTAAATATGAGGCCTGGTGCAATATCTCCAATCACTCAGGAAATTACCTGATAAGTTAAGCCCTCAGATTATCAAATTAATTTGCAATGGTGTGCGGAGTTCAAACAATCCTTTGTAATAGCACATAGACAGAGATAAAGCCCTGTAATGTACATGAATTCTTACATTTTGTTAAAAATTCCGTAGCCAATAATCAGCCTTAAACCCTAGAATTATACCTTGAGAAAAAAAGGAGAATATCGGCTAATTGCTGCTGATTGCCTATGGTGGTTAATGGATAGTGAATCTCTTACTTTCATCTGATAAAAGGTCTAGTTGATTAAATTAACTAATGAACATACTGATACACTGAAATCAATACCAATGGTTTAAGATCAGTACTGAGACAAACCTACAGGAAAGAAAGTCAGAAAAAATAATACCAAGACTTCAGGCAAGCTGATTTTTTTTAAAAATGTAAACATATTTTGTGGACACTTAAAATATGATGGGTAGAAAATTCTTTTGAGTAACCATTTTAGACTGACAGGAAAGAAAACCATCCAAATTTCAGCTAATTTTTGTATATAGTGAGCATTAACTATCTCAATTTCTCTATCGTTTCTAAGAATGTTACAAACCATTTATTTATTTCAAAATTTGAAAAAATACAGTAAAAGTTAAAACCTCGCCATTTTTTTAGTCCTCCATATGATTAACTTATATATTGCACCCAGAAAAACCCAAACTCCCTAGGAATTTTGTCCTTTCTGGCTAGTGTAGGGTTTCAAGAAAAGACAAGTTTGAAATCTTCCGCAATAAATATCTTGTTACGACATTCACAGTGCACCTACCATTTTCAAATCCTGTATATCGATGGTGAAAACTTCAAGATCATCCCACATTTCAACAGTTTTTCCGAGGTTATGAAATCTAAAGAATTATCTGACACTAATGATTTCCACGGCAACTCAGTTCTAAGTTCATTGAGGCTGCATTGATTCTTTAATCATGTATTTTTCATTCTTTATCAACAATCCATTTGTCATTTTGTTAGTCTGATTAAAAGCAATCAGATTTATTTCACCTTTACAAAAGCACTTGTATTCAGCTGTTTTTGTTGTTGTTTTTTTGATCAGTAAAGCCAAATAAATTCAAATTAACTAATAGTCAAACCAATGACTGGAAGAATCCAAATTGCTAGTTTGCTTATATCTCAACAAAAATGTCTAGACCATTCCATTGAGCAACATAATCAGAATTTTCAATGACAAAGTGACAAACAAAAACAACTGACCAACCAGACAGACAGTTTTAATAGCAATGACATCGAGCTTAGAACTGGCGATTGATTACCCCTTCAACATAGAACCGTTTAAATAGTGATCAATACTAAATTGATCAACAATTCAACTAGCCATTGTCACATGGTTAGCACCTAGTTAACAATCAGGTGAAAACTATAAACTGATCCCCTAAAGGTGACGCAGACATCATTGTTCTGTCAACGGGCCATAAGCACCCAGTACTCCAGACAAGTAATTGCAAATTCGGTACTTTGCTCAGGACTTATAAAGTTAAGAGTGTGTATCAAAAAACGAATTTTCTTATTTCTCAACCAAAACATATGTTTTGGGTACTCAAACTAACCATCTCATTGAAACAGTTCTTTTGAGCACCCAAAACATATGCTAAAATTTATTGGTATGAAAATATTTACAATTTTACGCTCAAAACCTGTTTTGCTGATGAAAATTACCGGAGAACAGTTCTGAAGATCTTAGAACTGTTCTGTAATTTCATCTTATAGCATTGGTGATATGATGTTGGTCATTTAATTGACGTTTTCACAAACACTCTGAATGAGGACATTTTTTTTCTTGGCATTCATCTGACAACAAGAACAGGTTAAGGATAGTAAACTTAGTATCTCAACATCTTGCATCAAGTAGCGGATAAGTTTGGCTCCTGCATGCGTATATTCAATAATGGGTATTAAACTTTATGTTGTTTTTGGTTACAGACACAAAAGAATAGAGAAAAAGGTCTTTAGGTAAACAGGGTATGGTGGAAGCTTCTTACTTTTTCCATCCCAGGATACATGACGAGCATGGTTTAATAATCCAAATTCGGAATCTATGAGACGAAGCACTACAGTCCAACATCAACTATTTCTTTCAGTGTACTACTTTCTGGTAGTGGTATTGTCAAATTTAAACATGTTGTTCATCTGAACAGGTTATAAAAACTTAAGTAAATCAAACCTAGTATGTCAAGCTGATAGTAACTGATTGTATGTTATCAACAGATAACAAGATACATGCATGACCATTCATATAATAAACAAATTCATTTTGTGTCATCTAACGGTATTCTTCATAGGCTGTTTATATTTATTCTACTTTCTTTTTTTTCATTCTCTCATTATCAGGCCTCAAGATAAAAGTGTGTAATTGAAAATTATTTAGCTTATTTCATATTTCTCAACCAAAACGTACGTTGTGGCTACTCAAAAGAACCGTCTCGGTTCTTTTGAGTACCCAGAACACATGTTTAAGCTGACAGATAAGGATAAAATCGTAATTTTAGTCTCAAAATTTTTGCTTAACTGGACCTATAGAAATCACTACCCAGTGGGGAGTAGATGTCTGAATCTTCATCTTCTACTATAGCAGGTACATGTGCGACCCTGTGCATATTACCAGGAAAGATTTGGAGAATCTGATAAACCGCCATACAAATCTGTCAAACATTTCATCTGACAGGTATAATAAAGTGGTGATGATTGGAAAACTATTTGTCTGAAGCAGAGCGTCATTTTCTGTCATACAGGACACGGGAGACTCCTTATCAATGATCTAGAATTGCAGTTACAGTTATAAAATAGCAACAACAATCATACCCTAGAGTGCCATTACAATTACTTTATTGTCACATTAGCTCTCTGCCTGCTAGCAGCCAATTTTATGAAATTGTCGTCTGCAGATAAGCTTTGCAAACAGTTTGGAACAAGATCAGGACCGACAAAATGTTGGTCCTGATCTGGATCCAAACCGGTTGACAAGTGTTCCTGAAATTTTTTTTTGAAAAAATTAACTTTGAAAAAAGTTGGCAGACGATAATGCTTGAAAAATTACCCAGCATGCAGAGTTTATTCTTAGAAACAACCCTAGATAACTATACTGGGTAACTTTACCATTTTTCAGAAGAAAACTTCATTAATAAACTTCTTTAGCTTTTTAAACTATCAATCAAAACAATATTAAAAGTTTTTCTGGTCCTATTTTCTGATGTTTGCAGAAATGCCATGCTACAGCAGTATAAGGACACCTTGAGGCGTGCTGAATAATTAACAACGAATCAACAGTTTTATGAAAGTGATAAGGATCTTAACCGAAGCAGACGGCAAAACTGACAAGATGTCAATACAGGTATCCCTGATCAATTAGTAGCTTATTAATTATTGACCAATGTTAAAGAGAGGCTTGAAATGATCGCAGTTAAGGAGACGCCTGCAATGTCACAGTAAAATTTTATCGGGCAATGAAGATCAATAGGCTCATTTATGGAAGATCGATTCCATTTCAACAATGTCTCCAGTTAAGCTAGCATTTATAAGCATTGTGTAAAAATGCCATTAGATGGTCTTCTCCTTTCAAAACAAATACATATGTTGAAGCACTCAAAAGAACTGTCTCTCTGATATAGTTTGTTCAAATCCTACTCGCATATTAAACAAAAATGAGAAAAATATTCAGAAATACACCTGTAACAAGGGCCCTGTGAACCAATCAATTTTGCGACAATAGAAAGTTCCATATCCAGGTTGACTAGTTATGAAGACAAAAATGTACGACAATTAAAATGTTCCTCCAGATGAAAGACTGTGCTTCAAATATGTATATATTGGCATTCCCTTACAAATGAGGGGCTGCGGACCCTTAAATTTGGGAAAAACATGGCAATCTAGAGGCATGCTATATTCAAATGCTGACTTGAAAAACACCCATTTAAAAAATGGGACATTAGCAAACAGTGTAGACCAAAATCAAATGCCGCATTTAGAGGCATCTTAATTAGAATGTGCAGTGTTAAACTGTGTTTGTATAAAACAACAACAACATAAAAGCAACCTAATTTGATAATTTTACAACAACCACTGAATATATTATATCGGGCCATTCCAACATGATAAACTATAATAATGATCACACATTCTATTTAGCATGAAGTGATAGAAATTTAAGGTAATATTGGCAACCACGCTTACCCTGTCGGTATGTCAAGATTGACCTGATAACCCATAACAAAATCTTAACAAAAAGTTTAAAAAAATAAATAGTTAAAGTAATGGTCACCTTCTCAACCACATAAATATTCAGATGGTCTTTGAATCTATTTTATGTTGTTACAATTTGAAACATAGAAATGAAAGCAAGAAAATAGAAAGAGAAATAAACAGGAAGAGATAAGACGCCGCCTAAACCACGGCCATTTAAATTGAATAGAAGTCAATGGTACTCACCCTGTATGTTGTAAACCCAGTTCGCTCAAACTTTATCATTTTTAAATAAATAAATGGACGGAATAGATACAAATAAATAAATAAATATCACAAAAAAAGTTTATCCCATGTATATTGTATGTTAGTCCTAAGTTTTACTGATTTATTCCAGTTGAGTTTATGTCGCTAGGACAAGACTTGACATGCCGCGATCACAACAAATTATAATCAGTAGGTATAAACATGAACAGACTTGACGACAGTTCAATAAGCGTTTCATTGGGGTTGAATTAATTATCATGAAGCTAGATTAATTCATGTTCCAGTGCTCAAGGACAATAGCTGAGGTAATCAGGTTTTTATTTAATAATATCAATATGTCTTTAACAAAAGGTGTATTGCAAACTCGATTTTGTCCATTTTTTGTACAGGTAATCCCCAAACACAAGAGCGTCTCTAGTTGCCAAGGCGATAACGGTTTTCAATGAATTATGGGACATAAATAGTTCAAACTGAGTCTATTGTCACAGGGTATTAAGATTTTACATACAGTGTTTACTTATTAAAGTATTTGCACAGGTAGACTCAGGAGCCTAGATGAGAAGGTTCATTTTTGAAATATTTCTCTCATCTCATAAATGCATATTTTTTTATCACTCAAAAGAACTGTCTCACAGAGACTAAGAGACAATTCTTTTGAGTGCCCACAAAATATTCTGTTTTGTAAGAAATAAGTAAAATTTTCAGACATTTTTGGGGATTCTTAACTGGAGCTACCAGAAATATTTACCCAGTTTTACCTGTAGAATCATTACACCAACTTAAAAGACAACCGTTATACACTGCCCTATTAACAGACATTAAAGATTAAAATGAATGGATGGCAAACATTCCAGGACTTTACTTAAGAGTGCGTAACCAAAAACTTATTTTCTTATTTCTCACTCAAAACATATGATGTGGGTACTCAAAAGGACCGTCTCATTGAGACGGTACTTTTGAGCACCCAAAACATATGTTAAAATTGATGGGTAAGTAAATATTCACAATTTTACCTAGACAATTTTTGTTTATCTAAACTTGTGCATTCTAAAAACCAAGCACATGTGTAAGCTTTTAAAAAAGCTTTCCATCTTTCATCACTTGACTTTTAAAAGTGGGGTAACCGGTTGTTCTCTACTGACTGAAAGTGAAGCTGCCATTTGAAAGTGAAATATCAGTAGCGGTTTCCAATGTAAGTGATGCTCTATTAAATGACACACCATTCCAGGAGTAAAGCATGCATAATGTATTTTCAATCAGAGTGGAAAACAGTGTGGATCCTGATCAGATGGCTTCTTCAGAAGCCAGCTGATCTGGATCAACAGTGTTTTTAATCCAGGTTCATCAGAACAAGGGTCGATATGACAGGTTTTAGAAAACAATGCAGAACAAGATCAGACTATGCATAGATGACAGTTCACACCTCACTGCAGTGCATGCAAGTTTATGTGTGTTTCTGTTGATGCTTTACATCCCAGTCAACAATATTTCTGTCATGCAGAAACGATTTCCCGTCTTGAACCAGTACTAAGCAGTCTCAAGGACATATCACAGTGAACCTGATGAGTCTTTACCAGCACCCTAGATAAGCAGCGTATTTGCGTAAATATGCAATTAAAATCCTCAAAAAAGCAATTAAAATGAAATGTGTGTGTATCGAAAAGCAATTCTAACGATCGGTATGCAATTACATGCGATGTCATTGCGTACCATTTGGTCCATTTCGTTTCTTTTTTGGTAATAAACTAATGCCAGTCGGGTATTGATTTTTTTTTTACCAGCGAACGCTCAATATAACTCCAGTTTAATGAAAATATCGGTGCCCAGTCCAGTATTTCGAGGAAAAACACTATGATGAAAGTGAAACTTTTGCAAAGTGTACACGCTCGAATGTCAACAAGGGGATGAGATTTGCTTCAGGTACAATAAAATCCGCTAGTTTGATACTTTAGAAAGGCAGACGATGGGAGTGAATAAATATACAAGCACATTCCCGATGGCTTCATGCAATAAGAAAATGTGTAATCACAGAAGAAAAAAATGTGGTGTAAAAAATATGAAAATACGCAATTGTTTTTGCAAGTACGCGATTGAGGATAACCACGTTATGTAAATACCCAATTCACCCAAAAGCTTATCTAGGATGCTGTCTTTAAGTCTTGAACCAGTGACCCTTCAATCTCAAGTATAGAAATCTACTACTAAGCCACCATGCTCCTGCATACAAAGTTAATAAATGTTTCCATGTATGCACTGGCTCATTATACTCTATAAAGTGATTGTGGGAGCCCAGTGGCTAAGTGGTAGAGTGCTTGACTCAAGACCGAAGGGCCGTGGGTTCGAGCCTCACCGGCGTCACTGCGTTGTGGTCCTTGAGCAAGACACATTTATCCTAGCTTAGTACTGGTTCAACCCAGGAAGACCCGTCCCTTTATAACTGAAAGATTGTTGATGGGACGTAAAGAATAAATCAAACAAACAAATAAAGTGATTGTACACGCATATACACACAAAATCATTCATTTGGCTGAAATATTATTAAGCTTACTTATCTAGAGCATAAACCCACTGTGAAGTTTTATTAAATCATTGCAAATAGCACTTACAGAGTAATCTCCCTTACCTACCAAAGGTTAATCAAGATTTGCTTGATGTGTAATGTGTTGTTTTTTCATTTCTCATCATCATTTGTCTCATTTCCCAATAAAAATGTATGTTGCTGATTTTTTGGAATCATGAGAAACGTTAAGATTGTTTTTGGTGAAAAAGAAATGTCTTAATTGATATTATTATGTAGGTAAAAAAAATGTGAGTGTAAAACTGAGAATATATCCATGGATTTTCCTAGGCCAAATCTGAGGCCGAATGTTGACTCCTTCCCAATTGAAAAATGAGCAAAAACTTCCCAAAATGGTGCATTATTATATCAGACTGATTATATTACAAATTCCTTGGCTTTCCATTTTGGTAAATAAATTCATGAACATCAAAAGTTACAGATGTTTAGATTCACATCATGATGCAAACCTCCATGAGTAAACAGTTAAGAGTGTGTAACAGAAAAATAATTTTCTTATTTCTCAATCAAAACATATGTTGTGGGTACTCAAAAGAACTGTCTCAATAAGACGGTTCTTTTGAGCACCCAAAACATATGCTTAAAATTATGGGTAAGAAAATATTTACAATTTTACACTGAAAATTTTTGTTTATCTAAACCTGCGGTAAATATGGAAGTGAATGCAACAGGTTACTGCTTTCACTGATTACTTGTTTGGCATTTAGATAATCGATTAAGTGGATAATCCCGATATCCCCCTTTTTTTGTTACTAAATCCAGCTTTCCCCAATTTTGATCACTATTTTTCAAAATTCAACAGGACCCCCCCCCCCCACACACACACACTTCAGAATGGCAGGAAATACCTTACTTTATATTGAATTGGTTTTAACATTTGCTTTGTGTGTTCAAAAGAACCATAAACTGAAATCTAGGATTTTGATTGATCCAAACTATAAAGTACTGATAATCTTGCTCAGTATCATATGCAGGGGACAAAAATATTTCAAAATTGTACTTGTCCTACTGGACAAGTGACTAACAATTTTCACTCGTCCTGCAAACACATGCACTTGTCCTTTAAAAGTGTATGCAATTAAGAACATAAGGGAGCAATATGTAATGCTACTTTTTCGAGTTATTCTTCCCAAAGCACTCATCCTACAGGACGAGTGCTTTCGGAAGAATTACCCGTCCTTTCTAGATTTCACTCGTAATTACAAGTGGATGAGTGGAGATTTTGTCCCCTGATATGCATGGGAAAAGTTTGGGTTGTGATTTCTAAATCATCACAATACGCAGCAGTTAACTCACTTCCCATTTTTTCCTGTTTTTAACTAATATGATTTAAAGGTTAACTTGATACAAAACTCCCCAACTCACCAAATCTGATATGGCATCTTGCTGTATACGGAACTTGTCTATCTGTAGACTGGTACCCTCGTCACTGTCGTCATAGGAATAGTCCAACTCTCTTGAACTAATATTTGTATATTCACTGAAACAGAATTTATATATTAAACACCAGAAGGGTAAACTCTTTGCATGCTGGGCAATTTTTCATTATTTTTTTTTTGCTCAAAAAAATTCTACCAAGAACGTTATCAGACTGTTGGTCCTGATCTGGGTACAAACTGTTTGCAAAGATTATCAGTATACAAAAAAAGTCGCCCAGGGCTTTAGTTAAGAGTGCTTTTTGCTTTTTGTTTGATTTGATTCTTTACGTCTCATCAACAATCTTTCAGTTAAACAGGGACAGGTCTTCCTGGGTTGAACCAGTACTAAGCCAGGATAAATGTGTCTTGCTCAAGGACCACAACCTAGTGACTCCAGTGAGGCTCGAACCCGTAGCCTCTCTGTCTTGAGTCATGCACTCTACCACTGAGCCACTGCGCTCCCTTAGTTAAGAGTGCATAACAGTAAAATAATTTTCTTATTTCTCAACCTAAACATTAGTTGTGGTACTCAAAGGAACCGTCTCAATGAGACACTTCTTTTGAGCACCCAAAACATATGCTATAAATTATGGGTAAGAAAATATTTACATTTTATGCTGAAAATTTTGTTTATCTTAACTTGTGTCGGCGCTAGCAAGGAAAGAGCTAAATACTGTTCAGAGCCCATACATTTAGTACTGGGGAGTGCAGTGGCTCAGTGGTAGATTGCTTGACTCAAGACCGAGGGGCCGCGGGTTCAAGCCTCACTGGCATCACTGCGTTGTGGTTAGTGCAAGACACATTCATCCAAGCTTATTACTGGTTTAACCCAGGAATACCCGTCCTTGTTTAACTGAAATATTGTTGATGGGACGTAAAAATCAAAACAAAACAAACATGTAGTACGGGGGAGTAGATTACTAATTTCTTTGAAATCAGCACTTAAAATTTAGTTAATGGGTAAACATACTAGTACCTATGTTTTTGTTTGTTTGATTTAATTCTTTACGTCCCAGTCAACAATTTTTCAGTTATGTCGGGTTGGGTCTCCCTGGGTTGCACCATTACTAAGCAGCAGTTAATGTGTCTTGCTCAAGGACACAACGCAGTGACGCCGGTGAGGCTCAAACCCATAACCCTTAAATCTTGAGTCAAGCACTCTACCACTGTGCTCCCTATAGTAGTAACTTTGGAATTTTAGAATCTAAGGGTGCAACCAGACTTGACATCTGGGCCGGCTATAGGTACCTTTGACAAATATGTGAAAGCTGAGCTAGATGTACTGACACAAATGATGCATTTGTAATGAGTACTCATGGCATTATATATCACCACTACTTTTGTATCACCAACTGCTGGCTTATTTTTCATGCTTTTGGTATCGTCTGCTGCCTTTTTCCCCCCAAAATTAACTTTTTCATAAACGGTATGGATCCTGATCAGGACTGACATTATGTCAATCCTGATCTGGCCCCAAACTGTTTGCCAAGGTTATCAGTAGATGACAAGTCATTGTTAGCAAGCAAGAGATTTTAATATGTCATTCAAATTGTCTCAAGATTGACAAGGTCTTCTAACAGAACAAGACTGTTGCAAATTGCCAGCTACAATTATTATTGATGCATAATATCAAACATTAAAAAGAATTTACTGTATGCCACTAAAAATCAAATACTTTTTGCCATAAATTATAAAATAGCTTCAAAACAGCATCAAACGTAATTGCTTCATCAGCAAGTATGCTAACTGATTTTACTAAATATATGCTTCAACCTAATTTTAAATATAAAAAAGACAGTCTTTTACTCACCCATTTTCGGTGACTTCTCCCAGGGTGTTCCACAAATACTCAAATGTTTCCTGACTCATGGGTAACTTCGGCGGTGTGGCAGTGGTAGTGCTGGCAGTGTGTATCATCTTACGATAAGGTACCCCTATGCTACCAAATCTGAAATTATACAAGTATGATGTGTTAAGGTTGAAAATTTTCAAAATGATATGAACTTCAAAATTTTATATCTAAACTCTTTCTTTGCTAGAAGTATAAATTAAAGGCATTTGCAGCACCCTAGATAAGCAGCGTATTTGCGTAAATACGCAATTAAAATCCTCAAAAAAACAATTAAAACGAAATGTGTGCGTACCGAAAAGCAATTCTAATGATCGGTATGCAATTACATGCGATGTCATTGCGTACCATTTGGTCCATTTGGTTTCCATTTGGGTAATAAACAAATGCCAATCGGGTATTGATTTTTTTTTTACCAGCGAGCGCTCAATATAACTCTAGTTTTATGAAAATATTGGTATCCAGTCCATTATTTCGCCGAAAAACACTATGATGAAAGTGAAACTTTTGCAATGTGTACACGCTCAAATGTCAACAAGGGGATGAGAAAGGTACAATGAACTCCACTAGTTTGATACTTTAGAAAGACAGACGATGGGAGCGAATAAATATGCAAGCACATTCCAGATGGCTTCATGCAATAAGAAAACGTGTAATCAGTAATCACAGAAGAAAAAAACGTGGCGTAAAATAATATGAAAATACACAATTGTTTTTGCAAGTACGCAATTGAGAATAACCACGTTGCGTAAGTACCCAATTGACCCAAAAGCTTATCTAGGGCGCTGCATTTGTCATTACAAGGTGTCTATCAAAAAGATCATCTGAAAAATATAGTGTTGTTACTTTAAGTCCCAAATCAGGCTCACCTCTTCGGCTCTTCCCAATAAAATGAAATAATACTTTTCCAAATTAAATTGGAGATGGCCTCATTCAGATTACAAGACTTACATTTCCTGATTTTGTTTATTTGTGTTGATGCTTTATGCCCCAGTCAACATTTTCAGTCATTTCAGGACAATTTCCTGTCTTCCTGGGTTGAACCAGTACTAAGCAGCCAAAAAAGTGTCTTGCTCAATCATTGACACAACAAGGGGATCTTGGTGAGTCTAGAACTCAAGCCCTTCGATCCCTAGACTGACACTCTACCAACTGAGCCAAGATTCCTGAAGTAAATGAATTAATGAAGACAAGAGTCTTTAGAGATGTGACATGATTTCTTGTGTTTGAAAGAGGTTTTGAGTTAGTCTGCAAGGACAATGTGATCAAAATCTAAAATCTTTCAAAGCAAATTCCCAAGTTTGGCATATCTTTGTAGATCAGAAAACCCTAATTGGGTACTATGACAAGCAGTGCAGACCCAAATGTAATGCTGCATTATTTCAACAGGTTCTGCACTGATTGCTTAAACAAAATCGATCTTCAGAGAAAGTAATACAACATTTTTTTGAAACTATAACCCATGACCCCTCAATATACACAATGGACCATCCTGACTTAATTGTTAGTAGTTTTATGGCCAAAATGGGTTAAGGATCCATTTTTATGTACACAACCCAAGACACAAGACCAAATAAAGCCCTGGGTCACATCACACAGGTAATAAAATATTAAAGCCACAAATAGGTAGATTATTAATTAATACACCATTCATGACAAGTGTGCAGGTACAAGACCCAGAGGACATTTTTACAGTCCAACTGTGAACAGCAGCACAAGATGACTATGGGCTCTAGATTTTGATTTTTAATTGAAACAAGCTTCTTATCAAAAGTTTTAACATTACAAAACACAAGCCTTTAAAGAGTGGGTAACAAAACAAAAATATTTTCTTATTTCTCAACCAAAACAAATGTTGTGGGTACTCAACAGAGCGGTCTCAAATAGAAGTTTTTTTTGCACCCAAAACATATATGTTAAAGCTGATGGGTAAGAAAAATGTTGACAATTTTAGTCTAAAATGTTTCATTTATCTTTTATGGACTTTTAATATCAAGGAATATCCACAAATGAGAAACTTTTAAAAAGTACAGAGTTTGATCTCTGACTCCTCTGACTGACCAGTCATGCTTTTTACCCTGGTAGACTATATCGCAAACAACATGGGCCAAGACGAGACTGACCCCTTAGGAGCAGTCTGATCAGTTTATATTGTTTACTTCCATGACAAAATTAGTCTGGTGGCCTATATTTGGTCAAAATAAATAATAGACATTATTCAGCCATTTATATTAAATTCTTGATCCAGTTATTTAACAATAATGCTGAGACATCCACCGGAAGTGAGGTAAAAAGAAGAATCAACAACATTACAGGGAGAGAGGAAGAACTACTGAGCTTAGCAGCTCAGGCTAAACTCAGTTATTCCATCCAAAAGAGTAAAGTAAAGAAAAAAAATTAGCATAGAGAAAAAGTGGACTGCAAGTAAAATTTCACTACTGTCTGTTTAAAATGCTTGTCTTCACGGATTTCATATCTCAAAAGTTACAAAAGAGTGACTCTAACATTCTAGGATTCTACCGAGCCACTGCACTCCTTACATGATCCTTCGAGTAACGAGTAGGGGCTATCTAGATAAAATAACTGAACATGGGCCAGGCTGTAAGGAGTCAGACTTGTGATCAAGGTCACAGGTACAAATCCCACCATTTAATAGCATGGTTGGCCTAAAGCAAAGAATTAATTTTGTCCACGACTCCTCAGTCAGTGCCTTCTAGGCCTATCACAAAATCAAACATCATAATTCGATATGTAGGCCTATATATGACAGTTCAGAATAAAAAGTGGTCAATAGATACTAAATATACTCTTCCTGTCGTAGTACACTGAATGATTTGCAATATAATGAAAGGGAAAATGTTGTGTACGAATTTATGGTACCTACGAACCAATGGCCAAGACAACTCGATCAAACATTTTCTGGCATTTATGATACACGTACAAAATGGCATGCCTGTCTGTTTGATGCACAAACATTAAATATATTTTTAAACACCATACTTCACCGGTTTAATACCTTTATCAAGTTTATGTATCCAAATAGTGTATTGTGTTTTGCAGATTACTAGAAAAATCGCCATCTTTCAAATTTTGTCATAACAAGTTGTTTACTATAATATACACGACATATATGGATCACAGCGTCTATGTATGATATCAAACAGTTCCTTGTTTAAAATACTAACAGAATTATTCATAGATTAGATTGCATCAAACAGCTGATTTCCAGAGGGAACACAAATGTAAACACACCCTTCTTGACAGACAATAGCGCGAAAACACACGTGCTAATGGCGGATGTATTCACACGCGCCAAACACGTTCCGACACTTTTCAATTAACATAATATTAAAATATATCAAAACAAATAAATAAACTCACCCCTGGCCTAACCAAAGGCTTTCAGTTTCTCTACAACTATCCGCTTCTACCTTAAGAACCATTTTTATCATTTTAACGGAAAAATTGAAAGGAACTCATTTTATACAGGTGCGTGAATAGGATTAGCGTTTCGACCAATCAATAAAAAGAAGGGACTTCACAGTTTTGTCGCATAATTTTGTCAGCGAAGTGCGGCCGCCACTGGTCAGCAATTAACTTTAAACAACGTTAATTATTTGAAATTGAACTCTTTTAACTGGACGGTGTACATTTTTACAAGATCAAAGGCAAGTTCGGGTATATCAATTAAAGTGTGTAACTCACCCAATTAGCGTGTTGCTCATGCGGAACGTAGCTGTGTGGAATAGAATAGAACATTGTTAAAGACGGTCCCCCCCCCCCTAGTCTGATAACAGGGTACCAGTTCACCCCCCCCCCCCCCCCCCCTCTGGATCAGCCATTGGATCCTATGGCATCTTAGTAAAATGGCCTACTAGGAACTGTTGTAATGGTTTATGATTTTCACAGCCCAGAGTACTTTCATTTAAAATATCTTAAATTATCTTCCATCCTATTAGATGCCTAATAGTCGCCGTCGGAGTCTATCAGACTTTATTTCAAAAATGGATTTGTATCTCTCATCATCTCAATAAAGACGATGGAAGTTACAGACTAACAGCAGAACTGATCCAGATTACCGCAGTAAAGTTTCCAGATTTCAGTTTAAAGGGCTCGCAGGGTAGGCCACAGGTCTGATTTCCAAAACTGATCAGTATAATATCTGTCCCAAAACATTTTCATTAATAGCAAAACATTGTAGGCCTGGATTCCCACATTTTATTGATAAATGCTACATGTTGTTGAAGCAGCGAGTCTGCTGCAGTGCTCCACTTGAGTTTGAGCCTTGCCTTGGGGCACTGTGTTTTGTGTCTACTCTATATCACTACCTGATGCTATATGAAATTGCAATTGGACCCTCAAGTCCAATATTTGAAATATAACAGCTGAATGAGAGCTATGGTAAATTTTCAAAGTAAGAAAGAGGGCAAAAATCAGGAATCAATACAATCAAGTAACACACCTGACCCAGGATACCAATTGAAAAGTAACAAACTCACAACGAGACATCACAAATGAGAGCCAGAGGTCAGCACTTTCCCAACAGGTGACCACAAGGCATCAATAAACAGACATGCACGCAAGCATAACAAACACAAGACAGAAATAACATGATCCACAAAAGAAGTACCATATTGGAACGGTCAGTAAAATTATTTTACTGAAGGGCTTAAAACGGTTTCACAGCACCAACCTCACCCTTTAATATCAGATGTGGATCAAGATACATAGATGTTTGGTTTACATGAAAGACCCCTTACTTATCAGAGCATCATCTCCTAGAACATATAAATTGAACACTTAGTTGCCTGCGGAAACATCTGAAGAAGCAGTCTGACCAGGGTCTTCTCTGATTGCTATTCTGACATCAATTTTGTGAAATCAACATTTTAATTGAGAACAGAGAGTCAAAAATGTTCACAATAATTTTAGAATATTTAGCTAATACACTTAATGTAGCTCAGATGATGGTGATGAAATTGATGGACATAACAAAATGGTAAATGTTCTAAAGTTTTGAACACTAGTTTGCTGCGAAAAAGGCCTAGACAAACAGTGCAGACCCCAGATCAGACTTCTTCTGTAGAAGCAGTCTCATCAAGGTGTTCCATGTTTTGCTATTCAGACAAGCATTTGTGACTTCCAACCCTGATAAGCAACATTTTATTTGTGAACAGAAAAAGAAGTGTTTGAAATCTAAGAGCATTTTACAGTAATTTTATTTTATTACGCCAAACATTTCTCTTCCAATATTGTGTTTTATTTTTCTTTCTTATCTTGCTGTATTCTAAAGAGATAGATTGTCATAGATCCAGATAAGGAAATTTTATTAGTGTAAAATTGTAAATATTTTCTTACCCATCAATTTAAACATGTGTTTTGGGTACTCGAAAGAACCGTCTCAATGAGACGGTTCTTTTGAGTACCCGAAAACAGGTTTTGGATGAGAAATAAAGAAAATAGTTTTCCAATAGGTACTTTTATCTGGAGGCCTGGGTTGTTATAAAAAAAATCTATGCTAGCTCTCTTTCGTCTGTCCCTCTAACTCTAAGAATCCTCACTTGAAACCTCAGTGGACCTGGACTGCTGTTTTTCGCAAACAAACATTCAAAACAAGGGCATTATCATAAGTCTATCCTCCATGCATTCATTTCAGATATACTTTCTTTTAAAAAACTTGACACCCCACTGACATGTTTTGATGTATTAAGTATTAAATGGCAAACATGCACAGGTGTGATATATTATGACAAATTAATATACCTGTGATCCTTTAAAACCCTTGATACTACTCACCCCCTCCTCTCATTACAATCAGGCTTCAAGGGGATTAAGTGGATTATCTTGATTAATTAAAAGGACGAAAAAAGAAAGATTATTGGGACTGATTTTTAAAAAATAGGCTCCATGATTTCTAACTATTTATGAAATGTGCAAAGTCTAAAATTTATTTTGTTTGTGTCATTTTTTGTTGTAGTGAAAACAGCAGCAGGTGTTATGTGAGGTGTTATGATGTTAGCCTGATTAGGAGCAATTATGTAAAGCAAACCTGATTGGAGTGGGGGATGGGGGGGGGGGGTGGGGGGGGGGGGGCTGATGATATCAACATTATTTAGAAACATCAAAGACACAAGAGTTTTTAATGGATTTTGATCGTTAACCCTTTGTATACTAGTGACTCCTAAATGTGTACTTTGACAAACAGTGAAGACCCAGATGAATGCAGGATGATTTGGCATTTCATCAGGGTCTACACTGTTTGCAAAAAAAATCTTCAGGGAAAGAAAGACAATTTTATTTGGAAATTGTTACCCGAGACCCCTTGATCCTTGATATAACCATCCCAAGTTGGTACATAAATTTGGCTTTTAAATTAAGAAGCTGGAGATAAGAGCTTGTTGACTGTTAACTCTACTTAGTAATTGACACTTAAATTTTCCTTTTCTCACCTATCTTAGACTCTGCTATATAATGGAGAGATTCTCCCAAATCATGCAG
Source organism: Loripinus fragilis (assembly GCA_964019695.1). Taxonomy (NCBI): domain Eukaryota; kingdom Metazoa; phylum Mollusca; class Bivalvia; order Lucinida; family Lucinidae; genus Loripinus; species Loripinus fragilis. The sequence continues at coordinate 5,959,015 of OZ026529.1, forward strand.
TTATCTTGCAAATATTTAAGAAAATTGGAAAATATTGAGCCAGCACTTTCGTAGCTGACATAATCCACCAGCTAAGACACCTATTATTTTGTCTGAAGATTTATTTCTTTATTCCTGAGGTGTTGAAAGTTGCACTTAGGTGAACTGTGGCATGTGTCACACTTAAAAGCAATTAAAAAATCAAAATGTAATAGTTATCTTAAGTTTCATAATCACACTTCTGTAGGTCAGGAATAAAGAAATAAATCTTCAGATAAAATAATAGGTGTCTTTGCTGGTGGAAGAACCAGTTTATTAAGTTGTGTTTCATTTATTCATTTCGTCTAATATTATGGTTCAAGTTCAAGTATTTTATTCAGGCAAAAACAAATACATGTCCATCACCTATATTGGGGGTTGTACAATACAATCATATAGCACATAATATATAAACATACTGACTTGGTTAAATACTATTTTTGTAACAAGAAAAAAATGCTGGTGCAGTTACATGATTCATTTTGTTCAATCCATCAAGTTTCTATATTTTTGTAAGGGTGTAAATTGCCAATTTTATGGAACATCCAAATACAATAAGACAATTATAGAGACACAAAGAGGTGCAGGGATACTAATAACTTTTTTTGTAAACTTTGAAATATCACTAAAACATCAATTTTATTATTTTGCAGAAATTGCAGAATTTGGAAACTTCTGATATTAAAACTATTGACCTAAGAGGCGTAGAGATATAGATGGATGGATGCATGGGCAGTGCAAAAACCTTAACTCTCCACAGTTTGGATTTAGCTGAAGGCTGGGGAAAATAAGATTTTAGCACTTTTAAAATGCCCTTAACAAGGAAAATTAACTTTTCAGTGTTCTCCTATGGTCGTTTACTATAAATCGTCAATACATGGGTGAAAGTTCAAGATTTCCAAAATCCTGAACTTTAGAATTTCTAATTTTAAAACTTACAGGATGCCTACAACAATGAATAATTTCAAGTTTAAATGATTAATTGTGTTTAGATAATCTGAAATCTAATCAAAGAAGCTATTATAAACAGCCTAATTCAGCATTTTTATGGAAAGTCAGCCTCAAAATCCTGAATTCAGGATTAATCCTGAAAACTTTCACCTATGTCAATACGGTACATTTATATGAAGATGAAAGAAACTCCACATGCTATTTCTAATCAATATTAGTCAAATTATATCTGAGAATCTATCAATAATAGCTAGGGCTATAACACTCCCTCTAAAAAGGATCAAACAGAACACTAGCTTATGTATTACATACACATGCTGGGCACCACAGGCCATTTTACTTATACTGTGGGTAGCTCTGAAAGTCATCACTGTTCTCAAGATTAAATCATTAAATGCACTCAGAACAGCCAAGGCTGTCCTAATGTCATATAAAGGACACTTTTTCCGCACCAATGTCATCTGCTGATAACCTTTGCAAACAGTTAGTAGACAAAACTTCACGCCTGGTCTGCATCCAAACTGTTGAACTCTGATGGCATTCATAAAGAATTTTTAGAAATACATTTATTCTAAAATGATCAGCAGAGGACAAAACCAGGGGCTTAGCTAGCCTAAAATTCAAAGTACGCATGTGTAGAACAGGCTGAATGCATTCAAAAAGGGTACATATACAAACAGCGTAGACCCAGATGAGACCATCAGGGTCTGCACTATTTGCCAAGATAAACGGTAGATTATAAAAATCGTATTTGACCAGGCACTCATTCACTTTGCATTAATTGAGTGATGAATCCTCACAATATCATCACAAATTCTGTTAAAATTGGATTTAGAGAGATTCATATTGCTTCTACGCAGACGTTTTGTAAACCGTTAGGCTAAAATCAAGAATCCATCAGAACTGTGATAGAATTTTCCCCATATTTTTTGTTCCAAATGTGTACGCACTTGCGTTTTTGCTTTTATGTAGCTACTCCCCTGAAAAAAAAGGGAGCCCAGTAGCTCAGTGGTAGAGTGCTCGACTCGAGACTGAAGGGCCGCAGGTTAGAGCCTCACCGGCGTCACTGCGTTGTGGTCCTTGGGCAAGAAACATTTATCCTAGCTTAGTACTGGTTCAACCCAGGAAGACCCGTCCCTGTTTAACTGAAAGATTTTTGATGGGACGTAAAGAATCAAATCAAACAAAAACAAAATCCCCTGAAAACATCAAGCTAAATTACTCAGCATGCATAAAGTTGAAAGATAATTTTTGATCACCCTACTCAACTCAAATTGGCCTAAAATTTGAGTGCTGGCCATTTTAACTCCCTGCCTGCTAGTGGTGCTGATGACCTTTCCAAACAGTTTGGACCCAAACCAGGACCATGCGCGGATCCAGAGTGGGGGACAGGGGGTCCGGACCCCCCTCTGAAAAATCACCAAAATTTAGGGTTTCCTAGCAATACTGGTCCGGATCCTACTGGTCCGAATCCCCTGAAAAATCACTAAGCTACCAAACCAGAATTCAATGTTGGGCCATCATACGCATTCCATTGAAACACCATTTAAATGGCGTTTCTCTGGCGGGCCCGTTTATATTGGCATTGGCATTTGGATCCTCCATCCCCTCATAAACTAAAAAAAAACTAGAACACATTCGATGGCGCGCCATCGCAAATCCCCACGCTCTCCAAGATATCTAAGGGTATTTGATCCTTTGACCAATCCCAACATCACCAATTTGATCCTAGGGTAAAAAATTTCTGTGTATCCTGGTCTACTGCTCATCCCCTTTAATTTGATATGCCACATGACCATGTTCAGAAAATTAAATTTTTGACCCCCCAGCACCCCCAAGTCCCCAACCCTGGGGCATGCATGACCCAGAGGACCGAATGAAAATTCCATCTAATATGTTTTATATCTTTCATTTGTGAGAAGACACACAAAGTTTAGTTTAAAAATCTTTGAAATTGACTTTGTAATTGAGATTTAATGATATTTGACCTTTTGTCCCCTCCCCAAGGCCCCATAAGGCGGGGACCCAAAAAGTTGTGTTGTTGCATGTGCCATTCATGTAAGTAACTCACACACCAAATCTTGTTGAATTTGGGAAAACAAGTTTTTGGACCCCCAACCCCCCACGGTACCCCCAAGCCCCACTCCTGGGGCATGACCCAGGCGACGGAATGAAAATCCCGTCTGATATGTTTTATATCTTTCAATTGTGAGAAGATTTTCAAAGTTTGGTTTAAAAATCTTTGAAATTGACTTTGTGATTGAGATTTTTTTGGCCCCTCTCCAGGGCCCCAGGGGGTGGGGACCAAAAAAATTGTGCCGTTGCATGTGTCATTGATGTAAGTTTCTCCCACACCAAATCTGGTTGCATTTCGGAAAATATTTTTTTGGACCACTCAATCCCCCACGGTACCCCCAAGTCGGACCCCTGGGGGCATGACCCAGGCGACCGAATGAAAATTCCGTCTGATATGTTTTATATCTTTTATTTGTGAGAAGACACACAAAGTTTGGTTTAAAAATCTTTGAAATTGAGTTTGTAATTGAAATTTAATGATATCTAATCATATTTGACCTTTTGGCCCCTCCCCAGGGCCCCAGGGGTCGGGGCCAAAAAAAATGTGCCGTTGCACACCCTATTTATGTGAGCAACTCACACACCAAATTTGGTTGAATTTCCTCCAATGGTTTAGGAGGAGATAGCGTGACGGACGGACAGACGGACGGACGGAGGCGATTGCAATATCCCCGACGCTTTTGTAAAAAAGCGTGGGGATAAAGAAGAAAAAAAATCAATATTGAGGTGAACCTCCTCTGACAAAACTTTCTGGATCCGTGCACGAGGACCGACAGAACACAGAACGTTACGTCCTGATCTTGAAACTCTGAAAGTGTTAACCTGAAACAATTTTTTTTTTAAAAACCAGTAGGTGAAAACTACCCAATATGCAAATAGTTAAGTACAATAGAGTTAAAATATATTGATATATGCTGTTAGATTTTTTAATGATTTGTGGGAATAAATTTAAGGTTGAAGAAGTTCACTTGGCACATTGTTTTAAGACAAAGTTCCAAAATATTGATTGCCAAGAGATACAATCATAGGTAAACTTTTTGCGCGCCTGCTAAATTTTTGTCATGGATGGATCCGGAGGAGGGGGGGGGCGCATGGGGTCCAGACCCCCCCCCCTGAAAAAAAGCTTAACTAGTAGAGTATCTTAGCAATACTGGTCCAGATCCCCTGCAAAATCACAAAGCTACAGAGACAGATACATTGTATTGGACATAAATTTATCATTTTCCAAATAAATTCTGGTTCGACCCTAAACACCAAAGCTGCTTCACTTTGTTTCTTCATAGAAGAAAGTGTGAAATAAGTTCAAATCCCTGTCTGATCAATGTAAGCTTTTGAATGAATAGAGTGAAATAAAATATAGAATGTTGTTCTCCTAGCAGTCTTTTCTAGGTTTACATCTTTACCATTCCCAGTATTTAGGATAAATACGGTAATTCAAGAAGTTATAAAAATTCAAGAAAGATATAAGATGACCGTTTGAAATATTTTCCGGTTTGGAAGTATATTTAATCTAGGTATTGGAAAACCATTAAAGTATTTAAGTCAATATACGGCTAAAAATAGCCAGTCGTAGTGTGGTTACCAAGTTCTTCCGACTACTTAGTATATTACATATAAATATGTAAATTATTTTAAAATCCTTGAACTGTTGAATTTCAATATTAGCTGATCATTGATCAGGGAATAAGACCAGAATTTTTTATTAGTTGATTTACGAACCCTCCTACTGTAATTTTCCATAAAGTAGAAAAAAAAATAAAATTTAATTTCTAAAATTATTTTTATATTTTATCCGCCGACTCTAAATATTATTTGTTTTGTTGAAAAAAAAATATTTTTGAGGTTCTGTCTATTTTTATGAGTGACACTGTTAAAAGTAATTGTCCTGTCCAGATTTTTAGGAAAATGATGAAATATTTAAAGATTTAATACAGCCTGTTGGTTTACCTTACTAGTTTTACTGTTTTTTTCTGGAGATTTATAAAAAAAAGCTCTGAAAAAAGAAAAGAAAAAAAAGCTCTGAAAATGACCAGTTAACTGGTCATTTTCAGAGCTTTTTTATTTGTTTTTTTTCGTCCCCCCGACCCAAAATCTGAAAAAAAAATTCCCGTAAATCAACTAATAAAAAAAATCTAGCCTAAGCTAGGGGGTGACTAGGGCGCCGAAATTTAATCCTAAATGGGACCCAGGGAGAAGTGGGAGTCTCCCTAAAAAATCCTACTGTCAGGGCCCAGCTTGAACCCTTATTGATTTATCAATTCTTTCAAGAGCACTTTTTAGAGTGTCATGCTGTTTGAATCCAGATCAGGGCCAATGGTATTTTGTCAGAGAGAGATGAAGAAGGAAACACATGCAAGAGATTAAAATCCATGCCCATAATTCAGCAGCCCCCACCTGCAAAGCATGCAGTCCATCCAGTTCTTAAATTTAATCCATTGCCACTCAAAATATAAACATTTATTAGATGGAAATGGATGGAAGCTTCCATCAGTCACGAAAGGGTTAATAAAATATGATTTTATAAAATTGGCCTCGATGCGAGAAAACCTGTCTTCAGGGTTTCCGAACAACAAAGGCGCAGACCAGCCTGCGCATCCGCGCAGTCTGATCAGCACCTTTGTTAATCGCTTAATGGAAAAGTATCCTATCTAGACTTGCTATGAGCGTAATTCCAATTTCTAGTTAATGTATGTAGCTGAGCAGGCTGGTTTGAGTCTGGCTTTGTAGGAAACTCCTCTGACAGGGTTTCTCGCAATGACATACTATTTGTATCTAGTTGAAATACATTTAGTCATGATCAGGTATGAATACAAAGGAAAGATTACTTTTTTACTGACTGTAAATTTGGATTTTTTATCCGAACAATAACTACGACAGAATAATTATAGTAAATCATGCCAAAAATTGATCGTTGATAATCACAATTGGTAATTTTTCATGACTGAATTCACAATAAAATAATGGATTTTTTTCGCATTATTATCTTTGAAATTGATGGAACTCGAACACAATAGCCCAGGTATTCGACCGGTTTATCATGAAAATGTGATTACCATAAATTGTGATCACCGCTATAGGGATATATGATCCCTGAATACTCAGCCTGATCAGGGCTTAAGTGTTTGCTATGATAGTACCTTATTTAAAATTTGTTTTACATGTTTTAATATCCCACCAATGGCTAATGTCATATGGGTCTTCATGTCTCAGTTAATAGACTAGAGGATGGGGGAGGATTAAGCCTGTGGCCCTTGCTATTTGGGCCAGTGCATGAGATTTTGGTACTTATTGCATATACAGTAAAACCTGTCTTAAGCGACCACTCAAAAAGAACACCAAAAGAAATTTTGATTATCGCCTAATGCAGGTCAAAAGAATACTTTTGACCTTCATTAAGCTACCATTTTCCATTGTGTATTTTAAAGTGGCCGCTTAACAGGCTTTACTGTAATAAATGACCATGCTAATGTAGGGAGAGATGTCTAAATTTTGGTCTGAGCATGCATCTACATACATACTTTGTGTATATATGCAAGCAGTGAGGGCTCTGGTGAGTCTGCAAAGCCTGTGTAAAACAGCCGCTAAAAATAGACAAAACAATGATCTTTATGACAAATGGTAGCTTAATGAAGGTCGAAAGTATTGCAGAATGCTCCAAGGCATTCTGCAATGCTTTTGACCTGCATTAAGCAATAATTAGTTTTGAAAACCAATTTTAGGTCTTTTGAGAGTGGCCATTTTACACAGGTTTTGCTGTATTTATTATACACGTTTCACCTTCCTTTTTGTGTATGTAACCTGCATGCATGTTGGGGGTCTAATCCTGTGTTTTCATCAACAAGGATTACGATTTACCTACCAATGAGTAATGTGTTATATTACTTTTTACAAATCTATAACTTTTTACAAATCTATATCTTCCCAATCTCCGAGTACACATAAACCGTCACCATTAATCCCGTTATGTTTTTGTGTTGTCGTGGCAACTTGAAAAGACGGCGACACCTGAGTCAGCATGTATTTTCAAATATAACGGAGTTCAAATTCCTTCCCTGTGCTATGCTTGATCAATTTTCAATAAAACATTGTCTATGGACTGGGGAGAGAGATTTCAAATTTTCGGTGATTTTGAATAGAAATCGCTCATGTTCATCAGAAAATCTAGCTTGAAATTAGGTTGCTTTTGTCCACATTTCTTTGCGTATCAATATATAAGTAATGCACATAAAAGAGGTAGTAAAAGATCTTTCACCCCAAAATAACAGGATTGAGCAGTAACGAGGTTTTATTTATTCATGGGAAAATTTTCAGTTTTTCCATAAAACAGTTGCCCACCCAAGAATATCTTAACCCGTTTTTAATAGGCAATGATTTTGCTAAATACAAAAAGAGAGGAGAATAAAAACTATATATCTGGTCGATGCAGGTGCTTGCATAATACAGGTTCATGAAATGGACAAGTTAATTCTGCATGCTGAACGCTTGTCCTACTCAGTACCCTGGATTTATCCTTTTTTGAAAACACTGTACATCCAGATCAGCTGGCTTCTAACGAAGCCATCTGATCAGTATCCACACTTTTTTTTCGCTCTGATTGCAGGTTTAGAGGGGAATTAGGAATAGCACATAAAATATTCATTATGACAAGGGTTAAGGCAAGTGTTTGCTCAATACAGGTAAATTCACATGGAAAAGTAAACTACTTGCTTAATGCAGGCACTTGCTTTATAAAGATACACATATATGAAAAAAGGAAAGAAAAAAAGATCTTACAAAAAATGTATGCATCTGGTATTGAAGTTACTTAGGTGCATTTCGTGAGCTTTTTGTGTGCGGTGCAGCAACCATTTACAACATTGTTCCAGAGGCATTGCTTTTTACAACACATCTTGTTCAATATATATACCACTTTTGCATTTCAAAAAGATATGTAGTTTCATTGTTATGTATCTTTAAAACAAATCAAATTTTTGGGGTTTTGAAAAGCTGTGCATCAGACAGGATTAATACATTTATGTCCAGATAATGTTAGCAAAGTATTTGTTAAAATCTTTCCGCAAATCTTCTAATTTTATAAAAAGTGAAATAAAACTGCCATGTCATGAGAGACGTCCTTAATCTGACAAAAAATTCAATTCTCACTTTGGTGTGTATGACCTGGCACAAGTCATCATGAGTGGATTCAATGATTACTTAATTGCAGTATAAATGTATCGTGTACACAAACAAAACGTGCCGACAATGGAACCTTAATCGACCAAATCCTGCCATGTAATATGTGAAATTTCAGATGTAAGGTTATGTAGTACAAATGATCATAAAATTTTATGATCAGATTTAGAGGAACGTAAACATTGAAACTTGTTAAGAAACAGTTAAACTTTCCACAGGTGAAAATATAACCTTATAGTGAATTTGCAATTTTATTTTTGATATTTATTAGTAGTTGGTTGATTCGAAGATTGTTAGTTATGTAATAATTGATTTAACCGTTTAATGCTTACTGTCTACCAAAAAAAAAACTACATGCAATTTGTTTGTCAGAACAGTACAATTACAAAAAGTGAAGAATACAGTTAAACCTGTCTTAAGCCGCCACTCAAAAATATTTAAAACAAAGGTCTTATAGACAAATGGTAGCTTAATGCAGGTCGAAAGTATTCTGCTCTCTTGGAGCATTCTGCAATACTTTTGACTGCATTAAGTGATAATCGGTCTTGAAAACCAATTTTTGGTCTTTTTTTGAGTGGCCGCTTAAGACAGCTTTTACCTTATACTAAGATGACAGTGTATGCTATGTCTCATCGGATGGATGACATATAGATATGAGGGTAATGCTCACTGGTAGGGATGTAACAATACATCAGACTATCGATACATCACAATAGTAACCTAGGCAATGTTACTGCATCGATAGGAAAGTGGCAATGTCAATAGTATCGGCAATAGTCAGATTTAGTCGCAATAGTCACCCCTACTCACTGGTAGAGTGTTAGTATTGAGATCGAGGGGTCACTTCTTTCAGACTCACTTGTGTCCTTGAGCAAGACACTTTAGCCTCTGCTTTATACGTACTGCCTAAAAAGCAGGTGAGTATGACCAGGAAATGACCATCCGGAAATGCCACAATGATCACATACCACCAACCAACCCATGGCACCATGAGGAAGAGGCAGTTTGAGGAGCATTCTGATCAGGGTATACACCAGGCCTTTAGTTAAGAGTGTGTACCAAGAAATTAGTTTTCTTATTTCTCATCCAAAACTTAAGTTGTGGGTACTCAAAAGAAATGTCTCAATAAGACGGTTCTTTTGAGCACCCAAAAAATGTCTTTAAACTAATGGTTAAGAAAATATTTACAATTTTAACTCATACAAATCGATGTCACAGAGGAGCTATGCATATGGTGATGTCAAAGAAGAGCTATGCATATGGTGATGTCATAGAAGAGCTATGCAGATGGTGATGTCACAGATGGTGATGTCACAGAGAGCTACCTATACAGATGGAAATGTGATAGAAGAGCTATGCATACGGTGTTGTCACAGAAGAGCTATGCAGATGGTAATGTCACAGAAGAACTATGCAGATGGTGATGTCACAGAAGAGCTTTGCAGATGGTGATTCACAGAAGAGCTATGCAGATAGTGATGTCACAGAAGAGCTATGCAGATGGTGATTCACAGAAGAGCTATGCAGATAGTGATGTCACAGAAGAGCTATGCAGATAGTGATGTCACAGAAGGGCTATGCAGATGGTGATGTCACAGAAGAGCTATGCAGATGGTGATGTCACAGAAGAGCTATGCAGATAGTGATGTCACAGAAGGGCTATGCAGATGGTGATGTCACAGAAGAGCTATGCAGATGGTGATGTCACAGAAGAGCTATTCAGATGGTGATTTCACAGAAGAGCTATGCAGATAGTGATGTCACAGAAGGGCTATGCAGATGGTGATGTCACAGAAGAGCTATGCAGATGGTGATGTCACAGAAGAGCTATGCAGATAGTGATGTCACAGAAGAGCTATGCAGGAGCTGTGCAGATGGTGATTCACAGAAGAGCTATGCAGATAGTGATGTCACAGAAAAGCTATGCAGATGGTGATGTCACAGAAGAGCTATGCAGATAGTGATGTCACAGAAGAGCTATGCAGATGGTGATGTCACAGAAGAGCTGTGCAGATGGTGATTCACAGAAGAGCTATGCAGATAGTGATGTCACAGAAGAGCTATGCAGATGGTGATGTCACAGAAGAGCTATGCAGATAGTGATGTCACAGAAGAGCTATGCAGATGGCCTCATTGCATCCTACATAGTGATTTCACAACATAGCTAAGTAGGTGGCAGCAACTTTGCAGAGCTCACAAGTGGTAGAGATACAGATCGAGGGTCCAGGTGGTGTACTGGTTTTATGACATATCTATGCAGGATAAGATGAACAACAAAGCTTTGCAGGGGTGGGTATCACAGTTAAGCTATGCAGAAGCAGTCATCTATATAGACTGGAAACCGCCCAAACAGTTGAAATGTGTCTATACTCAGCACAAGTCTATCATCTATATTACAGTGACAGAAAATTCCACCTTTTCCAGTGGCTTTGTCAGGCATCTCACAGAGTTAACCCTTTCCTTCGTGAATATTTATGCTAAGCTCCACCCACTATGAATAATTACATACATTTTAAATAAAATTTCACGTTTGTACTTAGAAAAAAGAAATTACTTTCAGGGGCGGATCCAGGATTTCTTGATGGGGTTCAAATTTACAAAGAGAAGGGGGGGGGGGTTCATTTTGTTAAATTTACCTGCTATTTCATTATATTTTCCTGATTTTTCTGGAAATTGTCCATGAAAATGAAATAATTATATCTAAAAGGGGGGTTCGAGTGAACCCCCTGAACCCCCTCTGGATTCGCCACTGACTTTTCAGGTCCTTTTGTGTCGGTTCAGATATATCATATTTCCATAAGCAAACAGAGTAGACCCTGATCAGGGAGCTCTCATAGAGCTGCCTGATCTGGGTCTGCTCTGTATGCAAAAGCTTTAAAAGGCGTCTTAGAGGAGGGGAAAATCAGTATTTTAATCAAAATGATTTTCTACCATCGGGGTATTGTGATACACAAATTACTCTAATAAATACAGCACTTTTTCATGGCATCATCACCATTGTTTATAAAATGAATGGCTCCAGTCACAGTCATAGAGGTCACTGGCAGAAGGCAATGTTCATATGGGCCTCATCGGCGAGAAAACCTGTCCGCGCAGACTGATCAGTGCCTTTGTTATTCACATTTTGGCTAGTATCGTACCTTAACTTGCTACGAGCAAATTTTCAAGTTTCTAACTAGTCTCTGAAGCTGAGGAGGTTGGTTTGAGTCTTGCTTTGTCGGAAACCCCGAAATTGAGGCCCATATTATTGTTTGTGTCTGATGACAAAAATGCTCAGTTTTCACAGATAGAGTACCTTTAACTATTTGCATGCTGAGTAAATTTTCATGCTTTTGTTGCCATCTGCTAATTTAAAAAAAAAAAAATATATTAAAAAAAAATCTTTCAGGAACACTATCGGTGTGGTAAACAGATGGAACCAGATCAGGACCAACATTCTGTTGGTCCTGATCTGGTTCCAAACTGTTTAGAATGTTGGGTCCTGATCTGGTCCCATACTGTTTGAAAGGGTTAACAGGTCAGGAGACGATGAAAGTCACGGCTGGCAAGGAAAAAGTTAAAGAAAATCTTTCTTAGACAACAGTGAACTTGACGTAACAGTGTGAATGTTTGACTAACAGATAAGTTCATGGCCTAATCCATTATACTAACAAACATTTCATTAATATGTGTGAGACTTTATCAAATCAAAACCTGATATGCTTTCATTCATAAATCAGTCAAGAGATATTAGGTAGACGGTCACCGAAACTTAGTGACGCTATTAGTATTTTGGCTTCGTTGCTCTCCAAATGTTAAAACAACTGTAAGTATGTCACTATGACCGGACTGAGAATCAAACTCTCAACCCTCTGGAAAGAGATAATAAATTTGATAGCATACGCAGATCCAGAAAATTCTGTCAGTGGGGATAGGTCCGGAAAACTCTTTTTATAGTCATTGGCCAACATATTTCACAGAGGGCTGTATGGAACTCCCATGAGAAGCAGTTGGGCCCGAGGGGTCCAATTGCTTCTCAAGGGGTGTCTGTACCAGTATTTCTGAGGGAACATATACATTTTGTAGCAACTTGTTATTTTTCAGGGGGGGGGGGGGGAGGGTCCGTATTCCCTGTCACCCCCGTTCTCTCCCCCCCCCCCCACACACACACACACACACATACAGAGTCCCAATCACCGATGCGATGTGAGTGATTTCACGATTTTGCCTTTTTGCAGTTTTCAGCCAGTGTATTCTTACAATTTATCTTTATTGCTATCTACATTTTTTTCTGGTATTGCAATTGTCATTTTATGGTCTTGCAATTGTTATGGTATTGTCATTATATGGTATTGCAATTGCCATGGTATTCATGATTGGCATTGTATGGTATTGCAGTTGTCATTTTATGATTATACCCGCTTTTTTCTTTAGAAAAAAAGGGTATATTAATTTCGTGTCAAAGTCGGTCCGTCGTCCGTCCGTCTGTCCGTCCGTCCGTCTGTCCGTCCGTGCGTACGTCCGTCCGTCACGTTTCTTGTAAATGTATCTCCTCCTAAACCGTTAGAGGTAGCAACTTCAAACTTTGTAGGTGAATAGGTCACATGATGTAGAGGGTACTGGGCGACATTTTGTGTGACCTTGATCACAAGGTCAAGGTCAAAGGTCAAATATTGTATTTTCTTGTAATTGAATCTCCTCCTTAACGGTTAGACGTAGCAACTTGAAATTTTGTAGCTGAATAGGTCACATGATGTAGAGGGTACTGGGCAACATTTTGTGTGACCTTGACCCAAAGGTCAAGGTCAAAGGTCAAATATTGAATTTTCTTGTAAATGCATCTCCTCCTAAACCTTTTGACGTAGCAACTTCAAACTATGTAGCTGAAAAGGTCACATGATGTAAAGGTTACTGGACAACATTTTGTGTGACCTTGACCCCAAGGTCAAGGTCAAATATCAAATAATGTATTTTCTTGTAAATGTATTTCCTCCTAAACGGTTAGACCTAGCAACTTCAAACTTTGTAGCTGGATAGGTCACATGATTTAGAGGGTACTGGGCAACATTTTGTGTGACCTTGACCCCAAGGTCAAGGTCAAAGGTCAAATATTGAATTTTCTTGTAAATGCTTCTCCTCCTAAAGCTTTTGACGTAGTAACTTCAAACTCTGTAGGTGCATAGGTCACATGATGTAGAGGGCACTGGGCAACATTTAGTGTGACCTTGACCTGAAGGTCAAGGTCAAATAATGTACTTTCTTGTAAATGCATCTTTTCCTAAACTGTTGGACGTAGCAACTTCAAACTTTGCAGGTGCAAAGGTCATATGATTTGGAGGGCACTAGACAACATTTGGTGTGACCTTGACCCATAGGTCAAGGTCATATAGTGTATTTTTTGTAAATGCTTCTTCTCCTTAATCATTGGACATAGCAGCTTCAAACTTTACAGGTGCATAGGTCATTTTATGTTGAAGGTACTGAGCAACATTTTGTGTGACCTTGACCCCAAGGTAAAGGTTATAGGTCAAAAAGCGGGTATTTGCGATGGTGTACCATCGACTTCTGCTCTAGTATTGTAATTGTTATGGTATTGTTATTGTCATTTTATGGTATTGTAATTGTCATATGATAGTTTTGCAATCATCATGGTATTGCCATTATCATTTAAGGTCTTTCTATGGCTATGGTATTGTCATTGTCATTTTATGGTATTACTTTTGTCGTGTTATGATATTGCAATTGTCATTAACAGTATTGCAAATATTTTTATTTTATAGTATTGCAACTATCATTTTATGGTATTGCGAATGGCATGTTATTGTATTGCAATTGTTCAATTGTCATGTTATGGTATTGCAATTGCCATGTAATGATATTGCAGTCATTATTTAAATGTATTGCAATTGTCATTTTATGGTATTGCAAATGTCATTTAACCTGGATCTCAGTATGAGTATCTATATTAAAGATAAACTGTTTGCTCAAATCACTACCTACTTTACTTATTTTCCAACAAAAAATATATGTTTTTGGACTCATACAGGTACATGACTGTATAAGAGAATAATTGTCCATTCGATTGGAAACAAACCTATATTGATGCAGGATAACATCAATAACATCGGAAAACGCCTTTACCCTTTGAACTGTTCTCCGTTTAAGCATGACAAGAGAACAAATGGCATTATAGCAGCCATTCATGCAAGATCCATCATGTTTCATTAATGAGGCTTCCAGGGTTACATTGCGGCCTCTTCACAAGAAAAGTTTTAGACACTGAGGCAAATTTTTCTAAAACTTCTAACGCTATTTACTCTTTCTGTTCTCTAACAAAATGTTGGTTATCAGGGCTGGAATTCACATAATGCTTGACAGAATAGCAAACAGTGAAGACCCTGATCAGACTGCTTCATTTTTGAGCATTTTAGTTTCAATGAGCAGTTGAAATTTCATACCCTGTTGAGTTGAGCATGAAAGTTGTTTTATAACTCGAGGGTCAGGAAAGATTTATAATTGAATCGGCATGGGTGTCAATGCAGTCAGATCAGTCTTCACTATGATACTGATTTGACTGGGCAAAACCCCAAGCTAACCCGAGTCTTCAAAAATTATTGTTAAATTGTTTTATATTGGAAATCCATCACCAGGTACTTTGGCAAACAGTGAATACCCAGATGAAATGCTGTAGAATGCTTAAATTCAGATAATTTTTTTTTCCAATTTTTCAGGTTTCTGGATACATCTTATTTGGGAAGTTCTAACGTCTAATCCCTTCGTATGTACAATGGACCATCCCAAGTTATTGTATCAACCCAACGGAAAAAGTAAGTATAACTGCATTTGCGCTAAGTTTGCATGCTGGGTATTTTTCCATGCTGCTGACTTCTTTCAGGAACACTTATCAGTGTGTCAAATGGTTTGGTCCTGATCTGGGTCCAAACTGTTTGCAAAGGTTAACAGCAGATGACAAATGTCAACGCTAGTGACTGTGAGAAAAGAGTAAGCACATAAAGTCTGATCTAGATCTTGGCAGTTCCAATCATCAAAAGGATATTTTTCCAAGCCCTAACCCAAGAACAAATATGTGCCCCAAAACATAGTTAATGAATATGCAAACAATATTTCATCATATAATCTTATGTTGAGTGTTGGCAAACAGTGAAGACTCCGATGAAATGCCACATTGTATAAACTTTAACGAAATTTCCATTGGCTGAAGAAGGATTAGAGCCAATTAACAACACTAAAACATTATATCTAATTCATCAGCCCATTTGAAATTCAATATTTAAATTACTGCCAATTTGATTAACCCAATAAATACCTGTTGAAAATCACCTGAAAGAATAAATTACTGATAAATGTGATAAAAAATGAAATAACATACCTTCCATTTTTTGGAGGTCCTTCAGATTTCTGATGGTATACCGTTATTTAGTTCAAACTTAGCGTCACTTCATTGAATGTTTAACTCACACATATTTGTATTTGTGCTTATTGCAAATATTTGAATTGACTCCACCGTACCGTACTGCTTGCTTGTAAGGTATACAGGTGAGCTATATACATGTATAGAAACTCAATACACATGTATATCTCTCCGGCTAAATTAACCCTTAAAGCGCCAATCACGACTGCAGTAGACGACAAATTTTGTTACATCTCTCCTAATTTTTGAAAGAAATAAGGAATGATATTTCATGCCTTATTAGTTATTTTTTGAAAAGCAGCAAAATTTGAAATTGTCGTCTGCTGCAAATTATAGGTGGCGCTTTAAGGGTTAATAATGGCTTAACTCTCTGCCTGCTAGCGTTGTCTGCTGATAACCTTTGCAAACAGATTGGATCCAGATCAGGGCCGACAAAATGTCAGGCCTCATCTGGCTCCAGACTGTTTGACTAGCTGATGGTATTCTTAAACATGGAAGGAATCGATTGAAAACAAATTTTGAAGAAGAAAAAGATCAGAAGGTGTGAAATTACCCAGCATGCAAAGAATCTAGCCACAGAATCATTGATAGTGTAGACTCAGAGTCTGCACTGATTCTATGATAACAATCTTCAGAAACAGAAATGTTTTGTATGTAATTACGAAATTTTAACCCTAAAAGTATTGGTCTTGGTATACACTTGAGTGATACATCAAAGCATGTAGTCCGCTTTCAGAGCGAGAGGTCTTGGTTCGAATCCCGGCTGCACCATACCAAAGTTGTAAAAATGGTACTAGCAGCTCCCTTGCTGATGCTTGCATAAAAGGGGTTGTGATAGGAAGATAGAGTAAGGCAGGTATGTATTTGTTAAAAAGGTATGTTGCAATAAAAGCTCTACAGAGCTTATGTTGTTTGTTTCAAATAAGCGACGTTAAATAACGCTTCTTTATATTTATCCCAAGTCTGAGACCCAAGTATCCATCTGATCTCAGGGACTATACTATATAGTTTGCAATACTGTTTCCTGTTTCAGTAATTTGGTTACGAAACAACACCATTTAATTATCTTCAATCTTTTCAAAAGTATTATTAACTCCTCTCTCTATCCCTCCATCCGTTTGTCTATTATGACTGCTGGACAGAATTCAATTGAATTTGTGGAATGACTTGCTTACACAAACAAGTAGGGCATTCGAAAGCACATTTATTTTTGCCCACTCCACCTGGAGGCCTTGAGGAGGGGCCAAAAGCCATTGATGTGTTGGGATTTACAATGGCATGCCATTGACTGCACAAATCTGTTTCATTTTTGCGTATATTTTCTTCCTTTTCAGGAAAGATAGAATATTCCTCATCTTCAGTGATTGTCTCGTACCAGTGATTTGCATTATGGTTTATTCCCTACTCGGACAAGATGGTGAAACTGGTGGATCAGCTCAACAGGTTTTTCTTCGTAGCTTTTTTTATCTTGCCTGAGTACAAAGTGCTCATTGAGCTGACTATCTTGGCATCAGTCAGTGCCTGATGTCAACAATTTATATGAGAACTCCTATACCACTGGGCCATTTTTAGGGGTATTCCTTGAGTGACCCTCTACATAAATACAGTAAAACCTGTCTTAAGCAGCCACTCAAAAAGAAGACCAATGGTTGGTTTTCAGACTGATTATCGCTTAATTAAGGTCAAAGTATTGCAGAATGCTCCAATGGGAGCATTCTGCAATACTTTCGACCTTCACTAAGCTACCATTTAGCATTTATCATTAAAATCTTTGTTGTACCTATTTTGGAGTGACATCTTAAGACAGGTTTTACTGTAGCTAAAAGAACTTGATCTGCTAAAAACATGGCCACCCAGGCTGATCTGTGCCTTTGTTATTTGCATATGATACAGACTTTCCCATGATGTGGTTCAAAAGAGGGTATAGAATTGTGAAAAAAAGTTATGCTAGCAGCATGCTTATTAGGTATACTACTCCAACAAGCAAAGAAATTATGGATGAGTTCATTTCCAGCGATGGCATAGTATGGACTCACAGCTTTCAGGCATATTCAGCTACTACACCATGCCCAGCAAGTAAATTATGAATGATTTCAGTTCTATCAATGATGTAATAAGGACCCACAGCTCTCAGGCATATTCAGCTACTACACCATGCCCAGCAAGTAAATTATGAATGATTTCAGTTCTAGCAATGACATACTAAGGACCCACAGCTCTCAGGCATATTCAGCTACTACACCATGCCCAGCAAGTAAATTATGAATGATTTCAGTTCTATCAATGACATACTAAGGACCCACAGCTCTCAGGCATATTCAGCTACTACACCATGCCCAGCAAGTAAATTATGAATTATTTCAGTTCTAGCAATGATGTAGTGTGGACTCACAGCTCTCAGGTATATTCAGCTACTACACTACGCCCAGCAAGTAAATTATAAATGATTTCAGTTCCATCTATGACAAAGTATGGACCCACAGCGCTCAGGCATATTCAGCTTACTACACTACGCCCAGCAAGTAAATTATGAATGATTTCAGTTCTAGCAACAACTTAGTGCGAACCCACAGCTCTCAGGCTTATTTAGCTACTTCAACTAGCAAGGAAATTATGAATGATTTCAGTTCTAGCGATGACCTAGTGGAAACCAACAGCTCTCAGGCATATTCAGCTTACTACTTCAACTAGCAAGGAAATTATGAATGATTTCAGTTCTAGCGATGACCTAGAGCGAACCCACAGCTCTCAGGCTTATTCAGCTACTTCAACTAGCAAGGAAATTATGAATGATTTAAGCTCTAGCAATGACCTAGTAAGTACCCACAGCTCTCAGGCATATTCAGCTACTTCTTCATTATCTGGGAGCCCAGTGGCTCAATGGTAGAGTGCTTGACTCGAGACCGAGGGGCCGCGGGTTCGAGCCTCACTGGCGTTACTGCATTGTGTTCCTTGAGCAAGACACATTTATCCTAGCTTAGTACTGGTTCAACCAAGGAAGACCCGTCCCTGTTTAACTGAAAGATTGTTGATGGGACATAAAGAATCAAATCAAACAAACAAAACAAAACTTCTCCATCAAGCAAGAAAATTATGAATGATTTCAGTTTTAGCGATGACCTAGTGCGAACCCACAGCTCTCAGGCATATTCAGCTACTACACCATGCCCAGCAAGTAAATTATGAATGATTTCAGTTCTAGCAACGACATAGTGTGGATTCACAGCTCTCAGGCATATTCAGCTACTACACCATGCCCAGCAAGTAAATTATGAATGATTTCAGTTCTATCAATGACATACTAAGGACCCACAACTCTCAGGCATATTCAGCTACTACACCATGCCCAGCAAGTAAATTATGAATGATTTCAGTTCTATCAATGACATACTAAGGACCCACAGCTCTCAGCCATATTCAGCCACTACACAATGCCCAGCAAGTAAATTATGAATGATTTCAGTGTGAACCCACAGCTCTCAGGCATATTCAGCTAGTAAATTATGAATGATTTTAGTTTCAGTGAACCAACAGCTCTTAGTCATATTCAGCTACTACACAATGCTCAGCAAGTAAATTAATTATGAATGATTTCAGTGTGGACCCACAGCTCTTAGGTATTCTCATGCAGCTGCTACACTATGCCCAGCAAGGAAATTATTCCTTTCAGGCCTTTAAATAAGGGTGTAACATTTAAAATGTATTTTCTATTTCTCAATCAAAACATATGTTGTGGGTACTCAAAAGAACTGTCTCAATAAGCACCCAAAACATGTGGTATAACTGATTGATTCTTTTGAGCACCCAAAACATGGTAAAACTGATGGATAAGAAAATATTCACAACTTTCATATTTCTCAACTAAACATATGTTGTGGGTACTCAAAAGAACCGTCTCTATGAGGCAGTTCTTTTGAGCACCCAAAATATATTTTAAAACTGATGGATAAGAAAATATTCACTATTTTACGCCCAGTGTCTTCTCAGATTGGGCTATCCTTGGGTCAGACAATGAGACAGAAGAAATATAGACAGGGCAATCATGTCCATAAGCTGATTGCCTCTTAAGTTGAGATTAAAGTCAAGTTGACAGACTTCTCAATATTGAAAGGGCCCTCAATCACTAAATGGGCCTTGTTGCAAGAAAACCTGACTTTGTTCCATGTGAGCAAGAAAGGCACAGACCAGCCTGTGCATTCATTCAGTCGATCAGCACCTTTTGTTATTTTCTCACTGGAAAGTGTAATAGTGAAACAGGCTACATGAAAAGTTTCAGTAATCTAGCTAGTCTCTGTAGTTGAGCAGGCTGGTTTGTTAATTACCTGGTCAATTACTTCCCCCCCCACGCCCCCTTCCCCCACCCCCACGCTACCCCTTTGAAATGTATACTGCCCCTTTGAAATGTATACTGCAATTGAGTCCTAGTAAACTGCTCATGAAAAGCCTTCCCTGAAGAACAGTATGGTAGCACACCGGGTAGACGGCAATCGAAAACGCTATCAACAATCGATGAACGCGGATCAAAAATCGATAGAAACAATGTTTTTGATTGCCATTTGTTGCCAGTGTGACGAAAAATGGCAATCAAAAACTCTGTTTCTAACGATTTTTGATCTACGTTCCTCGATAGTATTGCCGTTTTCGACCCGGTGTGTGGTAGGAGACTAATGAAAACAAACCAGACCAATAGCTTGGTATGCATGTTTAAATGTTCAGTTAAAAATGTTAAACACTTTTACTGCCAGTCCTGGCCCCGAGTTTCATGCTCAACTCAGCTGAGCACAAAATTTATCCCGCTCATAAATGTTAAAATGACAACATTTGTTGGCATTTTAACATTTATCAGCATGATAAATACAGCATCTGAGAGACTTAAAGCAAGAAACCTATTCATTTATTGGTATTTAAGTTTTTATGAGCAGTTGAAATTTCGTGCTCAATTGAGTTGAGCATGAAAAAAGTTTTATATCCTCGGGGCCAGATATTTTACGTCTGTTGTCATCTGCTTATGTTCTATATTGCATACAACAGGAACCATGATCAGACTTCTCCCAAGAAAAAACCTAGTCTGAAGTGCAATTAATTATATAGAGCAGGCCCAAAAAGCAGACAACATTTTCAGGAAAAAAATAGTTGTGGAATAATGGTCATTGTGCATATATGATATGTTCTGTTTTCATATTTTTTTTATCTCATTGGATCGGCCTATTTAAAAAGAGGTTGTTGCTTGAGATTTTGAAATAATTTCAATTTCTGAATACAGCCTTTATTAAAACAAACTGTTCAGACCCAGATGATATGCTGATATTGGAGCATCTCATCCGCGTCTTCACTGTATACTGTCATCGAAATTTACTAAATATATATGCAAAAATGGGTTAAGGTGTCTTTTAACTTAGATCACATCCCCATATGAGCTGAGCTGTTGCTGGGACATTACATGACAAGGCCAACAAAATATTTTGGGCTATCATACATGGAACTACTTTTAGACGAGATCATAATGGCTATATTCAAATGCTATTGACTCAACGTTGTATGCATGAATAGTTCAAATATAGTGAAACTCAAACTTTGATAACGTATTTACACAGACAAAATATTATCAATTTTCAGTTGAGAATTTTGAATTTCTATCGGTTCCTTTTGTTTGTTTTCAATACTGGGTAACGGTCTACGTAGTTTGTAAAGTCTATATCGGTGAAAATAATCCTTGTCTAAAACAGGGGCATGGCTTAATTGACCCATATAAGCATAGCACTCTTTATGTGTGACATAAATGCATACAATGCAGACCCAGATCAGACACTGTATGAGAAGTGAAGCAGATCAGTGGTAGAGTGCTTGACTCAAGATCGACAAGGTGTAGGTTTGAGCCTCACCTTGGGCACTGGATTGTGTCATTTATGTTTAGCAAGACATGGTATCCTCTGCTTAGTTCTGGTTCAACTCCGGAAGACCCTTCTTAAGATGATTGAAAAATTGTTGACTGGGACATAAAAACATCAAAAGCAAACATAGATCAGGGACTGCAAATAATCTTTACAAACAGTTTGGGAGCGCAGTGACTCAGTGGTAGAGTGCTTGACTCGAGACAGAGAGGCGGCGGGTTCGAGCTTAACCGGCGTCACTGCGTTGTGGTCCTTGAGCAGGACAAATTTATCCCCCGAGATTTATCCTAGCTTAGTACTGCTTCAACCCAGGAAAACCCGTCCCCGTTTATCTGAAAGATGGTTGATGGGACGTAAAGAATCAAATCAAACAAACAAACAAATCAAACAGTTTGGACCCAGATCAGGACCAACATAAAGTTGGTCCTGATCTGGATCCAAACCATTTGACACTTTGATAGTGTTGCTGTTAGAATTTAAAAAAAAAGATTTTGAAAAAGTTAGCAGTTGACAACAAAAGCATGACAAACTACTCAGCAAAGAGTTAAAGAATGTTTTTTCTTATAACGGATAAGTTCAAGTTTTTCATGAGTTGGCTTAATAGCTCCATAATAATGTAGGATGGATAACCCACCCATACTCCTGCTAACATACAACGGGTATGCACAATGGCATTATAGATTGTTTCACGATTGACTATTGTCGCCTTTTCAAACAATTATAATCTTCCATAGAAGTCTTTCAACATAGCTTTTGTGTCACAATGGTTATATTAGCCTGCAAATATTTGGATTTGTGCTATACTCTAAATATTTCAAAAGGCTTAACTCAAATATGATAATAACTCAAGACAATAACTCACACATAGATTAAGGCAAGGTCACACAGTATTGGAGTAGAAAATGTGTTAATCCAGTCTTGATATACAAAAAGCGAAATCCTAGAGTTTCTTATCATAGTCTTTGCGGCTAAACCTAGCACCCCATATTCTAAATAATAGGTTGACATCAGGTATAACAGTAAAACCTCGAAAATTCAAACTCTGATTCTTGGATATATGAACTTTTTTGATAACTGTATATAAACACATATGTTTTGGGTGTGTTAAAGAAACATCTCCATGAGACCTTTCTTCCTTAAGACATCGAACTAACAAGATGCTCGTATTAAGTATTGAGAAGCTACCCAGGAACTCTGTGACAGAATATCTGACCATATCACATCATGACTGAAAAATTGTTGAAAGTGATAATTACACCCCAGACAAGAAAAAGTTAGGTGCAGCATTTGACCCTGAAGAGAGTTTTTATCTTCATAAACAGTGCAGACCCAGTTTTTGTGGCTTCTCATCATGAGCTACACTGTTGCGTTTACGTGTTCGTTTAATCCTGCATGCTGGGAAATTTTTCATGATTTTTGTTGTCGTCTGCTGATTTTTTTACAAATTTAAATTTTTCAAAAAATTCTTTCATGAGCACTATCAGAGTATCAAATGGTTTGGATCCAGATCAGGACCGAAATTCTGTCTGTCCTCACACCACGTAGGCGGCAATCCAAAACACTCTTAACAACCGACGAAAGCGGATCAAAAAACGCTAGAAACAGTGTTTTCAATTGCCATTTGTCGCCAGTTGGGCGACAAAAGGCAAATGAAAACTCTGATTCTAACGATTTTGTTCTACGTTTGTCGATAGTATTAACGTTTTCGATTGCCGCCTACCTGGTGTGGTCCTGATCTGGGTCCAAACTGTTTGTAAAGGCTTTAAGCAGAAACAAAAGTCGCAGCTAGCAAGAAAAGAGTTTAACCCTTAAAGCACCAAGAAAAAAGATGCATCTGAAAATGTTGTCTGCTGCAAATAACTGCATAACATTACTGAAGAATAAAGTATAGAAGCAAACAGCGTGGACCCAGGCCTATAGGAGCAGTCTGATCTGGGTCCACACTGTTTCCTATAGAAGTTTCTTAAACATTTCAGCAGACGAGATAAGCAGACGACTTTTGTTGCGGTTAATAAATTCTTTCCTGATGAGAAAAAAGCACCAGTAAAGACAACGTTGACTTACAGTTATAAACTGTTGACGTTGATGTTTACCGCTAAATCAAACAACTAAACAAAATGTAAACAAAACGTTCAAGAAGAATTCTGACCAAATTTTCCAATCTTTCAATTTGACTTCTGGCCATTTGTGATTAAAAGCTATGATACCTTGCGGTACAACCATTTTTAGTTGAAATCAAAACACAATCATGCTTCAAAAACTTGCATTAATGGTAACAAAAAATGGGGTAATTCCTTATAAGAACAGAATTATGGATGAAAAGTAGGGGTAATGTGTAAAAAGAATGTTTACACTACACATTAAGAGGTAAAACTGTTGCATAATATTTATCACTTAGTTTTAAAATATTGATTGTTGGCGTGATGTAATCTTGTTCAAACAATTTTCCTTTTAATTAAACTCCTTGAATTTGTATGATTTTGTTTAGATTTTGACTAAACTTTGTTTGCATCTTATCAAGGAAGTGTTTACTTGCAGATGAACTTGGAGCCAGGCAAGGGGCCATCAAGAAAATTATTGGAAGACTTAACAAGTGTCCATTACCCCCATTGCACTCAGAATGACCAAACCTCCAAAGCCAGCAAGGAAAGAGTATTCATATTGGCATGCAGCATTGTAAGTGGAATAACCTTACTCCTTTAATACTTGCATGCTGAATATTTTCACTTACTTCACTCCTCCCACATTTTTATCGAATTGACTTGTTGCAGGATTCTAGACATAAGTGTGGTTTTACACGCAGAGTGGAAACCATGTGGATTCTGATCAGCTGGCTTAGAAGCCAGCTGATCTGGATCTACACTGGTTTCTTAACAAGATATACATATAAAAGGTTTAGCATGGTAAGGTTTAACTGGGTTTAAAATGCAATTTTCCGGCCCCATTCATTTTAGACTTCAGATCGAAGGGTTGCTAGTTCAAGACTCTGATGATTAGAGGCACTGTGTTGTGTTCTTGAGCATTTCACACTCCATCCTCTTTAAGTACTTGATCAACCCAGGAAGACAGAAACATTCGGACACAACCTGTTTTTTTTGACAACTTTGTCCACACAAACAAACAACCCCTGTTATGATAGTACCCATACTTTATCATAGCTAACTTTTGATTGCAACTAACATGTTATTCATGCCTTATTTGTTGTTTTTGAAAAAGCTGCAAAATTAAAAATTGTCGTCTGCTGCAAATTATAGGTGGCGCTTTATGGGTCATTTTCAATAATAACCTTCACATATACTTATCTAATTCAAAGTCAGAAATCATCTTCCTAAATGAGAGCCTCATGCAGGCTCTCAACTCAAAAGGGAGAAAAAATCTACTTGAAATGTTATAAAGCCCCAACCCAAAGAAAAACTAGAACTCACAGTCGATGGGGCGCCATCGCAAATCCCCAAGCTAAAGGTTATGACCCACCCAGCACTCTCAAGTCCCACCCCTGGGGCATGACCCCAGCAACAGAATGAAAATTCTGTTCAATATGTTTTCTTTTATTTGTAATTTGTAAGATTGCACACAAAGTTTGGTATAAAAATCTTAGAATTTGACATGGTAGCCGAAATTTAATGATATTTGACCTTATAACCGCACCCCAAGGTCACCAGTTTGACCCTAAGATGAAAATTTTACTTGCATTCTGTTCTGCTTGTCATTCCCATCGATTCGATATGCCACATGACCATGTTTGAAATTTTTTTTTTTGACCCCCTGGGCACCCCCAGTGCCCTAAAATCCCACCCCTGGGGCATGACCCAGGCGACAGAATGAAAATCCTGTCTGATATGTTTCGTATCTTTCATTTGTGAGAACACGCACAGTTTGGTATAAAAATCTTTGAAATTGACTTTGTAATCGAAATTAAATGGTATTTGACCTTTTGACCCCTCCCCAGGGGGCGGGGAAAAAAGTTTGCAATTGCACACCCTATTCATGTGAAAAACTCACACACCAAATTTGGTTGATTTTCTTCCAATGGTTTAGGAGGAGATAGCATAACGGAAGGACGGAGGCCTTTACAATATCCCTTCACTTTTTTAAAAAAGCGTGGGGATAATAATCTTATTAATTTTTATCTTTGTGTAGCCCACGTGGTCATCAACAAAATAAACCCTTGAAATTTGCAGCCAACAATATTTCAAAATGTTCACGCTTTAAGACTTGATCTTTCATTGTGAATCGTTTACTCATGCAAAATGTCAAATATCAAGACTTATTTCATTTAAATGAAGGAAAAGTTAGCAAATTTTGTCATCTGCTGTGATAATGATTGGCCCTTAATGAGTTAAGAAATCATGAAAGAAAAGATAAAAGTATACAAAAATCAGGTAAAAAATTAAATATTTATATTATATATATTCAAATAAAGATAAAAAAAATGAAATATTAGGTCTTTTTTTTCTCCCAAAATGAAGAAAGAGTTGACAAATTGTAGTCACTGCCGCTGATTGGTGCTCTATGGGTTAAATATACTTAACATTCAAAAATCAGATTTATATCCAATATTAACGGTATATACGTTTAATTCATAATCAAATAATATTCATTTAAACTATATAAAAAGACAAAGATGAAAAAGATAGAAACTTACCATGGTTATAGATATAAGCCATGTGTGGTGTAAATGTAATGAACAGAACGATGATACTGTTAGTGAGTATTTCTTTATTGAGTGTAAGAAAAAATCCCTCCCATTCATAAAACATGTTCTGGCAAAACCCCAGAATATTCTTTAATACCATGAATACATTCATCTTGCGGTTAAAAACATACTGCACAGGTGAATGGTTTTGATTGACTTTTTGGTGGCTCGTTATAATTTCAGCCTGCACATTATAGATTTTGGTACATATGGTAACCAGTAAAGGCTCAGATGAGCTTATGAAAAGCCTAGTCTGAGTGTTCTCTGCCCACAAACATGAACAGAAGCCTCGCATACACGAACAGAAACAAACAGACATCTAGCCCACCTTGCAAACTGTGAAAATGCGTCTGCTATTTATGTCTGCTGCATATATTCAAGGGCACTTCAGACTAGATTTTATCATGGAAGCAAGCACCATGAACGAAGCAAGCACCATGAACCCTGATCAGACTGCCTCAAAGGATCAGTCTGATCTGGGTCCATATTGTTTGCAATATAGGTACAAATCTGCATTTTACTTTGCATAGCAAATCTGCATTTCACTGTGCCCAACGTATCAACATACTACTGCCAAACACAAGAGGTCTAATTCAAGCAAGAGAAAGCTCAAGAGTTTGGTAATAACCATATGGGCAATCAGTGAAGGCTCAGGCGAGCCTTTGCATTTGCACAGTCTTGCCAGAGTTGTCAGAACATTCATTAGTCTTATGTCCTTATCAGGGAGTCACAATTTCCAAATTAAGATGTGCTTCAGTCCCTGAAGATTGTTTTCATCTAAACAAACTATCTAGGTTTTCACTATTTGCCTGAGTGCTCATTATGGAGTCACCAATATACATTTAGTGTTTAATAAAAAGGTTTTAAACATATGCAGTAAGAAACATTTTTCATATGGATTAGAATACCAATTAGAATTGGTATTAGAATACAAAATATGGGACAGCCCATGAGATATTGGCACTTATTGTATATATACAATTCTATCTTTAAATATGCATTCTCATCTATCTAGTGGGGTTTGGGATCAGAGTATTCATCTATATACCTACATTGTGTATGCAAGCAGCGAAGGCTCTGTTGAGACTGCACTGATGTGCAGGCTCGTCTGTGCCTTTTCTGACTGCTTTTGTGATAAGATGATCTCTATTTAGATAAATAGTCTGAACCTTCTGAACACTTCTTTTTTGTTTACAAACATAAAGCCTGATAATCAGGTTCTTTTTTTTTCAGAAGATGTTTATCAGGACAGCATACAGTCTCTGACAGACTACGATCTAGGTCTCCACTGCTTGTTTTTACACTTTTCTGAGGTAAAGTGCTGATTTTTCTTAAAACTCAATAACTGATTCAGGAAGAATATTAAATTTACTATAAGTTGATCTACCTCAAAAGAAAGCATGTTTTAATTTTATTATTGCTTGCTGTCTGTTTTGGAGAATGGTTTCAGATATAAAGAACTTATTGGCTGTATGCAGTGTGAGAAAAGGGGAATGTTCCTGACAAACTCAGTTGACTGACAGTGAGAACTTATTTGGGTTCATGGGGAAATGTTCCTGACAAACTCAGTTGACTGACAGTGAGAACGTATTTGGCTTCATGGAAAAATGTTGCTGACAAACTCAAGTGATTGACAATGAGAACTTATTTGGCTGTATGGGGAAATGATGCTGACTAATAACTCAGGTGACGGACAATGAGAACTTATTTGGCTGTATGGGAAATGGGGAATTGTTGCTGACAAACTCGGTTGACTGATAATGAGAAGATATTTGGCTCCATGGGGAAATGTTGCTGACTAAATCAGTTGACTGACAATGAGAACCTTTTTGGCTGTATGGGAAATGTTGCTGATTATATAACTCAGGTGATTGACAAGCAACTATATAACTCAGGTGATTGACAATGATAACTTATTTGGCTGTATGGGGAAATGTTGCTGTCTAACTCAATTGACTGACAATGAGAACTTATCTGACTGTATGGGGAAATGTTGCTGTCTAACTCAGTTGACTGACAATGAGAAATTATTTGGCTGTAAGGGGAAATGTTGCTGACTAACTCAGTTGAATGACAATAAGAACTTATTTGGTTGTATGGGGAAATGTTGCTGACTAACTCAAGTGATTGACAATGAGAACTTATTTGGTTTTATTGGAAAATGTTGCTGACTAGCTCAGTTGACTGACAATGAGAACTTATTTTACTAGATGGGGAAATGGTGCTGACTAACTCAGTTGATTGACAGTGAGAACTTATTTGGCTGTATGGGGAAATATTGCCGACTAACTCAGTTGACTGACACTGACAACATATTTGGCTTCATGGGAATATGTTGCTGACTAACTCAGTTGACTGACGGTGAGAACATATTAGGCTTCATGGGAAAATGTTGCTGACTAACTCAGTTGAACTATTTTTCTTCCATTGAGTTTTGGTAATTGTAATTGATGTTGAGATTTTTTTTCTTTCATTGCTGTATGCATAATTGTAATTGATGTGAGAACTATTTTTTCTTCCATTTCTGATTGGGTAATTGTAATGGAGGTTGAGAATTATTTTTTTCCATTGCTGTATGTGTAGCTATAATAATAATGAGGAATGTCTGGACGATTGTAACTGAGGATATTGTTGTGTTTGTGTTTAATGTCCTACCAACAGCTGAGGTCATATGGAGATGGAGTAACTGATGTTGAGAACTATGTTTATTTCATTGTTGAATAGGTTCTCCCATTGCTATATATGTAACTGTAGTTGATATTGAGAACTATATTTCTTCCATTGCTGCATGGGTAGTTGTAATTGATGTTGAGAACTATATTTCAATATGCTTCTTCTACTGCTGTATGGATAATTGTGGTTATGTTGAGAACTATTTTTCTTTCAAGTGTTGCTGTTATATGGGTAATTGTAATTGACGTTGAGAAGTATTTTTCTTCATTGATGTTGAGAACTATTTTTCTTTCATTGCTGTATGGGCAATTGGAATTGATGTTGAGAATTATTTATTCCAAATAATGTTGTATGGGTAATTGTATTTGATGTTGAGAACTATTTTTCTTTCATTGCTGTATGGGCAGTTGGAATTGATGTTGAGAATTATTTATTCCAAATAATGTTGTATGGGTAATTGTATTTGATGTTGAGAACTATTTTTCTTTCATTGCTGTATGGGCAGTTGGAATTGATGTTGAGAATTATTTATTCCAAATAATGTTGTATGGGTAATTGTATTTGATGTTGAGAACTATTTTTCTTTCATTGCTGTATGGGCAGTTGGAATTGATGTTGAGAGTTATTTATTCCAAATAATGTTGTATGGGTAATTGTATTTGATGTTGAGAACTATTTTTCTTCCATTGCTGATTGTATAAATGTTCTGGACTAACTAGCAAGTTTCCTATATATTTAGCAGCTGTTGGAATTTTATTGATTCTTTTAATTAGCTTGTTAAATATTAATTGAATTAGTTCAGTAAAATATTTATGACACCACTGATAGTTGTAACAATGTACCCTTAAAATGCCATCTAAAATTGCAACCGACAAAGGGCTTGGTTCAAGAAGGGGTGAAATCGGCCCTGCCATAGAAATGCATACTAACTTAAAATATGTTTATATAGTTTATTTCATAGAGAAAAATCGAAATTTTATCTGCCTAGTGCTTAAATTGTGTAAACTATGGGTTTCTAAAGACAAGGACCCTCTGTTAATTTTGCGCAAAAAGTAATGTCATTTACATTGCAATGTAACGACCAAGACATCACTGAGTTTTGTTAACAAATTTATGTTAAACAAGTGTGTGTCGCACCCAAATTTGTGCCAAAATATATTATAATCTCGATAAACAGTCTATCATGGCGATACGCTCGCCAACTCTCTGAAATGTCCATGTTTGTTTGAGGCTTTATGTCCATGTACTTTTCATCTATTTTTGTCATATCACGGTAGCGGTCAATGTATCCTATACCGTTGCTTTACAAAGGGTTTATCCGTATCAAGTACTTACTAAATACTCTTATCAGAGAGATAATAATTTCAACAAAACTGTACAAGGGTTCAAACTCATGACTCATGAACCCCCCCTCCCCGCAACCCCCAAGAGAAGTCCATAGAAGTCGGACTATGAATGGAACTCTGCCGACTATGCTTCGCGGGTTCGAGAAAAAGCGTATTAAAACTGTATACACAAATATTACTGATACGATGGATAACAAAATCGTAACACATTTTATGCAATTGAATGCAGAGTGGTCATTTTACGGTAGTCTCGTCATTTTCAGACAGGAGCTTGTAATTCTGGGTTTCCCGAATGTGGTAACTTGTTGTAGAGAAGTCAGCTCAGAAGATATTTATGCTTTTTATCATTGGCGACCAGCGCAGGTGCAGGCTAGATTGAGCATTCGAACAGACTAGTAAGAACCTTCCCTGATATTGCCCGCTCAAATTAAAGACAGAGTAGAATTTTAAATGATTAAGTTCATGTGCATGTTTTGTGAAATCATTCGTTTTTGATAAAGTCCATGAAAGAATGTTAAAGCTAACCGCTATTGGCCCACCGGCGAAAGGTAATTGCATATTGCTGGACCGATTGTAAGCTGCTAATTTTAACTCTACCCGCCTCGCTATATAGTGGGGCTAGCTTGTCAAAATATGATAATGGGACATACACTAAGCATTTACACAAACCGAAACGTCATGATAGCATTTTTGATCGACGGAATTCAATAGTGATATCAGTAAAACCGTGTTTGCCATGAGTCACATCAACAATCTTTCAGTTATGTAGGGACGGGTCTTACTGGTTAAAACCATTACTAAGCTAGGATTAACGTGTCTTGCTCAAGGACACAACGCTGTAGCCCGGTGAGGCTTGAACCCACGGACACTCGGTCTGGATTCAAGCACTACCACGACAGTAAATCTCAATCTCTCAATCCTGAAAATAAGTTATTATACGAAATGAAAAAAAAATCCAGCTGCTATTTTTTCGCAATAACGTTTTTATCTTCAATTTTAGCAAAATGTGTTAACGCTAAAGCTGTAGAGGAGACTTCCCGCTAACCTTTCCAAAAGGTCTGGTGTTTGTTGCACTTACAGATTTTGTGTACAGTAAAACCTCAAAAATTCGAACTCCGGTTTTTCGAAATACTGGCTAATTTGCTAAAATGAATTTGGGACTTACTGAATTCAGAGTTTAGGACCTATTCATGATCTATTTTAATAACTTTCTCTAATAATATATGTTTTGGGTGCGTAAAAGAAACGTCTCTCTGAGACGTTTCTTTTATGCACCCAAAACATATATTTGATAAGAACAAAATAATAATTATAATTTCTGGAGGCTATATATCTTTTATTTCTACCTCACTATAATTCGAAATTTCAAAAATTGAAATAAAACCTCTAGTTCCTAGGACTTCGAATTATCGAGATTCAACTGTAAATAAATGAACTTTTTGCATTAATTGAATTTGTCTAAAATTTCTAAGTCTTTTTGATTGACGGGTAAAATTCACATGGGCGTGACAGAAAGAGATATTATAAAAAAAAATCGTGAACGATGAAAATCCTGTTATTCAAAGATTGTGTATAACATGAAAGTGATAAAACTGCCATTTGCATGCTCAGAATTCTCCGTGCACGCACAGAATCAACGTAAGACATTAGCTTTGTACGAACAAAGTTTGGGTTTTTGCACAACGTGCCATTTATTTTTGCACGTGTTGCATCGCTTTAATAAGTGAATTGTGGGGTACAATGTAACATTTTGATTGACATCTTTTGACTTGTTATATTTGCGCTTAAATTAAAATGCTCAGAGTGCATCTATGCATAGATGTAACTTCATCATCTTGGATGTTGGAACCATTTTGAGAAGTTTGCAGGGATGCTCCTGAATACTTTTCATAGGGATAAGGATTTCAAAAAAATGACATAGTAAAAATCATCGCAAAAACAGGTCTAAAATATTTCAGCTGGAGTTTAATTGTTAGTATGATTCAAACTTCTAAGTTTTACATGGAACTTTATTTTCAAACAATGTGCCTGACTCCTGAAATCATGATAAATCCTGAACTGTATCACCTTCCTTTATTCTCCTAATGCTAATACAGGTGTGACAAAGTATAAAAAAAACTCTGTTCACCCCACAGATTGATAGTACTGATGTTTCAAAGACGCAAAATAAAAGGACTATACCACATTGTATTTTTTCCATTGAAACAGGCAAATAACGGTCAATGTAGTATTGCAGTTTGAGGCAGTTAATGCAATATACCTGTATAAAATACCCATTACCTGGATTAGTTCATATTTTTGCTTACAACGATTCTCATCAATCTTTAAATCAACTGAACGCCTTGCTGAACGTATGTGAAACAAGCTTCATTACCGATTATTGACCAAAAAACCCCCAGTTCTTAAAGGCCCTGTCACACTATAGCGTTTAAGCCAACGTATGCGGACGTATGAAATCTATATCTAGTACGCTGGCATACGCTGAAATCTAATTAAAAAATCAGAGGAAACAGCTTTCTGAACTTATGCAAAGCGTACGCGAAACGAACATAGAACGTGTGTCTAACTTATGAGTAACTTATTCATAACTTATTCCCGACGTAACATAGCTTATACTTGTATTAGCGTATAAAAGCGTATGTACAGCGTATCACTAGCGTTCTTGACTTATGAGAAACTTATGCACAACGAACGTCTAACGTATGCTGGATTGTACATATAACGCACATCTAACTTATGTCAAATGTATAAAACAGTACAAAATTTTGGGACCAATTTGTCATATGACAACGTATACCAACGTACTGCAGCATATTCGTAACATATTGAAAACGTATCTCTAACTTATTCAGCGTACATCCAACGTACTTGGTGAATTTTCTTACGTCCTCATACCTTGGTGCTAACGTACCTTAACATATGCATAACTTACCCGTTGCGTACATCTAAAGTACGCCTAACGTATAAGCAATACGTCAGCATACGCTGAAGATTTTTTATGCAAGTACAAAATTTTGGTATCTATTCGCCGTATGACAACGTATACCAACGTACAGTAGCGTGTTCGTAGCGTGTTTAAAACTTATATCTAACGTATTCAGCGTACACCAACGTACTTGCTTAATTTCTCATACATCCGCATACGTTGGTGCTAACGTACCTTAACGTATGCATAACTTACCTGCAGCGTACATCTAGCGTATGCCTAACGTATAGAAACAGTACGTTTGCATGAGCTGTAATTTTTTATGGATGCACAAAATGTTGGACCTCTTGGCCATATGTAAACGTATATCACCGTATTATAGCGTATTCGTAACGTCTTTAGACTTATTTCTAGCGTACTTAGCGTATACCAACGTACTTGCTGATTTTTTCATACATCAGCATACCTTGGTGCTATACGTCGTAGTGTGACAGGGCCTTTACATTACACAGCTTACACATGGGGTACACGGAGATAATGAGGGACATAAATATAGTAGACCTATCACCAGATCACCTTATCCAAGCAGTTGTACATCGCGAATGCCCAATGCGATTTTTCTTTCACAACGGTCTCCAACTGTGTCATATTGACACATTTCTAGTTTAAACAATCATAAAGATACACATATTGGCGATCGAATATGTTATTTTTGTTTCAATAAGAAAATCAGTGCAATACAGACTAAACATAACTCATGATTTAGACATGAAACTCGATCATTTTGTGAGGGATCCGTCATTCACGGACCCAGAGAGGAGGTTGGGGGGGTGGGGGCAGGTGGCCCGGACTCGCCTTGAAAATCACATGTTCTATAGGGAATATAAAATCAATTGAGTTCGACTCCCACCCCTGGAAAATGTTAGACCCCCTTTGGAACCAAAAAGTACAGTTTTCTTTGAAAGTGACAGTTGAACCCTTTGTAAACAAGTTGAGGACGTTGAACCCACTGTAGATAAGTTTGAGGACCAAAAAGTTGACAAAGCCTATTTCTGTCAGATTCTGTCCTGCCCCCCCCCTAAGACGAAAATCACTGGATCCGCGTATGTCAGTCATGCTTTTTAGTGAGCCTATGGAATACAATAAAGGCATGTCCATGATGTCAAATATGCTTGGCGTAAGTATATACTGGACAGTTGAAGTTTTCTGAAATAAAACGACCAGTACATGTGTAAAATTGTTTTCAGCTACCAGGTAAACCTCAAAGCTTGCAAAAATATATAAACTAGCACTTTGAGAAGATATTAAAGAGAATCGAGAAAATATAGAAAGAAAAAAATGACGAGGGTGAGGATTGAACCCAGGACCCCTTGCAAAACAAAGGAAGTATTCATGGACTTAACCGTACGGCCACGTTGGTGTCATATTCAGATGCAGCTTACTTAAAACCTATATATTTTTTTAAATACGAACAAAACAACAAAAGGCTTTTAAAATATACAAATATACAAAAATAAACAAGCTGACACTCATAAATTGTAATAATATGACCCCGTGTATTTTTCTAATAGTGATTTATGGATAAATTCACATCCCGTTAACCAAAAACGGTAGTATATACCTGCGAAAGCAGACAAAAACTAACTGTAGCATGACGAGCGTCTCTTAATGTAAATTTCGGACGTAACATTATTAGGCATCGGCATTGTTTGCACTGTAAAATGTGAGAAATCAGGCGTAGTTTCGGCTTCTAAAATAGTCCAGCCCAGCTTTCATGAGATAATGTAGTCATATTTGTATATTTTAAGCCTTAAAACATGAATAAATGGCCTGAAAAGACCAAACACAGACAAAGTATCCAAACGTGATCGTTTAGGTTACGTAAAATTACATTATGAAGCCATAATTTCGACACCTTGAAATCTTTGGTCATGGGTTCTCAATGTTAATTTGCACAGCTAAGCCAAAAATTGTGGTGTCGAAATAATGGCCTCATGTTTTGATTTGGATATATTTATGCTAAATCCCCACAATATCAGCCATTTTGGGGAAACTGGGGGTCACATGATGTATTTTTGCGGTATTAGGGAAGCATCCAAGAAATTGTTTGGTATGTATTTGAAGAAAGGGAAGATCGTCTTCTTCAGAAATGATGTCATTTATATTATATTCATACATTTCTGAAATAGGATTTTACAGGGCCGATTTTACCCCTTCGTGAACTTAGCCCTTTCTTTTTAGGACCAAATATGTTATTTCAAATTAAATCAAACCTTTTTGCCCTGCGAATTAACTCTTTCCTTGCTAGTAACCACTTTTGTCATTTGCTGATTATATACCTTTGGAAACAGTGGGCCGACAGAAGATCCAAATACAATTTCTCTGTTCAGAGATATATGAGCTGTGACATGTGATTTCCAACAATGTGGTATTTTGACATGTGTAGACTCAGATTAGCCTGTGCAGCCTCCTTTTAAGCTTAGAAACTCCAAATGGTGTTCAGTCAGTAGCTTAACAGTCATAGAATATACAATTCTTTCAGAAATTTCCCATTAGAGTGTCAAGTAGTTAAGATCCAGATCTGGGTCCAAATTGTTTGCAAAAGTAATCAGAAGATGACACTAGTAGGTAAAGAATTAAGAGTCGGGAAGATCATAGTCTGCTTGCTATACTGACAAGTACTGTAAATTCGGAAATTTTCAAGAGGACTTTATTTTCGCGTAACTTCGCATATGCGAAGTTTCTGAAAATAAAACCCTGGCCAAGTGGCAAAATCACTCTGTCCATTATTAATATAGTTAAATCTTGCCTTATTCACAAATTTTTTACATCACTTATATGTCTTAATGCTATTCGCGAAAATAAAATTCTCGCAAAAATTCCAAATCTACAGTATGTAATTTTCAAAAGCAATGTAATGGATAAGTCATTTGGTCTTGTCAAACAAATACAAATAGAAAAAAAATCATTTATTATCTGATTAAATCAGCAATTAAGTTCAATGTAAATTATGCCCTTTGACCATAAAAAAGCTATTGTATTAGATTAAGTGGCAAAAGAAGGGTAAAGGACATTAAACCCTTTAAGTGCAGGAGCCAAATTACTCAAACAGGAAAAATCTATGCTAACAAAATAGTTCTTAGAAGAGCACTCTGATCAGGGACCCTTTGTTTGTGTTCTTCTGCAAAATTATTTTAATTAGATCTGAAAATTTAAGGGAAATGAAAGATTCTAGTTTAAAAAAAAATAATTAACTCTTTGAATGCTGGGTAATTTTTCATGCTTTTGTTGTCATCTGCTGACTTTTTTTGAAAATCGACTTTTTCAAAATATTCTTCAGAGTGTCAAACTGTTGAATTCAGATCAAGACCCACATTCTGTCTATCCTGATCTAAGTATAAACTATTTGCAAGGGTCATCAGCAGACGACAAAGTTGCCGTTGAAGGGTTAAACAAATGTTTATTCAAGAGGTCATTGATTTCTGTCACAATTAATTATAAAAAAGCAATTTAATTTGAAAAAGTGTCCATTTCTGAATTGAACTATTGACGCTATTCAACTCTTCACAAAACATATAGTTTATAAATTAACCCTTAAAGCACCTGCAAAAAATGCATCAGGAAATGTTGTCCGCTGTATTTGTTTGCTAACATTATTGACTAATTTAAGTAGATTGGCAAACAGTGTGGATCCAGATCAGACTGCTCCTACAGGAGCAGTCTGATCTGGGTCTACACTGTCGAAGAGGCTTCATAAGCTGTTCAGCTAATGGCAAAACAGACGCAATTTGTTCTGATTGGTGCCTCAGGATTGAGCCAAATCTTATGAAAAATCACTTGTTCTGAAGGCGACTAGCAAAGTCATAGAAAAGCCTTCAGTTTCATACATTCTCGCTAGAACCTTCACTGCTAACAGTCACAAAGTATTACAGCTGATTATGGGAGTGAGGCCTAGCTTGACTAGGTAGCTATACGCATGCTAGTTTGATATTCAAACAACTTGATGGGCAACTGAGCACCTTTACAAGTTTGCTGCGGGCTAGCTCATTGATGTGTCAATGACCCTCAAGTAGCCTATCACATGATCAACTCCTTGAAATCTTAGCTCTCAGTTCCGGTACTGGTAAACAAAAAAAAATTTAACGCTTTTGCATGCTAGGTAATTTTTCATGCTTTTTCATTTTTTTTTCAAAATTATTTTTCAATCATTTTTGGATCCAGATCATGATTTTTAGTTAAACAGTAAAACCTGTCTTAAGCAGCCACTCAAAAGGAAGACCAAACTTTTTTTAAGAACGATTATCACTTAACGCAGGTCAAAAGTATTGCAGAATGCTCCAATGGGTGCATTCTGCAATACTTTCGACCTTCATTAAGCTACCATTTGCCATTAAGACCTTAGTTTTGGTCATTTTTGAGTGGCCGCTTAAGACAGGTTTTACTGTACTTCTATTTTCAGCAAATCACTCGAGTGTGTGGGCCAAGATTAGAAGCAGACAAGGCAATCAAAGACAAGTCTTTGTGAGTCAAGGGCCGGGGTCACAGGTAGGAAACTTCAAATACAAATACTTTATTCACTCAGGATTACAACATGTAACCAGCATGAGGTTCACAATTTTACACGTCTATTTTGTTACAATAAGAGATGAACAGAGCTGCCAAGTCTGAAAAGGAAGTCTTATGAGGGTCTTTCTGGTTCTGTATATGGAGTCTGAAAAGAAATCACCTAAAAACCCTAAGTTTTCCATTCTTTGCTGTAAAGTAGCAAAAAAAGTAGAATGTAGTGCTCCGCTCTGGTCTTTTAACTTCCTATCTAAGCTGATGCAAGCTGCAAATTGTGTACCGCTTTGTCTAGATCCTTTTTGTCGTGTTGCCTTTTTGTACATGAAGGTTGATTACCACATGACAAAAATGATTCAGATAAAACAGTACACAATTTGCAGCTCAAATCAGCTTTGATTAGAACATGGGTTGAAATGTTTACGCAATTGCTTTTTTGGTATATTGTAGCTACGCACATGCTTCATTTACTTATACTGGTAATCAATTAATCAAATATTTAAAGCATGGTCAATGGACCGAATCACTCCTGTCATATAAATATTTTGAGAAATGCATTGAATTAGGGAGCACAGTGGCAGAGTGCTTGACTCGAGACCGAAGGGCAGTGGGTTCGAGCCTCACTGGCGTCACTGTGTTGTGTCCTTGAGCAAAACACATTAATCCTAGCTTAGTACTGATTCAACCCAGGAAGACCCATCCTGACTTAACTGCAAGATTGTTGACTGGGATGTGAAGAATCGAATCAAACAAACATAACAAATACAATGAATCAAAAATGTTCAAAACACGAATGAGTATGACCAGAGAATGGCACAATCACAGATCACTGACCAACCCATGGCACCTGGAGGAAGCGACAACAGAACAAAAACACATAGAAGCATGAATGCAATTAAAGTAAAGCCACTAGGCCCCGAGGTTATAAAACTTTTTCCGTGCTCAACTCAACTGAGCACAAAATTTCAACTGCTCATAAAAACTAAAATACAGACGAATAAAGAAGTTTGCTTTAAGTCTCTCAGATGTTGTATTTAGCATGCTAATAAATGTTAAAATGCCAACAATTGTTGGCATTTTAACATTTATGAGCAGGATAAATTTTGTGCTCAGCTGAGTTGAGTATGAAAAAAGTTTTATAACCTCGGGGCTAGCTTTCCCTCTTCCCCAATGGGATGATTGTGAAACTACCCAGTAGGCGCACAAACTTAAAACAATGTTGTATCTTGTCGATAGGACATCATGTCGTATCAACATTAATACAACAAAGTTTTGACATCATTTGCCTGCTGGATAGAAAAGACACAAATGACTATAATACAAAAACAGGACCAAACTCCATACCCTAGACTTATACCACTCTCCTTCCTACATTATCAAATATATTTACCTCATATAATCTAGGTCTATTTGGCTTATTAGGCACATTGTAAAGCCAAAATAGGCCAAATCTTTGCCCTAGATTCTGTTTTTGTTAAAACACATAAATTGTTTAGCTGGCATGGAGTCTTCCTGACTTATTCAGTGCATCAACACAGAGAAACAATCAAATCAAATTAACTAACTGTGATGATTCAAACAAATTTAATGGGCTCTTTTTTTCTCTTTTTTTTCTTTTCTTTTTTAACCCACAGACAGTCAGAGCTAAAGAAAGTCACTAGTTGAGCCACAGTGGGCCACCAAAGACAAGTATGAGGCACCAACCCTTCAACTGAAGTTCTAGGTCAGAGTTGTCAGGACATTTCTTAAGGTAAATATTGATTTGGCTCAACAGAAAGACATGTGATTTACCCAGAGATGTTTTGCCAGCCACACCTAACCCTTTCCATGCTGGCGGCGACTTTTGTCATCTGCTGATAACCTTATGAGTTTGAGCCCAAATCAGAACCGACAAAATATCCATTCTGACCTGGATCCAACCCGTTAGACACTCTGATAGGGTTTCTGAAAGACATTTTTGATAAAGTCAGTTTTGAAAAAAGTCACCAGCTCCCTTTTTCATCATTAATCTGGGTCTTCACTGTCATCTTAACAAAATCTAATCAATTCAAGGTGCCGAAAAATCACACGTTATCTAAATCAGATAAATGCATGATTTACTGTTACAAACTGGTAGCTAACTAATTGGTGTTGCTGTCCACAGTTCCCAGTTATCTTTTCAATCAAAATAACTAAAATTAGCCTTTTTATATGCTTATTTTGTACGATTTTTTATGTAGTCATAAAATTCCAATATTTTCAAATTTGTTTCTTTTCTTTAAACTGAAGAAACAGAGGTAATTAGACCACCTTAGGTCACGATAGATTACTTACATAATATAATAGGAAATAATTGTTGTTGTGCAAGACATCAGATATACATGATCAGATAAAAAATAATTCTGCTTTGATCTTGTTTTCACCTTTTTTTAAGGCTCAATACAATAGCCTAACAATAGAACGAAAAGACAAACAATCTGTGAAGTGACTATTGTTAACTGTAAGAAAAATGACTTTAGCAGATTGATCTGCGGGGATTAACGCATTGATAATTCATTACAACATTGTTTGTGTCCCCAGAAATCAGAATTTACATAG
This sequence comes from Loripinus fragilis, assembly GCA_964019695.1. NCBI lineage: Eukaryota > Metazoa > Mollusca > Bivalvia > Lucinida > Lucinidae > Loripinus > Loripinus fragilis. Next base: position 5,999,312 of record OZ026529.1, read on the forward strand.
AAGTTTCCACCAAGAAAGATGATTATCTGGGTAGATTAACTTTTTAATAGTATTTAGGGATTTAGGTTTTGGATAAACTTTTGTCCTGCTATATAGTTTAGATGCTAATATTGCTTTACTGTTTTAATTCTGACTTCTTAAGACAGTTCAAAAGTGTGATTCCATTATTTCATTGGGTGTATAGGGAATGGAAAATAAGTGTAGATCCTTATCAGCCGGCTTTTTTTGGAAGCCAGCTTATCAGGATCCACACTGTTTTCCAAAAAGGTTATAGGGGTTTGTTTAGCAGGACAAGAGTTACCATAAAGGAATTATTTGCAGTAGTTCATGACTGAGGGCATTTTAAGCTCAGCAAAAATATAAAAAAGTTTACACATTTTTTTGACTAAATAAAGAAGGCCCTCCTGGGGGTACCTGTTCCCTTGTTCCCCTGAAATAAATTGGCTTGTTCCCCTGTTCCTCAAAAGTCGAAAATTTGTTTTCTTATGTTCCCTGATATTGTCTTTGTTCCTCTTCCCCCAAAATTTGGCCCCTGTTCCCCTGAAATAAATGCCCTTTTTCCCCTATTCCCCCAAACCCCTGGGAGGGCCTCAGTAAAGGACAATTCATTCTTCTTTAACTGGATGTATACCCTGTTGAAAACAGTATGGATCCAGATCAGCTAGCTTCAAGTGAAGCCATCTGATAAGGAACCACACTTTATTCCACTCAGCCTGTGAATCTATGGTAACTATTAACGTCAATATTTATCAATTATTTTTCAGTCAAAATCTTTATCTTTTAACCAATAGAGGTGGTGTTCCCTCATGATGCATGTTTTATGGTATGCTGGCTGCCATCCAAAAGATCCTTCAGACTCCAAGAAGAGCCCACAGGTGCACGAATTCAGTCATGTTTAATACAATGTACATTTACAACATAAAAAGCCCACAATGATTTTTTTGTGAGTCCGGCCAGTCTAATGGTGCAATTTCAATATTAATATAAATATGGATTCATTGTATGGATCCAGGATTTCTGGAAATGGGGTTCATATGTATAAAGGTGTAGGGAGTTTGCTTTGCTGATTTTATCTAATTTTTCTTTAATATCCCATGAAAATGAAATAATTTGGTCTCACTGAGACCAAATTATTTCATTTTCACAGGATATTTAAAAAACAGAGGGAGGGGGTTCCAGCGAACCCTTGAACCCCCTCTGGATCCGCCTCTGGATAAAGCAGTGTGAATCCTGAACCAGCTGATGTTTCAGTAAATGTTATAAAATTTGGAAAAGTTGTGAATCAGGGAGGTCTTTTTGTACAGTACATATTTTTGAGGGATAGAAAATCTTTTTCTCTCTTTTGTTGTCATGGTATTTGGAAGAATAATGTTATTTGATATTAAACTTTAAGTAATACAGATTCAAAATATTTTGACACTGTGAGTAATCGTAAATATGGTTAGAGGCCAGGTGTTCCAAGGGAGATAATGCATGTGGGCTTATAGCTATTGAGTAGTCAATCATGATTATACTTATTCAATACAAACACTAGTTAGGCAGTCATAACATAGCGTTTCTTTAATAAATGGAAATACCAATTGTTTGACAATATACAATGAATTATACTTATATACCAGTAATATGAAAAGAGCAATGCACCAAACTTATTAAAGGAAACACAATCATAAATGAATGAAAATAAACTGTACTTGAGTATAGCTCTTTACTGCTAATTGTACACCTGGCCACAGAAGTCATCATCATATTTTTCAAATATTTTTTGAAACTGGACCCAGTTTGATAAGAATTAACCTTTTTCCTTCTGGATACCCAAAACAGGAGTGTCTGGGGGTAAGGGGGGGCTATAATAAACTGGAATCAATTGGACGATTAATTCCTTACTCTTAAAAAGCCAGCTGCATAGGCTGCAGCCTGATGTTGTAATAACAAATAAGGAAGACTGGGGTTGGGTACCATGTAGACCATTTAATCAGGCAGAAGCGAGCATTATGAAATGACAAGTTAACTTGCAAAATATTATGCAATATATAGGCAAATGATCTTGATGGCTTCAGGAAAGCTGTGTCCATCAGTGGGACTAGCTATTCTTCCTAGCTCTCTTCCCATTGCATCAGCCTGCAATGTAGTTAATCTGATTCAGACATGTAATTTTGGTAAACAGTAAAGACCCAGATGAAATACCACATAATGCAGAGCATTTCATCAGGATCTGCACTCACTCTTTGCTATGATAAAACAGTCTTCAGGGACAGAAGTATATTAAAATTTAAAAATTCTGATCTGTGACCCCTTAAAATACAAAGTGGACAAATCCATGCATATTGTATCAATGTGTCTGGAAAATCTATCAGACTGAAAAGAGTTAAAGTAGTACAGTAAAACCGGTCTTAAGCGGCCACTCAAAAAAAGACAAAACAAATATCTTAATGACAAATGGTAGCTGAATGAAGGTCGAAAGTATTGCAGAATGCTCCCCTTGGATCATTCTGCAATACTTATGACTTGCATTAAGCGATAATCATTTTTTCCAGATTATTTAGAGGTTGCAACAGTTGTCGTTGTGCCACATGGAGTTGGTAAAAATTCTCCCCGTACTTCGATATAGTGTTGATATTTTTTCATATTCTGGTCTTTCAGGAATATTGAGTTCTGTCTGAAGCAGAATACCGCTTAAGCCGGTGCTAGGGGGTGTGAGAATTGTTGCACTTTTCACTAGTTCTCATGAACAGATTCAATAAAACCAAGTCTGCTGTTTTCTTATATTGAAGGTTCTCTTTATTTTTGAAGGATCCGTTTTTCCAGATTACATATTAAATTGGTCTTCTTTGTTGAGTGGCCACTTAAGACAGGTTTTACTGTATCTCCTTTTATCCAGGTCATCCAGTTCTGGTCATTGTAGGACACTTTTCTGGGTGATAACAATTACAAAGCAATGAGGACAAAGTACCTTGCATGAAGACACACAACAGTGTTGACATTGAGATTTGAACCTCAGAATCCACCACTGAGCCACTGCAATCCCCAGAAAGTTTTATCTAACTATAGAATTTTCAAACATTGTCGAAAAAGGGTATGTTTTCATTTAAGGAAACCTGTACCTTTAAGTGTAAAAGTGGGGTCTTTGCAATCTTGGAATAGGCATGGGTATCTACAGTAAAACCTGTCTTAAGCGGTCACTCAAAAATAGGAGAAACAAAGGTCTTGAAGACAGGATGGTAGCTTAGTGCTGCAGAATACTTTTGACCCGCAATAAAGCGGTTATCGGTCTTGAAAACATATTTTGAGTGGCCGCTTTAGACAGGTTTTAATATATCTGCCTAATTCAACAGTCCTTCATCTTTATTTCAGTTCAAGTTGAACCAATCATGCAGGGCTAAAGATGAAGATGTCAAAGTGATACCACTTTCAAAAACATGTCATTGTAGACTAAACTAAGTGTCATTCGACTATCGGAAGTGTTTTAGACCCTCTGTTCCTGGAGGAGATGGGTACCTTGCTTTCTAGCTAACAAACATCAAAAGACTAAGACCTGAATGTGGTGTGGAAGACCTCACATAAATGTGCAAATTAAAGGTCATTTTGACAGATCATAGTCGCCTTAAAGAAAAGATGAGTGTCCTAACAGTAAACTTTTCCTTTTTTCAAAGAGACTCGCCAGCTGGAAAATTGTTTGACAAGTTTTACTGTCAGAAATTTTACTCTTGTGTCTTGTGAAAAAGGCCTTTATTTCATATAGAGTTAATTTAAAAGCTATGGGACCACTTTTTCCCCTTTGGGTTATCAGAGGTTTGAGTTAACTCTTTGCATGCTGGGTAATTTTTTCATGCTTTTGTTGTTGTCTGCTGATTTTTTTTCAAAATTAACTTTTTCAAAACAATCTTTCAGAAATACTATCAGAGTGTCAAACAGTTTAGATCCAGATCAGGACCGACTGAATGTGGGTCCTGATTTGGGTCCAAACTGTTTGAAAAGATTATCAACAGACAACAAAATGCACATCTTAGCAAGAAAAGAGTAAAGATGAAAAGCAAAAAAGTGCCTGGTGCAGTTGACATCCTTAATCTTTGCATAGGTTTTAGATAAAAAAAATTTTTGAGCATATTTTTTTTTATAATATTTTCTTACCCATCAGTTTTAACATATGTGTTAGATGCTCAAAAGAACCCTCTCATTGAGATGGTTCTTTTGAGTACCCACAATATATGTTTCGGTTGAGAAATCAGAAATATATTTTTTATTACACAGGCCAGTCACAAAGGCCAGACTAAAGGTGGTTACCTTTTCTCGAAAGAGTGGCTATTTAAATTGTCATCTCAGATCTTGTGCCAAGATAATAGGGCAAGGCTTTAAAATGGCAATAAAAGTGACCATTTATTTATTTACCATTTTGGTCAATCAGTGCTTCCCTTCAGTGAGCCCTATCATGAGAAAGGGCCTACAATTTTATCGCAAACAGCACAGGCACTCACCAACCTAGCCATCTAAACAGTACACCAACAATGGCAGATCCAGAGAGGGCTCACCTAAACCCCCTCCCTGCCCCCTGTCTTTAAATATCCTATGAAAATGAAATAATTTGGTCTCAGTGAGACCAAATTATTTCCTTTTCATTGGATATTGAAGAAAAATGAGATAAATTCAGCAAGGGGAACCCCCACACATTTATACATCTGAACCCCCTTTCCAGAAATCCTGGATCCGCCCCTGACCAATCATCATTATCAGCTCACATATACTGTAATTATTGTCAGAGATCCTGATCAGACCATATACGAGTACAGGCTGATTTTTGCAAAATATTGTGTTTTTTAACTGGAGGATGTCAATTCAAAGAGGAGCAATTCACACCTCCTTGTTTGAAATTAAGGTAGTTTACACCATAATGTTTGAAATTAAGGTAGCATACACCTTTTTCATCCTTGTCCTGTTGAATCGTAAATCTGACGCGTTTTATTGACAAGTCATTGTCGAAAAATCAGAGACAACTATGAATGCACAAGCATGGGGATATACAGTGTAGATAAAGATCAACAAGAAGATATTTATCTGTTCGGTTTTCAAAAGTCATTATTTTGGGCATTTTTCTCTTAGCCTGAGTATTCTGCTCCTTTTGTTTGCAGCCTATATTGTAAACGATATGGCCCCAGATTAGACTGCTCTCATATTGTTTGGTTCCTTGAAAAAAACTAGTCTGAAGTGCTCTTGAATATATGCAGCGGACATAAAAAGTAGACAACATTTTTAGGACAAAAATAATGGCGGGATAAGAGTTCATTTATAACTGTCAATTGTTTGTTTTGTTAATTGGTTGCATTGAAAAATGGTGTATTGACTACTATATTTTGATTCCTGAATGCAATAAAAGTGTCTGCTTTTTGGCAAAACCAAATTTGAATCCAGCTGTTACTTTTCTTTTACCCATTTTAGACAAATGGAATTTTTCCATGCAGTTAGAATGATCCATTATATTTTTTGAGGGGACATAAGCTTATTGGTTAGAAGTTTTGAATTTTATTGTATTTCTTTCCCTGTAGATTATTTTTATCTTTCACTCTTTTGATCCTTGCTAGTCGCCTGCTGATAAAATATGCAAACAGTTTGGACCCAGATCAGGACCGACCCGATCCAAGCTGTTTGACACTCTGATGGTGTTCCTGAAAGAATTTTTTGAAAAAGTTAATTTTAAAAAAAGTCAACAGACGACAACAAAAGCATTCATGAACAGTTACCCAGCATTGAAAGAGTTAGGGCATTGCTGTTCAAACTGACTTGCAGACTCATGTCCTTATAATTTTCACAATTCATATTTAACCCATTATTATAAGCCTAACATCCTTTTTGTTGGACATAGGCAAACAGTGCAGACCCAGATCAGACACCACAGGATGCAAAATCTGATCTGGGTCTGCACTGTTTGCTTTTAAAAATTTCTGCTAAAATTTGAAAAAAAAATTGAAAATTACCACCCAACAATGCGGAACGTAGTGGCTCAGTTGGTAGAGCCTTAGACTGGGATCGAAGGTCACAGTGTTGTGTCATTGAGCAAGACAGTTTATTCTCTGCTTAGTATTGGTTCTACCCAGGAAGGCCCATCCTGACATGACTGAAAAATTGTTGACAGGGATATAATGACTGAAAAATTGTTGACGTGAAACCAAACAACCACCCAACAACCCTTAAAATTGAAATGGCTTGGTATAATTGATAGGAGTGTGAAATTATATTCAGCTCAAATGGGTTGATGTTTAATTTCATATTTAGAAAATTTTGTGTACCAGTAAATCTAGGAGTTAAGAGATTCTTATTTTGTGGTGACCCAAAGTAACTGTCTTACCCAAAGTAACTGTCTTACCTGCATGCCGGGTTGAATGACCTTGACCCTCTTCTATATATCGGCAAGGACTTGGGTACAGGTGGTCTGAACACAGGAGAATTTGGTGGGGTAACAGGTATGAGTTCTGGCTGTGATGGCATGTTTGAAGATGTCTGAACACTCTGCCTGGTGGATCTTGGACGGATTCTTTGCCGAAGAAATCTTTCTGGTTTGATCTAGATTTTGATCAAACTTGGTATACTGCTTCCCTTGCTGAAATTTAAAATGATTTCCGACATGAGAAAAGGGAGACAAATCAAATTCTAACTAGAATTGTTTTCTACGAAAAAACAGATGTCTCCCCCTTTTAGGAATAAAAAAGTCACAAAATTGCATTTAGTTATGTTACAAGGGGAATAATTTGAAAAAAATATACAAGCAAGAGTTATGGTTCTTGTGCATGACACGTCGTCTGAATGTGCTTTACAAATGTATGAAGTTTGGTTGAAATACCTCTAAGGGTTATCAAGTTATAGAGCGGGCAGGAAATAGCATTGCAAATGATTAAAGGGAAATAACTCCAAAAATATCCAAAGCAGAGTTATGGTCCTTGTGCATGATACATTGTCTCCTTGTGCTCTAGAAGTATATGAAGTTTCAACCAAATAGCTTTAACAGTGTTCAACTTATGGAGCGGACAAAAAATTGCATTTAGGTATGTTACAAGTGGAAAAATTTGAAAAAATAAACATACAAGAGTTATGGTTTTTGTGCATGACACGTCGTCTGAATGTGCTTTACAAATGTATGAAGTTTCGTTGAAATATCTCTTATAGTTATCAAGTTATAAAGGGGACACGATTTTGAGACGGACATACAAACAGACGGACAGACAGACGGACGCAAGGGGAAAAACAATATGTCTTCCGACCCTTTCAGGGGGGAGACATAATTACTAAAATTATTATAAAATTAGACACAGTCAGGTATTTTTAATTAATAAGAATATGAGTTATTCCCCTTTTCTTCTGAAGTAAATTTGGATTTCATTGGATTCAGATCTGAGTTTTGTCTTTGAAATATTATAGGGATATAATTTTGTTGTTGTTTGTGTTTCTGTCCATCTGCAAAATATCTCTGTACCCATGTGTCGGATTCGATGCATTGTTAGGTATAAAATAATTAGTACCATAGTGTGTTGGTATCCTGATTGTTTCATCAGGATCTACTCAATAACACCTGCAGAAAGAAATTCAATCAACATTTATTTGCAAACCAAGGGAGTTAAGATATAAAGCAGGTTTTTTTTAAATTTGAAAGCCTGAATCAAATCCATTGGATGAACTGAAGGGACTTTTTAAGAAAATTGGTATGTTGCATGTCAAATTAAAGGGAATGAAGAGCAGGACATCATAGTTTTTGCCCATACATACCAACTGTGCCCCCTAAACCAATAACAACAACAACTGATACGTAGTGACTGTACTTACAGCATTTCTATCAAATCATAAAAGTAATCACACCCTATCTGATACACAGTGACTGTACTCACAGCTTTTCTGTTATATCATAAAAGTAATCACTTCCTTTCTGATACACAGTGAGTTTAAGCACAGTTTTACTATTATACCACTGAAGTTATCACTTCCTCTCTGATACACAGTGATGGTAAGCACAGCTTTTCTACCATACCATTAAAGTAATCACATTCTCTTTGACACACAGTGATGGAGCACAACTTTGCTATCACACCATAAAAGTAATCACACCCTCTGATACACAGTATCAGTAAGCACAGCTTTTCTGTCATACCATAAATGTGATCATCCCCTCTCTGATACACCGTGACTGTAAGCACAGGTTTTCTATCACAGCATAAAAATAAGCACATCACCTCTGATACACAGTAACTGTAAGCACAACTATTTTTCTACCACAGCATAAAAGTAATGACATCCTCTCTGATACATAATGATTTTAAGCACAATGTTTCTATCACACCAAAAAAGTGATCACAACCTCCTTGATACACAGTGACTGTCAGCACAGAGTTGCTATTGCACCAAAAAGTAATCACATCCTCTCTGACATATAATGACTAAGCACAGCTTTTCTATCACTCCATAAAAGTAACTAGAGCGCGCAGTTGATAGGGCGCCATCGCAAATCCCCACGCTAAAGTTTTTGACTCTCCCCAGCAGCCTCAAGTCCCACCCCGGGGCATGACCCTGGCAACAGAAAAAAATTCTGTTCAATATGTTTTCTATCTTTCATTTGCAAGAACACACACAAAGTTTGGTATAAAATCATTGAAATTGACACTGTAACCAAAATTTAATGATATTTGACCTTTTGACTTCGCCCCAAGGTCACCAGTTTGACCCTAGGATGAAAATTTCACTTGCATTCTATTATGCTCGTCATCCCCGTCGATATGATATGCCACATGACCATGTTTGAAAAAATAAATTTTTGACCCCTTGGGCACCCCCAGTGCCCCATAGTCCCACCCCTGTGACATGACCCAGACGACAATAAAAATCCCGTCTGATATGTTTTGTATCTTTCGTTAGTGAGAAAACACACAAAGTTTGGTATAGAAATCTTTGAAATTGACATGGTAACCGAAATTTAATGATCTTTGACCTCACCCCAAGGTCACCAGTTTGACCCTAGGATGAAAAATTTACTTGCATTCTGTTCTGCTCATCATCCCTGTCGATTTGATATGCCACATGACCATGTTTGAATTTTTTTTTTTTTGACCACCTGGGCACCCCCAGCGCCCCAAAGTCCCACCCCTGGGGCAGAATAAAAATCCCGTCTGATATGTTTTGTATCTTTTATTTGTGAGAACACACACAAAGTTTGGTATAAAAATCTTTGAAATTGACTTTGTAATTGAAATTAAATGATATTTGACCTTTTGACACCTCCCCAGGGGGCGGGGCCAATTTTTTTTTTTGCCGTTGCACGCCCCATGCATGTGAGTAACTCACACACCAAATTTGGTTGAATTTGGTACAATGGTTTAGGAGGAGATAGCATAACGGACAGACTGCCGGACGAAATTTAATTTTGGACCCCTAAGTACCCCCAAGCCCACCCCTAGGGCATGACCCAGGTGACAGAATGAAAATCCCATCTGATATGTTTTGTTTCTTTCAATTGTGAGAACACATACAAAGTTTTGTATAAAAATCTTTCAAATACAACCTCTTTGATATTAGGTGACTGTAAGCACAGATTTTCTATCACACCATTAAAGTGATTACATCCTCTCTGATACTGGGTGACTGTTAGCTTTTTCTATCACACCATAAAATTTATCACACCTAATACACAGTGACCAAGCACAGCTTTTCTATTACACCATAAAAGTAATCACACCTGTGATTCACAGTTACTGTGAGCAAAGCTTTTGTTGTCACACCATAAACACAATCATACCCTCTCTGATACACAGGGACTGAACACAACTTTTGTTGTCACACCATTAACACAATCACACTCTCTCTGATACACAGTGACTGCGAGCACAGCTTTTATTGTCACATCATAAACACTATCACACCTGGTCTGATACACTATCACACCCAGTCTGATACACAGTGACTGAGCACAGTAATTGTTGTCATAAACGCAATCACACCCTATCTGATAGACAGTCACTGTGAGCACAGCTTTGTTGTCACATAAACACAAGCACACCCTCTCTGATACACAGTAACTCTGAGCACAGCTTTTATTGTCACACCATAAACACAGTCACATCCTCTCTGATACACAGTGACTGAGTATAGCTTTTGTTGTCACACCATAAACACAGTCATACCCTCTCTGATACACAGTGACTGTGAGTACAGCTTTTGTTGTCACACCATAAACACAGTCATACCCTCTCTGATACACAGTGACTGAGTATAGCTTTTGTTGTCACACCATAAACACAGTCATACCCTCTCTGATACACAGTAACTGTGAGTACAGCATTTGTTGTCCCATTATAAACACAATCACACCTCTGATACACAATGACTGTGAGCACAGCTTTTGTTGTCACACCATAAACACAGTCACACCTCTGATACACAGTGACTGTGAGTACAGCTTTTGTTGTCACACCATAAACACAATCACACCTCTGATACACAATGACTGTGAGCACAGCTTTTGTTGTCACACAATAAACACAATCACACACACTCTCTGATACACAGTGACTGTGAGCACAGCTTTTGTTGTCACACCTTAAACAAAATCACTTTCTGATGCACAGTGACTGTAAGCACAGCTTTTGTTGTCATAAACACAATCACACCCTATCTGGAACACTGTCACTGAGAGTACAGCTTTTGTTGTCACATAAACACAATCACATCCTCTCTGATACACAGTGCCTGTGAGCACAGCTTTTGTTGTCATAAACACAATCACACCCTCTCTGATGCACAGTGACTGTGATCACAGCTTTTACTCTAACACAATAAACACTATCACACCCTGTCTGATACACAGTGACTGTGAGTGCAGCTTTTGTTGTCATAAACACAATCATACCCTCTCTGATACACAATGACTGTGAGCACAGCTTTTGTTGTCACACCATAAACACTATCACACCCTGTCTGATATACAGTGACTGTGAGCACAGCATTTGTTGTCACACCATAAATACAACCATACGTCTGATATACAATGACTGGGCACAGCTTTTGTTGTCACATAATAAACACAATCAAACCCTCTCTGATACACAGTGACTGTGAGCACAGCTTTGTTGTCACACCATCAACAAAATCACTCTATTTGATGCACAGTGACTGTAAGAACAGCTTTTGTTGTCATAAACACAATCACACCCTATCTGATACATTGTCACTGTGAGCACAGCTTTGTTGTAACATAAACACAATCACACCCTCTCTGATACACAGTGACTGTGAGTGCAGCTTTTGTTGTCTCACTACAAACACAATCACACCTGATATACAATGACTGTGAGCACAGCTTTTGTTGTCATAAACACAATCATACCCTCTCTGATACACAATGACTGTGAGCACAGTTTTTGTTGTCACACCATAAACACAATCACAACTCTGATACACAGTAACTCTGAGCACAGCTTTTGTTGTCACACTATAAACACAATCACTCCCTCTCTGATAAAAGCTTGCGAGCATATCTTTTATTGTCACACCATAAACACTATCACACCCTGTCTGATATACAGTGACTGTGAGCACAGCATTTGTTGTCACACCATAAATACAACCATACGTCTGATATACAATGACTGGGCACAGCTTTTGTTGTCACACAATAAACACAATCAAACCCTCTCTGATACACAGTGACTGTGAGCACAGCTTTGTTGTCACACCATCAACAAAATCACTCTATTTGATGCACAGTGACTGTAAGCACAGCTTTTGTTGTCATAAACACAATCACACCCTATCTGATACATTGTCACTGTGAGCACAGCTTTGTTGTTACATAAACACAATCACACCCTCTCTGATACACAGTGACTGCGAGCACAGCTTTTATTGTCATAAACACAATCACACCCTATCTGATACACAGTCACTGTGAGCACAGCTTTTATTGTCGCATAAACACAATCACTCCCTCTATGATACACAGTAACTCTGAGCACAACTTTTGTTGTCACACCATAAACACAGTCACACCCTCTCTGATACACAGTGACAGTGAGTACAGCTTTTGTTGTCACACCATAAACACAATCACACCTTTGTTACAGTGACTGTGAGCACAGCTTTTGTTGTCACACTATAAACACAATCACACTCTGATAAGTGCTTGCGAGCATATCTTTTATTGTCACACCATAAACACTATCACACCCTGTCTGATACACAGTGACTGTGAGCACAGCATTTGTTGTCACACCATAAATACAACCATACGTCTGATATACAATGACTGGGCACAGCTTTTGTTGTCACACAATAAACACAATCAAACCCTCACTGATACACAGTGACTGTGAGCACAGCTTTGTTGTCTCACCATAAATACAATCACACCCTCTCTGATACACAGTGACTGTGAGCACAGCTTTTGTTGTCATGTAAACGCAATCACACCCTATCTGATACACAGCAACTGTGAGAGCAGCCTTTGTTGTCGCATAAACACAATCACTCCCTCTCTTATACACAGTAACTCTGAGCACAGCTTTTATTGTCACACCATAAACACATTCACACCCTCTCTGATACACAGTGACAGTGAGTACAGCTTTTGTTGTCACACCATAAACACAATCACACCTTTGATACAGTGACTGTGAGCACAGCTTTTGTTGTCACACCATAAACACAATCACACCTCTGATACACAGTGACTGTGAGCACAGCTTTTGATGTCACACCATAAACAAAATCACTCTCTGATGCACAGTGACCGTGAGCACAGCTTTATTGACACAGCTTAGAATCTACCACACTCTGTCTGATAAACAGATTTTCTATCACACCATAAAGTTAACTTTCACATCATAAAAAGTTATCACACCCTCTTTGACACACAGTGACTGCAAGCATAACTTTTCTATCATAGCATAAAAATTAATCAAAGTAAGCACAGATTTTGTGTCAGGCCATAGAAGTAATCACATCCTCTCTGATACAGTGACTATAAGCATCACACCTGTCACAAAATACTCCCTGAAAATCATATTTTGACAACAAAAGGTGGGAGGTAGGGTGGTGCGCTATCTGCTACATGCAGATCACTGTCATATTTTGCCTGTTTACATGATGAGAGGAGGCAAATTTGGTGGGGGTTGGGGCCTTTTAGTCTATCCCATTCTTCTTTTCTATCTCCCGCTCTCTGGGAGTAGTCCTGACATGACTGTAATATTGTTGACAGGGACTTTAAGCCTTAACTCAATCAATCGATTGACAACAAAAGCTCAAGTGAGCTTTCAGTGCAGTAAAACCTGTGTAAAAGGGCCACTCAAAAAAAGACAAAACAAGTTTTTGACAAAAAAATATATACAGTGCACATTGTGGGAGCGCAGTGGCTCAGTGGTAGAGTGCTTAACTCGAGACCGAAGGGCGGGGGGTTCGAGCCTCACCGACGTCACTGTGTTGTGGTCCTTGAGCAAGACACATTTATCCTAGCTTAGTACTGGTTCAACCCAGGAAGAGCCGTCCCTGTTTAACTGAAAGATTGTTGATGGGACAAAAAGAATCAAATCAAACAAACAAACAAAATATACAGTGCACTTATTAGGTCAAATATGACATTACTATTAAAACTCTTGAATTTTTTCATGCTTTTCTGTTGTCTGATTTAAAAAAAAATTCGCTAAGTCTGATCTGGATCCAAACTGTTTATCTTTCTTCTATACTGGCAGCGATCAAAACTTATCATAATGCCAGTCAGCAGATGAGACTGGTAGGTAACTGCTCCAGTCTATCTGTTTTATACTTTTCGTCTGCTCTGCTGATGACCTTTGCAATCTGTTTGGACCCAGATTAGGCCTAACAAAATGTAGGGCCTGATCTGGATCCAAACTGTTTGATACTCTGATAGTATTCTTGAAAGAATTTTTCGAAAAAGTTGATTTTGAAAAATCAGAAAACGACCAAAAAATATGAAAAATTACCCATTAATTACTAACTGAGACTTGCAAGATTTAACTTGTTACATCTCACAACTAAGATTAGCATCAGCAAACAAATAGGTAAACAACATTTATTTTTTAACTGATTCATAAGTTTTTTTAGTAAATTTTAAATGGCAAACATACCTCATTTTTATACTCCAACCACAGACACCACAAAACATCTTAAAATTTCTTTTAATCCCTGCTGACTTGCAAATAATCCATGTGCATTTTCATTCAATTGTGTCCCTGGGTTCACCCCAAAATCAACCACCACTATCTTTCAAATTTGCTATCACCAAAAACCAATGAACAATAGCCATTAAAACAGTTTTACCATTTGCATGCTGAAAATTTTTTATTTTCTGTTGTCCGCTGATTTTTTTTCAAAATATATTTTTTTAATATCTTTCAGTGTCAAACAGATTTGATCCAGATCAGGGCTGATATTTTGTCCAAGCTGAAGAAGGCTTTGACCACACGAGCAGTTTAACCCAGGCTACCTAATATTGCAGCAGACAACATTTTCAAATTTTATGCATTTTCAAAGAAGCCTAAATAAGGGGTGATATTGCATGTGATTCATCTGCTAAGAAATGATTCACACAAACTGGCTTGCACTATTTTTCCTGAAAATTGATGGAGCGGTCAGAAAAATCATCTACAGCAAAGGTGATTGGGATGTAAGGGCTAACTCTTTGCCTAGTCTGATTATTTAAAATTCAAATTTTTCGAAAAAATCTTTCAGGAATACCATCCGAGAGTAAAACAGTTTAAATCCAGATCAGGCCCGACATTTTGTCGTGTCTGATCTGGGTCCACACTGTTTGCATAGGTTCTCTGCAGACGGCGCTAGTAGGCAAAGAGTTAAACTTCAGTAACTTCTACCGTGACTATCAATACAGTACGTGAGTAAATCAATATTAACACATCCTGATTTGATAATATTTTAAATTTATTCAGAATTATTTAGCCATAGGTTGCATCATTAACCTTAAGATTCTGTGCCCACCAGCTAGATTCTTATTTTCACCAGTAAGATGCTAATGCTCCCAGAGCAGTAAATGCTCAACAGTGTAGTAAGATCTTTACTCCCATTAGTAAGATGGTGCAACTCCAATTAGTAAGATGTTGCAACTCCAATTAGTAAGATGTTGCACCATTGCAGTTAGATGTTTAGACCCATCAGACTCACCAGTCAGATGCTAATGCTCAACAGAGCAGTAAATTCTCAACAGTGTAGTGAGATCTTTACTCCCATTAGTAAGGTGTTTAGGACCATTGCAGTAAGATGTTAGGCCCATCAGACTCACAAATTAGATGCTAATGCTCACCAGAGAAGTAAATTCTCAACAGTGTAGTGAGATCATTACTCCCATTAGTAAGATGCTTGCACCATTGCGGTAAGATGTTAGGACCATCAGACTCAGCAGTAAGATGCTAATGCTGACCAGAGCAGTAAATGCTCAACAGTTTAGTAAGATCATTACTCCCACTAGTAAGGTGTCTGCACCAATGTAGTAAGATGTTAGGCCCATCAGACTCACCAAGCAGATGCTAATGCTAACCAGAGCAGTAAATGCTCAACAACATGGTAAGATCATTACTCCCATCAATAAGATGCTTGCACCATTGCAGTAAGATGTTTAGGCCAATCAGACTCAGATGCTAATGCTCACCAGTGCAGTAAATGCTCAACAGTGAAGTAAGATCATTACTCCCACTAGTAAGATGCTTGCACCATTGCAGTAAGATGTTTAGGCCAATCAGACTCGCCAGTCAGATGCTTATGCTCACCAGAGCAGTAAATGCTCAACAGTGAAGTAAGATCATTACTCCCACTAGTAAGATGCTTGCACCATTGCAGTAAGATGTTTAGACCTTTCAGACTCACCAGTCAGATGCTAATGCTCACCAGTGCAGTAAATGCTCAACAGTGAAGTAAGATCATTACTCCCACTAGTAAGATGCTTGCACCATTGCAGTAAGATGTTTAGACCTTTCAGACTCACCAATCAGATGCTAATGCTCACCAGAGCAGTAAATGCTCAACAGCGTAGTAAGATCATTACTCCCACTAGTAAGGTGTCTGCACCAATGCAGTAAGATGTTAGGCCCATCAGACTCACCAAGCAGATGCTAATGCTAACCAGAGCAGTAAATGCTCAACAGCGTAGTAAGATCATTACTCCCACTAGTAAGGTGTCTGCACCAATGCAGTAAGAAGTTTAGACCCATCAGACTCACCAGTAACATGGTAATGCTCACCGGAGTAGTAAATGCTCAACAACATGGTAAGATCATTACTCCCATTAGTAAGATGCTTGCACCATTGCAGTAAGATGTTTAGACCCATCAGACTCACCAGTCAGATGCTAATGCTCACCAGAGCAGTAAATGCTCAACAGCGTAGGAAGATCATTACTTCCATTAGTAAGATGCTTGCACCTTTGCAGTAAGATGTTTAGACCCATCAGACTTGCCAGTAAGATGCTAATGCTCACCAGAGCAGTAAATGCTCAACAGCGTAGTAAGATCATTACTTCCATTAGTAAGATACTTGCACCTTTGCAGTAAGATGTTTAGGCCAATCAGACTCACCAGTAAAATGCTTTTGCTCAACAGTGCAGTAAGATGTTTTATCCCACCAGTCCAGTAAGATGTTCATGCACACCAGTTAGATGTTAATGCACACCAGTTAGATGTTCATGCACACCAGTTAGATGTTAATGCACACGAGTTAGATGTTCATGCACACCAGTTAGATGTTAATGCTTGACAGTGTAGTAAGATCCTTACTCCCATCTGGTAAGATGTTTACTCCCACAATTAGGCAGACTTAAAATCTGTGCATGCTCCCCTTTAAGATATTTGCATTTGCAGTAAAATCTTAATCTTAGTCATTCCAGTAAGATTTTAATGCTTACCAAAATGATATTTATGCCCACATGTACAATGTTTAGGACCACCAATAAGATGTTAATTAATACTTGTTAGTAAGATGTCCAGCTCACCAGTAAAATAGTTGTGCTCACAAGTAAGTTGTTTATGCCCACCAGTAAGGAAGATTTTGCAGAAAGTTTGCAATGTTTAATAGGGAACTATTTTTTTTTATTCTAAAACGGGGGTAGTGCACTTCATATCAAAGTAGATTAGGAAACTTTGAACTCTGTATAAGTACTTTATTTGGCTGTGTACATTTTGTAAAGCTGGTTTCTTTCTCATTATACCCAATGGAGGTTAAAAGGCTTGCGTGCACAATGTTAGGGTCCTTGCCTTGCGTTGGGGTATTATAGCATTAACATCGGGCCAGGCCCTATGTTAATGCTATAATGCCCCAATGCAAAGCAATGACCCTAACCATAGAATGCCATTATTGAATCTTATATTGACTTATTCTATCAACATGCCTAGGTGAATCCAGAGGAATGAAAAGGGTTAAGTTTCTGAATATGACTTTTATGATAGCAGACAGTGCAGACCACAATGAGATACCGTTTTAAATGGCAACTCATCTAGGTTTGCACTGGGCTAGCCTTTATCTTTCAAAACATGGTTCTGGAAAGGTGATGTAAATTACAGTCAGGTACATATAATTGCAATTAGTAAAATAGGAATTGGTAGAGAAGTAATCTTAGTGTCAACAAGCCACATGTCTAAATATCATTGCATCAATTGCAGTTCTGAATTTAGCAACAAGCAATTTATTATGTAAAATGATTGAAATAAACATATTTTTCGATTTAAAAGAAAAGAACATTCAACTTTTATCTAGCTCCTTTTCTGTAAAAGGGTCAGTTTGGTCAAGTTAATGCTTTACGTCCCACCAGTCAACAATTTTTCAGTCATGTCCGGGCGTTATCCTGTGTTGGATCAATGCTCAGCAGTGAGGATAAAGTGTCTTGTGCAAAGACACTGGTGAGGCTTATTACATTATGCCTAAAGTCAATCTTTAAGCATGAATATAGTGGGTCTAGAGGTTTAATGTTTTATTCCTAGTCTTCATCAACGCAAGTATACTTATGTATGTGAGCAGTGAAGGCTCGAGCAAGACTGCTGAGGCACAGACTTGGCTGAGCTTTCGCTGTTCACCTGAGCAATAAGTGTCAAAACATCATGTGCTTAATTGCTAAAATAGTCTACATCTATATGGTACACTTGACTACTATAGTCTCCCTGATCTTGTATTTTTGGTGTAACCCACCTAACAAACATCATAAATTTGGTTCTAATTTCAAACACTATAGTTGCCTGCAAAAAAAGACCTAGACAAACAGCGCTGACTCAGATCAGACTGCTCCTAGTCTTCCTTGTTTGCTATTCTGACAAGTATTTTGTTAATTCCTGCTAAGCAACATTTGATTTGAGCACAGAAAGAGAAAAATGCTCAAAATTTTAGTATAATTTTAAAAAATTATGAGTGTCTTTCCAAGAATGAAAATAAAATATCTCAAGGTCATTACACTAAACAAATGTTATAATCATTTGAGACTTGTTACTTAAAAATGGCTTTAGTCTGATAATAGAGAAATCAACCCACTAAACCTACAAAGACTATAGCTAGAATATTGATATTTATAGCAAGAATAAAGTTGTTATATTTTTAAGACAGCAAATAATAAAGATGCTAATTACTGCACCTCTGATGCATGTAAAAACGCACATTTTCTCACGACGTGGTCCATTTATGGTAAAATATGCAAACAAACAGATAACCTCACAGGTAGTTAAACAAAGTGAGTGACAGCTAGAGCCAACCATCAAGGATTCAAACTTCAAATATTTGATTAGACATATCAATTTCCATATAATTCAGGGAGAATAATACAGATCAAGTTAATGTTGTTAATATCATTGACGTTTCTTATTTAACATTCATTAAAGAACCCATTATTTAACAGTAATACTAGATTGAGGCGTCTGCAGTCATAACATGAAATGTTTCAAAGAAAAGGGTACCATTACATAGGGCGGAAAGATGGAGGCTTTTTCCATTCCAAAAATATTGAATAAATCACAGCAATCTAGATCTGTCCTACAAGATCATGGGTGAAAGTTAAACATTTCCAAAATCCTGAACTTTTGAAAATCAAATCAACTTGCAGTATGCCTATGAATATCAATAATTTTAAGTTTAAATGGTCTATTGTCTTTAGATAAACTGAAATTCAATCAGAGAAGCCAGTAGAGCCTGCTCAATTCAAGATTTTGAGGCTGTCTTTCTATGGAAAGTCAGCCCCAAAATCCTATAGAAAGTCAGCCGCAAAATCCTGAATTCAGGAATAATCCTGAAAACTTTCACCCATGCAAGATGGATTTAGACTTTGTTAACTCTGCATGCTGGGTAATTTTTCATGATTTTGTTGTGCGTCTGCTGATTTTTGTTGAGCGTCTTCTGATTTTTTTCAAAGTCAACATTGTCAAAAAATTCTTTCAAGAATACACTAAGGGTATGGAGAGACTGTTTGCAAATTTTATCAGCAGACAGCATAAGTCGCCATTAGCAAGGAAAGGCTACAAGAACAATTTACATAATTGATAGAATTGTTGAAGTCAAAATGTACAACCAAACAATATTCCTAAATAAAATAGCAGGTATACTTCTACCACAACCTCTAAGTAATGACCCTCGATTTATTCAATGCATAACCCCTCAAAGGGTTTTGTGGAAGTATACCCTAAGAAGTTTCTTTTGTTGCCTGCTAATATTTACCTTTGCAAATGGTTTGGATCCAGATCAGACAAAACTCAATCTAGATCCAAACTGTTTAACACTCTAATGGTATTTCTGAAAGATTTTTTTTAAAAAAAAGAAAAAGAACATCATTACCCAAAGAGTTAATAAGAATAAGAAATAAGTGTTACACTTAACCCATAAAGCGCCACCTATAATTTGCAGCAGACGACAATTTCAAATTTTGTTGCTTTTTCAACAGCAACAATAACAAGTAAAGTATGATATTTCATGAGAATTGTCTGCTGGCAGACAATTCTCATGTAATATCATTCCTTATTTTTTCTGAAATTTGGGAAAATGGTAGCCAAACTTGTCGTCTGCTGCAGTCGTGATTGGCGCTTTAAGGGTTAAGATCAGCATGTACAGTCACACAGAAGCTTTTTGAGTTCTCATCTGTACAGTAAATGGTCTCAAGTTTGCTTTGAAAGAGCATGTGAGAATTGTCTTTCCAGTCACAAAATGTCATTTTTATCAAGCAAAGGGAGATAACTTCAATACAAGAAAAGCAACTTTCCTCAAACAAGCAAAACAGTTTGGACCCAGATCGAGACTGACAGAATGTTAAAAAAGTTAATTTTGAAAAAAGTCAACAAAGTAAGAAAGAGGTCAAAGATTCCGAATCGATACAATCAAGCACCATACCTGACCCAGGATACCAATGGGAAAGCTACAACTACACAATTAGATGTCACAAACTAGAGCCAAGAGGTCAGTCCTTTCCCAGAGGTGCTCATAAGCATGAAAATTTGCCCAGCATTCAAAAAGAAAACAATTACATGTATATAGATAAATATAACTCAGCAAGGGCAAGTTTGGTCAGTCAATACTTCTATGACAAGAGTCTACGATCTGGATCTATGCAGTTTTTTTAAAAAAATGGTTTAGTGTTTTGCTCACAGAATACTTATTAGGTCCAATATGGTATATCATTTCATGCGCGGATCCAGAAAGTTTTGCCAGAGGGGGTCCAAATTTGATAACTTTTTTTTTAGTTGATGAGGGGATAGAGGATCCAAATATCACTATAAATGGGCCATCATTGGCCCCCCAGCGAAATGCCATTTAAATGGTGTTTCACTGGTGGACCGATGATGGCCTAACAATGAATGGTAGCTTTGTGATTTTTCAGGGGATCATGACCAGTTTTGCTAAGAAACCCTATATTTTTGTGATTTTTCAAGGGAGGTCCGGACCCCCTGTCCCCCCTCTGGATCTGCCCATGAATTTTTCCTAGTATAGTAGAGCGTCATTGTTAGTTTGGTGATGAGAGCTATGCATCTATTTATCTATCAAAACTTATATCATTTAATATTATTCAAGATATTTAGATATGGGTAAACAGTTACCAATAGTGATCCGTTATAAATAGAGAATTTACATAAAGTGTCACACTGCATAATTTACTTTTATGGTAATTTTTGAAAAATAACGGTCTCAAGCATAAAGGTTTCAAATTTTATACTATCAGTGGTTTAGAGTTTCTATTTGGCTTCTTAACCCTAAACTGCAGAATATGAGTTTTAGCAGTGATGCATATTATTTTAAGTTTAAAATTCAAACAGAATCAAATCCAAGGGGAGAAGATTTTCATAAATTTTAAGTCCTAAATCTAAATAAAATATATCCATCAATAAATTTTCTGCTAATCTTCTGTTAAGCATTTAAATGAAACCCCTTCTTTTTGTAGGTTATGCAGCTTAATATTCCATGTGAATTATTAGTCCTTTGATGCTCTGTCATAGTAAGTATTGAAGTATTATGACCTGTCACAGTATTATTGAACAATTTTGACCTGTCAAAGTGAATATTGGACTTTTATGACCAGCCACAGTAGGTATTGACTACATGTATTATTCTCTGTTACAGTAAGTATTGAACAATTGTCACCTGTCACAGTAAGTAATGAACTATTAATCTCTGTCACAGTAAGTATTTGTAACAGTAAGTTTTAGACAATAATCACATGTTACAGTAAGCATTGGATAACTAATATCTGCTACAGTAAGTATTGAGACCAATTTCCACCTGTTACAGTAAGTATTGACCAATTGCCACCTGTTACAGTAAGTATTGGACAATAACCGTCCATTGCAGTAAATATTGGACTATTGTCATCTGTTACAGTAATTGTTCAGCACTTATTATCCATTGCAGTAAATATTGGACTATTGTTACCTGTTACAGTAAGTATTGGACAATGACTGCCAATTGCTGTAGCTATTGGTCTATTGTCATCTGTTACAGTAAGTGTTCAGCACTTATTATCCATTGCAGTAAATATTGGACTATCTCCACCTGTTACAGTAAGTATTGACCAAAAATCGCCAATTACAGTAAATATTGGTCTATTGTTGGACTATTTCTCCTATTTGATCAATATAGCTTTGTTACAGTAAGTATTGCCCAATTACATATTGAACTATGATGTTCTGTCAAAGCAAGCTTTTTGCTTACCATTATTGGTCATAGTAAGTATTAAAATGATGGGTCACAGAAAGTATTGAAATGGTGGTCATAGTAAGTATTGAAATGATGGTCAAAGTAAAAATTGAAATGATGGTCATAGTAAGTAAGGAAATGATGGTCAAAGTAAGTATTGAAATGATGGTCATAGTAAGTATTAGAAAGATGGTCATAGTAAAAATTGAAATGATGGTCATAGTAAGTATTGAAATGATGGTCATAGTAAGTATTGAAATGATGGTCATAGTAAAAATTGAAATGATGGTCATAGTAAGTATTGAAATGATGGTCATAGTAAGTATTGAAATGATGGTCATAGTAAGTATTGAAATTATGGTCATAGTACTGAAATGATGGTCATAGTAAGTATTGAAATCATGGTCATAGTAAGAATTGGATGATGGTCATAGTAAGTATTGAAATGATGGTCATATTAAGTATTTGAATGATGGTCATAGTAAGTATTGGAATGATGGTCATAGTAAGTATTAGAATGATGGTCATAGTAAGTATTGAAATGATGGTCATAGTAAGTATTGAAATGATGGTCATAGTAAGTATTGAAATGATGGTCATAGTATGTATTGAAATGATGGTCATAGTAAGTATTGAAATGATGGTCATAATAAGTATTGGAATGATGGTCATAGTAAGTATAGAAATTATGGTCATAGTAAGTATTGAAATGATGGTCATAGTAAGTATTAAAATGATGGTCATAGTAAGTATTGAAATCATGGTCATAGTAAGAATTGGATGATGGTCATAGTAAGTATTGAAATGATGGTCATATTAAGTATTTGAATGATGGT
This sequence comes from Loripinus fragilis, assembly GCA_964019695.1. Taxonomy (NCBI): domain Eukaryota; kingdom Metazoa; phylum Mollusca; class Bivalvia; order Lucinida; family Lucinidae; genus Loripinus; species Loripinus fragilis. Next base: position 6,022,288 of record OZ026529.1, read on the forward strand.
CATAGTAAGTATTGGAATGATGGTCATAGTAAGTATTAGAATGATGGTCATAGTAAGTATTGAAATGATGGTCATAGTAAGTATTGAAATGATGGTCATAGTAAGTATTGAAATGATGGTCATAGTATGTATTGAAATGATGGTCATAGTAAGTATTGAAATGATGGTCATAATAAGTATTGGAATGATGGTCATAGTAATTATTGAAATGATGGTCATAGTAAGTATTGAAATGATGGTCATAGTAAGTATTAAAATGATGGTCATAGTAAGTATTGAAATGATGGTCATAGTAAGTAATGAAATGATGGTCATAGTAAGAATTGATATGATGGTCAGAGTAGGTATTGAAATGATGGTCATAGTACCTATTGAAATGATGGTCATAGTAAGTATTGGAATTATGGCCATAGTAAGTATTGAAATGAAGGGCATAGTTGGTTTTGGAATGATGGTCATATTAAGTATTGAAATGATGGTCATAGTAAGTATTGAAATGATGGTCTAAGTAAGTATTGCTATGATGGTCATAGTAAGTAATGATATGATGGTCATAGTAAGAATTGATATGATGGTCAGAGTAAGTATTGAAATGATGGTCATAGTAAGTAATGGAATGATGGCCCTAGTATGTATTGGTCATAATCAGTATTGATATGATGGTCATAGTAATTATTTAAATGATGGTCATAGTAAGTATTGAAATGATGGTCATAGTATTCGAATGATGGTCATAGTAAGTTCTGGTACAGTGTTCATAGTTAGTACTGGAATAATGGTCATAGTAAGTATTGAAATGGTGGTCATAATGAGTATTGAAAAGATAGTTATAGTAAAATTGAAATGATGGTCATAGACAGTATTGAATTGACGGTCATAGTAAGTATTGAAATGATGGCCCTAGTAAGTATTGGTCATAGTAAGTATTGGTATGATGGTCATAGTAAGTATTTAAATGATGGTCATAGTAATTATTGAAATGATGGTCATAGTATTAGAATGATGGTCATAGTAAGTTTTGGTACAGTGTTCATAGTATTGGAATGATGGTCATAAAAAAATTGGAATGATGGTCATAGTTAGTATTGAAATGATGGTCATAGTAAGTTATGAAATGATGGTCATAGTAAGTATTGGAATGATGGTCATAGTAAGTATTGATATGATGGTCATAGTTATACTTGAAATGATGGTCATAGTAAGTATTGGAATGATGGTCATAGTAAGTATTGGACAATGGTCATAGTAAGTATTGATATGTTGGTCATAGCAAGTATTGGAATTATGGTCATAGTATGTATTGATATGATGGTCATAGTTATACTTGAAATGATGGCCATAGTAAGAATTGAAATGATGGTCATAGTAAGTATTGAAATGATGGTCATAGTAAGTATTGAAATGATGGTCATGGTAAGTTTTGAAATGTTGATCAAAGTAAGTATTGGAATGATGGTCATAGTAAGTATTGAAATGATGGTCATAGAAATTGATGAAATTATGGTCATAGTAAGTATTTGAATGATAGTCATAGTAAGTATTGAACTGATGGTCATAGTATTTATGTATTGAAATGGTGGTCATAGTAAGTAATGAAATGATGGTCATAGTAAGTATTTGAATGATGGTCATAGTAAGTATTGAAATGATGGTCATAGTAAGTATTTGAATGATAGTCATAGCAAGTACTGAAAGGATGGTCGTAGTATTTATGTATTGAAATGATGGTCATAGTAATTATTAACTGAAATGATGGTCATAGTAAGTATTGAAATGATGGTCATAGTAAGTATTGGAATGATGGTCATAGGAAGTATTGGAATGATGATCATAGTAAGTAATGGAGTGATGGTTATAGTAAGTACTGGAATGATGGTCATAGTAAGTATTGGTATGATGGTCATAGTAAGCGTTGAAATAATGGTCATTTTAGTATTAAAATGATGATCATAGTAAGTATTGAAATGGTGGTCATAGTAAGTATTGAAATGATGGTCATAGAAAGAATTGAAATGATGGTCATAGTAAGTATTGAAATGATGGTCAAAGTATTGGAATGATGGTCATAGTAAGTATTAAGATGATTGTCATAGTAAGTATTGGTATGATGGTCATAGTAAGTATTGAAATGATGGTTGTAGTGAGTATTGAAATGATGGTCATAGTAAGTATTGAAATGATTGTCATAGTAAGTATTGGTATGATGGTCATAGTAAGTATTGAAATGATAGTTGTAGTGAGTATTGAAATGATGGTCATAGTAAGTATTGAAATGAAAATCATAGTAAGTATTGGAATGATGGTCATAGTAAGTATTGAAATTATGGTCATAGTAAGTATTAAAATGGTGGTCATAGTAAATATTGTAATGATGGTCATAGTGAGTATTGAAATGACGGTCATAGTAAGTATTGAAATGATGGTCATGGTAAGTATTGAAATGATGGGCATAGTAAGTATTGAAATAATGGTCATAGTAAGTATTGAAATGATGGTCAAAGTAAGTATTAAAATGATTGTCATAGTAAGTATTGGTATGATGGTCATAGTAAGTATTGAAATGATGGTTGTAGTGAGTATTGAAATGATGGTCATAGTAAGTATTGAAATGATTGTCATAGTAAGTATTGGTATGATGGTCATAGTAAGTATTGAAATGATAGTTGTAGTGAGTATTGAAATGATGGTCATACTAAGTATTGAAATGAAAATCATAGTAAGTATTGGAATGATGGTCATGGTAAGTATTGAAATTATGGTCATAGTAAGTATTAAAATGGTGGTCATAGTAAATATTGTAATGATGGTCATAGTGAGTATTGAAATGACGGTCATAGTAAGTATTGAAATGATGGTCATGGTAAGTATTGAAATGATGGGCATAGTAAGTATTGAAATGATGGTCATAGTAAGTATTGAAATGATGGTCGAAGTTAGTATTGAAATGATTGTCATAGTAAGTATTGAAATGAAAATCATAGTAAGTATTGGAATGATGGTCATAGTAAGTATAGAAATTATGGTCATAGTAAGTATTAAAATGGTGGTCATAGTTAATATTGAAATGATGGTCATAGTGAGTATTGAAATTATGGTCATAGTAAGTATTGAAATGATGGTCAAAGTATGTATTGAAATGATAGTCACAGTAAGTATTGAAATGATGGTCATGGTAAGTATTGAAATAATGGTCATAGTAAGTATTGAAACGATGGTCATAGTAAGTATTGAAATGATTGTCGTAGTGAGTATTGAAATGATGGTTGTAGTGAGTATTGAAATGATGGTCATAGTAAGTATTGAAAGGATTGTCATAGTAAGTATTGGTATGAGGGTTATAGACAGTATTCAAATGATGGTCATAACAAGTATTGAAATGATGGTCATAGTAAGTATTGAAATGAAAATCATAGTAAGTATTGGAATGATGGTCATAGTAAGTATTGAAATTATGGTCATAGTAAGTATTAAAATGGTGGTCATAGTAAATATTGAAATGATGGTCATAGTGAGTATTGAAATGATGGTCATAGTAAGTATTGAAATGATGGTCAAAGTACTGTATGTATTGAAATGATAGTCACAGTTAGTATTGAAATGATGGTCATGGTAAGTATTGAAATGATGGTCATGGTAAGTATTGAAATAATGGTCATAGAAAGTATTGAAATGATGGTCATAGTTAGTATTGAAATGATGGTCGTAGTGAGTATTGAAATGATGGTTGTAGTGAGTATTGAAATGATGGTCATAGTAAGTATCGGAATGATGGTCATAGTAAGTATTGAAATGATGGTCATAGTAAGTATTGATATGATGGTCATAGTAAGTATCGGTATGATGCTCATAGTAAGTATTGAAATGATGGTTATAGTAAGTATTAAAATGATGGTCAGAGTAAGTATTGGAATGAGGGTCAATAGTTGGTATTGAAATGGTGGTTATAGTAAGTATTGAAATGATGGTCATAGTGAGTATTGAAATGATGGTCATAGTAAGTATTGGTATTATGGTCATAGTTAGTATTGAAATGATGGTTATAGTAGGTATTAAAATGATGGTCATAGTAAGTATTGGAATGGTGGTAATAGTAAGTATTGAAATGGTGGTTATATTAAGTTTTGAAATGGTGGTCATAGTAAGTTTAAAAATAATGGTCATAGTAAGTTTTGAACTGGGTATCATAATATTTATTGATATGATGGTCATAGTATGTATTGGAATAGTCGTAAAAGTAAGTATTGAAATGATGGTCCTAGTAAGCTCTCCCTTCTGCTAAAATTCTTAGGCAGCCTATATGCAAACAATATGGACCCATCAGCCTGCTCATATTGTTTGCTTCCATAGAAAAATCTAGTCAGATTTTTGAACATATGCGGCAGATGTAAAATGCAGACAACAAAAATATAGAGACATAAGACTTTAGATGGGTAGCTCTTGTATTTGTTAATCTAATAATCTATCGGTAATTATTAGTGACACTCACCCTTATCTGATCACTATGGGCAGGGTATTCACAGCTACAGAGGATTCCTCTATCTGTAAGTTGGTCCTTATCCAAAATGTCTCTGGTTGAGCAGTAAACTTTTTGCATTGAATGGATGTGTGCAGGACTTTTTTAACCAGCGAATGAGCGAAAGAGATTATACTCTAGGTACATTGACAAACAGTACAGAAAATGGGGTAGCCAGAACGCTGAAAAAGTTACGCACATCAAAGGGAGACTACTGTATCAAGCAATGATTCTCTACAATTACGTACCTTTTAAAAATAGGAACTTCTCTTAAAGGAAAAAATTTGCTCCTAGAGGGAGCGAATTCTTTCCTTTAAGAGCAATTCCTTAAGGTATGGAAAATCACTTTTACCATATCTTGAGTGTTACTAATTTGATTATACAAGTGCGTATATTGTAATGGGCGCTTTGCCAATGCAGACTCAGATTATAGCAGCAAATATCCTATCATTTTCCAACCTTTGAACTCTACTTGCTAGCGGTGAGTTTTGTCATCTGCGGATAACCTTTGCAAACAGTTTGGACCCAGATCAGGAGCAACACAATATCGGCCCTGATCTAGATCCAAACTGTTTGACACTCTGATGGTGTTCCTAAAAGAACTTTTCAAAAAAATTGATTTTGAAAAATTCAGCAGACGACAAAAAAGTATGAAAAATCCCCGGGATGCAGAGTTAAATGACAGACAATGGTTGGTCAAACAGACAATTAGCTGGAAAGAGACCTAGAGGTTCCTGAAAGACAAATATTGCATACTTAAAATAAAACTAACCTGATGAACAATTTCATTACATCCCCTTTTGTAATAGCATGAGTCGACTAAATGCAAAGAAATTTCATTATTCCGTTATACCTATCGAAGCATCAGATTTAATAGCAAAGTAATTTGATGTCATATTCCGTTAATTTATATGGAGGATAGTATTTAGGACACGCTGAATGGGCTCAGAAATAGGGAGATGTAAACTAATCATGGGTATTGTACCTTGAAAATTTTAAACTGCAAATTCATAAGAAAAACTTCCATACCGTAGCCAACCTAATGAGTCTGGTATTGGCACACACCAAGTACTTTATAGGTTATTAACACAATATGCCAAAATTTAACTTTTTAAAAAAATTTTGATATCTTCATAAAACCTTATTCAAATGCATCCATCCAAACTGCCAAATTATAGTACATGTACATAAAAACAATTAATAATAATGTCCTTTTCTCTATCTTTTTTTGCAAATTTATTATTTTGTTAAAACAAAATGTGCCTAATTTTTAGATGGTCACAATTCAATCCAATGGTGTCATTTCATTATTATAAAGCTTCTGCACACTGGAAACCATTCACAAGTATTTTTGCAAAAAGTGAAGACCCAGATGAAATGCCAAAGAACGCAAAGACTTTTGAACCAGTACACAAGATTTTTATACTTATCACTAATGCTCCTGTGACTTCTCTGTTTGCATACACAAGGAACGGATATAGACCAAAACTCTGACCAATATTTAGCCCCCCCCCCCTCCCCCCTGGATATGGCAGCATGAGTATAATTAAGGGAACGCAGTGGCTCAGGGTAGAGTGCTGGACTTGAGACCGAGGGGTTGCGGGTTCAAGCCTCACCAGAGTGTCACTGCATTGTGTCTTTGAGCAAGACACATTAATCCTTGCTTAGTACTGGTTCAACCTAGGAAGACCCGTCTCTTCATAACTGAAAAATTGTTGACTTGGATGTAAGGAATTAAACCAAACAAATGAACAAAAGAGTGTAATAAGAGGAGGATTTTTGATGAACTGGCTCATTTATTCTTGTTTGTAGAATTATGTTGTTAATTATATTAATCCTATGATAGACCAAAGGAATTTTCTATAAAGTTTTATATATATATTAGTAAGGATAGTCCATTGTATATTGAGGGGTCAAAGGTTATAATTCTCAAACAATATTGTATTTCTTTCTCTGAAGATCGATTTTGTCTTAACAAACGGTGCAGACCCTGAAGAAATGCAGCATTTCATCAAGGTCTTCAATGTTTGCCATATGGGTATTCAGGCTACAAAGGATAAAGAATATTAAGTGTTTATTGGAGAAGTTATGGTCAAAGAATACAATATTGTATTTCTTACTCTGAAGATGATCTTATCCTAGTAAACAGTGCAGACCCTGGTGGAATAACACAGCATTTCACCAGGATCTTCAATGTTTGCCAGGATATCCAGGCTATTTGAGAAGTTGTGGTGAAAGAATATATGAGCCGGGACATGAGATTTCCAACAATGCGGTATGTGCCACCAGCAAAGGCTCAGACCAGCCTGCGCATACACGCAGTCTGATCAGAGCCATTGCTAGTCGCTTGAATATTCTATGAGTGTTAAGCTACTGACTGAACAACATTTGGAGTTTCTAAGCCTAAAAGGAGGCTGCACAGGCTCATCTGAGTCAACATGTGTCAAAATGCCACTTTGTTGGAAATCACATGTCACAGCTCATATATGTTTTTAAAGGTAGAAAAAATCTCCAGACAAAAGAATACAATTTTTTTTAAATTATAACCTGACACCCTTAGATATGTACAATGGACTACCCCAAGTTTATTGTATCAAACCAGAAGGAAGAATCCATTTGTATAAAAAGGGTTAAGAGATATACTTTATGGTATTAGCCTTTATCTTTTTCAATACATTGTGTATGCGAACAGCGAAGGCTCTCAGTCTGGTGACACTAGGCAGAAGCCCAGACTCTTCTGAGCCTTCACTGCTCACCTATGTGGCAAGTACCAAAATCTCATGTACCTCTCTTTCTAGTATATGGGCCTCGTGGTGACAGAACCTCTTTTCTGGGTTGTTGACAATGAAAGACTCAAACCAGCCTGCCTAGTCACAGAGCCTAGCTAGAATGTTGAATTTTTGTGTGTAGCTAATGGAGCCAATAATTTCAAGATAGCGTATAATAAAGGTTCTGATCAGACTGCGCAGATGCAAGGGCTGGTCTGTGCCTTTGTTGTTGGCATGTAACATGGCTGTGCAAATGGAGCACAATAATTTCTAGATAACAAATATTATAAGTGCTGATCATACTGAGCATGCTGATCTGGGCCATCCAGTGTCAGGTTTTCATTTTCTCACGTTGAGGCCCATATGATATTCACCTTTTTTTCCCTGGTACTTCTTTTTCAGTACATTATGTTTATATGTATGTAATAATGTAAGATTTGCCTACAGGAAGATATTCAATTTACAAAAAGTATTTTTTTTAAATAATGATTAATTAAGGAAGTGAGTTATTCATTCAATTAATTCATACTTTGCTGTAAGCCTTTTTTTAAAAAAAATATTAATAAAGATGTTGCAAACAATGTAAGAGTTTGAATCTTTACTATTTCCTACTGTATAATAGGTCTGCTTTCAAGGAATTTTGTTTTATAGCCCCTGTTATAATTGTCATTCCATCCATCCATCATAATTTTGTTTTCCCTCATTACCTTGAGAACAAATTGATAGAATTTTACCAAATTTTGTATGCATTGATAGTTGGGATTGTTACACATGATTTTTCTCACATGGCCCTTGACATTTTATTTGTGAATTTTATTTCCCTTGAGATCAAATGGATAGAATTTTATCAAATTTTTACTTGTAACTCATTTTTGCTGTAGAACCCTGATGGTCCGATGGGAGCACGCAAATAGGTGGAATATATTGTAGTAGAGACCTCAGGGTTGTGGGTTCAATTCCCACATGGGATTTTTTTTTAATTATTTTTTTAACGCTTCAGTGGGAAAATGGGTAATTTTGGTTTAAATCCCAGTTTGTGTGTGAGTCCCTTTTGGTGTTCAAGAACAGTTCATTATAAAGAGCTAATGTTCTTAAAAAATTCAGTAAGTAAGTAAGTAAGTAAGTAAGTAAAGACTTTATTTATCGAGGGTTACAACATTTAGCACATATATATATTTACATAAGTACATGTTGCTAATCTTCCATGAGGCCCTCACTATTTACATTTTTACATAAATATACATGTATATAAATAAACAGACAATAAATTACAGTTACCATATTCAACCTTATAAGTACTCTCTTCACTTATCAGTTTTAAAATCCATATCCTCCTAAAAAACATGGAATATCCAGACCAGTTGGCTTCTGAAGAAGCCAGCCTATCAAGATCAGCAGGTTTTCATCCATGCTTTTAATGGCATTGCACCACCTGACCAACTGGAAATCAGATATTTATATAGTGCAAACAAACCTTCAAGCATTCAGTGTGTGCTTATAAGATTAAGTATGGTATTTTGATATCTGAAAATCATATATGTGCCCATTTGAAGTCTGAGCATCAAAATCCTGCAATACAAAAGTTTTCATTGTTAAATGGAATGAGACCTGAAGAAATATTGTACTACTGTAGTAAGGTTCAAATAAGCAGACTTCAAGCAAACACTTAAACCCTTTACATACTAGTGATGTCTGCTGATAATCTTTGTAAACAATTTGGACCCAGATCAGACCCCACACAACACGGGGCCTAATTTGGATCCAAACTGTCTGACAACCTGATGACAAGCACCCCCGAAAGCATCCTTTTATCACAGCAGACAAAAAAAAAAAAAAAAACCTTACGATTTTCCAGTAGGCAAAGAATTATTATACATAATATAACGAATTCTGATTTCTCACATTACATCAGCAGATACAAAAAGATACTGTAGAGTGTGCATTTATCAGGCAATAGCTATATACTACAAATGTGTCAAGAAACAAAATAAGAATTGGGGTGCACATTTTATAAGAACTTTATGAACAAAACAGAGAAGTTGAGAAATAAAATGTACATGTGCAGTAATTATTGATTCATGTTTTAATTTACTAGCCATCGTGAACATCTATTATGAAAGGTGCTGATTGTTTGGGCATTCTTTACTTCCTCTGGCAGACTGTTCCATATCAGACATCCAGAGTACCTCAGACTTTGTTTGAAGCATTCTGTCCTAGGCTTAGGCGGGATAAAACAACCAGCAGAAGATGATCTTAGCTGAATATTGGTATTTTCATTATTTCTTAGAGTGAAATTTTCAGAAATGTTTGCAGGTGCAATATTATTATAGACTTTAAACATAAATTTGGCTTTTCTTAGATAAAGCGGATCATATAGACATAATCTTCAACGAGTTCATTGCTTCAATGGAGTCATCCACATTGTAATCAAGGATAACCTTACATGCACGTTTTTGTAATCTAAATATCTTCAGCTTATTGGACTCTGAAGAGCTGCCCCATACAATGTTACAAAAGTCAATATGTGGTTGAATATACGATTTGTAGAACTGAACTCTATGAGCTTGAGACAAGAATTTTTTAATTTTTGATAGAAGCCAAATACTTGATGCAATTTTTTTCGTTAAATGCTTGATGTGATTTGACCAAGTCAAATTATTGTCAACAAAAATACCTAAAATTTTGTCGTTTGAAATCATATTCAGAGACTCCTTGTTGTATGTAAGATCTAAGTGATCATTAGTGAGCCGTTGTCGTTTTTGGTAGGTTGTTACAAGCATTACTTTTGTTTTTGATGAATTTAGAATCATGCCATTGTTTCTGCACCAGATTTGTAGATTGTTCAAAGAAGACTGAAGGTTATTTTCAATCTGTTCCATGGAATCGTGGACATCGTACAAAGTTGTGTCATCTGCATAGAGATCAGTAAAGACATTGCTTGTGTATAAAGGTAGATCATTGATGAACAGGAGAAATAAAAGTGGCCCTAAAATAGAACCTTGGGGGACACCATATGAGATTTGCTTAAAGTCTGACTTACAGTTGTTAATTGCCACTTGCTGCTTTCTGTTAGTTAGATAGGTATTAAACCATGATAATGCTTCATCTTTTATGCCATATATTTTTAATTTGTCAATTAAGATTTGGTGATCTACAAGATCAAATGCTTTCTTGAAATCGACTAATACCACACCAACCATTTTTCCACTGTCAATAGCATTCATCCATAAATCTATCATGTTTACAAGAGCAGTTTCACATGAATGTTGGGCTCTGAAGCCAGACTGCGTTTTATGTAATAAGTTATAAGTATGCAAGAATTCAGAGAGACTCTCATGTACGTGTTTTTCAAGAACTTTAGACAAAACAGGCAGAATTGATATGGGGCGATAATTATTAACTTCTTCATGTGGACCATTTTTAAAAAGGGGAGTAACTTTTGCTTCTTTCCACTTACTTGGGAAAACAGAATTAATGATACTATGATTGCAAATAAAAGTGACTTCATCAGCTATGTAAGGGGCAGCAACTTTCAGCAGACGAGGTCCAATCATGTCTGAACCTGTGGCTTTATTGATGTCAATGGTTGAGAGAAATTTCAAAACCTTTTCTTTTTGAATTGATGGAATTATGAATTTTGCATCTTCGGGAAGCTTTGTCTGACAGAACTCTTTCAATTTAGTGTGGTCGGTATTAGTTACAGGTTCTTTTAACTTTGATGCAACATTTACGAAAAAATCATTAAATTCATTTGCAATACCAGTGGAATCTTCAATAAGAATAGGCCTTAAAAATTTGTCAAGTTAATTTTTCTTAAACTGTTATTAAAACTTTTGCACGAGTCAAGTTTTTAGAAACAGTAGAGTGAAAAACAGTGTAGCTCCTGATTAATAAATTCAAAAATTTTATATGAAAAATATAAAAGAAAGTGAGAGCAAAATTTAAAAAAAAACAACAACAACAACACTAGCATATACAGTAAAACCTGTCTAAAACGACCACTCTCAAAAAGAACAAAAATGGTTTTCAAGACCAATTATCACTAAATGCAGGTCAAAAGTATTGCAGAATGCTCCAAGGGGAGCATTCTGCTATACTTTTGACCTTCATTATAAAACCATTTCTCATTAAGATCATTGTTTTGTCTATTTTTTAGTGGCCACTTAGGACAGGTTTTACTGTAGTGTCAAACGTGTGTGGGAATAAGTTGACCATAAGTGAAGACAACAGCTGAGAGCATAAAATTGCTCTTCAGCTGTGGTCTACTCTGTATGAATGGACATTTTTTTTTAATAATTTATAATTTATCTAAGCTGTCCTTGACATAATTCTGCAGTAGATCTTTTAAATAAACAGTAGCTATCAATGGCTCCCCTCCCCTATTGATAGGCAAACATCTCGGTGATTGTGTCCGATATAAATTTGATCAAAGTTCGATGTAACTAGAGGGAACTGTTCATTGACAACAAATTAAGTATTTGCCTGCTAGTGTCTTTTGCTGATAACCTTAGAAAAAAATATTTGTACCAAGAACATATATTGGGCCTGAATTGACACTAATGTAATTCCTGAAATAATATTTTGAAAAAGTTAATTTTGTAAAAAAAAAGACTGCAGATTTTGCAAACTTTACTTAGCATGCAAAGAGTTATAAAGATAAATCACTTGTATTATATGTATAATTTCTTCAAGTGCTGATAAACAAGTTGCAAAAGCTACTTCAAACCACCTGGCTGGGAGATTTTTTAAAAATATTATGCTTACATTGGGTACCAATGGCACTGAGAATGACCAAACTCCACTAAGGCTTATAAGAATTGGCCATCTTCTGAAGCTATTGCTAACATTGAGTCAAGTATTGCTCATATAATATTAATGCTTGTGGAATGCACTGAAGTATGCTAAAACTTGCAGGAACCAAGTAATGTCCATATGCTTAAACTTATGGGGGCCAAGTTTAAAGTAAGTAAATAAGTTAGTGTGCTGGCTAGAACTCTCATCATGGTCCCTTTTATGCATCCCTGGATGGCTGGAACTACCCTTGGCTAGAACTATTTGTATGGTCCCAAGCCTGTTCGAGCCATTGAAGTTCTACTGTATTTTGAAGTTTGAGCGTCAAGTGTTGGCTCATATTCTGAAACTTGTAAGAGCCAAGTGTTGCTCATATTCTGAAGCTTGTGAGAGCCAAGTGTAGCCCATATTCTAGAAGCTTGTGAGAGCCAAGTGTTGCCCATATTTAGAAGCTTGTGAAAACCAAGTGTTGTTCATTTTCTGAAACTTGTAGGAGCCAAGTGTAGCTCATATTCCGAAGCTTGTGAGAGCCAAGTTTTGCCCATATTCCAAAGCTTGAGAGTGTCAAGGTTGTCCATATACTGAAGCTCGTGAAAACGGAGTGTTGCTCATATTCTGAAACTTGTGAGAGTCAAATCTTGATCATATTCTGAAACTAGTGAGAGACATGTGTTGCTAATAGTAAGAGACAAGTGTTGCTCATATTCTGAAGCTTGTGAGAGCCAAGTTTGCCTATATTCTAAAGCTTGTGAAAACCAAGTGTTGCTCATAATGATTCTGAAACTTGTGAGAGCCAAGTCAGGGTTCATACAGACTGGACAAAACAAAATTCCCTGACTTTTCCCTGACGCCAATCCAAATTTCCCTGACATGACTGTACTCGTCGAAGAAACTTCGTTTCATTCAAACCTTTGTGTATAGCTACAGTGAACTAACAGCTCTGTTGTCAATTTAGAGTGATTAATTTTATTTTTGATGTTAAACATTTACAGCATGTCTATAGATTAGTAAATAAATAGATATTTACTAGATTGTCAAATTACTATGTTTAAACTACTGTCTTCTTTTAAAAAGAATTTCTAGCGTTAAGGTGGGCTATTTCCCTAAATGAGACACTAGTTTTATTTTGCTGAAATAAGGACTGGAGACACTAGGCACATTCAACAAATACATATAGACCAGCCGTATACGTATCATTGTGCCCTAGTTCGTATATCTAAATCATTTTTTACCTTAATGCATGTTGTAACCATACTTCGTTTTGAATGAGATTTTATTTTGATCATCAACTGTACTTGCTATTTCAGCAACATGTATGGGAACCAGACCGTAAAATTGGGTAAACAAACGTCCTATCCCGATAGAGTATATATATTTATACAGTTGATGTACAAATAAAAAGACTATTTTGCGACGTGGTCCTTTTTTGTCAGATGTTAGATGTCTTCTTTTGCGTATCCAATCCCTTTCCCCCCCTAGACCCAAGACACCCTTTACATATGTTGTATATGTATATAAGGGCGTATCATTGTCCAAAGGGCATCTTGGGTCTAGGGGGGGAAAGCATCTAAAAACAAACTGAAAGACACCAGTTTCATCTTTTCAATGAGAAAAGTCACAATTTTAGTGTGTAATTTGTACCCATGCACAGAAGGAATACCGTACAGTTTTGGAATTGAAGAGTAATTCTATCCTTAACATTTTAGCACTTTGACTTTGTGAAACTAACAATGTATTTTCTCAAAGTCTGGTCTCAATGGCACCCAGTATAAAGACGAAAATTGAGGGGTGGGAGTAGAAAGCGCAAGTTTTCACAGATTTGTAAATGATAAATTGCTTTGAAACGTAACTTTACGCATACTATGTATATTTTACTGCCAAACCAAACCAACTTTAATAACTTTGCGGCAATTTGAAAATTTGGTGTTTGTAATCATGCGAACTAGGGAAAATATACGCCTTATCGCTAGAGCTTCTTTGGATGTTGACCTCTAAACCTCCCCTACAGCCACCCATAATGCAGCCAGTATATACAGATATAAAGGAAAAGCAAAGCATTTTTAATCTGAGGTGGGATATATCATTGTAAAAGCTACAACAGAAAAGGTTTTTTTCAGATAAAATTCTACTAAAACCCTGAATATAGCAAATTGTTGACAACGGATGAATCAGGACAAACATTGAGTGCCTTTGAGCATAAAGTGCTTAGGTGAGCTAACAAGAGGCTTAATGGGCATAAACTGCTCACATGAGATGTTGACATCATGGTTTCAGAAGATTTTTTGATTAATTTTTTTATGAGTCTATGGGAGCTAATCACCCACAGGTCACAGGTGTGGTGGTGGCCAATTTGAACCCCAGGGTTATAGACGCAAAGGGTCGGCTGGATTTACGCAGTGAACCACTATGTATTGCTACATACTAAATATAAAAGCTATTTGCTTCATGGTTTCAGAAGATTTTTTTAAAAGTTTTTCCCCATTATAAGGAAGCTTATGACAGACCCTCAGGGCATGGCCAAGTTGGACCCAAGGGGCACAGTTGGCACAATTTATGCAGGGGACTATAAAAGACATTGATAGAAACTAAATATATAAACTATGGGCCTCATAGAAAACATTTTTTAAAGTTTTTTTCCATTACAAGTCTATGAGAGCTATTGATCACCAGGGGCTTGGCCAGTTTGCACCCAAGAGGCTTGATTGGCAGGATTTAAGTTGGGGAGCACTAGATTTTGCCATATACTAAATATATATGGTTTCAGATTTATTTCATAATACTTGTAGCTATATTGATCCCCAGTGTGTGGCCAGTTTTGGCCGCAGGGGCTTGTTGGCAGGATTTTTGTAGGAGACTACAAGACATTACTACATATTAAATATATAAGCTATGGGCCTAATGGTTTTAGAAGAAGATTTTCAAAGTTATTCCCAAGTTATAAGTCTATGGGCGCCTTATGTTTCCGCCTACCTGATGAATCTTTACATGAAATTTCATCACATTTGGCTAACTGACATTAGAGATATACTGTACTTCTTTCAAATGGGAACGAATGGTGAGTGATGCCAGACCATTGCCATACTAATATATGTACCTCACTTGAGCCTTTAGCTCAGTTGAGCTAAAAAGGCAGCTGAGGATGCAAGGGGCACTAAATCCTTCCATTTTCTTATGTTTAAAGCAATTTAGAAGCTATCAAAATGATATAGCTTGTATCCAAAATGTTTGATATATTCTGAAACTAGTGAGAGACAAGTGTTGCTCATATTCTGAAGCTTGTGAGAGCCAAGTGTTGCTCATATTCTGAAGGTAGTGAGCGCCAAGAGTTGCTCATATTCTGAAACTTGTGAGAGTCAAGTGTTGCTCATATTCTGAAACTAGAGAGAGTCAAGTGTTGCTCATATTCTTAAACTAGGGAGAGCCAAGTTTTGCTCATATTCTAAAACTAGAGAGAGCCAAGTGTTGCCCATATTCTGAAACTAGAGAGAGTCAAGTGTTGCTCATATTCTGAAGCTTGTGAAAGCCAAGTATTGCTCATATTCTGAAGCTTGTGAGAGCCAAGTGTTTCTCATATTCTGAAACTAGTGAGAACCAAGTGTTGCTCATATTCTGAAGCTTGTGAGAGCCAAGTGTTGCTCATATTCTGAAGCTTGTGAGAGCCAAGTGTTTCTCATATTCTGAAGTAATTGAGAGTCAAGTGTTGCCCATATTCTTTAGCTTGTAAGAACCAAGTGTTGCTATTATTCTGAAGCCTGTGGGAGCCAAGCCCATGTTATGAAGCTTGTGAGTGTTGCTCATATTATAAAACCTATGAGTGCAAAGTGCTGCTCATATTCTGATGTATGTGAGAGCCTAGTGTTGGCTCATATTCTGCAATAAGTGAGAGCCAAGTGTTCATGCATGCTCATATTCTGAAGCTTTTGAGGGTCAAGTGTTGCTCATATTCTGAAGCTTTTGAGGGTCAAGTGTTGCTCATATTCTGAAGCTTTTGAGGGTCAAGTGTTGCTCATATTCTGAAACGAGTGAGAGCCAAGTGTTGCTCATATTCTGAAGCTTGTGAGAGCCAAGTGATGCTCATATTCTGAAGCTTGTGAAAGCCAAGTGCTGGTCATATTCTGTAACTTGTGAGAGTCAAGTGTTGCTCATAGTTTGAAACTGTTGAGAACCAAGTGTTGCTCATATTCTGAAACTAGTGAGAGCCAAGTGTTGCCCATATTCTGAAGCTCGTGAAAACCAAGTGTTGCTCATATTCTGAAACTAGTGAGAGCCAGGTGTTGCTCATATTCTGAAACTAGTGAGGGTCAAGTGTTGTTCATATTCTGAAACGAGTGAGAGCCAAGTGTTGATCATATTCTGAAACGAGTGAAAGCCAAGTGTTTCTCATATTCTGAAGATTGTGAGAGCCAAGTGTTGCTCATATTCTGAAGTAATTAAGTCATGCCTTGCTCATATTCTGAAGCTTGTTAGACCCAAGTTTTGCTATTTTCCTGAAGCATGTGAGAGCCGAGCTTTTATTATAGAGTGTGTGAGTGTTGCTCATATTATAAAGCCTGTTAGTGCCAAGTGCTACTCATATTCTAAGGCTTGAGAGAGCCAAGAGTTTGCCAATATTTTAAAGCTTGTGAGTGTCAAACTTTGCCATTGTTCTAGGCTTATGAGAGCCAAGTGTTGTCAATATTCTAAAGCTTCTGAGATCATAATTTTTTTCCATTTTCTATAGCTTGTGAGGGCCAATTGTTGCTCATATCCTGAAGCTCTTGATAGCCAAGTGTTGCCCATATTCTGCCAAGTGTTGCCCATATTCGGAAGCTTGTGAGAGCCAAGTGTTGCCCATATTCTGAAGCTATTGAGAGCCAAGTGCTGCCCATATTCGGAAGCTTGTGAGAGCCAATTGTTGCTCATATTCTGAAACTTGTGAGAGCCAAATGTTGCTCATATTCTGAAGCTTGTGAGAGCCAAGTGTTGCCCATCTTCAGAAACTTGTGAAATTCAAGTGTTGCTCATATTCTGAAGCTTGTAAGAGCCAGGTATTGCTCATATTCTGGAGCTTGTGAAAGCCAAGAGTGTTGCCCATATTCAGAAAATTGTGAGAGTGAAGTTTTGCTCATATTCTGAAACTTGTTAGAGCTAAGTGTTGCTCATATTCTGAAACTTGTGAGAGCCAAGTGTTGCTCATATTCAGAAGCTTGTGAGAGCCAAGTATTGTCCATATTCTAAATTTTGTAAGAGCCAACTTTTTTGCCAATATTCTGAAGCTTGTGAGAGCCAAGTGTTGCCCATTTTCTAAATCATGTGAGAGCCAATGTTGCCAATATTCTGAAGCTTGTGAGAGCCAAGAATTGTCCATATTCTAAGGCTTGTAAGAACCAAATGTTGCTTATATACTGAAGGTTGTAAGAGCAGTATTGCCCACATTCTGAAATTTGTGAGAGCCAAGTTATATTCCTTTATCTGAAGCTGGTTGGATCAAAGCTTGTAAGAGCCAAATGTTGAGAGCCAAGTGCTGTTCATAGTCTTCGGCTTGTGGGAGCAAAACACTGTGCATATTCTGAATAGTGTGGCTACAAAGTGTTTAAAATTATTAAGCATAGTGGAGGCATGTGTAACCAATATTCTGAGGCTTTTAAGAGCCATTGTTCATATCATGATTCTTTTGAGAGCCAAGTGTTGTTCATATTCTGAAGATTGCCAATATAGTTAAGCTTTGGAGAGCAAAATGTTGCTCATGTTCTGGTGTTTCTGATAGCCGAATCTTATTCATATTCTGTAGCTTGTTGGAGTAAAGTAGCGATTGTATTATGAAAATTATGGGTGCCAACTGTTGCTCATATCATAAGGCTTATATGAACCAAGTGTTGCCCATATTCTGAAGCTTGTGAGAGCAGCCAAGGGTTGCTCATATTGTGAATGTGTGTGTTTAATGGCTTAGGTTATATGGAGACAAGTGGCCATGGCTTAGTCTCATCCAACAGACTGGAGGAGTCAGGGATCGAACTCCGAACCCCTGAGTACAAGGTGGGTGGTTTATCCCCTCGTATTTGACCTCAGGATGGACTGTTGAGGGTTGGGGAGTAGCATAGATAAATAATTTACTCTTTGTTCTATAATAACCTATCCACTGGGTGTTAAAAACGGACAAATTTGACTTGTGTCCAAAGTATTTCTTTTTTTTTCTTTTGGGGGGGGGGGGGGGGGGGGGGTTAAGACCCTGATGAGATGTATCACTTTTTTACAACTCACCTAGTTTGGGGATGCTAGACACAAATTGAAGCTGTGCTGAAACAAATTGGTTTGCCGGTATATGATTGGTAGGAAGGCATTTTTTGATTCCATGACATTTGGTCAAGTCATTTGGTCAGTTCCAGGGTCTGGTAGAATCCGATATATGACCAATATGACATTTGGTTGACCAGGTCATATTTCGTCTTAAACTTACAAATTATGTCCAAAACACATAAATTATCAGAAGTTTTGTTACATGTTAGAAACAGATCTCCGCTCCTCCCAGTGGTGTTTTCAGTTGGCAATGATGGAAAGTAATTATTAAGATGCTCGCGCTATGAGTGACATTTAACTCTTTTGCCTTTAGTCCTGCTATGTCTGCTATTCCGCTTGCAGATTCTCTGTTGACCCTAGTCTGCTTGGGGTGTCATGAGAGCTTCCTGCAATATCTTTTACTTCACCGACTTGGTAATATATTCATGCGCGGATCCAGGAATTTTCGTCAGGGGGGGTCCAGGTCAGTTTCACAAAAAAAGCTCTGACGTTTTTTTTTTTGTTTTTTTTTAGTCCTCAGCTTACTTTACAGAAGTCAAATGGTCAATTTCAAAGAAATCTATCCTTTTTCAAGGTTCCAGAGGGGGTCCAACATTTTCCAGGGGGGTCCAACTTTTTCCAGGGGGGGGGGGGGGGGGGGGGGCAATTGCTTATTCCCTATAGAAACCCATATAACTTGTGATTTTCCAGGGGGGGTCCGGACCCCCTGTCCCCCCCTCTGGATCCGCACTTGTTTTACATAGGCTTATATAGGGAAAATGTGAAAAAATATTCTTGTTTGTTACCACAAGGCCTAGAGCCTTGATATTTGGTATGTAGCATCAGCTAGTGGACCTCTACCAAGTTTGTTCAAATTATAGCCCTGGGGCCAAAATGGCCCCGTCCTGGGGGTCAAATGTTTTACAAAGGCTTATAAAGGGAAAACATGAACAAATCTTATTGTCTGAAACCAGAAGGCCTAGACTATTGATATTTAGCATCACCTAGTGGACCTCTACCAAGTTTGTTCAAATTTTACCCCTGGGATCACAAATGGCCCCGCCCTGGGGGTGACATGTTTTACATAGGCTTATATAGGGAAAATGTGAAAAATTCTTATTGTCTGAAACCACAGGGCCTAAACCCTTGATATTTGGTATGTAGCATCGCCTAGTAGACCTCTACTAATAACCCTGGGGCCAAAATTGACCCCAGCCCCCTGGGGTCAAATGTTTTACATAGGCTTATATAGGGAAAACGTGAACAAATCTTCATGTCTGAAACCACAGGGCCTAGAGCTTTCATATTTGTTATGTAGCGATACCTAGTGGACCTCTACCAAGTTCGTTCAAATTATACCACCCTGGGGGTCACGTTTTACATAGGCTTATATAGGGAAAACATGAAAGACCTTCTTGTCTGAAACCACAAGGCCTAGAGCCGGTGTATTTGGTATGTAGCATCACCTAGTGGACCTCTACCAAGTTTGCTCAAATTATAGCCCTGGGGCCAGAAATGGCCCAGCCCTGGTTGTCACGTGTTACATAGGCTTATATAGGGAAAATGTGAAAAAATCTTCATGTCTGAAACCACAGGGTCGAGAGCATAGATATCATCTAGTGGACCTCTACCAAGTTTGTTCAAATAATTCCCCTGGGCTCAAAAATGGTCCCAACCCGGGGGTCACATATTTTACATAGGATTATAGGGAAAACTTGAAAGACCTTCTTGTCTGAAACCACAAGGGCTAGAGCCTTAATATTTGGTAATAAGAAAATGTGTGTGTGTGGTGGGGGGAGGGGTGGGGTCTTGTTATGCACTCAAAGACTACACTACGGAAGAGACCAGCTTGATTGCCCTCAACCCAATGGTTTAAATCATTACCTTCCACTGAACAAGACTGGTGCCCATAGTACTCCATGGAGTCACATCGACAAAACATCGAACAAAAAGTCAAATCCAACAAATGGTTTTCAACGAAATGCTGTGCACCCATTTTTAGCATATGGTATCATGGCCGAATTCGATACCCTTAAATGGTACATTAACTGTGTAAATCCAGATGTTACTGAATGCAGCATCCTTTGTTTAGAACACTCAGTACTTGAAAACAAATAAGTTTTTAAATTAAAGAAAATTCAATTCTCAAATTATATAATAATCATCCAAGCTGGATTAAATTGTATCAACTATAGACAATCGTAAAAATATATTTGAAACTACTTACCAACTAAACTGGTGTAAACTAAATTCACACTTCATTTTTTTTTTTGCATATCTTATCCAAAATAGTATGAATTCACAACAATTAAATTAAAATGATTCTAAGAAGAATGAATGATAGGTAATCCAATGAAATCTGATTCAAACTGAAGATCGTGATTGGAAATAAAGCCACACCGTATTTACTATATGAATTGTGCAGTCTCTTCAAAGTAAAACACAGATCCTGATTTAACCAACCCAAAAGTACTTCAACAAGGGTTTGCACTGACAGTTAAGTGGCTAATAATAATTGTGTTTTCAAAATTTGCTTTTGTCTATCTACATGTATTGTAATTTTGGAATCTGATTATTTAAGGGAACTTGGATTAAACGCATGTACTGCTGTGCCACATTTCTAAACAGTGTGGATCTAGATCAGCTGGTTTCTGTAGAAGCCAGCTGATTGGGATCTACACTTGTTTTCAAGGCAGTATGCACATTAATGATAATAACTGGAATGTAACTTAGCTGTCAGGAAAGCATGATTATTAATTGTTTCAGCAGGACAAGGGTGAATCCAGACCAAATTTGGTAGAAATTAGATTGTTTGAAATTAACAGAGTTACCAATGTAAAACATTTTCGTGTTTTCATTGGACTTATATACTGTATGTTATTTTGAGCATAGCTATACAATAGTGAATATTACTCAGGTACACATGGAGCTGCAGTCGCAGACTGGTCAAAACTCAGACTGGGAGATAGGGGTTATTTTCCCTTTAAATGAGTTTCTTACTGTGATATCCCATGACTGTAGATTAGTAGACGGCAGATGCATAGAGAAAGAGTCCCTTTGTGAACAGCCTATATCAGAATTCACCTAGGTTTAAAGCAAATGATGTAGATAAGAGATATTCTTTGCATGAATTTAGTCTTAGTAGCAAAACCATTGAGTGAGTGGACATGAAGTGTCTTGATCATGCTGCACATACTTCATGAAGTAAAATAATCATGAGCTAAGTAAAATAATCATGAGCTTTACCGTCTAGTGGAGTTACAAGAACGTTTTCTCCAGATTGAAGATTACAACATCACTTGAGATACCATTACATCAAACTTATCAGATAAAGGAGAGTCAAGAGTAACTGATTGTTTCATTCAACATTACCGTACTACATTTACAATAAATAATCAGTCACTATGTTGCCAGTGTATGACAGTTCAAAATAATCAGTCACTTTACTGTTCAAAATTTGAAAATCCTGAACCTTAGAAATTCAGATCTATAAACTTGCATTTTGCCTATAAAATTCAACAATTTTCAGTTTTAATGGTTGATTGTTTTTTTAAAGAAAGTGAAAGTAAAAGAAAGATGCTATTACAATCGACTAAATTCAAGATTTTGAGGCTGACATTCTAAAGAAAGTAGCCTCGAAATCTTGAATTAAGAAATAATCCTGAAAATTTCAACCCATGCACTTAGCAATAAGGCTAACCTGAATAGTTTAAATTTGCATGCCCAGTAATTTTGCATGATTTTTTTGTCTTCTGCTGATTTTTGAAAAAAAATATTTCAGGAAGATGATCAGAACGTCTAACAGTTTGGAACCAGATCAGGCCTGATATTGATCTGCTGTCACCTGCTGATTGCCAGATCTAAACTCTTTGACACTCAGGTGATATTGCAGAAATATTTTGAAACAAATTGTGCAGATAACAAACCAGAGGACATCAGGTCCTGAAGCGCTCACCTTACACTGAGTCATAAGAATATAGATACCGGGCCGCGTAGCGCAGTCTGTAACGTGTCTGGCTACAGATGCGTGTCTGACTGCAGATCCAGGGGTCGCGAGTTCGATCCCGGCCCGGTACCATACTTTCGTGGAGATTGATCATGAAATAATTTCTACGGTCATTCTCCTCCTTCCGCTGATTTATTCAAGAAGGGTTGTTGTCAGTTACAAGCGAAAGTATGTGCACAAATTACTGGTTAACCGCTTGCTCAAGCCTGCCCAGGAAAAAGTGTGGTTAAGTGAACTGACCGTCCCGCAATGACCATAGCTGTTGACATGGGACGTAAAGCAACAAAAACAAACAAACAAATAAGAATATAGATGACCTTAATATGTCAAGATCAACCAAGGATCTTCATTTTGAACAAACTTTGTAAGTCAGACATATTGGTCAGAGGCCAAAGTTAATTGGCCCATTAGTTTCTGAGTGAAGATTATTTTAATAGTTTTTACCCAACATGGTATGGAAGACATTTTGGTCATGTGACCTTATAAGGGCATGGCAGCCATTTTTACAATGTCTCATCTAAAGGATTCTCCATACTAAATTTATAGGCTATCTAAAAACATCAGTAGATGAGAGGAGCGGAAAACTAAAGTTGTGACTGGAAGGCTATGTGTTAAGGGGTTTTCAGTTGGAATTTCAAATTTATTCTGTATTTCCCCCAAAGATCCTGATGAAATGCTGTTAGTGTCCTGTTTATGGATTTTCATATGGGTCTGAACTCTCAAGTAATGCAAATCAGATGGACTCATTAATATAATACTTAAAATCGACTCATCCCCAATGTCTGTTAAACATGCCTTATATGAACTCAATTATTTTGACAGTACAAAGACACCGGTAATCACAGCGTCAAAACAAAATTAGTTGAATCTTTATCAGCTGAAAAGCTATCAAAATTTAATGTAAACAGTTATCCTGTAGATTTTGTCTCTTCACCAATGATAATTATGCACTTTTATATGAACAATTTCACAGGTGTTTCATCCTTCACAGTCTGGAAGATGCACACCCATTGGTATGAAAAATTAATCAATTTCAAGGTTGCCACCTATAGGACATTTAACCCTTCAATATACTTGAATGTCATAAAGGGCTACTTTGGCAAGATGAAAATGCGAGATTTCATCAGGGTCTACACTGTTTGCTATGGTAAAAAAAGTTCTTCAGACAAAAAAAAAATTATAACCTGACCCCTAGATATGCACAATGGACTACCCCAAGTTCATTGTTTTGTTTGATGTTTTACGCCCAAGTTAACAGCTATGGTCATGTCTAGATGGTTAGTTCAAATAACCACACTTTTTCTTAAGCTGTTTACCAGTACTTTGTGCGCATACTTTCTTGCAACTGACAACCCTTCTTGAATCATCGAAAGGAGAATGACCATAGAAATTATTTCATAATCTATGGGATTGTATCTAACTAGAAGGAAGAATCCATTGGTACACTAAGCATTGTACACCAAGATGGAGGTCTATAATTTTTTTGATGACATTTAAACCATTCTTAACAACCAATACTAGAATTTGTTTCCTACAAAAATCACAGATGTCCCTGTCCCCTTTTTGGTGTCTTGTATTAAACACTAGGTGAACATTTATATAAACTAACAAGAAATGTCACAAACACGTGACGAATGCCCCCAAAGGAATTGGTCTAGCATAAGACACATTTGAGGAAAGATAGCTGTAATATAGCACCAAAAACCTAGAAATGAGGCCAGAAGTCAATGTCAAGGTCAAAGTGACTCAAAATGATATACACCACTCCGCCATCCCAAGAGGAATCACCACCCCAAAATTGGGATTCCTACATCAAATAATATAGAAGATATGCTCTGGACACAATAATTCTTGAAAACTAGGTCAGAGGTCAAGGGCACAGTGACCCAAAAATGGTTTGTGACACTCAAGCATCCCAAGATGCATTTACATACCAAATTTGGAATTCCTATTTCAAAGAATATAGGATATACACCAGTTTCTAGAAACTTGGTCAGAGGTCAAGTTCAAGGTCAAAGTGACTTAATTATGGTAAAGGACACTTCGTCATCCCAAGATGCATCCACACACCAAATTTGAGATTCCTACCTCAAATAATACAAGAGATATGCTCTGAAAATGATTATTCTAAAATTAGGTCAGAGGTCAAGGTCACAGTGACCCAAAAATGGTACATGACACTCCGCTATCCTGAGATGTATCCACACACCAAATTTGGAATTCCTCACTCAAAGAATACAAAAGATATGCTCCGGACACAATAATTCTTAGAACTAGGTCAGAGGTCAAGGTCACAGTGACCTAAAATGGTATGTGACACCCCGTCATCCCAAGATGTATTTACACACCAAAGTTGGAATTCCTATCTCAAAGAATATAGGAGATATGCACCAGACTCATTGCAGTTTCTAGAAACTAGGTCAGAGGTCAAGTTCAAGATCACAGTGACCCAATTATGGTATGCGACACTTTGTCAGTCCAAGATGCATCCACACACCAAATTTGAGATTCCTACCTCAAATAATATAAGAGATATGCTATGGACATGATTACTCTAAAAACTAGGTCAGAGGTCAAGTTCAAGGTCACAGTGACCCAATAATGGTACGTGACACTTTGTCATCCCAAGATGCATCCACACACCAAATTTTAAATTCCTACCTCAAATAATATAAGAGATATGCTCCGGACACGATTATTCTTTAAACTAGGTCAGAGGTCAAGGTCACAGTGACCCAAAAATGGTAGGCGACACTCCGCCATCCCAAGATGTATCCACACACCAAATTTGGAATTCCTACCTCAAAGAATATAGGAGATATGCACCAGACTCAATGCAGTTTCTAGAAACTAGGTCAGAGGTCAAGTTCACAGTGACCCAATTATGGTACGCGACACTTCCTCATCCTAAGATGCATCCACACACCAAATTTTAAATTCCTACCTCAAATAATATAAGAGATATGCTCCGGACACGATTATTCTAAAAACTAGGTCAGAGGTCAAGGTCACAGTGACCCAAAAATGGTACGTGACACTTTGCCATCCCAAGATGCATCCACACACCTAATTTGAAATTCCTACCTCAAAGAATATAGGAGATATGGACCGGACACGAAAGCGGGACGGACACACGGACGGACGGACGGACAGTGCGATTACTATATGCCTCCCAAAGTTCCTTTGGGGGCATAAAAATGAGTTTGCATGCAAAGTACATGAGCCATAATGTAATAGCATTCCTTAGAAAATTGCAGAATAGCCCCCGTAAAAGAATGTTTCTGGTTTATAACACAGTTATTTCATGCCTGTTTGTTTCGGCCTTGTGCAATAGTGCATCAGGTGGTCCACGGCATCTTGGGGTAATAGTTTGAACTATACTACAAACAGGCATGAAATAACTGTTTTATTACCCAATCCTTTTGATGAAATACTTAGCAGCGTTTCACATAATTCAATGATTATTCTTCAAATTCCATGCATGGTAACTTTTTTTCATGATTTTCCATAGCTTGCGGGAACCCTGATGAAAAGCCACATTATGCTGCATTTCATCTTGATCTTCAATTTTTTCCAATGGAACTATGTACAGGTTTCAAGCATGTGGGATTTCTGTGTTGGGTTTACATCAGATTTGTAATCTGACTACATATCAGGGGTTGCGAGATGAATCGCTGGTAGAATGGTCATTGAAGAAGCAACAAAAGTGTCAACAGAAAGATCCAAATTTAAAAAAATAGTTTTATTTATCCAAGCTGTACACATCCATAATAAAATAACATCCTTTTGTAAAACTTAGTTCTATCAACAAACAGAATAAAAATTTGAACCATGACACAACAAAACCAACAAAATGAATGCACCCTTTGAAGACTCGGATCAGCCTGGAATCCACCCAGTCTTCACTGTATGCTAAATTTAACTAAGGATCCAAGCATTCTTCATGCGTAGATAGAAAACTGAGTCCATGGGTGAAAATCCTGAACTTTCCAAACTCTGATCTTAAAACTGGCGGTATGCTGCATTTATTGCCCACTAAATATTCACAGTTTAAAGGGACAATTGTCTTTAGACAGGCTGAAAATTAATCAGAGAAGATATTATAATCTCCATAATTCAGCATTTTGAGGCCGACTTTCCACAGAAAGTCAGCCTCAAAATCCTTGAATTATGGAAGAATCCTGAAAACTTTCACCCATGTGATTCTTCTGATGCACAGTCACATTGTTGGTATTCTCATGTTGCAGCTCAAATGATGAGGTAACATGCTTTGGCATTTTTTGTAAATGGAATGAAACTGTACTTGACACAACACAAGTTTTAATTTAGTCTAAAAAAACTTAAATCTGTTGAACAGTCTAGTCTAAAAATTAAACTAATTCTATTGAAATTACAAATTTAAACAGTTCTTCTCAAGAAAGTTTTTCTTTTTCAGACAGACCTAACTTTTCAAATATATGGAATTAAAATCAATTTGGTTCAATACTAAATTTAAGACCGAATGAATTTTTGCACATGGGCATGTTCAAAAATAATGAAGCTTTTCACTGTATAGCTTTTGTTTGTTTTGTTGCTTTACGTCCCAAGTCAACAGCTATGGTCATTGCGGGACGGTCAGTTCACCTAATCACACTTTTTCCTGGGCAGGCATGAACAAGCGGTTAACCAGTAATTCATGCACATACTTTCGCTTGTAACTGACAACAACCCTTCTTGAATGAATCAGCGGAAGGGAGGAGAATGACCGTAGAAATTATTTCACGATCAATCTCCACGAAAGTATGGGACCGGGTCCGGGATCGAACTCGCGACCCCTGAATCTGCAGTCAGACACGCATCTGTAGCCAGACACGTTACCGACTGCGCTATGCGGCACTGTATGGCATGATCCTATGCACACGTTTGTCTAGATTTTAAGATCCAAACATAGCTAAAATATGTGTTATGGTCCCTGTGTTCATCATGCAAAATTTTATTAAAATCCAACAAGTAATACAAAATTTATGCCAGTAAAACTAGCTAAAAAAACTAAGGAGTGTAACACGTTTTGCGTGACATTTTTTTCACTACTGAATTTCACTTGTGCATTTATACAAAACTGTGAATGTTGCCATACTTATTAGCCAACTTTGTGATTACCCATTCTTTTCAACTTAATGAAAATAGGAAAATCATGCCTTTTCATCATTACCTATGTTATTTTTTATGCATTGCCCAACAGGACTAGTCTGAAATTCAGGTGCAGTAAAAATGAAGAGATTCTGCCCACAGTTGATTTGACATGAATATTTGAAAATATTATAACGTATAATGTGGTCTGCAGCACTGACCAATTTTAATACATTTTATTTCAAGTTTTACAGCTGCTTTATAAGCATTCATAAAAGAATGAGTAGAACTGGTTGTAGAGCACCCTTTAAACTAAGGAGTGTAACACTTGACATTTCAAGCCTCATAACCTTTTCCAAGGTTATGTTTTGTTAGCTAATATGCCTCATATGAAAAGTGTTTGACTTATAGTAGAGATTCATACAGTGTGAGTTTTTATTTTGGTCTTAATTTTCTTCATATCATCCATAAAAGCCACTAAGGAGTGTAACACTTTCTTGCAAAACACTTCTGTGGGTTATTTCTATACCAGTAGCAGTATAATTTCAATTTATTTACCATTATTACTATAGAGCAATGTCCCTCTGACAATTTTAGTAGCACCATTTTATGTTCAAAGTGTAAATAAAGCCATCCTGTATTGAAATCACCTAAAAATTGGTGATTTTGACAATCCATTTTCTTGAAATTTTACCTATCTAGGCATTCAAAACAACATTTATTCTTGAAAATCACGTGTTCAGATAAATATAAAAAGATAAAATTGACCAATATAATCCTATTTTCTAACCAAGCTAATGTTTTGCTATGACATCACGACACAAAGCGTTACACTCCTTAGTGATTTTTGTTGTAATGCCTTTTAAGAGCTTTTTTCTTTTCCAACCCAGCAACATTTCACTTTTATTTGACTCTGACCATTCATTTCCAAGATTTAGAACAGTTCTTTTGATGCATTTCTTTGAATCTTGATTAGCATTTGGGGTAAATCATTTAGAAACTTAATATACAGGGACCTTTTCGATTGGTTCATGATGGGAGTATCAATATCAGAAACTGGTATGCAACCATACTTTTTTCATTCCCTTTGGCAGCTAGTTAAATGGTATTTAATGTATGTTACATACAGAGAAGTGTTCAATTGCTAAAATTATTACAGAAGAAAATACTATTTGCGATCAGTTTAAGCATTTAGAGAAAGAACATTAAACATTTCTTAACACACTAATTAAAGATCTTGGGGAGACAACTTTTGTTTGGGCTGCAACACTGATTATGAGATTCTTATATAGTAGAAAGGAAATTGTGTCATTTAATGTTAAAGCTAGAATTTATAGGTTTTTGAAGACCTAAGCATTTGTACAAAAATGTTACACTCCTTAGTATTAGATCAGACATTTCTTTACAAAAATGGCCAATAATCTGCAATAAAATCTTGTTAACACTATGCAAAGTCACTTCTTTATATGCAATACTATATATATGTCTTAGCCCTGTTAGCTACAAATTCTGACTCATAAACAAATCAAACTAAGGAGTGTAACACATTTTCTTAATTTTTTTGCCCATTTTTGTACATAGATAACCATTACATCCATGCTTACATATCACATATTGATTTGTAGCTTAGTTTTTTTTACCATGTATTATCATTTCAACGCAAATTTTATTGAGATTCAGTCACCTGTTTTAAAAATATGAACATTTTTGAGAGCTCTTCTACTAAAATAATGAGGCAAAATGACAGTAAAATAAGAATTTTTTGTTTTTTTGTTTAATTAGGCAATTCAATTTGGTAAAAATCACTCATGCACATGCTGTTTAGTGCTTGTCATCAAATAATGGGAATTTCCAGACATTTCATCAAGATTTCCTATAAAAACAACCTACACAGAATATAGCCATAATTAACAATTTTTGCAAAAAAATCCTGAAAGAAAATGTTCAGAAAATTTATATTTTTGCTGCTTTTTTCTAAACTTAAACAATTTTGAAAACTCTAAGTACCCCCAATTTGTTTGAAGTAACAATTTCACCTATGACAACAGTTTCATTTTTCACCCCCAATGTCACGCTTTGGCTTCATTACTTTTGAACATGCCCACATGTCTCTAAACCTAGGTGCAACATCCACCTTGGAAAAATTCATCTTATAAACAACTAAGCCTATTTACAAAATGACCCGAAATGTGTAGCATAGCCATCTTCTCATAAGTTACAAATTTCAAACTATAATATATTTATATTCTTGAAAGTTCTCAATATTTGTTACCCAAGAAAACTACTACACACTTTTTGGTCTACATACTAATTGCCATGCCTGATTTCCAAAAGCATCTCTGAAATCAGCCAAATACAATATATAACTATCATACATATGTATATATAATTGAACCACTGCAGGAGGTGACAGCAGTCACAACTAAAAGCCTTTTATCTTGATCTTAGTGTTACATATGATACCATATTATGAAAGCATAGGTGAAAGTTCTTACAAAATCCTAAAATTGTTAAACAGTCACTATGCTCATTCATCATTTGCAAATTTAAGGGCTGAATCAGGCAAAATACTGATAACTTACACCTTGTGGAGGCACTTGTTTAATGATATTGCTCATATTCCAATACAAGATCAAGTAATTTCTTTCAGCATAATACTGACATTCTCCCAACAGTTAGTATACTTCCAAAGGGGAGTTTAATCAGGCATTGGGTCATATGCCTTAGAAGGCTGTGTATGTTTTTCATGCTACCTTATTGTATTCTAGTTATGAATCAGTCCATAAAAGGTATTAATGGAAAGAACACTGTTGCACCCTACAATACATGTATAAGAAATACACAAATTCACCAATACCTAACCATCCATTCCCCATTTGTATAGTTTATTTTGCTACCATATATACACATAACAATTTACAAAACATATAGATACAAGCAAAATATATCTGAATGGTAATATGTACAGCAGGTAATCTATCTTAGTATAATGTCTATACTGGCATGTGATTTTCTTTCAAGGAATGATTAGTCTCAAAGTTTGCTTTTTTTTTTACTATGAAGGCCATGCATTTTCATATCATGAAATAACACCAACACATCATACTGTGGCCTCAACCTACCTTAACCATTCCCCAATTACACTCAGAAAAGCCTTAACTCTGTCTAGGGTCAAAAGAAAATTCTTCATTATGTCATGAGTCTCAATGTGCATTAAAGGACTTACTGTTAGTTATGATATTTTGATACCATAGTAAATTAGTTTCAGTTCAAAATTACTCATTTCACTATTCTATTTATTTATTGTTTTATTTGATTCTTTACCTCCCAGTCAACAATTTTCCAGTTATGTCGAGATAGGTCTTCCTGGGTTTAACCAGTACTAAGCAAGGATTAATATGTCTTGCTCAAGGATTACCAATCAAATGAGTGATTTAAAATGCTAGATCATATAAACCTAAAACTTTCACAGTAACAAATTAAATACAGCTGACACCTATTTTGATAACCTTCTACTCGAGAACCCTTCTCCATGAATAAATGGAGCAGAATGTTGTCAGATCTATCCTGTACCATTCTATATGCCACTGATATGGGCCGGGGCATCACAAATCACATTTACAAATCTTTTAACATCAGACAAACTAAGTAAAATGTTTACAACTTAACATGTCTTTCATACATTTTTTTTTTCTTATATATATATATATATATAGTTTGTTTTTTTTATGGATTTTTTCACTTATTTTTGTAAACAAATTTAACAGTATACTCAAACCATACATACTTATGCTTCAAACAGTTATGAATCAACTTGAGTGAAAGTGGTACTATCACATGCATATTAATTAAATCTTTCTTTCCTTCCTATTCCTGGCCTCGAGGTTATAAAAGTTCATTCTCAAACTCAAAATAATGCGCAATGATTGGCTGTCCGCAAGCAGCCAATCATTGAGCTTTATTTTGAGCTTGAGACTGTACTCAAGTTTTATAACCTCGAGGCCAGGTCTGAACAAACATCTTTATCCATATTTTGTGAGCAGGCTAGTCTGTCTTCACTGGATACCCATGTAATAGGTAAAACTTTCACATAAGATGATTCCAGTACTAAAGTTTAGCACAGGATCTAAGGTTCATACAGGCAAGTGTGTGTAAAATTCATGGACTTTTCATATGTTTTCAAGGACTGAAAACTTATGAAAATACTGATTTACATGTTAAAATTCTTCTTCGGAAATGCTAAACTGCTTTCCTAAAGAAATAAAATTAAGAAAATTAGTATAAAACTGTGGTGCTTTTAGTTGGTGCAGCAAATGCTGCACCCAGGGATGAGAACAGGATTTTTCAAAAAAAAAGAAGAATTCCTGTCAAAATAGAGGAACCCCCCTATACCCCCTTCAAAATGCAACAGATTTGAACATATTAGGTCAAACCTGAAACAATTTATTTCAGCAAATTTTGGTCAAAAAAGAGGAAATCCTCCAAAAAGAGGAAGATTCTCATCCCTGTGCACCAAATAAAGACACCACAATTTTATACAGATTTAGGTTTCCAAAGACAGTGTTGAATCCTCCTATAGATGGTAAAATTCAAGGACTTTTCAAGGCCCTTTTGATTTTCAACTACTTTAAAAGCAAATTTAATTTTCAAGACAGTCCTGTATATTTAAGTACTTTTCAAGCCTGTGCGAACCCCGGGATCTTAACAAGGGACTAAACTAAGTCCACGGAATTTGTCTAAATACGCAATGGAGCTATTTTATGGACTTGATCCTACCCAAAACTTTCATACAAAACTGGAGCACAAGGACATACAGGAATATATTATATAACAAATGTCAGCAATATGCATATCTTAATCATCATGCTGCATCACAGGAGGCATGATCATTCACTGTTTGTCTCAAGTTAAGCAAATTATTTTGGCATTTTTAATCCCGTTTTAGGCCTTTTAATTTTTTGTGTGCTGACTGTATTAAAGCTTTAAGAAAGGTAAGCTGAAAACTAGGATAATCAAATAACACAATGGCTCTCAGACCAGTCAAAACTTGAGACCGGTCTGAAGCCACAGAGTTAAACTTTAAAGTCTGTTGTATTTCAGTTCTTATTTCAACAGCTGCACTGTGCAGGATTAATTATACTTTAATCACAGCAATTCGGAGTTCCTTGAGATAGCAATAACTTGAGACAGAACATGTATCCCACCAGTTATCAGTAACTAAAACCAGTGTTCATTAAGCAATCCTAGGATTCTACATCACATGCCATAAATTGATCATACGTTAAGACTTGGACTAGAAAGGCTAGCAAATAGCTATTATGCTAATATCACTTGGATAAATGCCTAATTCAGTCTTCAAACTAAAAACTCCATTTATATGCATATTCACATAAAGTACTGCTGAAACCAGTATGAAATCATCAAGCAAAGGATTAGCCATCAAATCACTACATACAAATTTACAAGCCTGGGATTTTTCTACCTCAAATGACTTAAAACCCATTGTTTAAGCCACTGGCCCAGTAAAAAATCAAATCAAACAGTTGAAACCATCAGCCTATCCACAAGCAAATTGACCATGTATGTTGTCTGTTCATTAACAGTGGTGAGAGGCAAACCCTCTTGAATGAATGTAGTTTCCATTCAGTTTATAACTGCATTACTGTATTTACCCTAAATATTCAAACACTGTAGCTCCATACTAATGGTATACATTTTTCAAGACATGAAGTGATGGGATAGACATCAAGTCAAACCCTGATGAAACATCTGGGTATATACAGTTAACTCTAGCCTACCAGTCTGAATATCAACAATATGCAAGTCAAGGTCACATTTTTCTCACAAGTCTTAATTGCAGCAAAAGATAAAACAGATTACAATGCATAGTGACACATTTTATCATCCCAGTAAACACTATAACTCATGAACTGATTTACAACTAAGTGTCTACTAAGATATTTAAGATTTATACAAGTAACAAAATTTAGATGCAAAAAAAGACAAACATTATAATTATAACCTTTCTTGTATGGTTGTATCTTCCACAATGGTTGATACAAAAGTTTATATTTAGGGATGTGGAATTTTCCAATCAAACTGTATTCTATCCTAGAAGAACTTTTAGCTTGGAAAACAGGACAGACTCTAGCCAAATGATGCATAAAAAGCAGCAAGAGACATTTCATCTATAACATTTGTTGATTGTGGGTTACTGTCAAGAAAGGATAAAACAGAACAATAGGCTGTCATTTCTGAAAACCAACAAAAAATAAGGGTCTAGTATACCTAGATGTACAAAATATGGTCCTTGTGCAAACCAAATACACTGTTCCCTCAGCCTGACCATTTTTGTATTAAACGAAGAACTCGGAGCATATATTTAGCTTCAAGGCTACGCTTGGTAATTTTTGGATGATTCTCAAAAACTGTCCTGGAAAAATCCCATTAACTGATACCAAACTACTATTTGATTTACAGCAAGACACAAGTAAAATAACACTAACCTACTTACTATTTATAGCAGTCAACTTTGGATACTAAAAAATAGAATTTTACTAAGAAAATCTGGGGAAATAATCAATGGTCATATTCATATGGGTAAAAGTTCAAAATTTCCAAACATCCTGAACTAAACTCAAATCTTAAACTTGCAGTATGCCCAATCAATACTTCACAATTTCAAGTTTAAATGTCCTTAGACAGACTGAAAATAATTCAGAAGCTATTGTAATCTGTGTAATTCAGCATTTTGAGGATGACTTTCAGTGGAAAGTCAATTCAGGAATAATCCTGAAAATTTTCACACATGTAATCATATGAGCCAGGTCATGAGACTTTCAACTTATTGCATGATATGCATAGAGTCAGTCTTTAAACATGCACACATCGTCACCTTAGCGCAAAAAGTCAATAACTCCAAAATTTCATAAAATCACTTTTTTGCATTTTTCAATGCACAATGATGGTTTCCATATTGTATAAAAATATTGGTCCAAAATCAGATATGCAAATTAGGTAATTTGCATAAAAAGCAAAATGGGTTAACTACATCTCCAAAATAAATGAGCGCAAAAACTTGATAAGTGCACTTATTGAGTTTTTGCACCAAAAATATATGGTAGTGAAAACCAAGTTTTTCGGTGCAAAAAGTCTTTAAGTGCTTTTATTGAGCTTACACCAAGTCTGAAAACAAATGTTATGTATAGTTTTGGTGCTAAATTCAACTTATGAGATTGATGATCAGTAATATTTCATTAAAACCTCATGAGCTATCAGACTTATATTTTCAAATTTTACATTTCCACTGCACTGATGTCTTTAATGAACCTTTACATTTGATATGTCATTCATATTTCGTGAACAGATCTATTTAAGCCACCCTCACATACGTGTAATTTGGGGGGACCAACATTAATGCCATCCAATAACATAGCTTGTTTACTGACGTTTGTGTGGCATTGAAAACATATCACCATAACATTAAGCGTGGGAATTCAGGATTTTGGCTATTCCGAAACCTTTGTTATATCTAATTTAATTCAAAATGTCTGGAAAACCAGCCAAATTAGGTGAAATTTTAAAATTGATACTAGACTGATAATATAAAATGTTTAAATATGCAAAAGAAAATTCAATTTTTGGTCAATCATGAACATGGCGAGTCTCTTGCTGAACATGGTGGGTCTCTTGCAAAGCAAGTGAAGCCCAAAGATCAAAAGTTGAATTTATATCTTAAATAATCTGTTGAGAAATCATACTTAATAGTAACTCACCTTTTGTATGTATACCACAATCATACTAGAACCAGACATTTTTTATTACTGCCTTGCCTGGTGTTTAACACACTGATACCACCCTTACCAACTAATGTGTGAAATATCTCGTGATGTGGGAGGTCTACACTGATGTAGTTATTTTACTTATATCATGTTTGTCCACATGTATGTAAGATAACCCACTCACTATAAGGCTTTGTGGATTTTCTCCACATAAAAACAAACAAGCCATGGTATAACTATTACTTGGTCAACATCATTTTTGCCTCTATTCGATGAAGTTATTGGAGAAAAGCTGGCATGTAAGAAACTAAATGTCATGAAATGGTTATTGATCTATTAAAATGATTTAGTTGTATGAAACGTTGTTTTTTTTTTGCACTATTTGATTAATTCTAAATAAGATTTTCACATTGATGCTGAATGAAAATTAGAAGGCGAAAAATGTCTAGAAATATCTTTGTTTATGTTTTCAAAATTGTGAGTTTACGGTATTTTATGTAAATTAGTTCATAGGAAATATTTGTCGATTTATATAGATCAGTATAAAACCACCATTGTTTTTGAACACGACACAACAAACAGCAAAAAAATGTATGGTGCTTTTTAAATGTGCAGCTTTTGCGGTGCAGAAATAATATTATAATCATAAATACACATTATCTTCACTCCGAACACCTCAGCCAATTCTATGAATCAAACCTTGGATGAAAAATTTAAGATTTCAGGATCACATGACAACCACATGATAATGATGTCATAGAAAACCATGATACAATACAATTTAACAGAACATAATATATATAACATAATTTATTTTCTATTAGACAACTCTTGGGGTCACCAGAATATTCAATTTGAATCAGACCTTACAAAATGCTGCATTTTGGTACATTATACTAGGGCTGAGGCAGTTCAGAATGACATAATTTCATCATCAACCAAGAAAAAATGTCCTAAATTTGGGGAGCAAGGGATTTTTTTTTCATTCTGACTTGCGTTTTCTAGAAACATCACTGCGGCAGATAATGAAGTTCTAAATTTTGGATTACCTGCCTTGCCCGCACGGATTCCTTATTAAAATCAAAAGCTTTACTGAGCTTAGCTGACTGAAAACAAAGTACTCCAGCAACCATGGAAAAAAATCCCCAAAAAATGTTTTATACAGTCAATCCTCTTTATAACAACACTGTTTGTTCCAAGCTATCTTTGACGTTAAAGTGAATTTGCTGTTTTAAAGAATTCTGACCATTACCAGATTTCAGCATAATAATCATTTGGTAAAAGAAAATATTGTACAAATGAATTATATTTCTATTTTTCCAAATGTATACATCAATTCAATTTCATATTGCATTAAAATGCACAAAGCTTCCCACTTATCAAGTGAGACAGAAACCTGTTCATGCAAAAAGACCTTGTTCTGATCACAAAATTGTCTGACACATGGTAACAATTCTGTTATACTGATTTTTTTTTTCAATAGAAATTGTATATCTGTTCCCAGAAGTTCCTGTCGGTGTCCTCAAGTGAATATTCTGTTGTAAAAAGGGAATTTTAATGGAAACAGATCCGTTCCGAGCAATTTTATGTCGGATATTGAATATTCTGTTATAACAAGTGATGTTATAAAGAGTTTTCACTGTATAATTTTTTCGATTTCTCACATTACTCATATCAAACCTGTCTTCTTTCACCTTAAGTTTTATCAAGATATTTCTTGTTATTTGTTAACTTATATTACTGATGCGAACTTTAGGACTTAATAAATAGAAAAAAAAAATATAATGGAATGTGTTAATTTGCATGAAGGAGCTTTCACAAAAAGGCCTTTCACGCAAAATAAACCCACATTTTATGTTTTTAGTTTGATTTGATTATTTACGTCCCATCAACAATCTTTCAGTTATTTAGGGACAGGTCTTCCTAGGTTGAACCAGTACTAAGCTAGGATTAATGTGTCTTGCTCAAGGACACAACAGTGACGCTGGTGGGGCTCTAACCCGCGGCCCCTCGGTCTTGATTCAAGCACTCTACCAGTGAGCTCCAGAAAAGATGTAACGATAGTAGATGTGAAGTCCACTGAGTCTGAGGCTCACTTCATTGGTTACTTAACCGGTTTTAGTATAGAGATGTTATGATATTTAGTTCTCACTTACTGAGTAAACCTAGAAATCATAGCTATATATGAAATTTTATGAAAAATTGACAAATCTAAATCACTAATACCATATGGGCCACAATGTGAGAAAATGATTCCCTAAGAAAAATTATTCACTATCATAGAAACAGAATAGTTTATTTTATAGAGTAATGCTACTAATTTTTAACAGTTTTTATTTGACTGGGTTATTCAAATCTTGAAGTGAGATATGGCATATTTATTAAAGGCCTATGTACCCATTCAATGTTATTGCCACAAAATATGTTGCCAAAGTTGCGTATTCCATTTTGACACGTTAAAATTGCCCAGAAAACTTTTTATCTGCTTGAAATAGTTTAACCATTGGAAAAAATATTGCTCAATGAAAAAGCAGCATATCAACCTTCTATCCAATCTGCAGAAAATATTTTATCTATTCTCGTGGTTTTGGGTTTGCTATTGTTACAACAAAGTGATATACATAGGAATTTAAAGCATAGAGTTGGTTAAAAAGTGCAGATAACTCCCAAAAAATGAACTCTTTCTTAAATAATTTGGAATTTGTTAGTTAGTTAGTTTGGTGATCAAATATTTAAAGTATACAAATGCAGTGTTATTTTGCATACATGGTTTTCATGATGTTTTGTTGAGTTCACGGTTAAGGTTGATATAATTTTGATCCAAATCAATACTTTGATTGAAAACTATGATGAAATCCTGCATAAAAACACTTTAATTAAAATCTATGAGCATATGCTGCATCAAAGCACTTTAGTAGTTCATTTGTATCAAAGTATCTAAGTCAATATGCTACATAAAAGCGCAATTACCAAGTTTTTGCACCAAAAACTTTCAGTGCAAAAATGGGTTAAGTGCACTTATTGAGTTTTTGCACCAAAATTTTCAGTTGTCAATTTCCAATAAGTGCATATTTTCTTTAATTTCACTTTTATCATAAAATTATAAGATTGGAGTTTTTCTTCACATGAAATCTAACAGAAAATGCATTTGAAAACATTTTATAGCAATAACATGAGAGTTAAGTGAGAGAAGATAAAATGTTTTTTGTCTCTCCTGAAAAGTTTGTAAAATGGAGTTATTGACTTTTTGCGCTAAGGTGACGACATAGCTACAAGTCTGACGAGAAACCTAATTTTTGGTCACAGCCAACATTTACCTTTATGCTTTGCATATGTTCAAGCAGTAAAGGTTTTGGCAAGACAAAAAGAAGGTATAAAGAAATAGCTACTTGGGGATACCTAAGCCAACTCAAAACACTAGGTCTGTCTGAGGCAGTTACAACAGAACTATTTGAATACAACATTACATGTGTACTTTAATATACAACTGGTACAATAGAACCAAGACTGGAGTTGTAAGTAATTTGGTATGAGTTAATAAAGATACATTACAATATAGGAAATCAGTCCTTCGAGCACGAGCAGATAAAGTTTGTTATCTGCTTTAATACTCACATAGCTGATGACTGTCATTTCATGAGAAAATTTGAATTGCTTCTAAGTTAGACTCAAGCCTGTTCAGTTTCCCTTAAAAGAGAATTCAGCAAGTGCCAATTTTGATACCTGCTGTGCTACAAAAAGGCCAGTTTCTCAAATCCTACTTTATTAAAACTTGCACATGCTGCCATTTATGGTTGGAGAGATGTTTAAAGCCATACAGTTGCATCACAACAGCATGATCATAAAAGTTCACTCTTTGGTCTCTCTACATAATCTATACTTAAACATTCAATTGATCAATTTATACAGCATGAGCTTCTCCCAAATGGCCAAAGCCTCATTTTTCTGTGATAACAAAAGAATATTTTCTTGCAGTGTATTTGAAAGATCTATTCTGATGGTTCACATTGTCTCATCTCAACAAGAGTCAACTAATCAGGATTGATGATCATATTCGGGATAAATGAACCCTTCATATTATCACTATCCTTATCACACGCTGCATTTGGTCATAGCAAGCAAGATTTCCGACTACCAAAATTTGATTATTGTATAAACATTAACAATATTCTCGGCATCAAAATTTGGCCATTTTAAAGGGCAGACACATTGGCATAGTTTAATTTTGGCAGTTTCTCAATTTAATGCTCTTTGTTATTCTAATAGGGGCTACTCTGGGGAGCATTTCTTTCCTTAAAGAGTAGCCCCTATTAAGACATGGTTTCCTTGACTTTGAAACATACTCTACTGTTCAAAAGTTGGTATATTGATACAGATACTACCTGCTCATATTTTAGTGATTTTTTTTATTATACCGCCAATAGCCCCAAATAAAAATACCTGCCAAAATAAGTATTCTACAGTACTTAAAATAGACGTACTGTACTTCTATAACCCCAGTCGTAATACAATGAAGTTACATTACAGTGAATACCCTGAATAAGATATCAGAGCAGTCTGTATTCACACTAATCAGGGAATAATTGGCCATTGTCCCATTATTTATGGTAAATAAATCCAAAGGTCTGAATTTTTTTCTTCACATTTGTGCACTATTCAATAGTCTAAACTTGCTTAATACTAGTATGCTAAAACAGTCTCTCAACAACCGCTGACACTGCACTATTAAAACAATAATTCAATACCTAAACAATAAAACATTATCATACTGTACATGAGTGCACACAACCAACAATACTGTCAGTCACAATTACATGTAAATCACCAACTTGCTTTATAAAAATAGAAAATAACTCTTAAAACTGTTGGAAATTGATGGGGTTGAGTTTCCAGGGTTCATACAGAGAAGTTTGAGTTAAATTCAAGGATTTTTCAAGACTATTTTACAGTTTTCCAGGACTAAAAGTTTAGGAAATATACTGATCGAAGTGTTAAAATTCTTCTTCAAAAATGCTAGACTGAGATAATGGAGATATTAGTACTAGAAAATGAGTATGAAACTGTTGTGCCTTTATTTGGTGCTGCACCAAATAAAGGCACAACAATTTTATATTGATTTAGATCTCTATCAACAGTGTTAAGTCCTACAGAAAATAGAAGAGTTCAAACACTTTTCAAGGCCTTGGAGTGATTTTCCAGTACTTTTCAAGGCAGATTTAATTTTCAAGGACTTTTCAAGAAAGCCTGCTAAATTCAAGTACTTTTCAAGCCTGTGCGAACCCTGGTTTCTTTGTAAACTTCCTGTCTCATTTATTTTTTTAGTCAGTTTTATTATGCAATATTTACATTAAATAGATACTTACTTATTTTTATATGCTGTGTTGGGTCATGCTTAGTAACACATAAAAAGTCTCTCAATCAAAGATAAGGACACATAAGTTATCTTGCAGGCATACTGTACAAAGGGTTTTTATCATTAGAAAATTTGAGGCAAAATTATTGTCTCAAAACATTTTCTGGTAGCCTCAAATTCTATTTGCTGAGCAGAAGAGTATTCGGGCAAGCTCATGAAAACTTGGTACCGACCATATGGGCCTCATCATGAGAAAGTCTGACCGTTGCATGCCAACAACAAAAGTGCCGACCAGCGCAGACTGATCAGCACCTTGTTTTTTTTTCGCTTTATGAGAGTACAAATCAAATTGGCTCCATGTAAAATTTCAGCATTCTGGCTAGTCTTTGTAGCTGAGCAGGTTGGCTTGGATCTCATTTGGTCAGAAACATCGAAAACAGATGCATCAGGGCCCATATACAAGTTTTTTTTGTTTTTTTTTAAACATGAATCCCATAATTTAATGAATGAACCAGAACACAAGACTTTAGCACTTGTCTGTCACATAGGCAAACAGCTGGTAAAATCTTGTGTGATGTTTCATTCATTGAAAATTACACTATTCAGCCTCCTAAAAACAATTCCTCTAGAATTTCTAAATGAAAACCCTGCATAAAGTTGTGTCAAAGTCATCATTTTCGCAGACAATTTCTCTCTCCCAGATCAGAGGTTTTGTAGTTACATTGTTACTATACATGAAGTATGACTTTCTGTAGTGGTTAATATGTGCATTTCTCAATACAATATGTTTCTCCAGATCTGATCATTGCCCCTTCAAGACATTTCAGTCTATCGATTTTACTGTGAAAATTCTAGTTTTAAATATGATCATGGAATTTCACCTTTTGTCTAAATTATTCTGTCAGCCAATCAAAGTTGTATTACATGGAGGTTTTTAGCAAATGCCCTAATGACCCTTGAGAATGACCAAGGAATATGTTTAAAATACTTGATGCCAAAATAAAGAGCTACCCTTTCATTAAAATGGCATGTCATCATTCTGTCAAACAATTATGAAGTCCATCTAAAGATTGGGCATATTCCTTCCATAACAGGTATGGATAAACTGTACAGATT
The DNA here is from genome assembly GCA_964019695.1 of Loripinus fragilis. NCBI lineage: Eukaryota > Metazoa > Mollusca > Bivalvia > Lucinida > Lucinidae > Loripinus > Loripinus fragilis. The sequence continues at coordinate 6,063,980 of OZ026529.1, forward strand.
GAATTCTACCAGCATGTTGATTCATTTTTCAGTCACTCAGCATTTTGAAAATTATAAACAAGAAAATGATGGCACTTTTTCTATGTTCTATTACAAAGCTCCACAGAACCATCCATTGAGATCCATCTGGCTAAATAGCTTAGTTCTGTGGAGCTTGGAATGTACCTTCTCTTATGCCAGATACTGGGTTTGATCTCTGGCTGATGAGAAGTCTTATTAACACAATCTTATCCCAGGAGCACTGCACCTGTGCAAGGTGAAGGTCCCTTCAGAGTCAAATCTTAATTCAACCTGCCTCTGAAGTTCATACCACGCCCCATTCAAAGACGGTATGTAATCGCCCAACTGATTTGGAAAAAAAATGGTGCTATCATTTCAAATCCACATCCCCCCCCAACTATTAGTGTAGTTGTTTAAATTAGCATACAATTTTTTAATTCCTATACTACGCTATACTAGTATTGATAATGATGTCATCTTGAAACCATCATCAATTTAATGAGATACGATACCATTCAGATATTTTAATATTCAACAAAATGTCTAAACAATGAAAATACACGACCACAAACTACTCATAAATGTTTTAAAACATATCTACATCTGTGCATACACTTCATAGTTATAATAATTTAACAGTACAGCCATTGGCTAACACACGTTTGACTAGATATAACACTGAACAATTCATTGTGAAGTAATCTATTTGAATTCGTGTTTTGATGCTGATACAGCAAGTTCTCTTCCAGGTAATTGCTTGTTAAAGCCATCTTTGCCTTCCAGCCAGTAGGTTGTCATGACTCCCTTACCCTACAAAGGAAATGAACCATGTCATGAGGATGTTTAGGGTTTTAACCCTATTTATAACAGGGTTCCCACAGAAATTCAAAAACATAATTCCATGATTTCCATGATCAACAATGTAATTTCCATGACTATTTAATGCACAGACTCCAACCCCCCTTTTATCAGCAACTTCACCATGCTGAGCATAAATGAAGAAGGCAGCAACAACAGCATGTTTGTAAACCATGCATGCATTTTGAAATAATTAAAACTTGAAACCACCAGTAGCCAGAAAACTAGCTGTTGGACACTTGCGTGTCTGATAGCTAGTTTTCTGGCTACTAGTGGTTTTGTCAAACTTCACAAAATTCAATGATTTTACCATGATTATTCAGGTTTTTTTCAAATTCCATGATTTTTCCATGCATGTAACTTTCTTTTTAGTGAAATTCCAGGTTTTCCAGAGCTTGTGGGAACACAGATTTACAAACACTGTCAGATGGATTCAACCTTCTGCTTTGATGCAATAATTTTAGTTTAGTTAATTATACACACCAAGAGGTCACAGGTTAGACTTTTCAAATTATGATATACTAAACCCTGAAGGTTGTGTTTAAAATCTTAGTAGATTCTGATGAAATGCTGCAATGTATGGGTCTTCATTGTTTTCCAAAGTACCTGTTCATGGGCAAGTTTAAAGTACAAGTGATTCTCGTTAGCTTGAACACCAGGAAACCTGGGCTATTAGACTTCGAGCTAAAAAAGGTCCTGCTCCCCCCCCCCTAGGGAATTTTGCAGACATATCCTATCTTGAAGAAAATTTCAAGCCGCATCTTTTAAGAGATGTTTGCACTCTGTGCTCCGGGGCGTTAGTCTCTGACAGCCTGTTACATATGTTACGGTAACAAACTAAGGAAAAAACCAAAATGAAAGTTTGAGCTACAGAAAGAAGACATTAAGCCATCTAATCATTCAAATTTCTTATGTAGTTTGCAAGCTGGATGCCTAAGCTACATAAAAGCAGCATTTTAAACAAAATTACAGCCTTCAATGGTGTTATATGCGTTACATAGATTAAATTTCCCTTTGAAAGTTGAAATCGTGATTAACATCATTCATTTTACAGACGATTTGTGCATTTTTACAAGTGTTTTTAATCATAGTTTACTAAAGTACTCATTTGACTAATAGAAAAAACAATGTTTGCTTTTCCATCTCAAATACATTGTTTTATATGAGCTATTAAACAACCCTACCCCCAATTTTAAGTATCCAATTTTGGTATCTATTATTGAAGAAAAATATATGAAAATATTTGACGCTCATGGATATCTTACATTTTTGGTACTGTCTTGCTAATGCAATAAAGAATCATACATTTGCAAGTTTGACATCAGGATCAGAGCACTTATTCAAGTATGTAACGTATGTTACATGGCATAATGAATGAGCTACAAAATTTTCTTGGAAGTAAGAGATGATATTTCAAAAAATACCGTTTTTCACATGTTTTCCTATTAATCTCTAGCCTCTGGTGCTTTAGTCTTAGTAATTACAGTCATTGCTGATAACCAGCCCTTGGAATTGTGTTACCTATGTTATATATAACCTTTGTAATCACATATTTCCTAATGCCAATAATATTAAAATATATAGACATATAGATAGAAAATAATAGTTCTCATTTAAATGACACAATTTAATAAATATTCCTATTAGATAAAATTATTCAAAAACAGTCTTTATTCAAGTAACCCTCACAATGTCGATCATTGTGTCTGCTTCTATTGCAAATTATCACCATTTCATCACAACCAGTAGAATCATGGCATTGTATTAGGACTGCAAACTGAGTACAACCCTGTTCCTCTCCACCCCTTTGGGAATTGTGCAGACATATCCTACCTTAAAGAACAATTCAAGCTGCATCAAATAAAAGATGTTTGCACTCTATTAACTAGGGGGTTAGCCTGTAATGGTATGATACGTATGTTACCATATCAATTAAAGAATAAATGAATTGAAAGTCTGAGAAACAGAAAGAAGACATAAAACTATCTATTTATTTGAATTATTCATGTAGTTTGCATGCTGAATACCTTTGATACATAAGAAAAGATTTTTTTAACAAATATACAGCTTCCTATGGTGTTATATGTGTTACATTAATTATGATTACTTTTTAAAATTTGTAATTGTGACAAACATCACTTATAAGCATTTCGTGTGATCCTCCTCATTAGCTATCAAAAGACTTAATTTTCTTTGCATGTGTGGCCAGTGCCAGCATCAAACAACTTGACTCAGCCAAACTTGAATCCTTAGCATTCTTCAAAAGCAGAAACAGCATGTCAGTGTCATGGGATCAAACACCTGATTAAATATGAGTTTAATGCCATTTCACATATATGCATACAATGGAGTATGACTCTGGTATATATCTCTTCCTGTGAAGTGGCAAGAGCAATCTAACTGCAGCTGCCTCTGCATCCATGCTAGTCAAATGATAACTTTGCTCTGATTTTGCAAAATCTATGTCTCTACCATGTACCTCTAAGAATACTTTAAGATTTCTGACATTGGTCAAACAGAAATTTGATAGGCTGCTTTTTTGCATCATTTGCCATGGAACCTATCCAGTCTTTTGGTGCTTAAGTCCTCAGGTCTTAGATCAATAGTATTTGCTGCGCCCAAAGAACTTTATAAGTTTTCTTTAGTTACAATGTTGACTCTTGATGGTTTTGGCAGACCGTCTGAAACAATTTCTGTTACACCTTGAAAGTTATCTTGTATAAGAGAAAGAATATGAAGCTGGACATTGCCATCAATTATGTTTGCAGTTGGTTGTTTTTTGATGTCAGTACATTGAAGCATGTCTTAAAATAATGTAAAACCTATGATTTCTCAGTTTTTGCAGCCATATCATTAGCTGTTGCATTCAAAAGAAGGAAAGTGGACTATAGGTAGAATGGGATAACCAGTAGTTCTATATTATGCTCTATGGAAGATTTATACAGAGTAAACAAGTTGATAAGGTGCCTTATTTCATGATCCATTGAAAACACTGAAATTGAAAACACTTGCCTCTGTTCTGTGTAATCAAAAAGGAGGTCACGACAATGCCCTTGCTCATTTATTATGACGAGTTATATATGTTACATCCTTTAATAAGCGCTCTTATCTTAGAAACTTAGTGAATCATTGAATTGAAAGGGTCTAATTTGCGCTCTTTTCATCCTGCATTTCATTGCTTTACCTGCTGTGATACATCTAGTTCGTTTATCTGAAGGGAAAGAGTTACCTCGATTTCAGCACTTCAGAAGTACTAAGACTTCAAATAAGTTTTTGAATGCTTGGGGAAAGATAATAAGTGCAGAGACATTATTAGATGAAAATATGTGGGTTGCATGTATGGAAAGGCTACATTAATAAAAGTTAACCAGCTAAGATATGATTCTTTATCACAGAAATATCAAGGTACATCAGTCCAGGTTCTCATTGCTCTTAATGGCATAGTTTTCCTCCTGGTAAAGCTTTAGTCTTTCTCCTACTTGCAGAGTATCACTTGAAACACATACTCAAAGAGCCAACTAGTAGGAATTCATATCAGTTTCCAAATGTTCCAAGCCATAAATGGCAAAATTGGAAAGTTGATAATGGCTCATCAATTTTGAGTGGACTGGTGGTAAAATTGAATAACAGTAAATGATTGAAATATTGTGTGATGATTCTACTAGTTGCAAGGAGGCGTGTGATACCCGGTAATAATGATTACCACAGAAGCAGACAAAGACAAACGTTTAACATGAGTGTTAAATCCATGAGAAATAGTTTGGACCATTTCATTTATTGTATTTTCTTGTAAAAATGTAAAACTATCTTTTCTATTTGTGGCTCTATATTTAGCATTATATGCACAGTATTAGGAAATGTGTCCAAAAGGTCATTGATAACATCTGTAACACCAGTCCATGGGCTTGATAATCAGAAATGAATATAATTCCTAGTGTTTTGGCACCAAAGACTTATAAGAACACATTAAGTGTCCTGATCTTTAACTTAATGACATCTTGTAGATATATGAGCAAGACAGACTAAGAAAATGAAAAATATCCACACGCTGTAATCGCTTTCATGTGTTTTACTAAAACGGTATTAACAAAATTCGCTTCTCTGTAAAACTTGGAGTAGGGCTGTGTATTAGCTCCTATAAGACAACATATTTAAGATAGAAAAGCAAACTCGGTTTTTCTTATTCATCAATTGAGTATATGTTTGTAAAAACAGTTTGAAACCAAGTCATAGCAGTTGTTTAACTACATGACGATAGCCACAATTATAGCTTTTAAATTATAATTAGGTTCATGTAACGCACATAACACCACAGTTAGCCGTATTAATGTTAAAGAGCTTCCATATAGAGTAAAGGCATCCAGTATAAAGACTATAAGAATGTCAATTTATTAGATAATTTAAATGTCTTCTTTTGGTAGCTCAAACATTCAAATTTCTTATTCTCAAATTGATATAGTAACATATGTAACAAGCTGTAACAGGCTAACGCCCCGACTTACAGAGTGCAAACATTTCTTATTAAATGCACCTCGAATGGTTACACAAGATGTAATTTGTCTGCAGAATTCCAAAGGGGATTAGGATGGAGCAGGCCCTTACTCAGCTTGATGTCAAAATACTGTTTGATGATTTTACTCATCACTCTAACATATGTAACGCTCTCTGATCTTTAAAACTTGATGACAACTAGCAGATCTATAAGTCTTTATCATAGGAGCCAGTTTAAAATCCCTAAACAATGTAAGATATCCAACAGCTGCGAGTTTTTTCACAATTTTAGCTCAAACTTTAAAACTACATTTCCTTTATTTGATATAGTAACGCATGTAACACGCTGTTTCAGACTAACGCCCCAACATAAAGAGTGCAAACATCCCTTATTCGATGCAGCTTGAGTTGTACTATAAGAAGGAATATGTCTGCAAAATTCCCTCGAGGAGATTAAAACATTTTTAGGCATATCTTACGTAAAGACAATGAGCTTGCCCATTTATTACATCAGGTAACATATGTTACAGCCTCTGATATTAAAAATTTTGCAACAAACTTGCAGATTTATGAGTCTTTTCATGTAAGCAAATAAATCTCAAACAATGAAACACATTCATCAACTGCAAATATTTTTTAACTATTTTTTCTTTAGTTTTAATACCAAACATTTCACCTTAAAACTGGGTAGGGGTAGGGTTGTTAAATTGCTTGTTTCAGAAAAAATATTTAAGCTAGGGAGGCAAACTTTAATTTTTCTGTTAGCCAATTGCATAAGCTAGTCAGACATGGTTAAAAACATTTTGCAAAACACACAAAGAGATTGTTAATGTAAATGATGTTAGCCACACTTGCAAATTTTAATGGGTTATCTGATTTATGTAACGCATATGACACCTTAGGAATCCGCAATTTTGTTCAAATGGCTGTCATATGTAGTTTAGATATCCAGTATGCAGACTATATGAATGATTTTTAAAAATAAATATTTTAATGTCTTTAATTTGTAGCCCAAACTTTCAATTTACTTTTTCTTAGTTTGATTAAGTAACGTATGTTACAGGCTCTTACAGACTAACGCCCCGGAGCACAGAGTGCAAACATCTCTTAAAAGACTCGGCTTTCAATTCTCTACAAGATAGGATATGTCTGCAAAATTCCCTAGGGGGGGGGGAGCAAACCCATTCTCAGCCATCCGTCTATATCACTTTGAATTGTCAGTTATACAATTAGTGAAATTATAGCTACCCTAGTCACAAAAATTCCCGAGTCCATCGTGACTTGTAGGGAGCTATAATGTACATGTAATCAATACTAATAGTCAACTGATATTATTAGAAAGGACTGAAATTAAAGAAAAGAAGTAACTTTGGTGCCGCAGTGATTTGGTTACCTGCGCATCCTGCATCTTTTGCGCATACTTTTGTCTCTGGAATGCAAAGTTTTTATTTCAGCCTGTCCCAGGATGCAATAGTATTGCAGAATTGTCATTAAAAATAGTGTTCTGGATACCTAAGTTTGCAGATGGGACTCATTCATATGAGAAACAGCGAGTCCCAGGACCAATAAGCCCAAAATTGTAAATGAATCACTGTGGTGGCAACTTGTTTGAAGACAGATCATGCAAGAAGGTCCAACATCAATAGTCTAGTACTGCGTGACATCACTCACAGGGATTTTCCTAAGCCTGATTTGAATTTTAGTTTATAAATTCAAGTTGGAAAACCTAATTTTAGTGATCAATTCAAAAAGATAATCCAACCTTATGAAAAGGTTGGATAGAACTTAGATATCATGCCACAGTCTGCATGCCTGGTTGTAAACCCAAATAATCTGGAAAAAGGATCCTCCAGAAATAGAGAGAACCCACAACACAAGAAAACAGCAGACCAGGCCTCACTGAGCCCGCTCAGGAGAACCAATGGCAAGTGCAACAACCCCCACACCCCCAGCCTAAGCAGTACTCTGCTCTCCGCCAAAACCCAATATTCCTGAAGGACCAGAACATGAAAAAATATTAACACTATATCGATGTACGGGGAGAAGTTTTACCAACTCCATGCAGCATAACGACAGCCGTTGAGACCTCTAAATAATCTGGAAAAACGGATTCTTCAGAAAAAGAGAGAACCCACAACACAAGAAAACAGCAGACCCAGCCTCACTGAGCCCGCTCATGAGAACCAAAGGCAAGTGCAACAACCCCCGCACCCCTCCAGCACCGGCCTAAGCGGTACTCTGCTCTCTGCCAGAATCCAATATTCCTGAAGGGCCAGAACATGAAAATATCATGGTTTATAGCTATGGTTTCCTCTTTAATTGCACGCCAGTGGGTCAGGCCTCAGGCTCAATGACAGCTCTGACGTAAAGCATTAATTGGTGGGTTGGTGCCTGATGCTTATCTGTGGCTTAGACCACCGTGAATCAACTTGCTGTTTTCTTTAGCTCTGACTGTGAGTCGTGTTCTTTGTTTCATCATTATGTGTTGATTTGATAAGATTGTGGCTTATGTTGCTGTCCGGTGGTTCTGTTGTTGTTGGATTGTTACTCCCATTGTGGGATTCTGTAATTGTTCTACGTTTTGTTGTGCGTTACTTTGTGTCCAATACTAGTTTTGCAATCATCTTGATAGGGAAGAGGGAGCTGGTTGCTTTGCTTAGTTTGTCTTCCTGGTGTCTTGTGAATACTGATTGTTGTGTGGCTCTTCCTTGCTGTTCGTCTGCAGTTTGTGTTTGTGGTATTTCCTGATCTGATCATACTCACTGTTTTGGGAGCTGAATATCAGTCCCTTCCCAATTCAAAAATAAGCAAAACTCTCCCAATAGGTGTATACCATTTCCAATTTCATGAAATTCTGAACAAAAATAGCAAATTTACAGATGCATGATAACTTGCATAAAAATGTGAATGAAAATATGCTTTCATTCACTTTTTTGTGCAAATTTTCACAAGTTTATATGAAGGACAATCAAAGCAACAAATATGTTACAGCTTTACACTGCTAATTTATGGTTTTTAATCCATTTAAAATGGTCGTCAAGTTCTTTTAGTCGGCATAAATTTTCCCAATTTTGATGCTTTTTAATTCCTTACTTCCCATCAACAATCTTTCAGTTATATAGGGACGGGTCTTCCTGGGTTGAACCAGTACTAAGCTAGGATAAATGTGTCTTGCTCAAGGACCACAAGGCAGTGACGCCGGTGAGGCTCCAACCCACAGCCTTACGGTCTCCAGTCAAGCACTCTACCACTGAGCCACTGCACTCCCTCCAATTTTGATGATAAAATTCTCAAAATTCTCCCTGGCCACGACTTCAGAAAAGTAGGAAGATCCGGGACTCAAATAATTGCTGTAAAGTGACCCCATAATTACGGACATTTAGACAAACCATTGTGTAATGCCAGGATGACATACCTTTACTTCTCTTTCTCCTCGGCAATCTAAATGATAACCACCCAGTTTGAACAGAATATTTGCAGTATGCTCACTCATGTGGATTCTCAAAGCTGAAATAATCAGAAACAGTACAGTCACTAAAGGCAAATCATCAAAATAAAAATATAGTTTATTACTGATTAATATATTTAGAAAATGTTAGTGATTGATATGTAAACAAACTCATGCAGTCAGTACCCACTTCTTCAGAGATGCCAACCCTAAATGTGCTCTTCAGGAATATGAACGACACTTTTCAGGAATCTGGGGAATTTTTTCAGGATTACCTCATATTTCGCCATAAATTATATAAAATACACTCAAACAAGACGGCTTCAATATTGCCTAGTTTGGTACCCTCTTCGTCCCTCCAAAATGCAAAGCTGACAGCTTTACTTCAACTTCATGCATACTATTCACTAATGGGTTTGTGTAAGTAGACTTTTTGTTGTTGCTGTTGTTTTATAGAATTTTCCTGGTGAGACTCACCCATTGAACTTGATTCCATACGAGAGGCTGTGTTCACTGTGTCACCAAAGAGACAATATCTCGGCATTTTCAATCCTACTACACCAGCAACACATGGACCTAAAACACACATTACATTATTAACCTTTTACCACATAGAGTCACCTTTTAACACTTTTGCAAACAGAGCAGACCCAGAACAGACAGCTCTTAGAAGAGCTGCCTGATCAGGGTCTACTCTTGTTTCAGGGATGAGAACAGTCAGCCATTCTCAATCAGGAAAACATGTCGGTTGACTCCAAAATGGAGAAAAGCAATTTTTAAATCACTTATTAATGGTTTAAAATCACAAAATATCAATAGAAACCAGTCAGTTTATGCTTAATTTATATCTAAAATTGAGTTTAACTTCATTCAAAAGTTCAGCAAAAACAACTGGCATTAAAATAAATCATATGCCAGTGCACAATCAGGAAATCCTGATAAATCCTGAACTTTCTCATGCCTATTGTTTGCTTATGGAAATATGATATATCTGCTCCTACACTAGTGGACAGGACAAGTAATTTCTTTGGTCTATGTACCAACATGAAAGTTTATTTATATAATTATTCATAGTGGGCGGAGCTTAGCTGAATATTCATGAAGGAAAGGGGTTAACATAGCTAATGGTAGTTATGACGTCTCTCCCTGAAATTTTTGTCATCTGCTGATAACCTTTCCAAACAGTTTGGCCCCAGATTAGGACGGTAAGAACATCGGTCCTGATCTGTGCCTAAACTGTTTGACACATTGAGTGTGACGGAAATAAAAACAAAAAAAGGTCAGCAGATGACAACAAAATCATGGAAATTACCCAGCATGCAAGTTGCTGAACTTTCCATTAAATGGATATGAAAATACTTGACTCTATTGCCAAAAGTATTCATTCAATAGTTTCCCCAATTTTGGGCACAGTCTTCATTTTCAATTGCATATTCAAATTATTTGTGAAAATCAAATGAAAAAATATAAAAAATTTGAGTTGTTCCTTTATTGCCATACTAAATGAGATTTAAAAGAAGTATTTAATAGACCTAATGTAGAAAGTAACTATGCTGAGAAAGACACCTATTTCATACCATTTCTCTGTCAAAACTCAGATCAGAGTCCCAAAACAAAATGTCTATGAGTTTAAATATGTTGTTTCGAGAAATCAGGGTTCATACAGACTGGACAAAACAAAATTCCCTGATATTTCCCGACTTTTCCCTTACGCCAATCCAAATTTCCCTGACATAATTGTACTCGTTGGAGAAACTTGATTTTATTCAAACATTTGTATATAGCTACAGTGAACAGCTCTGTTTTCAATTTAGAGTGATAAATTTAAATTCTGGGAAGAATTATTTAACATTTACAGCATGTCTATAGATTAGTAAATAGCCATGTTTTTTTCAAAATGGAAATACAAGATTGTCAAATTACTATGTTAAAACTGTTAATTCTTTCTAAAATTTGGATGTTGACCTCTAAACCTCCCCTTCAGCCACCCATAATGCAACCAGTATATACAGATATAAAGGAAAGCAAAGCATTTTTAATCTGATATGGATTATTTCATTGTAAAAGCTAAAACTGAAAACGTTTTTGTCATGATAAAATTTTACCAAAACCCTGAATATAGCAAATTGTTGACAACGTTTGACACACGACAAACATTGAGTGGCTTTGAGAACAAAGTGCTTAGGTGAGCTAACAAGAGGCTAAATGAGCCTAAACTGCTTTCTGAGATCAGAGATGTTGACTTCATGGTTTCAGAAGATTTTTTTTATTATTTTTTTTTTTTATGAGTCAAGGGGAGCAAATCACCCACAGGTGGCCAATTTGAACCCCAGGGTTATAGACTACAAAGGGTTGACTGGATTTACGTAGTGAACCACTATAATGCATTGCTACAACTTTTTATAAAAGCTACTGGCTTCATGGTTTCAGAAGATTTCAAGTTTTTTCCCCTTTATAAGGAGGCTCAGGGCACGCCCAAGATGGATTCCAATGGGCACATTGGCATGATTTATCCAGTGGACCAAAAGACATTGCTATATACTAAATATATAAACTATGGGCCTCATAGATCAGATTTTTATAGCTTTTTTTCCATTACAAGTCTTTGAAAACTATTGATCACAAGGGGCTTGGCCAGTTTGCATCCAAGGGGCTTGATTGGCAGGATCTAAGTAGGGAACTACTAGACATTGCTTTACATATTAAATATTTAAGCTGTGGGCCTAATGGTTTCATAAGAAAATTTTCAAAGTTTATCCCAAGTTATAAGTTTATAGGAACTTTATGTTTCCCCCTACCTGATGAGTATTGCATGAAATTTCATCACATTTGGCTAACTGACATTAGAGATATACTTCCTTCAAAATGCGAATGGATGATGAGTGATGCCAGACCATTGCCATACTAATATATGTACTCTTTGGCTCAGGTGAGCTAAAAAGGCAGCTGAGAATGCAAGGGGCAACAAATCCTTCCATCTTCTTATGTTTAAAGCAATTTAGAAGCTATCAAAATGATTTAGCTTGTATCCAAAATGTTAATAAAACTGCTCTAGCAAGAACTTCTAGCGATAAAGCGTATATTTTCCCTAGTTGACATGATTACAAACACTAAATTTTCAAGTTGCCCTAATGCTTTTAAAATTGGTGTAGTTTGGCAGTAAAATATGCACAGCAGGCAACAAAATACGTTTTAAAGTGATTCACCATTTACAATACCGTGAAAACGTGCACTTTCTACTCCTACCCCTCATTTTACGTCTTTTTACTGGGTGCCGTTTTGGCCAATGTTTGAGTAAATGCATTGCTAGTTTGAAAAAAGTAAAAGTGCTAAAATGTTAAGGATAGGAGTGCTCTTCATTTCCAAAACGTTACCGTATTCCTTCTGCGCATGCGTACGAATTACACCTTAAATTGTGTCGTTTGTCATTAGAAAGATGAGATTGGTGTCTTTCAGTTTGTTTTAGATGCTTTCCCCCCCTAGACCCAAAATGCCCTTTACATATGTTGTAAATGTTTATAGCGACATGTTGTTGTCCAAAGGGCATCTTGGGTCTAGGGGGGGGAAGCATCTAAAAATAATCTGAAAGACACCATTTTCATCTTTCCAATGACAAACGTCACAATTTTAGGTGTATTTTGTACGCATGCGCAGAAGGAATATGGTAAGGTTTGGGAAATGAAGGGCATTCCTATCCTTAACATTTTAGAGCTTTTACTTTTTTATAACTAGCAATGCATTTACTCATAGTCTGGTCTAAACGGCACCCAGTGTAAAGACGTCAAATGAGGGGTGGGAGTAGAAAGTGCACGTTTTCACGGTATTGTAAATGTTGAATCACGTTGAATCGTATTTTGTTGCTTACTTTGCACATTTTACTGCTGAACTACACCAATTTTAAAAACATTTAGGCAATTTGAAAATTTGGTGTTTGTTATCATGTCAACTAGGGAAAATGTACGCCTTATCGCTAGAAGTTCTTTCTATTTCTCATCATTTGATACAAACTGCAGTGATTCATTTACAATTTTGGGCTTTTGGGTCCTGGGACTCGCTGTTTCCAACATCAATGAGTCCCCACTGCAAACTAATGACTCCAAAACACTATTTTTAATGACAAGTCTGCCATACTATTGCATCCTGGGACTCGCTGAAACAAAAACTTATGCGCAAAAGATGCAGGATGCGCAGGTAACAAAATCACTGAAACTGGAATTTATAAAATTCCCTGACATTTCCCTGACATTTTAGCAAATATCCATTTTTCACTGACACAACATAAAATTCCCTGACAATTCCCTGACCTTGAAAAAATTTAAATTTTCCTGACATTTCCCTGACGCGTATGAACCCTGGAAATTAAATGCACTTTCACCGAAAGGTTGAATTTAAGCGTCAAATTAGTTGAATATATAGACAAAACCAAAGACAAATAGAAAACAATATAAAATGAGATCCAATGCAGGGGTTGTAATTATGAGTAAAATCTAGAAAGGATGAGTAATTCTTCCCAAAGCACTCGTCCTGTAGGACAAGTGCTTTGGAAAGAATTACTCAAGGAAGTCATAATACATATTACTCCCTTATGTTCTTTATTGCATACACTTTCAATGGACAAGTGCATGTGTTTGCAAAACGAGTGAACATTGTAGGTCACTTCCCCTGCAGGACAAGTGTAATATTTAAATATTTTTGTCCCCTGCACTGGTTTCTAGAGATAGAGAAAAAAAAGTTTATTAATATCCACTGGTTTCTCCATACAGCCTGTGATTCCACTGCAATAAATAAAGGATCTTATATGAGTGCTCATGTTTAATTGAATTTATCAAACAAGTTGGGGAAAAGCGATAAAATGCAAGGCTTGCCAAGCATTTTATCTCTTTTCACAAGTTTTATTTATTTGATTTTATTTATATCTGGATTCAAACTGGTTTATAAAATTCAATTTAATTGTTGTAGATGGCATAATGGGGAATATTCATGTGAAAATATTTTTTTGGATAAGTGGTTAATGGGGAGATATCGTTTAAAAAAAATTTACTGACTAGGCAAGGACGGAGACTGATCACAATAGCTCACCAAGAGCTTTGGTGAGCTAAAAAGTAGTTACTATACATACCAGAATGCATTCCAATTCTGAGCTGAAGTATAGTTCCTGGCATATGTCTGATCTTGAAGTCACACATTGATGACAGGAGGTCAAGTGACACTGAGGCAATCTCACCAGCATGTAGATCTCCATTTCTAATTGGTAAACCACTTACCACCATGTCTGGAAAAATAGAATGATCCAGCACATATATAATGTTACTTTGCATGATAAAATCATACCTTAACCCATAAAGCTCCAACTATAATTTGGAGCAGACAACAATTTAAAATTTTGCTGCTTTTTCAAAAATAACAAATAAGGCATGATATTTCGTGAGAATCGTCTGCTGCTGACAGACGATTCTCATGAAATATCATACCTTATTTTTGTCAAAAACGAGGAAAGATATCACAAAATTTTTTGTCTGCTGCCAGGGCTTATTTTTGGCCGATTTTATAGCCGTTATTAGGGCTGGCACGATTAATCGAAATATCGGTTAATCGGTCGATATACAAAAGAAAAACGATTATCGATATGAAAATTCAAAAATCGGTTACTTTTATTGGATGTTCTGTCTTATTTATTCAATTAAAATCCAAGCGTAATTGCCTCCTTTTATTTTCTATTTCAACCGGAAGTGCCGTAAAGTGCATTGTCATAAACAGTAGATGCGTATAAATTGCTGTAACGAAGTAGTAAAACGTTGTACTCTGCAGGCTAACCCAACAACTGATTGTTAGAAAAAGTTATTCCTACGCTCCTCTGTTTTAAATAAAGTAGTACAAAATCACGAAAATTCATCAGATGAATAATCTAGCATGAAAGTTGTTTTTCTCCGCGGTTAAATTCGAGTTTAGAAGCTTTCAATTTTACCGACGTTTACAGCGGGTCTTATTTTACACAAAGTTGTTCGTGTCATGCATACTTGACTTCCTTTTGTATGACGTCACGCAACGTGCCAAAATTAACAACAAACAATGGCGGACTGCGAGTTCAATTACCGACTTTCTTTCAATTTTCTTCCAACAGAGTGGATGACGACTTGTTTTGAGCAAAGGTGCCACTTTTTATTTAAAACCTATTATCTTTTGAATCTATAACACGTGCTACTTAGTGTTGTTTTGCGAAATGATGGGAAAATCAATGTCGTTGGCCATGCAAGAGTTGTCAAAACGTTCCAAGACCCTCTGTCAAGTTTGAGCGATTACTAATCGGTTATATATCGAAATGCAAGGACCGATTATTGATTAGCATTGTGGCTTCGATTAGCCAGCCCTAGCCGTTATTGGGTTATATTCCCAATGCCAAAAATTATCTTTTATTCCCAATTTTTGGAGGAAAATTCCCGATTTCAAATCAGAAAAAAATGAAGAAAAATCATCATTTTATCATGGTTAAAGTTGGCTTAAAACTGTTGAATATTCAACACTGCACAGTCTCATATAATACATCATGCAATGGTGTATATAATTTAACGCTACAGCTAAATTCAGATAAATAAATGATGTATTTAATAATTTGAAAATACAGCTTAAAGCACTAAAAAAATTCCCAATTTTTGGCATTTTCGTGCTAAAATTCCCAAATCCCAGGGGTACGGGTCATTGTCCCAAAATGGTGAAAAAAAGCCCTGGCTGCAGTCCTGATTGGTGCTTTAAGGGTTAAATGTGCATAATTATGTAGCTATCCAATTACAGTCGAATCTTGCTAAATCAAAGTCCTCATGACCCACAGTCTCATTTCAAATCCATAATTCCAATAGCTAATTTCATACTGAGTTTTCCCGGCATGTTCCGATTAGCTCCAAGCTCTCCCTATTAGAACAAGAAATGTCACAGTCACGTGACGAATGCCCCCAAAGGAATTGGTCAAGCATAAGACACATTTGAGGAAAGTTAGCTGTAATATAAGAGATATGCTCCAGACACGATAAATCTAGAAATGAGGCCAGAAGTCAATGTCAAGGTCAAAGTGACCCAAAATAGTACGCACCACTCCGCCATCCCAAGAGGAATCAACACACCAAATTTGGGATTCCTACATCAAATAATATAGGAGATATGCTCCAGACACGCTTATTCTAGAAACTAGGTCATAGGTCAAGATCACAGTGACCTAAAAATGGTACGCGACATATCAGCATCTAAAGATGTATCCATACAGCAAAATGGGGATTCCCATCTCAAATAATACAAGAGATATGTTCTGGACACGATTATTCTACAAACTAGGTCAGAGGTCAAGGTCAAAGTGACCCAAAAATAATATGTGACACTCCACCATCCAAAGTTGCATCCACCCTAAAAATTTGGGATTCCTACCTTTAATAATATAAGAGATATGCTCTGGATATGATTTTTCTAAAAACTAGGTCAGAGGTCAAGCTCACAGTGACCTGTAAATGGTACAAGACACTCCACCATCCCAAGATGCATTCACACACCGAATTTGGGATTCCTATCTCAAATAATAAAAGAGATATGCTCCTGACACAATTATTATTAAAACTAGGTCAGAGGTCAAGGTCACAGTGACCCAAAAATGGTATGTGACACTCCACCATCCCAAGATGCATTTACACACCAAATTTGGAATTCCTATCTCATAGAATATAAGAGATATGCACCAGACTCAATGCAGTTTCTAGAAACTAGGTCAGAGGTCAAGTTCAATGTCACAGTGACCCAATTATGATACGCGACACTTCGTCATCCCAAGACAAATCCACACACCAAATTTGAGATTCCTACCTCAAATAATATAAGAGATATGCTCCGGACACGATTATTCTAAAAACTAGGTCAGAGGTCAAGGTCACAGTGACCCGAAAATGGTACGCGACACTTCGTCATCCCAAGATGTATCCACACACCAAATTTGGAATTCCTACCTCAAAGAATATAGGAGATATGCACCAGACACGAAGCGGGACGGACTGACGGACGGACAGTGCGATTACTATATGCCTCCCAAAGTTCCTTTGGGGGCATAAAAATATCTGGCCAATCAAAAAAACTTCCCAACAACGTAACTTACATTTAAATAAGCATGTGCTGATATCCAATGTCGACAAGTGAAAACATGCAAATTTATGCAGTTTTTGGTTATATTAGGAATTTCTATCGCTAGATTGACTTGATAGCTCGATGCCACATTACCAATGATGTTTTTGAGGACATTTTGAGTCATTCTTCAAATTGTGAAATGTTTACATAAACACCGACTCAGTCAGTAACACTGGTGCTGTGACGTACTAAATACTAACGTCATCAGCCTGTAAACAACCACGGGTGCTGTTTGAAAAACATAAAGTTGGTTTTCAAGGTAGCAATCAACATACAAAGCGTCTCTAAGTGGCCCCTTACAACTAATCCTCACATCGTATGCAATATATACAAGCCTGTTTGCTCACAAAACAGAATTTCTTTTGTTGTTGCTCGGTCTCGTGATAATGGAACAAATTTTGATTGGCTGAGAAAGTCATGTGATATAAGTCCATGTGACTTGAGTCCCTATGGAAATCAGGAAAAGTACAGAAGGCCTATGAAATCAGCTATTATTGGGAGGCAGACATCAAATAATATATATACCCTTAAATGATCATTTTCAGCATCTCCTATCAGAACACATTTTGAAAGCGTAAAAGAAATGCCTTGAGGAGATCATTCTTTCAGAACTGTACTTTTAGACTACATTTAGAACTGTATTTTTAAACTAAGCTTTTGCATACACAGGCATGCTAAGAAATTGAATTATATAGTTAATACTCATTACAACCTAACCTAAGCCTAAGGCTAACTTCAAGAAAATGACATGTTCATAGTTAATCTGTTGATCTTAATCCTTTTCAGACCAGTGGAACTTTCCATACAGCTACACACACAGGTGGTTAGGTCCATTTCATATATGGAGGGCTCACATATTATAATTCTAAAAAGATGTTGTATTTCTTTTGTCGAAGATTGTTTTGTCTTGGCAAACAATGCAGATGATGATGAAATGCTGCATTATCATTTGGGTGTTCATAGTCTCCTAAAGTTCCCATTTAGGGGTTTCTGGTATAAAAAGGGTCAAGGAGCAATTTATATTACTTTGAAAATGAATCTATGTTCATACATTTAAAAATGATTAATGTACATGCTTAAAATGTTTCTCAATGAAAAGGGCTAGTATATACTGACAACTGTTTTAACATGAAACAATTTACTTACAAGCATCACCAATGGTTTCTACTTTGTATACATCATAATTGTCTAGAATTGCATCAAAAGTTGTATACAAGTCATTGAGTAAGTCTACAACTTGGAGAGGCGTACTTTCCTTTGCGATGGCTGTAAATCCCACTAAATCACTGAAAAAGAGTAATATTATTTACCATTGGCATGTGGCTGGTTAAGAAATTGGATTGTCATTTCCAAATGTGATGTCAGATGCAGCATTCTGAAAATGACTAATCTATGGACCTCGAGGTGAGAAAACCTGTCTTCAGGGTTTCTGAAAAAGCGAGACTCAAACCAGTCTACTCAGCTACAGAGACTAGCTAGAAAATTGTAGCAAGTCTCTATATGATACTTTCCAAAAAGAGAATAACAAAGGTGCTGATCAGTCTGTGAAGGCTAGTCTGCGCCTTTGTTGTTCACAAACCCCCAAAGACTGGTTTTCTAGCGTTGAGGCCCATATATGCCTTTGTATACTTATGGATTCTTCCATCTGGTGTAACATAATATGGGCCTTGTTGCAAGAAAATCTGTCTTCGGGGTTTCCGATTAAGCGAGTTTCAAACCAGTCTCCTCAGCTACAGAGACTAGCTAGTGGATTGAAATTTTGCCTGTAGCAAGTTAACATATGGTACTTTTCAAAAAGTGAATAACAAAGGCGCTGATCAGACTGCGCGGATGTGCAGGCTGGTCTGCGCCTGTGTTGTTCGCAAACCCCAAAGACGGGTTTTCTCACGACAAGGCCCATATTAATATGGAGGGCTCACTGTACTTCATGATATACTGTTAAACAATCGCTTGGGAAACGAAACAATTTTCAGTTTATTATTGCCCCCTGCTCACCATGGGAAAGTGGAAGGACAAGTTGAATAATGATATGTGTATTCATTAAAATTATAAACATATATTTCCACTATTCATTTCTGACAATATAAATCCAGGTTTCTTGTTTAAAAGCAATTATCAAAGTGACTACTGAAAAGGAACCATACCAAAAGTGTTACGTTTTGTGTTCATAAGAAAAAAAATCCTTAAAAACCCACTAATCACCTGCACAGCTACCAGTAACAGGCTTTCAAGTACCCTTCAACAACAAAAAAAAGTAGGGATAAAAATTTGGAAAAGTAGGGATTATCGGTGTAAAAAAGTAGGGATAGTAGGGTTTTTCAAGTACAAAATTCATCACAATGCATTGTTAGAAATTAGAAAATTCACAGTAAACAAGCAGGATAATAGCTGTGACAATAGTACTAGCTAAACAGAGAGACTTTTTTATGTTAAAAATAAAAATTGTGTTCCCTTGGAAAAAATATACTTACTTAATCCTGGTTTGATATTTAGACTGCAGATAGTTTCCCAGTTCCTGTAGTTAATTTTTAAAAAAAATCTGAGCGAGCGATGAAAAAAATTCTGGATTTTTACGCACAAATGATATTTTAGAGTGAAAATGTAGGGATAGTTGGGTATTTTCATGAAAATGTAGGGAAAAATAGGAGTAAATAAAAAAAAAAAAAGCCTGCTGTAAGTACAAGTCATTATTTCACAATCATAATCTGAATCACCAATCGCCCCTGATTCAGGAAAAAATGTGCAACTGCAATGCCACCTATCCAACCTACCTGAAGAAAATTGTAACACATTCAAAACTTTCTGGTTCAACAGTTCTGCCATGCTTTAGATCTTCTACCACTTTCTTAGGTAACATCTGACTGACTAATTGTTCAGTCTTGGCTTTTTCAACCATCAATTCTTTTGTTCTTTCTGCAACAATTGCTTCCAAATTGCTGGAATACTTCTCAAGCTGATTTAAAAGACAAGAATCAGCATAAAATAAGTTAAAGTAAAATTAAACTTCGCATGCTTGGAACTTTGCATATTTTTTTTGTCTGCTGATTTTTTTTCTTCAAAAAATTCTTTCAGCAGACAAAACCAGCAGGTAAATTAAACAAGACTTTCCCATACTAATATACCACAAAAATTTTGCATATATTTTTTTCTAATTGCAGTACAGGAAGAGCTGTCTGATCTAGGTCTGCAATGTTTGGCAACACCTTTTTCGATCCGGTATCTAGTTTTGTATGGTTGGTTTGATTCTTTACATCCCAATCAACAATTTTTCAGTCAATGACTCATGTCAGGATGGATCCAGTACTAAGCAGAGGATAAGGTGTCTTGCTCAAGGACACAATGCAGTGCCTCCTGTGAGGCACGAACCCGAAACCCCTAAATCTCAAGTCAAGCACTATATCACTAATAGTCAGATATCTAGTGTTAATAGAAAGGATATCAGCAGACCAGCAGGTAGACTGGCTTCAGTCCTTAAAACAATTTTTCATCAATGTGTCATATCATATACTTGTAGCTAGTCTTACTCTGATTGCTCTGTTTTAAAACAGAGCCATTAGAGTGAGACTAGCTACAGAGCCATCAGAGTAAGACTAGCTACAAGTATATGATGACACATCAATGAAAAATTGTTTTAAGGACTGGAGCCAGTCTAACCAGCAGGTAAAGAGTTAAACTCCCATTTGGGACTAAATCCATCTAATATTGTTTTTGTAAGTGGCTATAATAGACAGGTCATGACCCAGATCAGATGGCTCCATTGGAGTAATCTGATCTGGGTGCATACTGTTTCAGTGTTCAGCTGAGACTGTTCTTTAAAACCTTTTGGCATATGAACTTTTAAAACGTCCACTTTAAAAAACTAAATTAGTGCCCTTTTTCCTTCTTCAAATTGTCTCCCTGTTATGCTTGCATGCCAGCATGTAGCATTAAAAAGAAATAGGCAGAGAACCTGATTCAATGGGCACCACTTCAAGGCCTACACAGGGGTAATTCTATCACAAGTTCATGAGTAAAAGTATCTCCTTCACTCAAAATTAATGAGAACATTTTTAATTCCAGTAGAGGATTTCATCTTTAAATGAACTGAAAGTTTATCATCTGTGAGATTTTCTGACATAGAATTGAAAAAATATGTAGGCAAGGATCTATCATGTTTACTGTTTGAAAAATATGTAGGCAAGGATCTATCATGTTTACTGTTTGAAAAATATGTAGGCAAGGATCTATCATATTTACTGTTAGGCAGAGATACATGCTCAAGTCCAAACTTACCATATTGACCAAGTTGTCAATCAACTCTCCTTTGATAGGATGTATCTCATTTAATCTGTCCAAGTTCTGTCTGAATGTCAATCTGTTCTCTGGGGTTTCATTCCAGTTTTGCTCACAAAGCTGTAAAAAACAACAACCTATTTAAAGTACACTGGAACGTCTTTAGAACATGGCCCCATATAGTGTAATGTTCAATATAGCGCTGTTCTAACATGGATCTATTTTTTTTATCTCTCTAAAATTCGACCTTCAGGGGACAAAAATTCCACTCCTCCGCTCGTAATTACAAGTGAAATCTAGAAAGGACGAGCAATTCTTCCCAAAGTACTCGTCCTGTAGGACAAGTGTACAGGACGAGTGTTTTCGAAAGAATTCCTCAAGGTATTCGTATTACATATTGCTGACTTATGTTCTTTATTGCATACGCTTTTAAAGTACATGTGCATGTGTTTGCAGGACGAGTTTTTAGTCACTCGTCTTGCAGGACAAGTGCAATATTAAAATATTTTTGTCCCCTGACCTTATTCAGGGTTCATACAGACTGGACAAAACAAAATTCCCTGACGGCATTCCAAATTTCCCTGACATAACCGTACAAGCTGGAGAAACTTGGTTTTATTCAAATCATTGTGTATAGCTACAGTGAACATGCAGCTCTGTTTTCATTTTAGAGTGATTATTTTGAATTATGTCAAGTTTTTATTCAAGCTTTTCAGCATGATTATAGTAAATAGCTAGGTTTTCAACATAGAAATTTACAGATTGTCAAATCACTAAAGCTGTTGTCTTCTTCAAAAAATTTTGATGTTGACCTCTAAACCTCCCCTACAGTCACCCATAATGCAACAAGTAAATGGAGGAAAGCAAAGCATTACTTGCAGGATGTGGAATATTGCATTGTAAAAGCCGCAATAGAAACTGTTTTTGAGAAAATTTCACTAAACCCTGAATACAAAAAATGTTGACAACAGACAATGCATGACGGATGACACACAACCAACATGTGCTCACTTTGAGAATCGTGCTTTGGCTGGTTAATACGAGGCTTAATGAGCCTAAACTGCTCACCTGACTCAGGCTGAGCTGTTGAAATCATGGTTTCAGAGAATAATTTTGATTAATATTTTCATGTGTCTATGGGAGCAAATGACACCCTTCCGGGTCATGAGGTGTGGCAGCAGCCAATTCATACCCCAGGGGTATGGTTGGCAGGATTTATGTAATGAATCACTATGCATTGTTACATGATTAAATATAGAAGCTGAATGATTCATGGTTTCACTCAGAAGATTTTTTTAATAACAAGTCTACAGTAGCTATTGACACTCAGGGCTTGGGCAATTTGGACTCCAGGGGAATGGTTAGCATGATTTATGAAGGGGACCACCAGACATTACTATATACTAAATATACATGCTGTGGCCCTCATGGCTACAGATGAGAAGATTTTTTAAGTTTTTTCCAATTATATGTCTATGAGAGCTATTGATCCACAGGGGAATGGCCAGTTTGCACCCAAGGGGCAAAATTTGAAGGATTTATGTATGGGACCACTAGACATTGCTACATACAGTCAAACTTTGGTCGCTCGAACTCGCCTGTCTCGAACACCAAAGATCGCTCGAACTCGTTCGTCGGTCCCGGCAATTTCCCTATACATTTAATGTTAAAATACACCCCAGACTCGAACAGCGATGGCTCGAACTCTGGAACTCAAAGCACGGTCCGCAGGGCGATTTTTCATGTAAAAACGCTATGATGGCTCGAACCAAATATTTCTTTACATGAATTAATCACACGCTTGATTTAAGTTCTTTATTATTTTCACAAGCGCTCTGTGACAATGATGATTTTATCCTTGGGTTACCTAACTGACGAGCGGCACGTGTGAAGCAATTAGCGGCAATTTATCATGTTACGCCCAGGTATGCTTTGCAAGCCTAGGTGCAACAAGAAAGTAATACAATTCAAAAGAGCTCAACTTAAATGAGCCCAAATGAGCTATAAATGATTTTTCCCAATTAAGACAGAGCTATCTGCTCCAAACAATGATTGAGTCACCTACTTGGTGTTTAATAATAAGACCATTCAAAGTGGTCAACAACAAATTATGAGCTAAGCAAAAGTTGACAATAATTATAATCAAAGCAATCCAAGTAGTAAAAATATAAACCCTTGATCAACTATATATATGTATGTAGTGAGCCACAGTGAGCACAAAAGTACTATCAGAGCAATATCTGAGCAGCTCAAACTGACCTATTCAAAACAACCTTAACAACCTTGTTAGGCCTAAATGAAATATATGTGTGGTTCCGGTTGCCGACCGTGCCTATTTAAAAACCTGCGACCCTAAACATTAAAATGGTGTTTCTGTAAAAAAAAAAAAAAAAAAAATGGAAAAAAAAAAAAAAAAAAAAAAAAAAAAAAAAAAAAATGGAAAAAATGACCGTTTTCCGTAGCTGGCCATGTGCTGTGATCAATCTATATGCCAATAGGGCTCATATAATCTATAAAAGTGGTCATTCAGGAAAAGAAGGGGTCTTCATTTAAACAGGTGATAAAACAGTCAAAATTTACATGGTTTTTTTCCCCGAGTTCAGATTGGTCACGAAAACTACTGACATTTGTAATTGGCCTTCAAAACAGCAACAAAGATCGAACTAATGTGAAATAAAGTAATTTTTAGATACATACCAACCTTATTCATCTTTTATTACGGATAAAAACACGAAAATAAATTGTTACTTTACGGAAAATAGATTGCAAATAAGCTGATAATCATATTTTCGTACCGCGCAAGATTCGTACCGCGCGATTTCGGCCCCAGTATATATCTTCTTTACTGGCATTGATCAGTGCTGGTAATTACGCCTAGGAGTGCTAATTTTGAAGTTTGGAGAATAAACAACAAACATTTTGTTGTGTTTGGAAGAAATGAGAGAGCCTTC
This sequence comes from Loripinus fragilis, assembly GCA_964019695.1. Taxonomy (NCBI): domain Eukaryota; kingdom Metazoa; phylum Mollusca; class Bivalvia; order Lucinida; family Lucinidae; genus Loripinus; species Loripinus fragilis. The sequence goes on from OZ026529.1 coordinate 6,088,157, forward strand.
ATCTCCTCTGTTGTATGGGTAGTGACAGCATTAGGAGAAATATTTCAAAGTGGGAATAGTAAGGGGAAAAACTTATTCTTCAGGTCATAACTATATATCTGGGGGCGTATTTCTAGTATCCAATGTGATAACCTGGTAATTTTCGAACTGTGGGCAGGTTTAAGTACGTGTCTTTTTCAATAGACACAGCACCACAATGAACCCTATGGAAGAGAAGGAAAGAAGACCAATACCCAAAATGCAGGCCTCAAGAGATGTCCACTCAAACTCATCAAGCATTTTGCTAAACACTACTTGCATTTCGCCATCTGCAGGTCCAACGGGCAGCCGTCCTTAGAGCGTTGTCAATTTAATCAAAGTTTTAGAGTGTATGTGTTTTTTGGGGGGGGGAGCGCTGTGGCTCAGTGGTAGAGTGCTGGACTCAAGACCGAAGGGCGGCGGGTTCAAGCCTCACCGGCGCCACTGCGCTGTGGTCCTTGAGCAAGACACATTTATCCTAGCTTAGTACTGGTTCAACCCAGGAAGACCCGTCCCTATATATAACTGAAAGATCTGTATGTGGGTTTCAAATCAGTGCTGCATACTCAAGATTATAGGACGTACCAAAGTTAAACAAATGTTGTGCTTTGACAACAGCAGAATCCAGGGCAAAATCAATCCTTGTGGCTTCAGCCGCTGTACATTCCAAGGTGATGGCTCTGTGGTTGTTGATTCATTGTTTCTCATTGCTCCCGATGTTTGTGGGTTTTTGTGTTTGGTCCATGTTTTTGTAATGCAGTACTTAATGTCCTTTCTAGTTTTTTTTACTGTGGAAGAGAGAGCTGGTTGCTTTACTATAATTGTGTTCTTACTGTCTTGTAGCGGTACATGTAAGTATGTTATGTGTCTTCCCACGCAGTGCCGTGGGTTGGTCTATGGTCTGTGATTGTGGCATTTCCTCAGTTTCTTGGCCTTACACCCACTGTCTTGCTTTTTTGTGTTATACCAATGTATTTTATTGACTAAACATTTCCAAAGGTTGGGTTGTGTAAGGAATTATCAAAATGAAATTGGTTGTGATGCTTATTCCTAGTCACTCTCGTAGAGTGACATCTGGTTTCATTAAATTTCATTTGCCCATCAGCTTCCCTCTGTCCTAAGCTAGTGAGTTAAATGAGACAGTCCTGAAGTGAATATATTTTCCTATACAGAACCCAGTTATCTACGAACAGAAGACCGGTAGACATCCAAAATTGCGCCAATTGCCTTTCAAATGGGCCAATGGGGTGTTCTAGATTGAAAATAATGAGTATGAACACGAGATACCACAATCACAAACTGCAGACAAACCCGTGGCACCGTGAGGAAGAGCCACACAACAATCATGAGACACTGGGAACACAAAGCAAAGGAAACCAGCTCTGAACACTGCATCATGTGATGAGAAACACAGCACTACTGCATATAGAGGCATCACCATGTTTCATTATATGAAGTGAGTCAATTCTATCCATAATCCTTGGTAACATGCGTACAAGGTAGTTTTCTTTCATTTCTAATTTAGTGGACTCAAATGACTGGTTTCAGAAATGCACAGTTAAAACAAATTAACAAAACAAATATTTCTGACATAAAATATTAACTTATCTATGATATATCAAAATATGTTTATTGACTCCCTTGTACTACATGTATATTCAGTATCATATTTTAGGCCGTCATGTGATTTTAATGTTATATCTTAATTTAATGTTAGGGCCTACCTACCTACCCTAATTTTTTTTGGCAGCAAACAGGAACCACACATATATTTCATTTAGGCCTTATTTGAGCACAAAGACTACAAAAGTACAACACTATGACAAATACTGCAAGAGCAGTCAAAATCCTATAGAGGAATACAAGTATCAATACGCTGTCAAAGCAGCTAGCCGTTGGAATAACCAAAGCTAAATAAGTATTATACTGTGTTGTACAACAAATACCAGAGTGACAACACTACCGGAGCAATCACAAGGTTATATATATATATAGCAGGCTGTCACAGTGTGAGCAGCCACAAAGTTGTCTTGTAAACAAATGAGCTAGAGTGAGCCAGGTCTCCCAATCGCCTTATACAGGATTCATGAGAGGCCTAGCCACTAAATATATTTTTTCTTGTCTGTCAAATAGCCTTCTAAGACAATGAGCTGAAATGAGCTAGATCTCTAAGGCTCAGCCACTATATACTATGGTAAATACACTACAAAGCTCGGTAGACATGTTTCAGCCAACTCCTCACTCTGTAGGTAAATTACCAGTATAAATATATCTTCTTATCTGTCCAATAGCCTTTATAGCCTCCCAATTGGTCTTATTAAGACCTTTCGGTTCAGCAGTCATAAGCCAACTCCCCCAATGCACTCCTTTCAATGCTTTATATATGGGCAAGTTCATTTCAAGGGTTATTCCATTTAACAAACATCTGATTGGCTGATAATTAACTCTACTCTCTGCTGATTGGATAAAAAAAGTAATCATTGATTGGTCAACACCTGGCTTCTGATTGGATGAAAAAGGTAATCACTGATTGGACTAACAAGAGGTAATTTCAATCCTATTTTATGATCTAAGCTTGAACATTAATATATATATAAATACACCAAACAATTTGTGTGTCTAGATATGACAGAGAGCAAAACAAATGCTAGGGGAGAAAATATATATATATATAATGGGTGTACATAACAATCAGATCAAAGATTTGAGTAAGTTCTCACTTGTCACCACTGAGTAGGGCGGCCGAAAATGATTAAAGACAATTAATGAGATATTTTATTATCAAGAACTCGCGTGTCAAAATGAGTTAAACATGCCTGGCTGGATAAAGACAGGCATCAGATTGTGCGGCGGTAAAGTCTGATCCGCGTCTTTGTTGTAAACATCCTGGGGACTTTGTCATTTTTTCATGTTTTTTATTCGTTAACTTGCACATTGTGAATAAATAATAAGAAATGAACTTGTTATTTTCTTCTTTTATTGTTCTAAAGGAAACGATAAACAACCGAACATAAACTGTAGCGACACATAAACAGGAACATTCACCACAAGAAGACAAATGGTACAGCTTACTCGATAGCAAATGCATTGATCAGCCTGCGCATATGCGCATGCTGATAAATGTATTTACTTTAAACAGGTTCATATGCTAACACATGCGGCTTATCATTAGAACTCTAGCATGCAAAGGGTTATTGATCAGTGACAGGTTCACGTGGGCTTTGCAACTTTGGTCGAAAAAAAATCACGCGGTGTCCGTGATGACATAAAGTAAGAACCAACTTGAAAATTGTCTTGCTTGGTATCGCTCGAACACATGGATGGGTCGAACTCGAACCGACGGTCCCGACAAGTTCGAGCCATCGAAGTTCCACTATACAAAAAATTATAGCTGTATGCCTTGTAATTTCAGAAGATTAAATGTTTTTCCCCCATTACAACCCTATGTGAGTTATTGGTACACAGGGCGTGACCAGGGACTTCAGGGTTTTTTCTCAGCATTTTGGGAACATGACCCGACCCCTAGAATTGGGAATTTTCGCGTCGTTTTATACAAAATTGGGAAAAAACACACCCTATAATAAAAACAAAAATATCAAGTATTGTCAGATTCTTGGGCAAAGAGCTCACATATTTTACAACAATAGCCCCCCTTTGCTGCACTGTAGTACAACCAGTTGTATCTACGTTCATATTTTGATGACATAAACAGTCGCTGGTCTGGAACTAGACATGTATCTTGTGTGCTCTGGGACCCATCAGACGATTGATTGTCATCGCTGCTGTCATGATTTGAATGAGTGTCATCACACTGAGAAGGTACACCAGCGGATGTCGACAGACAATTTTTTGTGGAAGCAGACGATTCGGCAATTTCGGCCGATGCTTCTACTTTTTCGGTCTGTTTGGGGGTGATATTTGCAGAATTCTCTGATGCTAATGCTTGCTGACGAAAAAGCACATCTATTTTTTTTACTTGACTCCGTTTTTTTTAGTTTCTTTCTGTAATATTTCGTATTATGCGACATCACGAAAATATGTTACAAGCTTTTTCTTTTTTTTGTTATGAGAAAGGTGCCCCGTTTAATCTAAATCAATACGCCAGAGTAGGGTACCAGTAAAATAAACCATGTGTGTTTATTACAAACTCCCCGGCACCTTCTCGAATAAATTCTGCTGAATTGTCGCAAAGGGAGGTTACCGTTTGGGAGTTTGCAATATTTGGTTATTTCCCTTGTATCATTCGGACTGTTCGGACCTGCTCTTTCAACCACAAACATAAACATCGTAAAATGGCGATATTTGTTATTTTTTCTCCCGTTTTTTTTTTGTTCCTTGAATTGGGAATTTTCTTATTCAAATTGGGAAAAAAACTTACTTTTTGGCATTGGGAACACGACCGAATATCGGTCGTCAAAACGGGCCAAAAAAAACCCCTGGACTTGCTGTTGGTGAGCACTAGACATTGCTACATGCTACATATATATGGTTTTAGGAAAGAGCATTTTTTAAGTTTTTCCCATAATAGGTCTATAGAAGCTATAACTCCCAAGGGTGTGACCAGTTTCGACCACAAGGGCTTGGTTGGCTGGATTTATGTTGGGCATCACTTGACATTGTTACATACATGTACTAAATATAAAAGCTGTGGGCCTCATGGTTTCAGATAGGTGTTTCCCATTATAACTTAAGTCTATGTGACATTTACATTACCATCACCCATGGCAACCCCAGTTCCAGTCCAATCAACCACAAAACCTTATATCACCTTCCCCTACCTGATGATGCACTACATGCAATTCAATCACATTTGACCAACTGACATTAGAGATAAACTTCTTTGAAAATATGAACAAACAATGACAATGGAAGAAGAGATGGATGGATGAGGGATGCCAGACAATTCCTATAGTAATATTTCACTGCCTTCCGCTCAGCTGTGCTAAAAAGGCAGCTGAGGAGGTAAATGGCGTCATATCCTTCCATCTTCTTATGTTTAAAGCAATTTAGAAGGTATCAAAATGACTCAGCTTGTATCCAATATGTTGTTAGAAAACTGTTCTAGATATTTTCTGTTTCTCATCCTTTGATACAAGCTGGAAATTGTAAAATTCCCTGACATTTTAGGAAATGTTCATTTTCACTGACACACACTAAAATTCCCTGACAATTCACTAGTGACCTTGAAAAATTTTCCCTGACATTTCCCTGACACGTATGAACCCTGTTATTCCAGAAAAGAACAAGCAGATGGCAGGTGAGACACACAGTGTTCTCCAATGAAATGTTGGTTTTCAGGGCTAGAATTCACAAAGTTTGTCAAACTGCTTGTCAGAATAGCAAACAGGGAAGATCCTGATCAGGCTACTTCTTGGGTCAGCCCTGTTTGTTAAGGACGTTTTTTTAGGCATTCAGTGTTTGAAATTTTAGAACATTTTATGATGATTTACCATACTTTACCTTTCTTAGTCCTGTCCTGGCATTATATTCTTCTGGAAGATTACTATCTTCTATTTTTGGCCTCATTAATTTTGTAGTGTCTCCCCCACTCTCATACCATCTCTGAAACAAGAAATATAAGAACCAGCTAAAGAAATACAGTGTAGTCCTTTTATAACACACCTTGTTATTAGATTTGGATATAACAGTCATGTTGTGGCTCCACATTTCTTCCCTTGGTACAGCTTGCTGTATATATTTTATTGTGAAAAACACCAAAAAAATATGTGCAAATCTATATGCTTCTGTCATAGACATTTAATCGCAAGCTGTAAAATTATTACCTCCTTGCTGGTAGGGCTTCCACTAACGGTAGCCTTTCGTGTTTATGCAATTAACGTTTACAACAATGGCCTACAGTTTCAACACACTTAAACATGTGACGAGTTTCCTGGTTTATTAATAGCATATCCTAATGAAAAATAGTGTTTTTTTTTTTTCCAGATTCGAATGTAAATCTATTTGATAAAGTTTCTAACAATAATTAATAATTGCAATTAGAAGCTCAGCAGAACACAGTGACCAATGTCTTGTGATAAAAATTCCTGAATTTTATCTCACTGTGCTAGGAGCAATATTCATCAGATAAGTAAATGCACGTCTTTTTGGTGGACACGCATGTGAAAGCACATGGCTCCAAACTGTGGGTTTTTTTTTTTTTTTTTTTTTTTTTTTTTTTGCTTCCCATCGGCCTGTGTATTGATGTTAATTTTATTCTGGCCTATGTGACAACTGGCAGTTATGTCTCTGGCGTATTAACTCATTACACATTTGCAACTGTTTACAAGGGAAGAAACTGTCACTAAGAAAATGAGCCTGCACATGTTGCAGTCTGTTTGCAATTACTTGAAATGAGTTCTATAACAACAATTTCTAATGTTTGCACAAGGTACATTTTTCAAAGAATTCTTTTTGAGGAAATTTCGAAAAATATTTGCAATTTTACTAATCTGTGATAATGAAAAAAAATCAGTACGGTAATTGCGTGTAACCGGAATCGTTTCGATTTCTGGAATTCGTGTAAACGCTTAAATTTTTTTGTAAATGTGGTATGGAAAAGTTAATATATTTCCAACTAGTTGCAGTATTAGGGATTAGAAATGAACAATTTACATATGGGCCTCGATGCGGGAAAACCCGTCTTTGGGCATTTGCTAACAACAAAGGCGCAGACCAGCCTGCACATCCGGGCAGTCTGATCAGTGTCTTTGTTATTCACTTTTTGAAAAGTATCATATCTAAACTTGCTTCAAGCGAAATTTCAGTTTTCTAGCTAGTCTCTGTAGCTGAGGAGACTGCTTTCAGTCTTGCTTTGTCGGAAAATCCGAAGACAGATTTTCTTGCGTCACAGCCCATATTATACTCAGAATAAAAAGTTTAGTCAGTATTTATGTTTTCTCATAAAATCAACAATACTGGATATATCACTATCATATTGTATACATGAGTTGTATTATCGTAACTTTAAATGTATCCGTTTATTGTGTGAAAAATAATGCCTCTATTAGACTGTATCAACCAATTTTCAAAATGCACGATGTGCACATGCTGCGGTAAACTGACAGTTTTTTTCTCTCATATGCTGTTAGATATTGAAAGAGAACTGTTCCTTTTGCAATAATCCGGAGAAAATTCAGAGTCAGCAAGCTTAAGTCGCCGTCCAGGTTATCAACAAATCACAGAAATACGCGTTTTGGCTTCTTGACGCAGGTACACGTGTTGCTGAGGTGTCACGCAGTTTTGGACGTAATGAACAGACACATCTGCAAACACGTTTCTGACAGCCTGGCAGTAAAAAAGACAAGCCTCTGTCAGGGAGACCACGGATAACGACGCCACTTGAAGTTAGGGACAAAGTGACGTCAATATGACATAATCGCTTCATGGCTGCTTGAAAACTTCTTAACCACCTTAGACACGCAACAGATACGAGAATTTCTGTCTAAACTGCCAGAAATCATCTAAGGGGCGCTATATTGATTTTTGAAATTTGAATTTTGATATTGACCCCTTTGTGTAATTTTGATGAAAAAAGGGGTATATTTACAGAATGTTTTGTTGAAAATGTTCACATTTGTAAGATATTAAATGAATTTTATGATGAGTAAGGTTTTTGTCAATATTAAATCTGTTTTACCAAATCATTGCACAGAGTGTCTGTACTGACTAAACTTTTTCTTCTGAGTATATGTCAGAAATCTGGCTGGGAAGAGCTATATTCACCAGGAAGAGCTATAACCACCAGCAACTTCTATAGTTTAGCCCCAGTTTTGACAAATTCCCAGATAAATCCCAGTATTATCACTGATAGGGTCCGTATTTTCACACCTGTAAAAACCCTGAATGGATATTGACAATTTCTACCCCAATTTATTTAAATTCTGACAAATGATCTCAGAGAAAGTAGTATTTATAAGAGAAGCCAAACCTGCATGATTTGAGGGGATGACACTGACGGTTTGATGTGGACATATAACCACTATTTTTGAGTCCAAGACATCCCACTTATTTATTTTAGCCTTACCCTTTTAGCTTTGGCAGCTGATGGTGCATTTCTATCTCTGACCAATTGTATAATCTCATCTGCTGTGAGATTTACAATTTCATTTGAATAGGGTTCTTCACGAGATATCACTTCAGTCATAATAATAGAAAACCTGCAAGAGTGAATAAGGATTATATAAATAAGTTTGTGTGTGTTGATACTTTACTTACGAGTCAACATTTTTTTTAGTCATGTTAGGATGATGTCCTGTCTTCCTGGCTTGAACACATACTAAGCAAAAGATAAATTGCAAGGTTGCTCAAGTGCACAACACATTGCCTTCAAAGACCCCATCAATCTACAACTGAGCCACTCTGCTTCTCAAGGATACTTGAACAGAATCTATAATGAACGAGCCCCCAAAATGCTGCAGCATTTGTTACACCGTCCCAGTTAAACAGGTGGACAATTTTAGCAGTGATATTGTGTACAGTACAGATAAGAATCACTATGTTAAAGCAATTAAAGCTGTAACATTAATGCTAGGCAAAATTCTATCCAACGGGGCAAAAATATTCACTGTCACCATCTAAAGAATAAATATTTTATGTTTCTAATGTAAACACTCTGCTTGAAGCAATTTACGTGCAGTTACCTTTTTCGCCCCAAAATGGTGGATATTCAAATGTTTCCAAGATCCCTGCTATAAAGTTGTCAGCTAAAACTTCTATTATTTTAGTATTATTTTTTAGCTCTGGCAGCCATTTTGTTCAGCCATGTGGAACCGTTTGTGTAATTGTGGCGAGGGCAATATGAGGAACATTTTTGAAAAAAACAACAACAAAAAAACAGTTCTAATCTATATTTAAGTAAGTAATTTGATCAACACCTTAAGTATAGTATAATAAATAGAACAAGGCTATTTTCAGCAGTGCAAGCTGAATTAACTACTTGTTAATGAGAGTGGACAGATTCTTAATACCTTCACATGTCAGTGATTTTATTTGGCCATTTTTATTGCCTTATGCAGGAGTCATTCCCAATAAAAAAGATGGACTTTATTTTCCAAATTTCATGTATTTTAGCACTTATTTTCCCAATTTTCATTAAATATTTTCCCAAATGTTCAGGAAAAGTCCCAAATAAAATCACTGCATGTTACAAGTTTTACTTACGAATAAACATCACCAGCTGGTGTGCCTTTTCCAACATTATCTATATTAGTAGTACTGACTAACAGCTCTGGGGATGTCCAGAACAATGCTCTGAAATTAGACACAGCATAAAAGTACCAAGGTGAAAGAATAAAAACATTAACTGTAAATGCTCTAAAATTGTGAATCTATTCTCAAATAAAATGTTGGTTATCAGGGCTGTTTGTTATTGATAATGCTTTATGTCCCAGTCAACAATGTTGGGACAAAGTACCCTGTACAATTTTCCTTGGTTGAACAAGTATTAAGATTCGGATAAAGTGTCTTGCTAATTCCTCAAGGACACATCACAGTGACTCCAGTATGTCTCAAACTAGCAGCCCTTTGATACCCAGTGACAGTCTAACGCTCTACCAACTGAGCCACTGGGCTCCACTGCTATCAGGGCTGGAATTCATAAAATGCTTGTCAGAATGGCAAACAGGGAAGAATCTGCTCATGAAGTGAACAGGGTGGGGCATGCTCCAGCACACCCCTGAGAGACATCCTTGTCAGTGTTTTGAGAGTGTCTTATCATAAGGAATAACTTCATATATGGTTTAGGGATAAAGATCTGAACAGTTGACAAGATATTCAGCTTTTTATGAAGTAAACAGGTTGGGCAACCCCAAGCACGCCACTGGGGACTTCCCGGTCAGTGTTCCTGAACACTTGCCTGAATGGTTTCTGAGATATTGATAATTTTAAGAATTGGTTGAGACTTGACATGCAGCTGGGTCAGCAAATAGTTTACCTGCTGTGTACATAAAGAGAGCATTTCTGATCTAATCAATCTCTTACCTTAATGGATTTACTTCCTCCTCATCTTTACCAGGTAAATCTTTTCTAGTATGCTGATGCCTTATAGAAGGCAGTCCAAAGCCTACCAAGAGAAAACATGGACAAGAGATCAGTTCAGTGTAACCAAAAAACACCTCAAAATCAGGGAACAGATCAGGAAATTCCTATCCAGCTATGAAAACATGAGAAAAAAGTTAGTACAAAGCGTAAAACCTTGGATGAATACAGAAACTGATTTCTTCACTAGACACAGTCTGATATGCTTCCATATTGTATGCAATATAGGCAATCAAAGTACACACTCTCAGATGCAAGAAAATTTGCAGTTTCCATTGCAACAAAGATACCTTTGGTCAGATTAAAATTGGGCATCCTTTTCCGAAATGTTCATGTCCTTTTCTAGAGCTGGGGCAATCAAAGCTGTTTGATGATCTCTTGGTGCTTGATGGTCATCCATATTTGAGGCTTTAAAGTTTAAAATACCCATGTGAATGCATTTTCTAACATTATCTGTGAAGAATTTGTAAGTCATAATAATTTTCCCCTATCATATTGAAGCCAATCATGGTATTTCTGCTCTCATTTTGGGCCATAACTTTTACTTGTTTCATTTGCTAGCTTTTTCTTTGACAATATAAAGCAAAAAAAATTGCAGTGGATAGGGATCTCATTTTGCCTATATTGGCGGCCCCCTGATTAGCCCTAGCAGCAGGCTGCTCAGATAAAGGGATGGGCACTCTGTTTTGGGGCCTAGAAAAAAATAAGTTTTGTTTCATGTGAGGAGATTTATTGGCATCTCACCACTACTAAGGTCAAACTATAACAGGATTTAACTGACAAATCAATAGGCGCATGAAACATCTTGACGATACGGTATTTACACAGTAAAATTTTACAAAGTAGTCTGACACTCCCCTAACCAACATAAAGCGTTAGTTAGCAATGAATTTGTGTTTTTACACCCATTTGAAATCCACTTACCAGCAATTTTACAAGTCCATCTATTGTCAACCAGGCAATTTGTTGATTTCAGCCTACCATGAGATTCTAGGGCAGATCTATGCAAGTAATCCATACCACGGCAAATGTCTTTTAATAAGGAGTACTTGAAATCCCAGCCCAGCCTCACTGTATCATTGGCTAAAAGATCTTCCAAACTTCCCTGTAAAAGATTGAAAATAACTCCAGGTTCAATGAAGACAACCACCTCACTCTCCAACCTTACAGCGTCATATTGGTAGGGTGTACATCAGCCAGCTAAGTTTTTTGTTTTTTTTAAATTAATATGACCACATCCTGAAAAAGTTGATTTATGGCCTTTACCCCAACCATGGCACCACTAAGGTCACCCAGTTGATCTGACCCAGGCCTTTAAACTAAACTACTGTTATAAGACGTTTTTCTTTTTCTTTTTAATATCAATTTGTTTTTCTGTAAAAATAATTCGTAAAAACGATAAAACAACCTTTATCTGTTGCTCTGCCAGACTACTGCCATTCTACTATGTCACTTGAGCCGAACGCCTCAGGTGAGCTAAAAAAAACACACACACACATACATTTTGAAGCTAAAGTCGTCCAGGAATGTATTTCCCAAATTCAGTAGCCATTTATCCAGAATAATTTGCAGAATGTAGGAAAATCTTTACTTCTGTTATAATAATAATGATACCTTACCTTAGGACATATTTCTGTTAAAATACAAACATTGGGCCACTCTAAACAGGCTCCTACAAAAACTACTAAGTTGTTGTGTCTCAACTCTTTCAAGTGAACAACCTCAAGACGTAGACCTTCATCATTCACATCCAACGTATCACAGCTGTATTTCTGAAATCAGAATACAGAATAACTCTAAAAACTGTTACAGGGGCATCATAGATGGAGATAAAAACAAAAATTTGGGTGTAAAAATATTTTCTTAATCATCAGTTTACATATGACGGCCGGAAACCTGACAAAGACTGATCACAATTTGGCTCAGGTGAGCTAAAAATTCATTCAAGTCAAATTTGCTCCAAAGCCCTTATATAGGCTGAAACGAAACTAGTAATTAATGGTTCTTGAGAAATCTAGCAATTTCAAGGCCAACATTAAAATAATGTTGGTTTGCTATTTACCGACCAACCCAATTTTTTTGTGCGACCAGATTATTATTTTTTTTCCTTTCAAAAAAAAAAAAAGGGACCCCCCCACCTTGACATGTACTGGTATTAATTTATAGGTCCAGATTTTAGTCCTAACTTTACCTAGTCCCATGTTTTTAGTTTGTGTTGCATCATTATAGCACATGCGCGATCCGTATCAGCTTCTGTGTGTCAGATTCACCAGACTTTTAAAAACGATCTCAGCATCATCTGTTGTGCCATGTTTTAAAATCTTGGGACAATAATAATAATAACAACCGAGTATGACAATGCGATTGCGATGGATGCAGTATCTAATTCCCCAACAGTTGCGTCCCCTAGTTGTCTAGCCGTCTTTCTTCCCAAAAGATATTCAAGGAGGCACAGATGTCGGGGAGTTTGATGCAATACATGAGTTGCGATTGGGACGTTATTGATAAAACTAGTTATAATTAGCCATAGGAAATCTGTGATACGTTTAGAAAATACAATTCACTGTTGAGGAAACTTACGGGAGATTTCTTGTGTGTTTTTGTTTTGTTTTTTTTTGTTTTTTGGGGGGGGGGGGATTGCGTCATCGAGGGTGTACTGATCTTTTTGGGTCATTTTGATTGAAAAAGTGTCAAAATGCAGGATTTTGTGCGTCAGGGAAAACCCTGCATATAGCAGTAACTTTGTGCTCTTGATTTTGACATTTCTGGCAGCAGGGCCTGGAAAAGAATGATGGAATTGTTAGCATGTTTTGACTAAATAGTTTTAAAATACCAAGGACAGAAAGATGCACAGGAATTATGCAAATCATCAACTTGATCTTTTTCTGCTTTGAAAAAAACACACAAAAAAAAAACAAGAAATGTCACAAACACGTGACAAATGCCCCCAAAGGAATTGGTCTAGCATAAGACATATTTGAGGAAAGTTAGCTGTAATATAGGAGATATGCTCCAGACAGGAAAAAACCTAGAAATGAGGCCAGAAGTCAATGTCAAGGTCAAAGTGACCCAAAATGGTATGAACCACTCTGCCATCCCAAGAGGAATCAACACCCAAAATTTGGGATTCCTCCATCAAATAATATAAGAGATATGCACCAGACTCAATGCAGTTTCTAAAAACTAGGTCAGAGGTCAAGTTCAAAGTCACAGTGACCCAATTCTGGTACACGGCACTTCGTCATCCCAAGATGCATCCACATACCAAATTTGAAATTCCTACCTAAATAATATTTCAGATATGTTCCAGACACGATTATTCTAAAAACTAGGTTAGGTCAAGGGCACAGTGACCCGAAAATGGAAAACAATACTCCGCCATCCCAAGATGCATCCACACACCAAATTTGGAATTCCTACCTCAAAGAATATAAGAGATATGCTCCGAACACAATAATTCTTAAAACTAGGTCAAGGTCACAGTGACCCAAAAATGGTACGTGACACTTTGTCATCCCAAGATGCATTTACACATCAAATTTGAAATTCCTATCTCTGATATGCACCAGACTCAATGCAGTTTCTAGAAACTACGTCAGAGGTCAAGTTCAAGGTCACAGTGACCCAATTATGGTACACAACACTTCATCATCACAAGATGCATTCACATACCTAATTTGAGATTCCTACCTCAAATAATATAAGAGATATGCTCTGTGCACGATTATTCTAAAAACTAGGTCAGAGGTCAAGGTCACAGTGACCCAAAAATGGTACGCAACACTCGGCCATCCCAAGATGTATCCACACACCAAATTTGGAATTCCTACCTCAAAGAATATAGGAGATAGGCTCAGGCCGCAATAATTCTTAAAACTAGGTCAGAGATCAAGGTCACAGTGACCCGAAAATGATATGTGACACTCTGTCATCCCAAGATACATTTACACACCAAATCTGAAATTCCTATCTCTAAGAATATAGGAGATATGCACCAGACTCATTGCAGTTTCTAGAAACTAGGTCAGGTCAAGTTCAAGGTCACAGTGACCCAATTATGGTACGGGACACTTCGTCATTTCAAGATGCATCCACACACCAAATTTGAGATTTCTGCCTCAAATAATATAAGAGATATGCTCCGGACATGATTATTCCAAAAACTAGGTCAGAGGTCGAGATCAAGGTCACAGTGAGCCGAAAATGGTACCCGAACCTCCACAATCCCAAGATGTATCCACATACCAAATTTGGAATTCCTACCTCAAAGAATGTAGGAGATAGGCTCCGGACACAATAATTTTTAAAACTAGGTCAGAGGTCAAGGTCAAAGTGACCTGAAAATGGAATGTGACACTCTGTCATCCTAAGATGCATTTACACACCAAATTTGGAATTCCTATCTAAAAGAATATAGGAGATATGCACCAGACTCAATGCAGTTTCTAGAAATTAGGTCAGAGGTCAAGTTCAAGGTCACAGTGACCCAATTATGGTACGCGACTCTTAGTCATCCCAAGATGCACCCACACACCAAACTCAAATAATATAAGAGATATGCTCCAGACACAATTATTCTAAAAACTAGCTCAGAGGTCAAGGTCACAGTGACCCGAAAATGGTACGCGACACTCCGCCATCCCAAGATGTATCAACATACCAAATTTTGAATCCCTACCTCAAAGAATCTAGGAGATCTGCACCGGACACAAAGCGGGACGGACTGACGGACAGTGCAATTACTATATGCCTCCCAAAGTTCCTTTGGGGGCATAAAAAAAAAAAAAAAAGCAGACCGACTGAAACACTTTTACAAGAAAAAAAAAGCCGACTGAAACACCTCAAATTCTTTTGGTCGGTAAACAGCAGTACAACAGTTTCTTAAGGTTAGCCTTAGATTTGCAAGTAATGTTTTTTAAACAAGGAAACTGAGAAAACTATGAGAGGGAAATATACAGGTAAGCTATTTTTTTCATGTGAAATTTCAAAAACCCTAACATGCACTTGCAGTATGATAATCATTGGTTACATAATAACAATAAAGGATAATTAGGATGAACAGACAAGCAGAAAGAAATAGTGGCCTGCCTTTTACCTGAGCAAAGCATCTCTGGCTCTTCCAGGAAATGTAGTTTTTCTTAGTCATTATTTCTTCACCAGCAGTAGAAACCATACTAACAGCTCCAACACCAGTCTGCACCTCTTCATCCCAACTACAACGCCAGTCTAGATTACTTAAGGCTGCCTTCAGAGCTTGCCTAGGAAATAGAAAACACTTGCTCAACACATATTGTTTCTATATGGTGCTCTCAAAGTATTGAATAAACTGATATTCTAAGTGAAATACTTGACACAGGCTTTCAAGTGCCCATCAACAAAATTTGGAAAAAGTAGTGAAAAAGTAGGAATTATCGGTGTAAAAAAGTAGGGATAGTAGGGCTTTTCCGAATATAAAATTCATTACAACGAGCTGTTTGAAATAAGTAATTTCAGATCAAAAGAGGAGGATAATACCTGCAACAATAGTACTAGCCAAACAGAGTGATTTTTTAGGCCTTACATTAAAAATTGAGGTGTTAAGAGGCGCACTCCCTGAATGAACATAGAAGTCTATTTATAATATCCGAGCGAGCGAAGCGATTGAGGCAAAATTTCTGGATTTTTACGCGTAAATGACATTTTACAGTGAAAAAGTAGGGACAGTAGGGCATTTTCATGAAAAAGTAGGGAAAAGTATGAGCAGATTAAAAAAGTAGGGAAAAGTAGGAAAAATAGGGCCCACTTGAAAGCCTGTTGACATGAAAAAAAAAAATTGTCGTGCTGTATTTATATGTTTTTTATGTAATAAAACTAGCGCTGATGCATTGCGTTTATTTTCATGAAGTTTAGGCCTAAAATAAAATTGAGTTTTTCAGGAAATCCAACTGAACCTAATTTTTGCCCCCCCCCCCCCCCCCACCCCCATATTTTTTTTAAAGCATTTTGAGGAGTTTTCCAAGGGATTTACCAGTTCAGACATAGAGTTTCCCCATCTTCCCCATGAAAAACTTTTAACAAAATAAAAATATTTCCCTACCTTACCTACCATACCTATTCTAAAATTTCATTTAACCTGAAACACACATATATGTTTTTGGGCATTACATATTATCTAATAATCTTTGAAAGAAAACGTGATGGACATCTGCATGGTTACATTGGTAACTTATGATCAGTGTCTAAAAATGTGTCTTAATTCCCCCCTCATTATAAGCTCTCACCGTTTCAAGAACCATCTTAGGAATAACACTGTTCCAAGGACAATTATTATAACTGCAATTATTGGAACAACTATGATGACAATCAGCACCGTAGAACAATCACCACCTACATATCCACTGTCACATGTACAAACATCAGGAGAGGTACAACGGCCGTTCTGACAAGGGGTGCTGAAAAGAAAAGATTTCTTTTTTATCTGCATGCCATAGTCTATCGTTTTAGTACAATGATCCTATAAATAAACACACACACACACCAATGCTTTTTCTGTTGAGATATCTCTTAGAAAATATTTTATCACCCTCTATAGTTTCTACTTCTTTTATCAGTTTAATATGCATGATTCAAATACGGTCAGTCTGATTACTGCAGGATATCGCAGGATCCCTAAAATACTATAAATTATATCATTGTAATTTGTAAAAAGCTCAATATATTTAATTTGGAGACAAGCTGTTTTTTAATATGATTATCAAATTAGAATAACACTCATCTAAAGATAGTGTGGCACTCATCTAAAGATAGTGTGGGGGACTATAATATTGTCAAGACTACAGTATCAATCCATTTATTGCATGGCCATTCTAACAAATAAAAAAATAATAACAAGTGAAGATATTTACTTTAATTATTATAAAATGACTATAGATCTATCATGCCGTGACTTTGTTACCTGCGCATCCTGCTTCTTTTGTGCATAATTTTTTTTATTTCAGCGAGTCCCAGGATGCAATAGTATTGCAGACTTGTCATCAAAAATAGTGTTCTGGACTCCTAAGTTTGCAGTTGGACTCATTGATATATATGGGAAACAGCGAGTCCCAGGACCCATAAGCCCAAAATTGTAAATGAATCACTGTCATGAAATAACACATATGAAGGCATCCTGTGGTATCCTGCGGTAATCAGACCCACCCTTCAAAATATATCAGACTTAAATACAGTCAAACCTCGATTATTTGAAGTTCCAGGGACCACAGGAATCCTTTCAATAAAATGGTAGTTCGAATGATCGAAATCAGTAGTTTTCGGAAAATCTCGGATACTTTCATAAAATGTTGTTGTTTTTTTGCCAGATTTTGCAACTTCAAGCTATGTAACATACCAAAAGTATAGCCACTTATTCCAGTAAAATGTATGGATACATTTTACTGGAATAAGTGGCTAGATTTTTGGTATACCCCTCCCCTTAAAAAAATTAGGAAGAATTAGCAATTTAATTTATCATGGGCTTAATATTAATACTGTTGTAGTACTACTTTACCTGCAGATGGCATTTTCACACAGTGTGCCTGTCCATCCTGCATCACAGATACATATTCTAGGTACATCACATCTTCCATTCTTACACTGACAGATCATGTTTTCACAGGCATCACCAAAGAAACCATCATGGCACCTGAAACAAAAACAAGCTTTTTTGCTAACATAGAAGAACTAACATGAGATTATTCTATTTTATTAACCTTTTATACACTAACGGATTTTCCCTTCTGGTTTGATGTAATAAAGAGTTAATCCATTGTACATATCCAGGGGTCACAGGCTATAATTTCCTAATAAAACTGTTTTGCTTTCTCTGAAGATTGTTTTTGCCTTTGCAAACTGTAGATCCTGATGAAATGCTGCATTATGCAGCATTTCATCTGGATCTTCACTGTTTGCCAAAATTCATATTTAGGAGTCACTAGCATACACTAGTAAAGTGCGAACAAAATGTTAAGATATGAGGCTTTCATCTTTTTCAACCAGTTTAATAAGTCCAGTTAATAACTTAAAGCTGCATAATCTGTAACTTTTGATCTTCTAATTTTAGAAATAAAGTTTCTATTTTTCAAGAATACAGTAAAAATACTCAAATTCAGGTAAACATTTTACCATTTTCGTAAATCTTAACAAATTATCACTATCAGAACAACAGCATTTATTGTCAAAATCAACTGTCTAGAATTATTGGAGGGGGCAAATAATTACAAACAAGAGAAAAACGCCTGATAATTCACTCTCCCGTGCAGTTTTCAGCTGCACTGAACATGTTTATTGTGAAAACATAGCTTAATTATATTTTTACAAATGATTTAAAAAGAAAAGAAAAATTTTCAAAAAATATTCATAGTTACAGACCTAGTCTCTTTAATATGTATAGATTTATCTTAATTTTAAGTTCATATTTATATAATATATGAATTCATGCAGATTTTGCTTGACGTCTATGATTAAGCTTTATGCCAATAGTTATGTACACTCAGTATGCAAAGAGTAAACTGGTAGAGACACATCAATGGAATACTTACAAGCATTGCCCCATGCTAACACAATCTCCATTTTGGTATTTGGATATATTATAAATATCGATTGTATTTCCTCCACAGCCTTGTTCACAATAGTAAGCAGCTACTGTGTTTTCTTCCAGCTCTATCTTCAGACTTATTGGACCGGTAGACGGTGGAATAGGCGATATTTGTTGGTATTTGTCAAACATCCCATCAGATGTGTTATACCTGTAAAGAAACTATAGCTATATTAATGTATACAGAAAAATCAATTAACCTACCCATGAGATAGTCATAATCAGGGGGTGTGGAAATACCATGTCCAACTTGTCCTAATGGTCCCAGTTAATTCAGTAAAAGTTAAAAATATAAATTTTAAATTGATCAAAAGTAGCAGGGGGAACTCTTGATGATGATGATGCTCACTGCATAGGCAGGGGTGTGGAAATGGTAAAATTTTCTTCTTGTCCAGGGACAAGTAAAAAGCCAAAATGTACTTGTCCATAGAAAATTTTACTTGTCCGAAAGAACAAATAGCTTATACCTTACAGTTTTTAAACAATTTATTCATTCTAAAACAGTATGAAACCAGATATATATCAACTCTTGTTAACAGTATGGATCCTGATCAGCTGGCTTCTCTTGTAAACATTGTAGATCCAGATCAGCTGGCTTCTGAAGAAGCCAGCTGATCAGGATCCACACTGTTTTCAATGCAAGATATTAATCAAAATATGAAATACAGAACTGTATTAACTTAATATATTTGTACTTGTCAAAGGACAAGTAAATAGAAATTTTCAACTTGTCCTGAATCAATGGGACCAGGTCGGACAAGTCTGGCATGGTATTTCCACAGCCCTGGCATAGGCATATAAAAGTAAATGCATAGAGCGACATAGATGTGTGATGATGTCGGTGGTTAGCTTTATGTGCTACGGTAAAGTAGTATATATAATAAAGCAATCCATGGACTATAAAAAAATACACACCGTGTATTAGATAAAATGCATTTCAGCTTTAAAAAATATATAGGTATTCTTAGGAGTTAGGGTTGTCCCCAGAGTGTCTTTTCATCTGTAAATGATAAAATAGTGTAGAGGGAACAGGAAATCAAACTGTGAAACACATTGCAGCATAATTATTAATCCTTAAAGGCCAAGAAAAAATGTATCTGAACAGGGTTGCCACTCAATATCGTTTTCAAAATTCCCTGACTTTTCACTGACTTTCGACCGTTTTCCAGACTGTTTTGTAAGGTCAATTTTAGCCATTTTCATCCATCGACAATTAGAAAATTTTGTACAAATATTTATGCGTTCTGATTTAATCTTTAAAGAAAATCTCAAACCATAAATATTAGAAAAGGAATGTTTCTGAACATAAATTGCTTGCTTGCAATTTATGTTAGGAAACATTCATTCTCTAATATTGCTTGAAATTTATGGAAAACCAGAAGCCAGTTAACTAGCTTTTTTTTTTTTTAATTTTTGAAATTCCCTGACTTTTCCATGACTTTTTTCATTTTTTCTAAATTTCCCTGACTGAAAATGAAATTTCCTGACTTTTCCCTGACCTTGAACATTTTTCATTTTCCAGAACTTTTTCCCTGACCGTGGCAACCCTGTCTGAAAATGTTGTCTGCTGAAAGCGTCTGCTGTAAATAGTTGCCTAACAATAGTGACAAATTAAGTATAAAAGCAAGCAGCGTGGACCCAGAACAGACTCCAGTCTGATCTGGATCCACACTGTTTGCAATAGAGGCTTCTTAAACATTTCAACAGACAAGAAAAGCAGATGACTTTTGTTGCAATTGACGCATTAAGGGTTAAGAGAACCAAATGATGAAATAACTTAATTTAAGAATTAAAACTTCATGATGTAATGAAGACAGTGGGCGGAGCTAAAATTCCATGATTTTCCACGTTTTCCATGATTTCCAGAGCTTGTGGGAACCCTGTTATAAGGGAGTTAAATGCTGCATAACGGTAATAAAAATAGCTATAGTAAGGGAGATAATGCGCTTTTTTATACATGCTAAAAGTTGTTCGCAAATGCTCAATACTTTTGAAAAATAACAAAAACAAAAAAAAGAAATGTGATTTTTTATAAGGATAATGATTAGTTTTAAATGCTGTTTTGGTGAGCTACATTAAACTCCAAGTTCACTCTGTGATTTAACAATGGATTTAAAATATGCAAATTTCACAACAATAAATCACTTAATTTAGATTGATTTCCCTGCCTACCGACCCTAAATTTTGTTGG
The DNA here is from genome assembly GCA_964019695.1 of Loripinus fragilis. Classification (NCBI taxonomy): domain Eukaryota; kingdom Metazoa; phylum Mollusca; class Bivalvia; order Lucinida; family Lucinidae; genus Loripinus; species Loripinus fragilis. The sequence goes on from OZ026529.1 coordinate 6,109,012, forward strand.
TATGCAACAGGAACCACACATATATTTCATTTAGGCCTAAGGGAAGACATCGGCAAGTGTAAATTTTGTCGTGCCTGATCTAGATCAAAACTGTTTGACACTGTGATGGTATTCCAGAAAGATTTTTTTTTCTTCTTAATTTGATTTTGATTAAAAAACACAAAAAAAACAGCAGACTATAAAAAAGCGTAAAACATTACCCAGGAGTAAAGAGTTAATTCTAACCCTTAAAGCGCCAAGAAAAAACGCATCTGAAAAATGACGTCTGCTGAAGTCATCTGCTGCAAATAATTGCCTAACATTACTGACAAATTTAAGTATAGAAGCAAACACGGTGGACCCAGATCAGACTGCTCCTATGAGCAGTCTGATCTGGGTCCACACTGTTTGTCATAGAGGCTTCTTAAATATTTCAGCAGACAAGAAAAGCAGACGACTTTTGTTACGATTGGCGCTTTTTTAACACTTCAACTTACTTTCTCTTGTTGAGCCATGTGGTATTAGCAATAGTATAAGGATTTACTGCTGCAGTGTAGTGAGGAATCATAGATGTCATAAGTGGCCATTGAACTTCTGATGTGTATTCCATTTGGTCTATAGCATCTTCATCCTCCATATCAAAGTAACGAGCAATAATGGCTGACTGAAAATAGAACAAGTTAATTCAAGCATGGTGACATTAACAATACAAACAACTAGATAAGAAGAGATCAAACCTCTGAGTTGGCATTTTATTGCAAACTTAATCAATATTTAATTGACTTAAACTAAAAAAAGTCCTAACAATTCAAAAATCTTAAAGATGAATACAAAATAAGCCAATGGAAGCAGATGTTAAATAAACTCTCCGATTGCACAGCAAACTGTACAGAATTTTTTCAACTTCAACTATCTCCAACAGAAGGATCAATTGTTATGGGCCAGCACTCTCACCTTACATATATCTACACAAAGTAGATTTCGCATAGCTTCTAGAATATAATCAATCTCTGACAACTGCCTCAGAGAGTTGACTCTTTGAAACAGTGGTAAGAGCATTGGTCTTGAACCGAGGCGACCCAGGATAGATTCCCAGTGAAGGCACGGGAATATTTTCAGCTATGCTTTATGCTTGTTAGGGCTATTATGTCGTAAGATGGGGGTTCATCCAGGATTGCACTTTATTTTGCCTTAAAAAAGCTTTCCGTCATCATAAATGATGACTTCTTTGAAGAGGGGGAGTGCTATGGGCCAGCACTCTCATCATACCAGTGATTTTATTTGGGATTTTAGGAGACTACCCTTTCCTTCACATTTGGGAAAATATTTTATTAAAATTGGGAAAATAAGTGCTAAAATACATGAAATTGGGAAAATAAAGTAAGTAAGGGTGCAAAGGCCATTCTTGGATTGGGAATGACTAGTGTTGTAACGATGATCAGGTAGAATCCAAAGATGGTCGGTAGTGGTCTGGGTCGGCGACTATCGATTATGAGGTTCATAAATGTTCGGGCGTTTCCATTTATGGATACTGTTTTGAACTGCATATGAGTAATTTCCTGCTAAAATATAGAACAAGAATCTGCTTTCTTCCGCGAAATTGACTACATTTTTCAATACAGAAGTCCTCGAGTGTGCCGCCATTGTTGTTGTTTTGTTACAAGGGAAATCACTGAGTATATCCGCATCTAGGTATTGGAAAAATTTCTGTAACAAACGCATTTTACGGGACAGTTAATTTGATGCAAGGAAAAGGATTTTCAGCTGATTTTTTCCCATTTTTGGTGAGGAAAGAAAAAGGGTCGTTACTTGTTTAAATGGTCCTTACTGGATACGAAAACATTACTCTTTTTTAGACCTAGTATAATGAAATAACACAAACAATTAGTCAATTACCATATTATACATGTACAGTTACATTATCTGGGCACATGTCTGTTGTGTCCGCTAAGGCGCTAACAACTGGCACATCAGCCATAGTTTGCCACTGATGTTGCAACTTTTAAACTTGTTCTCCAGAGGCATAAAAGATAAATATCAAACAGCTGATATAATATCAGGGTTCCCACAGAAATTCAAAAACACAATTCCATGATTTTTCCATGATTTTCCATGTTCAACAATGTAATTTCCATGACTATTTAATGCATGGCCTCCAACCTCAGCAGTTTAAGCGACATCTTCATTTCTTCACCACGCTGAGCATAAATGCAGAATGCAGCAACAGTGATGTATTTAAATAAGCACATTTGTAGACCATGCATGCATTTTGAAATAATTAAAACTTGAAACCACCAGTAGCCAGAAAACTAGCTGTCAGACGCACAAGATTTGTGTGTCTGACAGCTAGTTTTCTGTCTACAGGTGGTTTCGACAAATGATTTCACAAAATTCCATGATTTTTCCATGATTATTTAGGTTTTTGCAAACTCCATGATTTTTCCATGCATGGAACTTTTTTCGTGATTTTCCAGGTTTTCCATAATTTCCAGAGCTTGTGGGAACCCTGTAATATAGCTAGCTGAATCAGGAGATGGGAACATTAAAAGGCAGGGCTCTCACACCCCTTTTTGGGAATGGATCTGCAGGGTTGCCACTCAATATCAATTTCAAAATTCCCTGACTTTTCACTGACTTTTACCTGACTTTCAACCGTTTTCCAGACCCTTTTGGAAGGCCAATTTTAGCCATTTTCATCCATCGACTACTCAAAGATTTTGCATAAATATTTGAACTTGCTGATTTAATCTTTAAAGAAAAATTTTAAACCATAAATATTAGAAAAGGAATGTTTCTGAATATAAAATGCTTGCAATTTATGTTCAGAAACATTCCTTTTCTAATATTGCTTGCAAATTATGGAAACTAAAATTTCCAGAATCCTGTTAACTAGCATCTTTTTAGGAAAATTTTGAAATTCCCTGACTTTTCCATGACTTTTTTCATTTTTTTTAAATTTCCCTGACTGAAAATGTAATTCCCTGACTTTTCCCTGACTTGGAAAATTTTTCATTTTCCAGAACTTTTTCCCTGACCGTGGCAACCCTGATCTGGGGCCTTCTGACTAAATTCTCTGGCCATTTGTCCTTTTGGAAGACTTATTCAAAGTTCTTGTTCTTTTTCAGTGGGCCAGGCAAGGGTTCAGCTTTATGATAGTGTGAATTTTCTTGTTTCTGTCTGGCCCGTTTACACACTGTCACTATCAGATTTCTGCATTATAATTTGCAAATAATGACAGCCATTTTCGTAAAATCGAAAGTAGATTAAGTCTTGCGCCGATTCTCTGAGGATGAGATCAGCTGAAATATCGGGATCCCGCACCCTAGAAGCAACTTCACCAGTGTATTTTCAGCTTTCCATGATGATTTTTTAAAATCCCATGAATTTTCCATGATAAAAGTTGATTTTTCATGATTAAACATGAAAAAAAATCAAGACTCCATGATCCCCCCCCCCCCCCAATAAAAAGCTTTTCCCATGATTTTTCCAGATCTGTGCGAACCCTGATTATACTGTTTGCTAGAGACATTTGAAAAGATAAATGGACTAGCAGCTAGCAGATGATGCAACAGACATTTAGTTGCAACCTAAGAGTTAAAAACTTACACTTGAAATTTGAGCTCCTAGTACAGGGTCCCATGGGTCTACAACACAGATGAAGCCGAAGTATCCTGGTCTGTTACCGTTTTCATCAAGCTGTATATCACCGGTCAATCCACTGATTTGGACCTACAAGAATTTAAAGCATATTAACATAGAGAAATTTTCCAACCTTTATCAATGTAGGGTCGGAACACTAAACCAGGCATGAGGAAATACCATGCCAATTTTTTTTTCTATTTCATTCAAGACAAGTTAGAATAAGAAATTTCTGTTTTTTGGAAATCTGGCCAAAAGTTGACCAGGTTAGCTACTCCTCAACCCAAATCAGTATAGCTCATTTCATACCGAGTTTTCCCCGACACGTACCAATTAGCTTTGAGCCCTCTCAAATAGAAAAATATCTTGCCAATCAAAAAAACCTCCCAACAACGTGACTTGTATTTAAATAAGCATTGCAGATACCCAATGTTGACAAATGAAAATGTGCGAATTTTATGTCGTTTTTGGTTACACATTAGGAATTTCTATTGCTAGATTGACTTGATAGCTTGATGCCACATTACCAATGATGTTTTTGACGAGATTTTGAGTCATTCTTCAAATGATGAACTGTTTACATAAACACTGACTCAGTCAGTGACACCTGTGCTGTGATGTAGTCAAGTCAATACTGACGTCAGAATGTAAACAACCACAGGCTGCTGTTTGAAACACACAAAATTGGTTTTTGAGGTAGCAATAAACATACAAAGGGGCGCTAAGTGGCCCCTTACAACTAATCCTCACTTCGTATGCAATACATACAAATCGGTTTGCTTAAAAAACAGAATTTCTTTTGGTGTTTTTATACTGATCTCGAGCACATGACTCAAAACCTTATGCAGCCTTTCCCCGACCCCAATGATGCTTCAGACGAAATTTGATTTCAATAAGCTTGCTGGTCTCAGGGATATTCATGTTTTAAAGTATGAACAGATGGATAACGGCTTGAGTCCCATCCTATAAGCGCCTCTTGAGCCTTTGGCTCAGGTGAGCTAATAATCTGTTAGCATTTTGACTTTGATTAGCTAACCCTACCCTCATTTTTTTAAGTTCAGCTGCACCATAAAATAACCTGCTTTTGTTTTATGTAAATAACACTACATTTTTCAGGCATTATCCAAAACTAAATGAGCCGTGATATGAGATTTCCAACAATGTGGTATGTGCGACCAGCAAAGCTTCAGATCAGCCTGCGCATACGCGCAGTCTGATCAGAGCCTTTGCTAGTCTCTTGAATATTTTATGAATGTTAAGCTACTGAACATTATTTGGAGTTTCTAAGCTTAAAAAGGGGCTGCACAGGCTTGTCTGAGTCTACATTTGTCAAAATGCCATATTGTTGGAATCACATGTCGAGGCTCAAATTCTCTTTAAGGCCTAGTCTGTAGTGTAGATGAGCAGCTTCAGTATAAGCTATAACCTCGCTGCAAAGTGCAAAGTCTTTAAGACAATTTTTTTATGTGATAAGGCCAAGAAATTTTTTTTTGTGGTTCAGGTTACCCGACCTACCGGTAGTACCCTAAATTTTTTACCCCCCCCCCCCCCCACCCTAAACTTTTTTTTCCAAATTCTGAAATTGGAAGAGAATAGCAGTTCTGCTATTCTCTACCAACTTCAGAATTTGCAGAAAAAAATACTTATCAAAATGACCATCTGAAATAGAATCAAAATTTCTATGCATTCAGTGTTTGGTATTGGAAGTAAAAGGATTAAAACAAGGTTATTTCTTCAAAAAAAGACCCTTTTATATCAGCTTTGTCTTATTTTTGCAGGGTGTATCCTGAACCACGCATATATTTTTTTATTTGGCCTAAGGACCATTTATCTAAATATCTAGAGATATACTTACTTCTCTAACAGCTTGAGCAAGAGCTGGTCCAGTGATAGTCAACTGGTCAGTAATAAGTTTATCCATAGCTTTGGCAAACAGTAACACAGCATCATAACCTAGGCCAAACTCAGCTGTCACAACATTGAGAGTATGTTTTGGCACTGATCCTGAGTAATACATCATATCTTTCTTAATGTGGTATTCAAGAACCTGTTCCCATAGTGGTGTTCTAAGACCCGAGATGTAGTATGTTGATGCAAATCCCTGGCTTCCTTTGGACATCACAGAGCAAAGTGGATTCTATAAAATTGAAAAATGAAACACTAGTCAATTGAGGCATCTGACAGACATCACTCAGGCAAGATGAAAAATATCAAATCAAATCAAATCAATTCAAAAAGCATACATGAGAAATGAGAGCAATCAATGCCAAGTTCAAGCTCTTTTTCAAGAAACAAACAGTATTAGGAGTATTACAGTGCAGCACCTTTATAACTCATGAGTCATCATAACAGGAATTATAACATGGTCATATGCATGTTCTGGCCCAAAATATTTTTACCATGGAATTTCACAAAAGAATTATAATAGGAAAATGACCATAAAAGAATGGTCATTTCCTATAAACCCTTATAAAATTGCCTGTTTAAAATGATTCACTAAAACATAGTACATTTATATGGACTCCGTATTATTGTGTTATAAAGGGACTGCACTGTCAGTGTTCTGCCAAGGCTGCAATTTCTGTGCCATTGACACATTATTTTGTAGTATGACGAAACTTACAATTGTCTTGTGGGTCATCTGCAGCATGCAAATTTCTGGCATCACAGCAGATATTTGCAGCTTGTGCGTCGAAATTGTCATCTTCAAAGAATAAACTGACATTTTCTTGCAATGAAACAAAATTTTTGAATGGTGCTTGGATTATGTTTAATCTCGCGAGAATTGAATGTGCACAACACAAGTCTCGTTTAACTCTCGTGTCAGACTGGTACCCTTATTATATTACCCGATAGATTTTATTCAGGGCAAGAAAAGAAACCCAGTCATGACCCTACACTTATGATCAAACAATGAAATACATAACCACAAAGCACATGTCTATTATTTTTTTGTCAACAAAGATGGGGAACAGCAGGAATAAACCTTGTGTGCAGACAATTCTAAAGTTCTTCTCCATGCAGCATATGAAGAATAAAATTAATTCAGATCATGACCTAAATCAGCCAACTGCAAATGATGATCAAAACACCAAGAAATAGGGCTTGCACGATCAATCAAAATATCAGTTAATCGGTCGATTAACAATAGAAAAACAATTATCAATATGAAAATTCTAAAATTGGTTACTTTCAATGGATGTTCTGTTCACATATTCAAATGAAATTAAAGTGTAATTGTCTCCAGTACTATTTTGTGAAGAGGGGAAGTGCCTTGTCGTAAACAGAAGGTGAATATAAATTGAAACGATAAAAACGTTGTATTCTACAGGTTGTTTGTTATTACTCAACAACTGTTTGTTAGAAAAATGCGCTTCTCTGGTTTAAAGTAGCACAAAATCATAAAATATTTGTGAGATAAACACTCTAGTATGCAAGTCTTTTTCTCTGCGGTAAATTCGGGTCTAGAAGCTTTCAATTTTACCAACGATTTACAGCGAGTCTTATTTTACACAAAGATGTTTGTGTCATGTATACTTGACTTTCTTTTGTATGACGTCACTGTCGTCACACAATGCGGCAACAACAATGGCCGATTGTGGGCTCAGTTGCCACCTTTGCCAATTAGCAAGTCAATTTACTACCAACAGTGTGGATAAAGGCTTTGTTTTTAGCAAAGGTGCCAACTTTTAATTGAAACTTACTGTCTTTTGAATTATATAACATGCACTACTAAGTGTTGGGTAGCAAAATGATGCAGAAATCAAAATCATTGACCATGCAAAAGTTGTCAAAACATTCTGAGACTTTCTTTCAAATATGAGCGATTACTAATCGTTTATAAATTGAAATTCAAGGACCGATTATCAATTTAATAACATTTTGGCTTTGATTAGCCAGCCGTACCAAGAATACAGATGGGCAGGGGTCTAAAATGCTTACAAGGTTGTTTTTTTATCTTGCCATTTTTATGAGCAATTTTTCACTAAGACAGTCCTAGGTCCTTCAGCATGGTTAATTCCTACTCCCTCTAAAAAGCCTAGAAAACCACTTCTATAGCTCCAACCTTCAGATATTCATATACAGGGTTCATAAGGCAAGTTTAAGTAAAATTCAAGGACTTTTCAAGGGCTTCTAAGACTTTTGTACAATTTTCAAGGACTAAGATTTTATGAAAAATACCGATTTGTGTTAAAATTCTACTTTAGAAATGCTAGACAGAGAAATGGAGAAATTAGTAATAGAAAATTAGCATGAAACTAATGTGCCTTTATTTGGTGCAGCATATACAGTTAGGCACATCCGTTTGAACGAGATATAGTATGTGAATCCGAATATAATATCTAATTCGAAATAACATATCTCAATCGAGATATAAACATATCTATTTCAATGTAAATATAATATCTCCTTCGAGATACATAACTCTATACATCCGATTATCTATACTTCATTTGAAATATTATATCTAAAACGGCATATAATTTTAGGAAATTTCATTTTGATTTAAACTTGCCTGATCTAGATATTATCATTAGATTTATACTATCTTCAGTCGTTTAGCCGCTAGACTATAAGAAGTCTATACATGGGTGTGAGGGCATCTGTCTCGAGGATCATCGTGAGGCATCACTCGGCTTGCCAAGCAATGACAAATTATTCGCAACATGTGGCATTTTGACAAGTGTAGACTCAGATGAGACCGTGTAGCCTCATGTTTAGCTTAGAAACTCCAAACATTGTTCAATCAGTAGCCTTAGAGTCATTGAATATTCAAGCGACTAGCAAAGGCTTTGATCGGACCGCACGTATGCGCAGGCTGGTCTGAGCCTTTTGCTGGTCGCACATTACGTTTCCTCATTGTTGGAAATCTCATGAACATTGCGGCTCATTTTAAGACGGATGTTTTTCTTCTCACCACTAAACACTTCATTTTTAATGAAAAAAAAAAACACGTTAAAAAGCTTACAGAAAATTCTGAATACGCTGAGATGCGACATCATAATTATGTGTGGCATGGTGACGTCATTTTTTACAATAAAATGACGTTACAGATCACGTGCGGCTGGCGTGCGGCTGTTCGTTTTTTTTTAATCTTTCTGCACGGGTTGGCATGGCTGGTACTGGGTAGGCTTATAATATCACTATATATGAGGGTGGGATAGAAAAATTTGTCCCGAGGAGTGCATGTTCCTTCGGATACTCATCTGTAACTTGTATCAATGTTCAATTTATTCCATAAATAGCAAGAGCATCTGTTTTCATCAGTATTCTTATACCCTAATTCGCGAGAGGTTTTATTAATCAGCATAGTCTCGGATCAGCCTTCTCTGGAATGATCATTCTGATCAGGTATAATTACACTATTCTCTGACACATTGTCTTATAATACAAACCTCTCATGGAATAATTGAACTACTGCATGAGTAAGATGGCGGCCAATGCGTCGAAATAGTGCCAGACGTTGTCGCCACCGTGTTTATGGTGCATGCATGGGTGCGTGTGCGGGACATTTAAGACATAAGATTTGATACTTATTGTATGTCGACATTTGGGGACGAGCACACTTTCGACTTTATTTTATGTAAATGTTCCCTGGTGAACTTTCTTATGACGCTGGCTTTTTTGTAGGTATAAATTATTTCTATCAAATTCAAATTTGCGTGCTATGCGCAAATCGATACAAGACTGCGCATGACGCAACAAAGATCATGTGTGCTAATTGAGAAAAAACTATATTGATCGAAATATATCGCATATCTCGATTGAAAGAATATATCTTATTCTGGGTATATTACAAATGTGGCATATCTCGATCGGCATAAGATAATTATGCATATCTAGATTGACATATTATATCTCGTTCGAACGGATGTGCCTAACTGATATATGCTGCACCAAATAAAGGCACAACAATTTTATACTGATTTAGGTCTGTATCAACTGTGCTAAGTCCTACAGAAAATAGTAGAATTCAAGGACTTTTCAAGGCTTTTGAGAGATTTTCCAGTACTTTTCAAGGCAAATTTGATTTTCAAGGACTTTTCAAGAAAGCCCTCTAAATTCAAATACTTTTCAAGCCTGTGCAAACCCTGATATATTTATGATTTAGACAGTTTTGTCTGATTTCATCTTAAAAAGGTATGTTCAGAAATTGGCATCTGACGGGGAGCTCGCGCACTGGCATAAAATCTGGGGTGATTTCAAAAACAAGTGGGGTGACCACTTTAAAACCTAACTGAATTGACCTGTTCTTTAAATATTCTTCTGGTCAGTGCGATCGATCTCTCCCCACTTGGGTACAGCTTGGTTCAAATCAGACCTACTCCATGTTAGGGGTGCGTGATATTACTGGTATACCGGTAAATCCCGATTTAAGAGTCCTGAGATACGTATCACTCGGCAAACTCCCATCAATTTTCGGAGCATAGTTTATCTGATTTCGTTTCCAGCTGTATTTTATTTGCATGTCAATTTTTATTTAACCTCGCTTGATAATTAATGGAAGCAAGATGTCTGACAGCCAATGAAAAGCCGGTAACTATGATAAACAAAACGTGCCGTGTGCAAACCTTTAATACCATTGGCTAAGAGGAGGATTTCCCTGGCCAGACCCGATCGAGATGGAGGAAGACGCTTATATTCTCTCTTTATTTAATGATTTCTCGTAAGATAGCATATTTGAAGGATCAAATTTAGATGAATCAACAAAAGTTGCAAATGTCCATGCTGTGTTTGCGATTGATCTAATTCTATGCCAGATCAATTGCCCCTTGATGTTGAATAAAGTCGGCTCTGAGAAAATTTTCCTCCTACAAGCGCACCTGTTACTAAGGTTTGCTGTATATCGTGATTCACATCTCGACACAAACCCCAAAATGGCGATATATCACAATGCGGTTTTCAGAGGCAATACCCATCCCTACTCGATGTTTTCTGATCATCGACAGTGTCTGATTCCTTAAAGAAACTACAGATCACATGTTTTGCTGACGACACCATTTATTGTGATTTTTCCGAAAGATAGCACAAATGATCAATATTTCACATCGGTATAAAGAGAACTAGTACAATATGAGTTTTGGTTACTTCCCTTGGACTGTCTTGGTAACAAAATTAAACAGTATTTCCATGGCCGACGCATACAGGAATCTGTCACTTAGCGCAATTTGTTGGACTTATTTTACACTTCATGGCAAAAGTATTTGCGCATAAGGTGTTTTATACTGTTACTGTATCTTAAACAAATATCTGAATGAACTTACTCCTTGACAAAACCCAATGCCATTGCCATAAGGCATCATCCATGAAATAACACCAACAGTTGCCCACTGGTAGCCATGCTGAGGAGTAGCTTCTGCCCTGAAATAGTTCCAAGCATGTATCAATCATCACAGCTGAATATTTAAACAGCAAATAATAGTGTTAAATGTAAATATAGAATTGCTATATTGTATCAGATTAATATTTTTTATAAACAGATTTAGAGAAGATTATTATCCCCAGGCTTTTTATGTCATGCTATCTCCTAAACCATTGGGCGAAATCCAACCAAATTTGATGTGTGAGTTGCTCACATGAATGGGGCGTGCAACGACACATTTCTTTTTGGTTCCACCCCCTGGGGCCCTAGGGAGGGGCCAAAAGGTCAAATATATTTAAATATCATTAAATTTCAATAACAAATTAAATTTCAAAGATTTTTAAACCAAACTTTGTGTGTCTTCTCACAACACAAATGAAAGATATAAAACATATCAGACGGGATTTTCACTCTGTCACCTGGGTCATGCCCAAGGGTTTGGGACTTGGGGTGTTTGGGGGTCCAAAATTTTTGTTTTCTGAACATGGGTCATGCCCAAGGGGTGGGACTTGGGGGTACCGTGAGGGGTTGGGGCCAATTTTTTTTTTTCCAAAAAATGTTTCATTTCTTGCTTCTTAATCTTTCTTTTACCCGTATTTGAAACAAGATGCCCCAAGAGCCCTTTCCAAATTTGCTAAATACCAAATATTAGACCTCTACATCCAGTGGGTATCTGTGAATGCAGGGTTTATTCTAGAAACTGAAAATGAGGGGGGATTTTCAAAATATTGGGGGGGGGGGTGGGGGGGGCAGTTTTGAACATGAAAACACTGCATAAAGGACACATAAGCATCTTTATTTGTGCCTATTAATCTATAAGACAACTTTCTTCTGTTGATGAACTTGATCATTCTCTATATTGCAAATTGTATGAACTGAATCCAGGAGCAGTATGATCAGGGTTCATATTGTTAGATTCGACTGACTTTAGATTGTATATTTTGGTTGCTAGTACGGATCCAGTCTATTCAGGCAAAACAGGCTATGCAAACTTGAGGTCATTCACAGTTTATAGGTTAAAAATAGTTTATAAACACCAGTTTAACAGAGATTGTTGACCTCAGGACGTTTCTATATAAAATAGAAGGGTTTGGGAGTTTTGGATTACAGTCTGTATAAGCACTAGTTTCAGGCATTCTTTTACAAATTTTGAATGCGGGAATGTCTCGCATCGGGTCAGAATCTGTGCGCGATCTGTAAAAAAAATAAGGTGAATCCCACATCCTAGAAATAATCCTGTGAAAGTAGGTTTAAATAAAGAAACAGGATTGCCACTCAATATCCATTTCAAAATTCCCTGACTTTTCCCTGACTTTCAACCCTTTTCCAGACCCTTTTGGAAGGCCAATTTTAGCCATTTTCATCCATCGACTATTCGAAGATTTTGAACAAATATTTGAACTTGCTGATTTAATCTTTAAAGAAAAATCTTAAACCATAAATATTAGAAAAGGAATGTTTCTGAACATGAAATGCTTGCAATTCATGTTCAGAAACATTCCTTTTCTAATATTGCTTGCAAATTATGGAAACTAAAATTTCCAGAAGCCTGTTAACTAGCATCTTTGTAGGAAAACTTTGAAATTCCCTGACTTTTCCATGACTTTTTTCATTAAATTTCCCTGACTGAAAATATAATTCCCTGACTTTTCCCTGACCTGGAAAATTTTTCATTTTCCATTACTTTTTCCCTGACCGTGGCAACCCTGAGAAAGGTTAAATGCTTATGCAGTAAGTACCATCATTATCTCTTGATGGCCTATTCTAGCATGTAATACAGTTACTCAGGGTTCATACAGGCAAGTTGAGTAAAACTTGAGGTCTTTTTAAGGACTTCTAAAAGACTTTCCTATAGTTTTCAAGAACAAAAAGTTTCTGAAAAATACAGATTTAAGTGTTAAATGTCTCCTTCAGAAATGCTAGACTGAGATAATGGAGAAATTAGTATTAGAAAATTAGTATAAAATTGCTATATATAAGCTGCACCAAATAAAGGCGCAACAATTTTATAAATTAATGATTTAGGTCTATGTCAACTGTGCTAAGTCCTACAGAAAAGAGTAGAATTCAAGGACTTTTCATGGCTTTTGAGTGATTTTCCAGTACTTTTCAAGGCAGTTTAATTTTCAAGGACTTTTCAAGAAATCCCTCTAAATTCAAGTACTTTTCAAGCCTGTGCGAAGTTGCGAACCCTGTTACTCATTTTATTACTCACAGATGTAGCTCATGAATAACTTTCCAAAGTAAAGGAGCCCGGCAAAACAACCACACAATTTTGGTCCCTAGTGACTTCATTTTCCTGATATCTGCGCCGAGAATCCCAAAAGAGCCATACTGTGCCATTTCTAATACTGGGAGAGTGACCTGTAATGACATTAACTGGGTTAATTCTTAAGACTTTAGCGGAAGTAGCTAGCTTGTCGAATGATGTCTGTTTGCGAGAAAAGTACAAAATGTCTACTTTTTTCCTGCAAAGGTGAGTTTTTCAAACTTGTGGACTATATCCCTAGATAGAGTAATCAGTGTACTATCAAACGACAGTGGGTTGAAGAAAAACTAACACGTTTGAGGGGCAGGAGATCGGTCCAAACGAGTTGACCCAGTTTCCACTTCAATACCATGTCTCTATTTATACTTATAGAAACGAACACTATCTTTATAAAATTGATTTTTTCGATGTTTTCATGCATTTTGAGCTTCGTTGATATGCCGGTGGTGCTTCCAACTTATTAATTGAGGTTTGGGACTCAAGTGCCAGTGATTCAAGTACCTTTCAAGCCTGTGTGAAACCTGTAATTTATACTTTCTGAATTTTGATTGACAAACATATTAAAGAACACCAAATTGTGAGAAAAAAATTAATATTAAACAATATACTTACTTCAGTCAGGTCAATACCCATTTGTTTGGCTTTTGAATAAAAGACACCACTCACAGCAACATCTCGACATCTAAGCACAACCTGAATCAAATAGAGATCATACAGACTTTGGGCCCAACTTATAGTGTTGTAACGATGATCGAGTAGAATCGAAAGTTGGTCGGTAGTGGTCTGGGTCGGCGACTATCGATTATGTGGTTCATAAATCGATTGTCGCTACAATGTCCGGGCGTTTCCGTTTATGGATACCGTTTTGAACCGAAAACGAGTAATTTCCCGCTAAAATATAGAACAAGAAGCAGTTTTCTTCGGCTAAATAGACTGCATTTTTCAATAAAGAAGTCCTCGAGTGCGCCGCCATTGTTGTTGTTTTGTTACAAGGGAAATCACCGAGTATATCCGCATCCGAGTATTGGACATATTTCCGTAATGAACGCATTTTGCGGGACAGTTAATTTAATGCGAGGAACGTATTTTCGGCCGATTTTTTCCCCGTTTTCGGTGAGGAAAAATATGGGTCGTCACTTATTTTAATGGTCGTTCCTGGAGACGGAAACATTACTATTTTTTAGGCCTAATATAATGAAATATTTTACACAAACAATTAGTCAATTACCAATTTATTTTACATGTACAATCACATTATCTGGGCCTCTGTTGTGTCCGCTAACGACTGGCACATCAGCCATAGTTTGCCACTGAGGTTGCAATTTTTAAACTTGTTCCCCAGATGCATAAAAAATAAATATCAAACAGCTGATATAACATAGCTAGCTGAATTTGGAACATCTGTTTTAAAAATGGGACCAGGGACTTTCTATACCTAAATAGAGAGTCCTTGATGGGACTGAATTCAGGAGATGGGAAAATTAAGAGGTAAGCTTTTATTTATTTACTATCTTGTCTATCAGACCTGGCATTGTACTTTGGTGCAAGTTTCAATAGTTCAAAGTAGTGCAAGTACCCCACCCACTTCTGTCTCCCCCCCCCACACACACACACTTTATGTTGGCTGGGAAAAGGGCTTGGGGTGAATGAAAAATCATTATGTATGGGGGAACCCCTGCCCAATTTTTTTTTCAGTGTGTTGACTTGGTGATTTTTCAAGCATGTGCATCGTGTATAGGGGGACCCTTTAGTGTACAAATTTGTAAGAGTGTTTGGTTAGGCATTATTCAAGCATTTAATTAGTGGTGCCCCTTCCAGATCTGCCCAATCTTACCAGCCTTTGTAGACCACATTAGGCAGTTTTGAATCCTTAGGTTAATGTGGTCTACAAAGGCTGTTAAGATGAAAAAATTCATAAAAAGTTACCCAGCATGTAACGTAAAAGGTTCAATTTTGGGTAGAGAATAAGGTATAGAAGAACTTCAATGGCGTGAACAGGCATGGAACCAAAAGTTACCATGAAATGTAGTTCTAACCGCTATCCAAGGAGGGCACACCAAACTCTTATTAGAATGCACAGATATCCAGGGTGACTGGACACAAATGTAAACTGAAAGGATTCTTTGCCCGACTCAAATAGTATTATCTAGTCAACTATGCTCTCAGTTGTCTTGTTTGTTGTGAAATGTTCACATCTTTCTAATATAATTTAAAGCTTTATTTGGTTTTTAAATTGAGATTCAAAGTCTCAAGTTATGTGTTAAAAATAAAATTCGATTTTACAAGTTGCTCTATGTTATATCCATGGTATCAATCACAAAGTCTTGCAAAGCACTGACAGCTTCCGAATTTCGATTTTAATCGATGATTGATCGAAATGACCTGTCCGATTATTTTCGATGATCGATTATGAAAATCCCATAATCGAACAACATTACCAAATTAGGAAAATGTTGGTTTGCCGCGCTCCTACTAAGTACTACCCACCCAAAACAGGCCCTATCCCCAAAATTGTATTGCCTTTCTGAGTTTTTTTTTTTTAATTCTTTTCTGTAATAACAAGCCCTTCTTTAAAATCATTAAAAGCTGTATTTTAATTGAAGAAAGGTTACAGAGACTGTTATTATATATGTTCTTTTCTTATATACAGCATTTGTAGACCTCTAAAAGAGATAGTAAGAAGAGATCATAAAATTAAGCTGAATTTCTAAAAAAGAAACAAAAAGACCTACTTACCCAAACTGATATTGATGGGTAGGAACATGGTTAAATAATTAATATATTTTTAAGGATGGCCTTACCCTTCAAAAATATTGATAAAATAAGATAGACCAGTCAGACTGTCTGTGCATTCATCTGAGCCTTCTCTGGTCCAAAAGTGAAAAAGACACATACGAGTATGTAGCATGGCATCATAACTCCACAACATCGTTGATAAAATGCTATAAAATAATACAATTTAATTTGGATACTAGAATTCAATGGCTGCTTGATGGTTTGATCTTTTCGAAAAAGGACTAAGCGTGCATGTGCAGTGCATGCTGAAAATGAGTAGGTGTTTTATACACTGGCAGAAATTTTAAGCGAAATGTCTGGAAAAAATTGAAGGGAACCTTTGGACCTTATCCATGGCCTGTGCAAATAAGGATTCAAATTGTCAGGATATATCAAGCAATATTTTCAAAAGTTTTGAAACTATCAGACTAAGCTAATGTATTTCAAAATGATATGGCCTGAAGAAAATATCCTGAAAATTTCATGGCGATCGGGCATTCTGTCCATAAGTTATCAACAGTAGAAATTTGCAGAAACTATTAATTTAAAACCTTGGTTATTGTGTGACAAACATTTATAATTGCTCTTTTATTAAATTTTCATCAATTATCCGAATTCCCTGATTTTTCCCTGCAGTGCAGGGAATTTATGATTTGCAGGAAGATTCTGCACAGCATATGCTGCACCAAATAAAGGCACCACAATTTTATACTGATTTATGTCTCCAAAAATAGTGTTGAATCTTCCTGTAAATCGTAAAATTCAAGGACTTTTCAAGGCCCTTGAGTGTTTTTCAAGTACTTTTCAAGGCATATTTAATGTTCAAGGACTTTTCAAGACAGTCCTGTAAATTCAAGGACTTTTCAAGCCTGTGCGAACCCTGTGTAATCTTTTGATATACAGGAAAATGTTACATTGGTACTTTGGCAAACAGTGACGACCCTGTACCATTTGTTAAGATTTAAACAACCTTCAGGGACAGAGAAGTAACACCATAATTTAGAAAATTCTACCAGTGACCCCCTAATGTACACAATGGGCAGTCCCATACTTATTGTATCAATATGTATGGGAAAATTCATTATACAAAGACTAATCTAAATCTGAGAACACAAAACTTACCCCTTTCACCCATGTTCTTGATTTAGCTGCCAACATTATACTGTGCGACATACCACCCATATCCCAGCAAATTCGGTTAAAATATGGATAGGAACCCTGAAAATATATGACATTCAGAGACATTAACCCTTTTCTAGTCGGTCACAACTTTTGTCATCTGCTCTCTCATTTGCTTATTTTTTAGGTAGCCTATTTTGCCAACAATATGGACCCTTCAGGGTTCATTGCGTTTGTTTCTTTGATAGTCTGAAGTGCACTTGAATACCGGTATTATATGCATCAGACATTACAAGCAGACAACATTTTTGGTGGGATAAGGGTGACCTTTAATGCGGAAGTCAGAGCTGAAACAACTCAATGAATAATATTAACAACACAATACCATAGCCTAGGTGACAGGTAAAAATCCTGAAATTTAGAAATTCAAAAAATTTACAAAGCTTTCTGGTACTTCTTCAAGTTTTAATGGTCAATTGTCTAACCTTAAATTAATGATTGTTTTGTTTTGTTGATTAATGTCCCGATCAATAGCTCTGGTCATGTCAAGACAGTCAGTTTTCCTGGGCGAAATAAGGCTTAGTGGTTAACTGACAACAGCCCTTCATGAACCAATGGGAGAAGAAAGACTGTAGAATGTATTTTGTGACAAATCTCCTTGAAAGTATGGGGCCAAGTTCACCTTTGCATTTGCTTTTTCAAATGTACAAAATGAGCCGCGGCATGTGATTTCCAACAGTTTGACATTTTCACAAATGTAGACTCAGACAAGCCTATGCAGCCTCCTTTTAAGCTTTGAAACTGCAAATGGTGTTCAGTCAGTAGCTTAACAATCATAGAATACTCAAGCGACTAGCAAAGGCTCTGATCAGACTGCGCGTATGCGCAGGCTGATCTGAGGCTTTGCTGGTCGCACATACCACATTGTTGGAAATCTCATGCACTGGCTCAAATAGTATAGTGGCTTCACCCTGATCCTGCTGAATATTGAGTATGTATTTCTCTTTGAAAGAACAAAACAGTGTAAATCAACCCCAGACCAGATCAGTTTCAATGAATTTTTTTCAATTCAGCCTGTAAACCAATGGTAAAAAATATAAAATAGAATGAACACAACTGAAATTATTTATCTTATTATTTTGAATTTTTCTTTTCAGCACTTACTATGCAGTCTTTGTTGCTCTCAAACAGTGTGGAACTGTGCTTAATGGAGACATCTTACCTTATCTCCGAAGTCATGCAGGTCCTCTCTTGTCCCTATCTGTGGTAACTGCTCATCTGTGAGGAATGGCTGAAGAGCTGTGGAAATTGTATTATCTCCAAATCCAACAATTCCACGAACCTTCTGGGATGGGTCAGCCTATATAAATATTAAATACACGTTACTAATGCTAGTATTAGCTCTTCTAGGTTGTCTGGAACAGCCCTTTTGTTTGTTTTGTTGCTTTACGTCCCAAGTAAACAGCTATGGTCATGGTAGCAGGGATAAAGACTAACATTTTTTTCTCAGTAGCTAGCTGGGCCCCTAAAGTTTCAAATTCAGGGGCCCAGCCAAAAAGTTAGGGGCCCAACATTTTTAGTAATCGAAAACATATTGAAGAACGTTACAAAAGTAAACAGAATTTTATTGATTTTTAATTTCATCACTATGTACAGTAGCCACTTAGTAAGTTACAATAGTTATGGGATAAATCACCTCGATTAGACTATTGAGCAGTGAGAGTAATCATTTTGACTCAGAGTGATATCAAACACCGAGAAATGAATTTGACTCAATAAAAAAAGTAATGATAAGGCACTACATAGATCTATAAAGTAGTTTTGAGAATACTATCTCCTCATCCAGACCTGAATCATAATTGGAATCACTCTCTGATTCATGATACTTATCATACTCTTGAGCTGCAGACACTTCAGCTTGAGGTATTTCCAGTGAGGACCCTTCTAAAATTTTACATCATCAGAATTAGCTGAATCCTCACTGGTCACTACAACATCACAATCATTGGTGGTGTCTGGAGCTCAAGAGTTTGCACTTTAGTTTTAATGTGATCCCTAAGGTAAGGCCTCCTAGCTCTTATTGACATATTGTTCCAATAATGGATAGCTGGATGTGGGTCATATTCCTTGATGTCAGGAGCAAGCATTTTGATGGCAGTGGTTTAAAGCACTCTGTCCTAATTTGCTTCTCAGATTGGTTTTTATTAGTTTCAGCTTGGAAAATCCCTCTCTGCCTCTGAGCTGGATCAGGACATGGTGAGGATTAGATCCATTATGGGAAGGATTTAATAAATGATCCACAAAGATTTATTTCGAAGTTCGCGGGTGTTAGGATCTGTCGGGAATAAAATACATCACCAAACTACAACGATTACAAAACTACTAAAACCCGGGACTATCCGTACCGAAAAAACTAAATACCGGGACTGCGAACACTAAATACCGGGACTGACCGCGGGACCGAACGAAAAAAATTCCCGAGATTTTCAGTCGCACGGCTGGGCTACCGCACTGGAATTTTCAAGCGCCCAGACCAATTTTCACTCGCCGTGGGCGACTGGGCGAGTGCTAGTCTTTATCCCTGTGGTAGGACAATCAGTTCATCTAAACAAACTTTTTCCTGGGCAAGCTTGAACAAGCAGTTAACCAGTACTTCATGCACATACTTTCGCTTGTAACTGACATCAACCCTTCTTGAATGGTTCAGCAGAAGGGAGGAGAATGATCTTAGAAATTATTTCATGATCAATCTCCACAGAAGTATGGAACCGGGCAGGGATCAAACTCACAACCCCTGGATCTGCAGTCAGATACGAATTTGTAGCCAGACAGGTTACCAACTGTGCTATGCGGCCCGGTGGAACAGCCCTTTATCCTGTAGAAAAAAAGTAAAATTCAAGGGCTTTTTTCAATGCCTTAAGAGTAGTTTTCCATTACTTATCTAGGTAGATTTAATTTTCAAGTACTTTTCATGAAATCCCTCTATTTTTAAGTACTTTTCAGACGTGTGTAAACCCAATCTTCCTACACATTAGTACTTTGCCGTGTAACAAGGTAATACCAGTGATTTTATTACTGGTTTGGGGTACAGTCTGTGCCTTTTGAATTATAGAATATATCCCAATAAAGTCCTCAGGTCGGAAAAAAATCTCCAAAATTGGGAAAATACAGATCTATTTTGGATTGGGCTGCAGCCTGTATTCAGCTGTAAAATAGGCAAAATAAAATCACTGAATACAGAACTATACCATATGAGCCTCCGTAATACAATAGTAGAAATGTGTCAGTAAAAAGGCTCCTGCCTGAATAGTTTTGTTGGGAAAAGGTCCCAAAACATTGACAATTGTAATTTGTAACAAAATGAAACTTGATCTATATTGCATGATATCAGTGAGGGGGAGAGTGAACGGAATGCAAACTTGACCTCTCTTTCTAAAAAATGACTTTTTACCCCTGATCCCTCTAAATGGGCCAGTAACATGCATAAGAGTCCTTTTTGTGATTGCATATTGACCTCTTCATTCCCTTCAATTTGTCATTTTGATAAGCAACATCACCACTTTCTGAAAATTTACCTTCAGGCCACAGACCCCTCTTAAGGTGTCAGCTGTGTGTGTATATAACAGGGTTCCCACAGAAATTCAAAAACACTTGTAATTCCATGATTTTCAATGTAATTTCCATGACTTTTTAATGCAAGGCCTCCAACCTCCCCTTTCAGCCGCATCTTCACCAGGCTGAGATAAATGCGGAATGCAGCAACAGTAATGTTTTTAAATAAGCATGCTTGTAGACCATGCATGCATTTTGAAATAATTAAAACCACCAGTAGCCAGAAAACTTGCTGTCAGACACACTTGTTTTGTGTGTCTGACAGCTAGTTTTCTGGTTACTGGTGTTTTCCTCAAATATTTCACAAAATTACATGATTATTCAGGGTTTTTTCTTCAAATTCCAGAATTTTTCCATGCATGGAACTTTTTTTGGTGATTTTCCAGGTTTTCCATGATTTCCAGACCTTGTGGGAACCCTGATATAACCAATGTCATAGACTGGATGTATGGGCCAGTACAAGACATTTTGTTATATATCGGCTTACCTCTCCCATAGCTTTCATGGCTTTGTACTGTTTAACACTGACTGCTACACTGTAAGCTGTATTGTATGTATGTAACACAAGTTGCCTCCCTGGAATAAACATGAACTTTGATGGGTGTAGCTAGGGGCGGACTTGATTTGATAATTTTAGAGTACTCAGAGTACGCCAGAACAGCCACCTTAAAAAGGTAAAACTGGGCACTTTAGTGTACTCCATGGCGTCAGATTCAAAATATTTCAGAGCTTCACCATCTTGTTTTGGAACAGGTCACCTAACTGTTCTGTCTACACCACCTATGAAGATGGAGTACGCTGGAGTACTCCAGCACAGATGTTCCAACACACTTGATTCTGTTTTGCTTGTTCAGAGTAAAAAGAGTAAAGAGAGCAGCTAAATCAAGTCCGCCTCAGAATGCACAACTTTTGACTTATGGGTCCTGGGACTTGCTGTTTCCCCATATCAATGGGTCCAACTGCAAACTTATGAGTCCAGATCACTATTTTTCATGATAAGTCTGCAATACCATCCGGTTCCTGGGACTCGCTGAAATAAAAACTTTGCATCCCAGAGACAAAATTATGAGAAGATGCAGTATGCACAGGTGAAACAATCACTGTATGCTAAATGAAAATTGAATACATTCCAGCCAAATCACCCAATGATAATCCATACCATAGGACTGCTCTTAAAGATGCAGGATGCGCAGGTAAAACAGGGTTCATACAGACACGATTGTGTAAATTTCAAGGACTTTTCAAGGACTTCTCAAAGACTTTCCTACTGTTTTCAAAGATTGAAAACTTAAGAAAAATACCGATTTACATGTTAAAATTCTACTTCTGAAATGCTAGAGTCCATTACTAAAGATATTAGTTTAAAATATTTAGTATAAAATTGTGATGACTTTATTTGGTGCAGCATATGCTGCACCAAATAAAGGCACCACAATTTTATACTGATTTAGGTCTGCAAACACACTGTTGAATCCTCCTTAGTGTAAATGGTAAAACTCAAAGACTTTTCATGGCCTTTGAGTGTTTTCAAGTACTTTTCAAGGCAAATTTAATTTTCAAGGACTTTTCCTGACAGTCCTGTATATTCAAGTACTTTTCAAGCCTGTGCCAACCCTGTAAAAAATCACTGCTACTGAAATGAGTAATGTTTAGCATCTATTGAGAAGGGACTTCTCTTAAAGGTAAGTTTTCCCTCTGGAGGGATTCTTTCCTGGTGTTCATTTTCCTGTAAGGTGGATATTAAGGTTTCTTGGGCCTCAGGGATAATTCTGGTCCAGAATATGAATGGGCCATGAAATGGGCCAATGGCCCATGTCCCATTCAATTACATGTGAAAATCAAAATTTTGATGGACCATTTAAAATTTTGATGGGTCATTTGGAAAAAATGTTGGGCCCAAGAAACCTTAATATCCACCTTACAGGAAAATGAACACCAGATTTGAATCTTCTACCCCTTTTTTTTTTTTTTTTTTTAACTTAAACTGGTTTGGGCCCATCCCAGAAATATCCCTGCACCCTATCCCCCAAAAATTATTATAACCTCAGAATATTTGTTAAGGTTTGTTTTTGTTGAACTTGAAGCTTTAGTAAGTTAACATCCCGGTTAACAGTTTTTCAGTTTTGTCAGGATGTATTCCTTTCTTCCTGGGTAGAACCAGTACTAAAATGAACAAGCAAATTCAGAGAATTTATGTCCCCCGCCATTATTGTTTATTATTTAAATGAGAAACTTAAAAATGACTAAGTTCAAATTGCAAAAAAAGTGACAAAAAATAATCTCAGGATAATATCCAAACCACATGCATATCTTCAGATCATGACAAAAACATCTGTAAAGTTTCAAAAGAATCGGCATAAAACTGTAGAAGGAGTTGCGCACACAAGGTACCCAGTATCCATTAACTTTGACAGTAAAAACGCCAGAAAAATGCCTAAGTTAAAATAGCAGAAAAAGTGATCTTCAGATCATGACAAAAACATCTGTAAAGTTTCAAAAGAATCGGCATAAAACTGTAGGAGGAGTTGCGCACACAAGGTACCCAGTATCCATTAACTTTGACAGTAAAAACGCCAGAAAAATGCCTAAGTTAAAATAGCAGAAAAAGTGATAAAAAATAATTTGAGGATTATATCCAAACCACATGCATATCTTCAGACCATGTCCAAAACACCTGTGAAGTTTCAAAAGAATCAATATAAAACTGTAGGAGGAGATGCGCACACAAGGTACCCACTATCCATTCACTTTGATAGTAAAAATGTCAGAAAAATGGCTAAGTTCAACTGGCGGAAAAAGTGTTAAAAAATAATCTGAGGAATATATCCAAACCACATGCATATCTTCAGACCATGTACAAAACACCTGTGAAGTTTCAAAAGAATCGATATAAAACTGTAGGAGGAGTTGCGCACACAAGGTACCCACTATCTTTTCACTTTGATAGTAAAAACGCCTAAAAATGACTAAGTTCAAATTGCGAAAAAAGTGACAAAAAATAATCTCAGGATAATATCCAAACCACATGCATATCTTCAGACCATGACTAAAACATCTGTAAAGTTTCGAAAGAATCGGCATAAAACTGTAGGAGGAGTTGCGCACACAAGGTACCTACTATATTAGGGGGACGGAAGGACGGAAGGACGGAAGGACGGAATGCCGAAAACTATGTCCCTCCGCTTTTCTTCGAAAAGGCGGGGGACAATAAAGTGTCAAGGATATAACACAGTGCCTCTGTAGAGCCACTAACTAGCGACTCTTCCTACTGTCAGATAGGGCTTCCACGTTTACACGTGTGAACGGAAGCGTTTCGTGTTTATGCAATAAACGTTTACAAAAATGGCCTACCGTTTAAACGAACTTTAGCACGTGACAACCTTCATGGTTTATTAATAGCATCTTCTAATGAAAAATAGTGGGGTTTTTTCAGAATCGGATGTATTTGATAAAGTTTCTGACAATAATTAATAAAATCAGAACTACGGTTGAAATGCTCAGCGGACACAGTGACCGATGTCCAATGTGATGAAAATGTCCTGAATTTTATCTCACTGTGCTAGGCATTGTCATCAGATATGTAAATGCACATCTTAATGTCCTTAATATTCGGTGGACACGCACGTGAAAGCATATGGCTTCATTCTGTGTTGTCGTCTTGGTGTGTGTATTGATGTCAATTTCATTCTGGCCTACGTGACGATTGGCAGTTACATCTCGCGGGTGTCAACCAATTACACATTTGCTACTGTTTACAAGGGAAGACACATTAAAGAAATGTCGGTTTTTCGATGAGCCTGCGCATGATGCAGTCGGGTTGCAATTACCTGAAATGAGTTCTATCACAACACCTAACCAAACAATTTCGAATGTTTGCACAAGGTACATTTTTCAAAGAGCTTCTTTAGGAAAAATATTGGCCATTTTACCGATCTGCGATAATGAAAAAATTCAGTATGGTAATTACGTGTAAACGGAATCGTTTCGATTTCTGGAATTCGTGTAAACGTTTACAAAATTTCGTAAACGTGGAAGCCCTACTGTCAGAGCAAATGTATACATCTCTAATAAGATTCCTTATTATTTCTCTTGCAGTATAATTTAGCTATAAAAATTTTATAAGTCAAACTTGTTTCTCAGTTGTTCATTAGTATTATGCAGGACTGAAAAGAGAAAATTAAAAATTTTGAATGCTTTTGTTGTGGTCTGCTGATTTTTTTTTTCAAAATCATTTTTAAAATTCTTTTAGGAATATCATCGGAGTGTCAAACAGTTTGGATTCAGATCTGGGTCCAAACTGTTTGCAATCTTAATCAGCAGATAACACTGGTGGCGCAGAGTAATATGATGTTAGAAACAAAATATTCACATTGTATATAACTTTACCTGTAAGTATGCTATGTTGCCCATTATTTATGTCGTTTGCAGCAAAGTGCGAAAATCCATCAAGGTGACCACCAATATGCTGACCAGTTCCGCTGAAACCTAGCGCTGCAAAGCTGGCAAGGTGAATTTCATCTGTTAAAGAAATATAGCCACAAATTGTGAAAGTTATTCAATATTGTCAATGTATCGATGAAATCTACTCCAATTTTCTAAACAAGAGGGCTCTCTGAGTGACTGTTTATAAGGTCAGGGAAAAGTATCACCAAACCAAACATCCAGGTATGTTTCTTGATCAGCAGTTTCAATTAAAGACTACAATACATGGAAAATATTTAATGTTTTGAAAGTCTTATAACATTTGACTCAACAAAAATATGCTGTTTATTGTTTTTATTGATTAATCTACTTTACATAGAAATTATATAATGCCATATTTCGACTTTATTTTATTTCATGAAAATGCAAGGTTTAGCTTTTAAAAAAGGGGGTTCTATTCTAATTTTCTGGTTTACACAGTTTTTACTTCCTTGGCTAGCTTTTTGACACTATATATTTATTGATTCTGATTGCACTATTGTATTGATATTCATTTCTTGATGCTTGCTCTTGTAAATGTATATTATGTCTACTCTAATTTGTCATAGCTTTTGTCTTCCCAGGTGCTCCTCAAGTTTTATAATGAAGACTCAAATTATATAACCATCTTGTTCATAATGAGCATTTTTTAAAGAAATTTTAGTTTTACAAAATGAAGTCTGTTACCATGGTAACACACGCGCTGCAGTTTTGATGTCATGTCAAAATACAGAAGATACTGTTCTTGTATATGACCCAACTCATTTAGATTATAAAGTTGCTTTAACTTAATGAATTGGCAATATCAATAGGTGTGCACTTTATTGTTACCCCACCCACTTTTCTCTATAAAGACCACTACTACCTGGTGTTTAGTTTGAACTTTCATAAACAGTTAAGCGTTCATGCAATAAAACAAAACCAGTCGATGTGTTTGTATGACACTATTGTTTTGTTTTATGCCTGAAATACTGAAATATTTCATTACAAGTAAAGGATTTTGCCTAGAATATCACGTTTGAGCCTATTTCAGTATGAAAATTCATTAAATTTGGCTTATTTGGTGACACCATCTTTGACGCTACTGGAAACATAACCTTAACAGAGGATAATGCTATCAATGCCTTGAAATAAATTTTTCACATATTATTTTATATTTGAGCACATTTAGGTATGCCAAACTTAAAGGTTGGACTTTTAATTCAAGTTTAGAAACGTTTCATACCTTTTGGGACACCCTGTACCTACCCTAAATTTGTTGGTATGCAACAGGAACCACACATATATTTCATTAAAGCCTTAGTGTAACACTCTCAAATGGTTCTTGATAAAGACTTAAGTTGTTGTATATTTCTAACATTTAATTTTGTTGTTTTCATATGCAATTATTCTATCTAAATTCTAAGCCAAAAATCTCCCTATCAACTGAGAACAGTCTTTTATATACCATCATATCATTTGATTGCTAAAGCAGATAATGTGCTGTAAAAGTATTCAATCTGATCAGGTGATTGATCATGATGTTCTCAGCTTCAAATATATATATGACTTTTGATCCTATTTACAATATTAACATAGAACAGTTGTACAAAAATCGAAATCATATTAGAATCAAATTGTTCAGTCAAAATGCATTAAACATACATATGAATAAATAAGGATACATTATATTAAATGTGAATTTGATTATCGTATGGCTTTTGAACTTAGAATTTCAAAAGAATCTTTGCTTAGTTTGTCTTCCTGGTGTCTGGTGATTGTTGTGTGGCTCTTCCTCGAGGTGCAATGGGTTTGTCTGCAGTTTGTGATTGTGGTATTTCCTGATCATACTCACTATTTTTAAAGTAAATATACACATGTCCAGGAAACATAATGATCTGATTTTAGCATTATGGTCATCAGACAGAGATGTATATTTGTGATGAATCTAGAAGTTAATTACTAATGCAGATCTGCCCAGCGATAGAATTATATAATAGAGAACAAGAATTTAGTGTTGTCCGCAGGCTGTGCCATTGCGCCAATCACGCATTTTCAGTCATGATGGCCCTTTAGAAATGCACTGGTGCGCCACTGTTGGCACCTCCCAAATTAAGCCAAGAAGTGAATCAGAAGTCGTGTTTCAGCTGAAAACATCCATGCAAACATCGGCCGTGAAAAAAAGTCGTAAAAATACCATGCTTTCTCTCAGGTCCGCTTTGCTAAAAAAGCATTCATATTTTTCACTATTGGATTTGTCCATCACACTTTGTGTATTGATTTTCATAGTGTGAATAACCACTGACCTCAGCCGACTGGTCAAGCGTGAAACATGTTAGTTTATTGTTATTGGCAGATCACTGCACTTTTCTGTGGGCAACTCAGCAGGAAAATTCCACTTGCATGATCGAGAAATTTCCTGTGTTGGGACTTGGTCGGGCAAAGCATTTCCACACCCCTGGCTTACTGCATCAGACTGAGTAACATTCCAGATAGCTTCACACACTGATTATACTCACACTAAGGCACACTTACTATTTATTTCTACACTGCCTGTCACATCTGGTGTTAGAGGACTTCCAGACACAGCGCTTACTGCATCAAACTGAAGAGTGACTGCCGCGATAGCTTCACAGATTGATTATACCCACACTTACTATTTATTTCTACACTGCCAGTCACATCTGGTGTTAGAGGACTTCCAGACACAGCGCTTACTGCATCAAACTGAAGAGTGACTGCCGCGATAGCTTCACAGATTGATTATACCCAAACTTACTATTTATTTCTACACTGCCAGTCACATCTGGTGTTAGAGGACTTTCAGACACAGCGCTTACTGCATCAAACTGAAGAGTGACTGCCGCAATAGCTTCACAGATTGATTATACCCACACTTACTATTTATTGTTAATATCAGATAAACACTTTATAATGATTACATTTGGTTTAATTGCAACAGACACACATAGAGTAAGTTAACATATCAGTAACGTTGTTGCTATGACGTCAATGACGTCACAGTACAGAATGTTCAGTAACTCTCACATAGAGGATTATAAAACTGGTTATTGTTCCTTAATACCAATTATTTATCTCAGTTATAAATTAACATTAATTATATTTTCTTTTCTTTTTCTTTGTCTTTTCTGAAAGTTAAAAATAGAAAACATGATAATAAATATGCCGTACGAAGCAGTAAAATAAAAGTATGAAAAATAAAGGTATATGTGTACATAATATCCATCCATACAATTTACAGCAAAACTCTCTGCATGACTGTACAAATGTATGAATAATCTTATAGCCAAAATTCAAACTTTCACTGATAGATAAACTATTGAAATCTCAAAGTATATCAAAATTTAATATTTACACATATTTCTTCAATTCAATCCTGCTGCTTTTTCTTAAAATTTCCCTTTCAGTTGTTTATTCTTGATTCCACAGAAATGAGATGTTGTAATTGGCCTAACCAACTAAATTGTCTTCATACTGTATGTTTGCCTAGTTCTTAATCAACTGCCTATTAAATCTACATTTTATCTTCTGCATATCAAATGATCATACAGCAATTAATTTGTAGCTATCTATTTCAAGCTCTGAAATCTAATATCTTCTTACATCTGCCTTTATCCCTGTCATTTCTATATCTTACACTACCTCTTCTTTTCTTTCTAGGAGTCTCAACTTCTTTATTAAATAATCTAAAATTGTCTGGTTTAAATGAACATTCACTAAAACTTAAACCACTAAAACTGTTTTCCCCATACACTTCATGTTCTTCTTGTATATGCCCTCTCTTGTACAACTGTTCATTCTTAATCAATTTCTTATAATCTCCTGTCAGTTGGTCATTATGTAAATATGATTCCACTACCTCATCACGCGGGTCTTTAACCTTTGGTTCATTCTTCAGAAGAAAATATTCACGATCAGTCATCCTTGTAAATGTTGTTTTGTGTATAGGTACACAATAGTGTCCTGAAGAAGTCGTATTTAGCATTACACTTTTACCAAAAATATTTGCAGTATCATTGGTCAAATCTATCTTAACTCCTGCTGTTTTCATAGACTTTCTTGATAATAATAATGGAATATCAGCTGCAATGACATCTGTTTGTATTGTCACTTCTTTCCCTGCAATGATTGCTGGAATAAAATAAACACCTTGAGATTTGAGCTGCCTTCCTCCACCAAACTTGAAATTGTTCTGACTGAAACTTTGCTTAACTTTATCCTTGTCACTTTCATCTAAAGTCTCAAAATAGCTACTTAACCATTTCTCACCACAAACAGTACTACTACATGCACTGTCAAGTACCGCATAACCACATGAATTTCCACTGAAAAATACACTATCCTCTTGATTATGACGGGTAAATAACACTTCAGATTCATTGTCTGAAAAAATATCACTTTTACTATTTATCCCCTCTCTATTTTCTCTGGCAATGTTCTCCCAACTATCTGGACAGTATGCTACAAAATGTCTGTAGGAGCCGCACGCTTTACATGTAAGTGGTCTACCATTTGCTCCAATGGGATTTTTCTTCCTTCTAATCTTTGCCACACCACTATGGTTAACAAACCCTTGATCAAGACCAAATGTCCCCAGGTTTGGGGTCCTTTCTCTTCTAAATGTCTCACATCTAGTTGTTATTAACACCTCATCATTCTTCTCTGAACTCGCAGCCTGAAATTTGACACCTGATTCTCGACTAACACTCCTTCCTCTGATATCCCCCACAAACTTTTTGAGTGACCTTTTTGCATCCTCAAATAAACTGTCCTTATCATCAAAATTCATACCAGTTAAAACAAGCATTTTCTCTACTCTGCTTATGTTAGCTCTCCTAATCAGTTTAAATGCAAGTATTTCAGAAGGTAACTTCATATTGTATTTCTCAATCTTCCTATATTTAAATTCAAATAAAGCAATATACTCTGATACACTCTGTCCTTCGATTCTTTGAAAATCCTCAAATTCCTCAAACTTTTCTATGCTGTCAGTTAATTCATCCTTTTTCAAATGAGTGTCAAGAAACTTGATCAATTTATCCAATCCATCCTCTTTTTTAAGATCATCTAAATTGATCTGGGTAAAAACTTTTTCTTTGATATGATTTTTATCATCCTCTGGGAGAGACAATGCAATTACGATACCTTGTTTAAATCTGCTGATATCAGTCACTTCACGCCATGCCAGCAATTCTAACTTATAACGCTCGTAAGATTTTGAAGTCAAACAAGGTGGATTGATTCTCATAGCCATCCTGATAATACTCTGGTCACTGTTGATCTCTGTTATCTAAAACAATACTGTTTACAAATATCACTGTTGTATAAAACTACTCTTGACTTCAATAAATTTTGTTCCTACTCCCTGAGTAATAAATGTCCACAAATCTATCTACTCTACTCACTGCTCTGAATACACCCTCTCTTCGTCTCTTACATATACACTGGAAAATCCACAGCCACAATATCAGCCTTCATTATTTCTATCCATTTGATAGCGCCCAACACCATCACTTGAAAGATCTGCTTGACCATCCCCAGTTCTTCACAGCTCCACCAATTATTTCTCCAAATCACTAGAAATTTTTACACTGTCCAATTTTTCCACACTGTAGGATCATCTTTTACGCTCTGCTACCATTGTTAATATCAGATAAACACTTTATAATGATTACATTTGGTTTAATTGCAACAGACACACATAGAGTAAGTTAACATATCAGTAACGTTGTTGCTATGACGTCAATGACGTCACAGTACAGAATGTTCAGTAACTCTCACATAGAGGATTATAAAACTGGTTATTGTTCCTTAATACCAATTATTTATCTCAGTTATAAATTAACATTTATTTCTACACTGCCAGTCACATCTGGTGTTAGAGGACTTTCAGACACAGCGCTTACTGCATCAAACTGAAGAGTGACTGCCGCGATAGCTTCACAGATTGATTATACCCAAACTTACTATTTATTTCTACACTGCCATTCACATCTGGTGTTAGGACTTCCAGACACAGCGCTTACTGCATCAAACTGAAGAGTGACTGCCGCGATAGCTTCACAGATTGATTATACCCACACTTACTATTTATTTCTACACTGCCAGTCACATCTGGTGTTAGAGGACTTCCAGACACAGCGCTTACTGCATCAAACTGAAGAGTGACTGCCGCAATAGCTTCACAGATTGATCCAAGAAAAATTCCCTGACCATCAACTGCTGTAAAATTTGCATCTGCTGACAGACATGTACCAGGTGGGGTTGTTGTCACAAATATTTCCTGTAAAAGGTAAAGAAGTAAATATATCACCTCTCACAGAATTGCAAACTAAATTAGGAAGTTAGTAAACTAATTAAATGTTGCCACAGGTATGGGGACTTGTCCCTCTCCATACAGATGGAAAAGTAATGTAATTAGATCATGACCTCTTAGCCAAATTGTGATTTTTCTGCACAAGAAATACAAAGTACAAACTGCCATATCTCTGGTATCTGTCATGTGGCTAGATTTAGCTTCTAAATTGTGTGGAGGGAAAATTCTAAATGCACTGAAACCAAAAATTTATAGAATTTCTGAATATACCAGGGGACAAAAATATTTCAATATTGCAATTATATATGGTTTTACTTTCCCAAAAGCAAATGTTTGTGTTTCTATGCCCCGTATTAAGGCATAGCCAGTTGGCTGTGATTGAACTGCAACAGGTGGGGTCATAGCACTATGACCCCACATGTAGCAGCCCATATATGCGTAGCAAGGTAATTTAATAAACTGGTTACCTGTAGTACTGAAACATTTAGCATTGTGTAATTAGCTTTGTTTGTATGTAAACACATGGAAATAATTGTGCTATCACACCGTCTCTCTTGTGTGAATACACTAGTACTACTTATCCAACTCTATGGTAGACTGATTAAAATCTCTTACCAGTGTAGAATCTGGTCCAGAATATACCCTTCTACCATTACTGTCTCTTATTTCAACCACAACCTCAGCTTCTAATGGAAAGTTAGCATTGTGCTTGGCTTTAATGTCTGCCTTTGTTGTTATAACAAGCTGTGTCGCTGTTTGGGCTGTTTAAAAATGTTCATAAAAATAATGAATAAAATTAAAAAACCTCCCAAATTATATCTGCTGTTGGCAAAGCTTAAATATTGTAAGCTCTGTAGCTCTGGCATGGATTCAGCACAACTTAAATATACATTATAAATGTAGTTGGCATTGTGCTTGGCTTTAATGTCTGCCTTTGTTGTTATAACAAGCTCAGTAGCTGTCTGGGCTGTTTAAAAATATTCATAAAGATAATGCATAAAATTAAAAAGAAACTTCCAAAATTACATCTGCTGCTGGCATAGCTTTAATGTTGTAAGCTCTGTTGTTCTGCAATCGGTTCAGCTCGACTCAACGTTATCTTGTCCGAGCAGAAGTAATCTTTGGACATTTGGAAATTTACTAGGAGCCAGGACATATTAAGCCCATAGGGAATAGAGATATATGCCCTAAATGTGACTTAATCCTTAACCTTTACCATTTTGAATCTGAAAGTGTCCTGCAGAGGTGTGGAAATAAGATTTCTACTTGACCTGGGACAAGCAAATGCCATAATATTAATATGTCCAATAAAATTTTTACTTGCCTGCCTGTCAAAGCCTGCTCATTATTTCCTCATTCACATAATGTTAAATATGGCCCACTCGGTGGGCCACATTTAACATTATGTGAATGAGGAAATATTGACAGCATATCATTTCAACTGACATCAAATGAAAATGAGTCATTATGACCCCTTTTGAAATTTCCTAGATTAAGCACTGCGAAATTCTTGGCGATACCCAATATAATTACAGTGCAGCTATGGCAAATACTATCAAACAGTGGGAGAGGGGAATTACAAATTGTAAATTGTGTAAACCTTAATCCAACTCACTGCTCCTTATCTGGGATTATTCTGCTTGCTCAGGCCAATGATTAAATCTGTCTGAAGAAGGGTGAATATGTTAGTGCTTTGACATTTTGTATCGATACAAATTTGTCAAAAATTGAATTGTAGGTTCATACAGGCAGGTCTGTGTAAAAGTGTAACAATCAAGGACTTTAAAAGACTATCCTACTGTTTTCAAAGACTACAAGCTATTGATTTACATTTAAAAATTCAATTTCACACAAGCTGACTGAGATGAGATCTAATGAGTACAAGCAAAGTGCTACGTGCATTAAGGGGCAAAATTGGCCCCCTCTGGAGCCAAAAACTGAAAGTTGTGCTTCATACATTTCATCTAATGGGTTTATTCGAAGAATAACCCAAGTGTAATAATTATTATATCCTGGCTTTTATTTTACTTCTACCGTTGCTATGGTAACAAAAATGACCAGGATTCCCACAGAAACTCAAAAACACAATTCCATGATTTTTCCATGATCAACAATGTAATTTCCATGACTAATGCATTGCCTCCAATCTCCCCTTTAAGCGGCATCTTCGCCACGCTGAGCATAAATGCGGCAACAGTAATGTATTTAAATAAGCATGCTTGTAGACTATGCATGCATTTTAAAATAATTAATACTTGAAACCATCAGTAGCCAGAAAACTAGCAGCTAGTTTTCTGGCTACTGGTGGTTTCGTCAAATTATTTTAAAAAATTCCATGATTTTTCCATGATTATTCAGTATTTTTCAAATTCCATGATTTTTCCATGCATGGAACTTTTTTGTGATTTTCCAGTTTTTTCATGATTTCCAGAGCTTGTGGGAACCCTGAATGGCGACGAAATAGGCTAAAAAAAGAGAAATTGCCAATTTGGGCCAAATTTAAGGCTTTTGGAGACCGATTTTTTACGAATTAGATATCATGATCACAAGTGAATACCAAAAAAAATTTTTTGATATATTGTGTGCTGTGATAATTCTCATCATCTGTTAAAATATCTTTTTGGTATTTGCTTGTGCTCTATATTAATTCTTCTGTTACATGTCTCAAATTTGCTCCAAAATGGTCATTTTCCTAATTTCAGCCTATTTTGCTGGCCATTTTTGTTACCATAGTAACCCTAAATGTCGAATCAATACCAGACTTTTACACTCTGGCAGGCTTTCAAGTGCCCTTCAACAGAAAAGTAGGGAAAAGGTAGGGATAAAAATTTGGAAAAGTAGTGAAAAAGTAGGGATTATAGGTGTAGAAAAGTAGGGATAGTAGGGCTTTTCCAAGTACAAAATTCAATACAATGAGTTGTTTGAAATAAGAAATTACACACTAAATAAGCAGGATAATACCTGTGACAATAGTACTAGCTAAACAGAAACACTTTTTGTGTTAAAAATTAAACATTGAGATGTTTGACGGCCTGCTCACTGACAAAAGATATTAGTTAATGTATAAAATCCGAGTGAGCGAAGCGAGCGAGGAAAAAATTCTGGATTTTTACGCGTAAATGACATTTTAGAGTGAAAAAGTAGGGATAGTAGGGCATTTTCATGAAAAAGTAGGGAAAAGTAGGAGCAAAGCAAAAAAAGTAGGGAAAAGTAGGAATAGAAGGAAAAGTAGGGCTCACTTGAAAGCCTGCAGTCTGGCTATTGTTCTAATAGATTGGTTCCCCTCGTTGATAAAGCTCCACTTCCGCTACGCATATAACGACTGGTAACGTCTATTTTATTACAAGTAGAGAATCCTACTCATCCAACTGCGCATGCTCCAAAAAAGATTTTTCAACACAAACTTCAGATTTTTTCAGTTGCTATAATTTGATAATTAAGTAAAAGAAAAAAATATATAAACTTCCTGAACAAAATAAACTGAATAAAACGGCTTGTTTAAAAAATGTACTTTATGTCAAGGGTATTTTCCAATACCATGTCACTCATGACGTCAGTGTGTATGCTATACGTAGGCGCAATGGCGAATTTGTCTGTTTGTTTGTTTGTTTTTGTTGCTTTATGTCCCAAGTCAACAGCTATGGTCATTGCGGGACGGTCAGTTCACCTAACCACACTTTTTTCCTGGGCAAGCTTGAACAAGCAGTTAACCAGTAATCGTGCACATACTTTCGCTTGTAACTGACAACAACCCTTCATGAATGATTCAGCGGAAGGGAGGAGAATGGCCGTAGAAATTATTTCACGATCAATCTCCACGAAAGTATGGGACCGGGCCTGGATTGAACTCACGACCCCTGGATCTGCAGTCAGCTTCGCATCTGTACCCAGGCACGTTACCGACTGTGCTACACGGCCCGGTGCAATGGCGAATAGTAGTTACCTGTCTTAATATGCTGACAAGCTATTAAAGGGAGAGAACCAGTCTATTGTTCTAATAAACTAATAAGAAGAAACTTGTGAAGAGCAACTTTTATTTTTGGACCTCATAGGGGGGCCAAATTAAATAGCCTCTTAATGCACATACCCCTTTATATAGCATAAATTGAAGGTATAATAATTGTATGCTGATTTTGGTCTCCATTATCCCTTAAAGCACCAATCACAACAAAAGTCATCTGTCTTACATGATATGCTTTAGAAACCTTTTTGACAAACACTAACAGTGTTGCTCTTGCAGGAGCAGCACCTACTAACTTGCATTTGTCAATATTGTAGCAGATAACAATATATACAGTCATTCAGATGCATTTTTTGCAGGAGCTTTAACACAGATTATTCCTTAATTCAAGTACTTCTCCGGCAAATTGAATTTTTAAGTACTTCCTTTCGAAGAAAGCCCTTCATGTTCAAGTCTGTGCAAGCTTAAAAATAGTAGACCATTTTTCTTTATTTACACAAATCAGGGTTCATACAGGGAAGTTTGAGTAAAATTCAAGGACTTTTCAAGGACTTCTCAAGACTATTTTACAGTTTTCAAGGACTAAAAGTTTAGGAAAAATACTGATAGAAGTGTTAAAATTCTTCTTCAAAAATGCTAGACTGAGATAATGGAGAAATTAGTACTAAAAAAAGAGTATGAAATTGTTGTGCCTTTATTTGGTGCAGCATTTGCTGCACCAAATAAAGGCACGACAATTTTATACTGATTTAGATCTCTATCAACAGTGTTAAGTTCCACAGAAAAATTCAAGGACTTTTCAAGGCCTTTGAGTGATTTTCCAGTACTTTTCAAGGCAGATTTAATTTTCAAGGACTTTTCAAGAAAGCCCTCTTAATTCAAGTACTTTTCAAGCCTGTGCGAACCCTGCAAATGCATTATACAGTACAATTCTGGATAGCCTGTTATGGGGCTAATCCAATTAACTTACCTGTCACTGGAATAGGAGCTGAAATGTACACAGCTGGATCTTGAGGGTAACTGGTATTCATGAATAGTACAGTATCTCCTGTCGTAGCCCAGGGGTAGACAACCTTACTGGCAAAATCAGAGTACTGGTCAGGTCTTCTTGTCCAAGGAAAATTTTGCAAAAACATTGTACAATTCAATCGTACACCAGGATGTACATCCAGGATGGTTATATCATTGAATGATGCAGTTCCACCAACAAACTGTGATCTTATCACATAGACATTTGTGGCCATTTTCTTCACTGCATTTGGACCTCTCATTCGTATCTTAAAAAACAAAAATATGAAGTATATAACCAAAGATTTAAATAATATAAGTACTCTATTTCTCCACACAATATGGCCCTGCATGGCTCACCTGAGCTTTGTTTAAAGTTTCTTATGCAGACTGACATTCCAGAATACCTCCAATATAATGTTTACAGGAGCTTAAATTTTAACAAGAGGGCCCTAGGTAGAAGTTATCAAGAGGAACAATTCTGTGAAATAATTTTGAATTTGGACCAGTAGTTCAGGGGGAGATGTCATTTAAGAGATTTCTTATCTGGATCTCTGGCAACCCTCCTATTCTGTGGAGCATTGATGCAATTTTTAAAGAGGGCATCATGGGGAACATCCATGTGAAGTTATACGAAATTTGGACCAGTGGTTTAGGAGATGTCATTTAAAGAAAAAGTTTAGGGACGGAGGGATGGATGCATGATAGACAAAGACCAATCACAATAGCTCATTATGAGTCTTTTTGGCTCAGGTGAGCTAAATAGGCACTGGTTTCTAAAAGGGGCCTTTTGAAATTTTATTTATCATTATTTTTTTTATTTATGTATGGTCCTATTTCTAGATATTGTGAAAAACTTATTGTATAAAATACAGTGCAGCACATATAGATATTAAACACCTTGTTATCAGAAGGATTTGAATATACACGGTCATGTTGTGACTACCAAATTTTTTCACCATGGAATTCAACAAAGGAATTAAAGGAAAATGACCATATCATTTTCCTAGAATTCCTTTATTAAATTTTCCAGTTAAAATACTGTTCACTTGTAGAACAGATCATTCCTATGGATCCCAAGCATAGCATTATAAAGGCCTGAACTGCAGGGTAAAGTCGGGTAAATTTGGACAGTCGCTTAAATTTGGAAAATGACCTTGTTCATTTCATATCTTAATTATTGGAATAAAAATAAATTACTAAGCAAACAGTGAACAATCCTGATGAGACAGCTCATTAAGAGCCGTCTCATCTGGATTTTCACCGTTTGCAAATGTATGTCCGAAATTGCCCGCTGTCCAAAGTTACCTGACTTTACCCTACCAGGGGTGTGTTTTTTACCATTTCTTGAAATAGAATGTCTTCCCTGTTGATCCTGTCATATATGAGCATTGTATCATTCTCAACAGCAACATGTATCTCTCCAAACAGAACCGAGTCAGAGCCAGTTGTCAGATGGACTCCATCCTTGTCCATGATATTGAATGTAAGAGAGAAAGGAGTCCCTGCTTCCACAGTGGCAGGAAGAGATCCAACTAGTGCCAAAGATCTTGCTTCCGCTAGAAACAATTAAGATACAGAAAATGATTCCATTCATGCTAAGGCTAATTTAATTTCTAGCCTCCGCACATGTGGCAATCACTTGTATTGAGTTCTATATAATTTACATATTAAACACCCAGCTGAACAATTTCAAATCTTTGCGCTCTTCAAGATTTTACAGGGTTCAAATTTAAGTATTTTGTTCACTTCCTAAAATTAGCAAGTGACTATTTTTCTCACTTGCTAAAGGTGCTCAATGCTCATCAACTTGCTTACCAGTATTTGCTGAAAATGAATGCAGAACCTCATTTTTTCAGTTATATTGCTAATAAGAAAATTGAACAAATTAATTCATTCAGGTCTGTGTGACAATAAACCCTAATATTATCATCTTTCTGGTTTCATGAGGTTTTCTGGCAAAAAGTGTGGATCCAAATCAGCCAGCTTCTGTAGAAGCTGGCTGATCAGTATCCCACTGTTTACCATGCAGCTTACAGTATAATTCATGGTTTGGTTGATATGATTAATGATTTGTTTTCACATTCTAAAAATATCAAGTGATGGTGATTTCTACTTGCTTTTTGGAGAAAACTACTAGCATTTAGCACGTTAGCAAGTGCTAAATTTGATCCCTGAAGAACAAGGAAAATTTTAGCAATCAGCTACATTAAAAAAAGAAATTAATTATATATTTGAAAATTTTTGCAAACATGGCATCATTGGCATGCCTATTATCCTATTCCACACAGACCACGAATCCCACTAGTCTCATTATCATCAAGCATCAATAAATTTAAGGATTCGTGGAAAATTGTAAGTTTTTTAGCCCATTCGTGATGTTCTTCAATTCAGTAACTTAACAGGTAAGAAACCTTTACAAATATTTGTGGGATTCGGCCCAAATAGCAAGACATTGTGATGAATTCACAACAATGTGCAATAATCTATTTTGGAAATACTGCAAAACAAGTAAAGAACCAGTCACAAATTAGTTAAGAGTACGCTGAATGTATGCAGTAATCGGGTATGAAGAAAGACATTCGTGACTATCCTTGACAGTTTGTGGGATTTTCTCGAGAAAGGAATCATCCATGCTTCCTGGGCATCAGTTTCAAAATTAATGTTCACCGTAGAGCTGCTAAAGTATTGACCCTACAACTTGAGTGTCAAAAACACCTACTTTCTATACTACATTGCCTCATAATCTAATCAATGAAAACTAACAGAATTAATTGAACAAACTTTTAACAGAGAGGGCTCACTTTATTTGGCTTGTAATGATAAAATGCAATTTTTACTTCTGAACAACCTAAATGATATAAATTAAGACCATGTAGGAAAATGTGTGATGCTCTCCATTATCTTTTGGATTTGGCTTGAAATTATATAGACAAATGGTAGGTATTCCAATGGGTACTAATTGTGCTCCTCTTGTTGCAAATGTCAGTCAATTCTATAATAAACCTAACATGCATTTTTCTTCTTTTAATTCAGGCCAATATAACATGCAATCATATGTATTTTCATTTAATTTCAAACAAGTTGAAACAACAATACTTTTTAACTATAGTATAACCTGAAACAGAAAGGAGGGAAACAAAAGTGTCAGTCAATACTGACATTAGACACATCAGTCCACTGCGAATAATCCATGTTTGTTCATCTTTCAGATCAGCCTACGAAAATATTGCACAATTTTATACTGTGCATAATAGAAATAGGCATACTTTGGTTATTAAAGCATCAGATAAAACAGAAAATGTAAAGAAATTGTTGCCAATGCCAATAAAATTCCATCAAATTGTTATGTATGAAACACTGTTTTTATTTTTATCTTTTTTCAACGACAAAAGCATAAACTGTTACAATTTTTACATAATTATGTTCATTAGACATAATCATGTCTACTAACCATTTGTCTGTCAAATTTGTGACAAAAACAGTTTTTTTCTGTTTTTCCCAAAAATGGGAGTTTTCAGTGGTTCTTAAATGGAAGTTGTTAACTATGCCTTACCTGTAATTTGAATTGGATTTGAATCTACATGTATTGTGGAACCACCAGCAAGTGTCAGTGTCAATCTGTAAACCCTGTTGTTTGGTGGAACAGTCCCTGCAGGGTGGTTATGAATCAAGCCATCTACTGCCAACATGCCTCTATCTATAGTGAAGTTTCTTATCTTGTTGGAATCCTCTGTTATAAACCTAAGAACAAGAGTTTACAAGTGCTAATTCAACAAAAGATTTCCCTATGATTTACATTTTCAGGAGTGTAGTGACTCAGTGGTAATGCGCTCAACTTGAGATCAAGGGGCTGTGTGTTTGAGTCTCACCAGAGGCACTGTTGTGTGTCCTTCAGTAAGACACTTTATCCTCTGCTAAAGAAAGGTAGTAAAAAAAAAGTAGGAAGAGGCCCAAAAGGCAGGACTATACACTTAAGCTTGACCAAAAATCAAGATTGATTATCGCAAAGCCTACGGTAATCCAATTGATTATCGAACATCGAGAAGATAGTGCAATCCAAGAATTTACAATATTTAAAAACTTGAAACTCACCATCATGTGTGGCCAGATATTAAGGCATCCATTTTCATCAATATTTTCTTTTTCCTCCTAACAACATATATTATGGGTACCCTGGCATTGGCTCAATAAGACACTTCCAATGAGTACCAAGAAAACTCATAGTCTGAAGACATCACTAAAGGCTACATTGCCAACAATCTTTAGTAATAAATCATATCAATATCTTTCTAAATTATTTTATAACTAAAAATTCAATAATTCCACTCAGTTGGTGCAACACCTAGTAAGGCCAAAAAAATGTCTTGTTTCCGGTTACCCTACCGACCCTAATATTTTGGGGCCTACTCAACCTTTTTGGAGACTTTGGGATATAAAAGTCTATTTTTAGACTGTTTTTAAGGATTTTCATACTTTTTCCATACAAAAAAGTTTTAAAAAAAATGTTTTGCCTACCTACGGACCCTAAAATTTTTGACATGTAACCGGAAACGAGGCATATTTTTCTTTTGAAAGAAATGGTATTTAGATGCACAGCAACATTCCCAAAGCTGTATTCAATAAGTATGCACAACCTAAAACTATGTCGGCTAATTTAGAATTTTTAGGCCGACATGTCACTTCATATCGAATTTCTGAAAGTTTTCACTCATGCTTTAATGGCTTCAGATTCATAATCATGTTTTTGCAAGTGCAAAGGCAGCATCCACATCAGTGGGCCCACTCACAAGTAGCTTTCAGGCTAGCTACGCACATAACAGGTCTCACACATGATCTCCAGATAATCAGATGTGAAACCTGCCTTGCGTGCAGCTATAATGGTATATAAGCCAGTGCAAAGTATTTGTTTGCTTTGTTGCTTTACGTCCCAAGTCAACAGCTATGGTCATGGTGGGACGGTCAGTTCACCTAACCACACTTTTTCCTGGGCAAGCTTAAACAAGCAGTTAACCAGTACTTCATACACATACTTTCGCTTGTAACTGACAACAACCCTTCTTGAATGATTCTCAGCGAAAGGGAGAACGACCGTAGAAATCATTTCATGATCAATGACAATCTCCACGAAAGTATGGCACCGGGCAAAGGTTTTAGTATTAAATGTCACTCTTAATACTCTTTAATATATCTCTCTTAAGAAGTAGAGCTGCAACGATTCATTGAAATCGTATCGTATCGCGATACGTTTTCTGACGATACGCGTATCGTATCGTGAGGTCAGTTCACGATACGCTTACGATACAGCACTTAGTGTTATATATTAGAAATGAATTTTCAAAAAAATATGTTTTTGTACAAAAGGAATGTTACCATTTTCCCATTTAATTGTTCTGCTTTAATCAGTAAACCCTTTTCTATGCAAAACTCTTGATATATCCTGCTTTGAAACAGTGTAGAACAAGCTCAGCTGGCTTTTGAGAATCCAGCTGATCTAAATATACACAGTTTTCGGCTCTGCTTATAAATACATGCTAATAACTGAAATATTTTAAATGAGTTAAATAAAAACTGGGGAACAGTGTAGTACATAAAAACATGCAGCATGACAAGGGTTCATATTTGAGTATTTACTTCTCCTAATGTCATAAATCTTTTTTATTTCTAAGGCTCTAATGTTGTCAAAAATGTATCGGGATACGTATCGTATCGTGAGGCAAATATCATGATACATATCGTATCGTGAGGTAGCTGTATCGTTGCAGCCCTATTAAGAAGTGAGGCGAGAGTCGAGACCTAAATTCTATGTGTACGTGAGTGGCCCAGTTTCTGGCAAGAGTGCACCAAATGTCCGATACACATGTATGTTCTGACATCAGTCTTGGCAGCTCGCCTGTGTGATAAGTACTAAATTCTTATGTGGGTCGTAGGGCTGCCAGGTTTACAAAATTTGGTAAACGTTTACACGAGTTCCAATAACCGAAACGATTCCGTTTACATGGAACTTCCAGATTTGATTTTTTCATTATGCAGATCGGTAAATCGCTGATTTTTTCCTTGAAAAACTTGAACCATGTGGGAATATTCGAAATTGTTTGGTTGGGTGTTGTGATAAAATTCATTTCAAGTAATTGGAAAGTGATTGCAACATGCCCAGACTGGTATATTACCGACATTTTCTTCAGTTGCAAGCATGTAATTAATGAGTTGACACACACAAGACATAACTGCCAATCATCACGTACGCATCGATACACACGCCGACAGGAAGTAAACAAAATAAGTTTAAAGCCATACATGCCTCTCAGCCAAATATTAAGA
The DNA here is from genome assembly GCA_964019695.1 of Loripinus fragilis. Taxonomy (NCBI): domain Eukaryota; kingdom Metazoa; phylum Mollusca; class Bivalvia; order Lucinida; family Lucinidae; genus Loripinus; species Loripinus fragilis. Next base: position 6,151,835 of record OZ026529.1, read on the forward strand.
CATGCCATTACATAACTGTTAAAAATGCAGGAATATAATTGCTCCAAGCAGTGACAAAGTGAAACGATATTCTGGACATTTTTATGGCCCGTTGAGCCTCTGTCTGCGCAAGCCCAATATGCAAAGAATTTGAAAAAATACTCCCTATCGCAAGATACTGTCAGTTGAGCATGTCCGCCGAAATTCTAATAGCAGTAGATATTTTATCAAATACAGCCTAATCTGAGAAGACAAACAAACTGTTTGATTATCCGGAGCGGGATGTTCATTAGAAAATGCTATTAATAAACCATGACGCTGGTCACATGGTAAGTTCGTGTAAACGGTAGGCCAATTTTGTAAACGTTTATTGCAAAAACACGAAACAGTGCCGTTTACATGTGTAAACGTGGCAGCCCTACTGACCCATATATTTATTTTCTTACGTGAAGAATTTCCTTTGTAGTCTACCAGGAACTGGTGCTTGCTGACCCCACATAACCAAGTGACCTCCAGTATCTAACCAAGTATCAGTATAACTTGGATTTCCAACAGCATTCACATCAAGTGTTTCCACTTGATATTGAAGGACATCAAAAAAATCTCCTGTTGTTACGTCATTATTAGATGCATCTTTTACCAACGCTTTGATAGGTCTTGATGTTATTGCATTAACGGCAATACTGTAAACTCTGCTGGCTGCTGCAGGTACAGAAGCAGGGGGGCTCATAGCTGTTACATATTCAAGGTGATAGGCTGTAAATTAAATACAAAAATATAACAATTTGTGTTTGCAGGAGTTTCATTGAGAGAGGGGAGGCAGGGATTTCCCCCTTCTACTCATGCAGGTTTCCCCTACTTTTGATAAATTTGTACCTAGAGTTTATATGGAATAAGTGTTAAATCACTTGACTACTTTGTTACTAAATACCAAAAAAAGTTAGTGAAACCCTGTCGTTGTTCTATTTACATACACAATTAACCATTTAAGCACTCATGGATTCATCAATTTGGTTTGGGATGGTCCATTGTTTATATAGAGGGGTCATAGCTTAATAGGTTATAATTTCCAAATCAAATTGTATGTTTCTCTGAAGATTATTTTTGTCTTTGCAAACAGTAAAAACCCTGATGAAATGCCACATTATGTGGCATTTTATCTAGGTCTTCATTGTTTGCTAAAGTATGCATTTAGGAGTCACTGGACAGCCTGGTATACAAAAGGTTAAACACTTAACAGTATCAAAAATATTTCTTAGGCCTTTGAAGAACAGTCTCAATTCCATTTTCAGGTCAGCAGGGTTTTTTTCTTTTCACCTCAGGCTCTGTAGAAAAAATCCCACAAAGAGGTATGTATGTTTGCCCCCCCCCCCCCCCCCCACCCCCAGGAGGCCAAAAAATAAAAATTGTTTTTCATCATTTTCTTTTTTTATTTGTAAATATCTGATATTCATTTGACTTTTACCGTTGCTATGGTAACAAAAATGGTCACCAAAATAGGCAGAAAACAGGAAATTGGCTGGAGCAAATTTGAGACATTTGACAGACCAATTAACAAAGAGCCCAAGCAAATACCAAAAAGATACTGTAACAGATGATGAGAATTATCATGGCACACAACATATTTAAAGGTTTTTCGTATTTAGCTGTGCTGGTAGCCCCCATTTATACTTAGAAAAAAATTTTAGCTTTAAAAGCATTTATGTGAACCGGTGTCTAAATTCCTCCTGAATCCAAACTTTAACATGCCATCAGTCAAACCTCTGCGTCCACAGCCAATTTAAATTGTGTATTAGACGCAAGACGTGGACCTATAAATATCCCTGTCTCTTTAGCAAGCACCTGTGATTTTGGATTATCTATTGACCGTTTGCTTTTTTAAAGAGTCAAGTGACTCAAGTCAGGTTTGACAAATAATCTGTGTACTTACTTTGTCCATAAACTGATGACAGGAGTCCTGTAAAAGAAAAAAAATACATAAGAATTACAGTGAAAACTCTTTATATTGAGATTCTTTAACCCTTTCGCTGCTGAGCATATAATTATCAGGGATGAGAACAGTCAGCCATTCTCAAACAGGAAAATATGTCGGTTGACTCCAAAATGGAGAAATGCAATTTTTAAATCACTTATTATGTTTGTTTGATTTGATTCTTTACATCCCATCAACAATCTCTCAGTTATATAGGGACGGGTCTTCCTGGGTTGAACCAGTACTAAGCTAGGATTAATGTTCTGTTTGGTAATAGGTGCTAAGGCAACAAAAAATTAAATAAAAATCTAAAACTTTCTTTCCCTATTTTAAAGACATGTATGCCAACACACCAATATATGATAAAAATGGCTTTGTAACCTTGGTTGAAATGAAATTAAATCAAATTCTATTCCAGAGTCAGTGTTAGATTTAGGCATGATTTCTATTGGGTCCCTGGGACCCAAGGCATCAACAAAAGTTGAGTCCCATGTAAATTTTACTAAGTCCCAGAAAGTTTCCCAACCTAATTTTTTTGCAATATTACAGAGAAGTTACGGTAAATCTTGTATTAGTTCGTACACTCGAATAGTTCGTACACCATAAATTATTCATGACCGGTCTGCTCAAAATGTCATGTATTAGTTCGTACAGTGGTCATTTTTCCTATTTGTAATTTTTAATAGTTCGTACACAACGTTTTTTCCGTTCATTTGGTCAATCAGTGTGTCTGTCTACGATGCTTTCGTTTTTCGTCGAGCACGTCAGTTAACAAACATATCAGCGGAACAGGAGCGTTTCGCCTGTCAGTGCGATCGTCAGTGTCGCTTATGCGCGTGAATACAGCATTGATGCATGCCAAACTTTTATTCAATGATAAACGCTAGGTTCAATGAACGTCGGACTGATGCAAATCGCGGAGATATTTTGTCCAGTCATGACAAAAATCAAATACATGTACACAACCACGCGCGCGTGCACACAGTGTCCTACGTGTCTGTGATCATTGAGCCTTTCTGGTCTTTCTGTGTCATAAATATGCCCAAGCGTCTTTTTTTTGAATCACTGGATCCGAGCATGATGAAACCATATCGGCTGGTGTTTATCACATATGTTATCAGCGAAGGCTCAGGGGAGCCTGTGCTTTTGTGCAATCTCGTCGGGTAACTCAAAGTTTTGGTGTGGATGAAGAATCTAGACACCTGCATACTCCCACTTATTAGCAGCGCTTTAAATGTGCGTGCTTCAATTTCATTTCTAAGTTTCACCGAAACGCGCACGCAATAAGCGTAATAAAATAACTATAAACATTGTATATCCGATTTCAAAGACGACACTGATGAGCCTAGCGCGGCGTCCTCATGAAATTGTATTATGGGTCTTACACATTAGATGATTCCTGTGGATCATCACACGTACGCACAGACGCACAAACCAAGATGAAAAGTGATTTATGCATGCTTCTGCATCATGCTTTACATTGGGCTGTCTATGAAACGAGCCAGTTCATGAGATTATGGTACCTCTCGCACATGCAACCAGCGAAGACTCAGACGAGCCTGCACATCCGCACAGTCTTGCCAGGGGCATAAATGCTCACATACAAGGAATGTAGATGAAGGTGCATGTCTAAAGTTAGGCTCACCGCAACAATTGCTTGCTTTCAGATAAGGAAAAAAATGGTCGAAAAAGCCTCTCGTTTATTGTCCGTGTATATTTAAATTTGCAACTTCGCTTTTTTATCCAATTCCGCGTATGCAAACAACAAAGGCGCAGATCAGCCAGCGCACCTGCGCAGTTCTATCAATTATCTCTAGAAAGTAGACATGCAAAAAATAAAATTTATGATTTTCATGGGGAGGTCCGGACCCCCTGCCCCTCTGTCAATAAACATACTGGGTCCGAGGTCTCCGCCCATATCAGAGTGTCAAACAGTTTGAATTCACATTTTATTTTTTTTATTTTTCACAAAACGTCTGCTAATTATATCAGCTGACGACAAGGGCAAAGACAGCATGATCCTTATTAAGATCAAAGAGACCGCGCACATCAATTCCGGCCACGTGTTTAAAGTTTGGGGTCGCATGTGATAATGGCCTTGACGCAAGAAAATGTACATTACACATTAAACAGTGGCCATGCCAGGGTTCATGCGCGGATCTAGGATTTTTTGTCAGGCGGGGGGGGGGGGGGGGGGGGGGGGGGGGGGGGGGGGGGGGAGGGGGGGTGTCAGAAAACAGTCTGGACAAGTTTTTTTAGTCATCAACTTATTTACAATTTACAGGGTGGAACCAATGGTTTTATTACAGAGGGGAGAAGGGGGTCCAACTTCTTCCAGGGGAGGGGGGGGGGGGTGTCCAAAGAAGCCCATATAACTTGTGATTTTCCAGGGGGGGGGGGTCCGGACCCCCTAACCCCCTCTGGATCCGCACGTGGGGTCGCCTGACGCCACTGTATGCTTACAGAATCATGGTCTATCAAAATTAAAATAAAACTGAAAAATACCACACAACGACGACTAAACGGAAAAAAGCTATCTCCTGCTGATCGAGATAGCAAGTGCGGATTCAGAGGGGGTCAGGGGGTCCGGACCCCCCCTGGAAAATCACAAGTTACATGGGTTTCTATAGGGTATAAGCAATTGGACCCCCTTGGAAAAAGTTGGACCCCCCCCCTGGAAAATGTTGGACCCCCTCTGGAACCTTGAAAAAGTATAGTTTTCTTCGAAATTAACCATTTGACTTCAGTAAAATAAGCTGAGGACTAAAAAAACGTCAGGTTTTTTTTTGTCAGATTGACCCGGACCCCCCCCCCCCCCCCCCCCTGACGAAAAATCCTGGATCCGCGCATGGAAAGCAAGGTGTTCAAATAGCAGTGCAAAGACTAGCATGTGCATCCAACCCTGTTTCTGGCTGTAAAAGAAATCACGAAAGACAGATTTTCTCATGTAATGGCTTTTCCATGGTCAAGCGACCGAAGATGACAAAGTACGGGTTGATTGCCATTATCATAATCTTAGAATGCTAACAGCCTAACACCGAGCTATATCAGGTCCTAGCTAACACGTAAGGGGATGTGCGAACAAGCTGAGCATGTTATGTCGCCACAAGGAATACGCCGTATGATGAAGACTCGAACCAACCAACCAACCTATGCAGAAATATAGGTGTTCATACAAAGCCTTTAAATGGAGTAAGCATTCGCAAAAACGTAAGTTGAGGGTCTTTTTACAATATGAAGGCAGAGAAATGTACTACTCTGATTCATCAGATTTCTGCGTTCCAGTTGTTCATAATTCATATTTAGAAGTCGCTATTTTCATTTTCAGTTTTCATTCCAAATCAATGAGTGTACGCGTACGTCTAACCTGTAGGACTGAATGTACGTACATGTATTGTCTTGTCTACTTCTATGCTGCATTTTCGAGGGTTCTAAGAAAATAAGAATCTACATTATGGCCAAAAACGAAAGCTGCGATATACATTGCTCTGTTACGTTGTAGAGCTAGCCGTCGGTAGTGAACAGAAGTTGTATTTTTGTTATGATTCCTCGGACCCAGTGGGTCCGAGTATGATTCCAATCAAGACAATCATCATAGAACAAGTCTGACGTGACATCTCTTCCGTAAAGCAGGCCTATGTAAAGTTGGCCTGTAACCGGGTGATATCGCCGGATATATCGCACATTGTATGTGAGTCGGTTGCTGAAACGGCAATCCGGACTTATATGTTCGGTTGTTTATTTTCAATCTTTCACTATTAAGAATGTTAGTTTAATTGAAAATACTGATCAGACATTCAGCCTGTAATTAGGCTAAAAGGATAAACAGAAATTCCTCCCTCTTTGGCAATTTTCGCATGTTTTTGGTCCCGTTTTTCGATCTTCAGAATTTCATTTTATTAGTTCGTACAGTCCCGTTTCTCAGAAAAATAATTTTTATTAGTTCGTACACAGCGAAAAATAATTATTTTTTACTGTACGAACTAATACAAGATTTACCGTAGCTAAAACTACCAATTAACTTTAATCTCAAACATTTTCAGTTTACACTAAGTGATTGACGATCAATTAAAAAAAGCAAAAAAAGCAGACTTAGCAGTGATGGAGTCTTTGACTATTAAACTTTTTCGCTTTTAAAAAGTCTTTACTTGACGCTCTAGACCAAGATTATTTTACTTGTGCCTGTTGAATATCGCTGAACCTGTCTGTGAACGCATTTTTAACGGATAAAACATCGATTTGTGATAGCATTGGCTTTTGAATACACTTTATTAAGTTATTTAAATGTTTCTAGTGTGATTCCTCAAGACAAACACCATTTTTACCCAGCAAATCCATTTTGGAAAAACCGTAAATCATTATTTATAGCTGAGCCTCGTTCTGATTTCAACCGTTGCTATGAAAAACGGATGTCGAAAAAACACAACTGAATACTATTTATAGCAGTCTCTTTGTGATTTTAAAGCGTTGCAAAGTACAAAAGACCGATAGTCAAGGGTTTTAACTCTCTTTACTATTGAGCTGGCTTAAATGAGTTGAAAGTCTACTGCTTTTGATCTTGCATTCCATGGACGCAAGCTACTTGTCTTTTTTGTGTACCAACGATTTTCGTTGCGTATTTAGATATTATTACGGCGTAAACGCGAACACTGAGAGTGGTTGAATACTAGAGCTGGTCGAATACTAGGTCATTTGCCCTATATTTAGACTACTAAAATTATACTATCCCTTACGGAAAAGCTGTCTCATTTCGAATATCTGGCGAATATGCTGCGAATAATTGGCGAACTGCTCTGTTCACAGTAATTGTTCGCAATATATTCACTTCTTGTCGCGAATACCCAGCGAACAAAATTGGACAGTCAAAAAAGTGATCGCTGAATGTTAGCAGCTTTGTCAGATAGTCGCTGCATATTCGCAATAAATACTTAAACATTTTCAAGCACAGTGTATTATTCGCCCAATATTCGCAATAATAACTTAGTTCTTGATACTGTTCGCTGTATATTCGTTACAGTGACTTTAATTTTTTATGTGTTCGCAGAATGTTTACCAAAAGAACTTAAACTAAAATATAGCTCTCAACTCATAATGAAAAGAACTTAAACTTTTCTACTGTTCACAGCAAATACTTAAACTTTTTTTCATGTTTGTATACTTTTCATATTTCATCAATACTTCATGTCAAAAATTGGACTCATCTTTGTTTGCATATTCAGTGAGCCTTCATAGCACTAGAGCAATGAATTTGTTGTGTGAACACACACCATATAATACTTTTTCTCATGGCCCAACTTTTGGTATGATAATTTGCTCTTATTTCAGCCAGTTGACTCATTCAGAGGAACAGATAAGCCACTTTTTTGGGTATATATAAGCAATTAAATTTATGAAAAAAAGCAATTGTTTTCTAAATGAAGGGGTAACTACTAAAAGCAATTTAATTTTGGAAAAAGCCAAAATACCTTAAATATATTGTCATTTTCATTTTTCTGTTATCATTTTGAACGCGAACTCTCATTAGGATTCGGTCATTTTCCTTTCGCAAGCTCCGCAACGAAATTCTGCGCTGCACTTTCCGGCTAGAAAAAAGGTCATTTGGCGCGTTGTCAAATCAATTCACATATGTAACTGACAAAAACAATCTTAAATTCATCGTTTCCACCAAAATTAGCAAAAGAAGCTTGCATAAAAATGTCTTTTATAGAGACTTACCCAGAGCACTGGCCTTTTCGCCGCCATTGTTTACATTTTACATCTAGGTCAAATCTGGGTCGAAACTGTTATTGGTTAAAGTAAAAATGAATTGCATTTTCCGAACGAATTTAACGAAAACGAAAAAAAAAAAAACACATGTTTTTGTTTTTTTTTCAACTCGATTTGAGGGCATAATACTTTTTATTAATTTAAAATGTTTGTGTCTCCAATACAAACGGGACACACCAGCGTCTGTGGCTGTAAAAGACTGAAGAAACAGTCACGCAGTTGAATTTGCATGTGCATAGGAGAGTATTATAGCATAACCAACTGCTAAAAAGAGTACTTAATCACCATTGTTTTGAGGCAAATATTTTTTGTCATGCGTCTTTGAATTTCACCTGTCAATAAATAGAACTGAGTATAAACATTATAGTATCCTATCATTTCTTATCACAACAATGATGATTTCCCTGTGACCGTCATGGCAAAAAATGTTTCAGACTACCTGCGCATACAGGTTTAAATAGAAAGGTAGGTTTTTTTTTCAAAGTTAGTCACTATCTGCAAGACTAGATCAAAGAAACCAACTTTTCTGCAGCCATAACTACATCTAATCTTAATGTAAAATTGACACAAGGCAGATGCAGATCTAACAATGTCAGACCCGTTAACTACTATGTTTTTGTGCTTCAAAATACACACTTCTGATCGCTATTGTAAAACTAGGCACAGGACAAAATCACGTTTTTCAATCAGTTTTCATCCATTTCCAATCTTTTCAAGACGTTTTTAATATCGATCTGTGACTGTTTTTATAATAAACCCTGAACAAACAAGCAGATCAATTGTGCTGTGTTCACAAGCACCCCCCCCCCCCCCACAAAGAAAAACAAACAAACTGCTGTTCTAATTGGGGCAAACTTTGGTCCAAACCTCTCTCCCTCTAGAATTTCATAATGGCTGACACTTGCTAGCATTAAGCCAGATACATTTCTTAGCATTTTTTCTGCCATGTTCAAGTAATGTTTTCTTGTTTTTTTTTGTTTGTTTTTTTGTTTTTATATAAAAGTTCACATAACCCATCAAACAGGCCTGGACTACCCATTCTTGAGTATTGTAAAACAAATCGCCTGACTTTCTGGCTCTACATGTGCGAAGCCTGAAGTAAACCTTTCTGAAAACGATTTGTTTTATTATGAATCTTGTGTATAACTGGCTGGTAAATTGTACTCACTCTGATAGCAAAATCATCATCCCCTTAAAGGAAAGCAGTAACAATAAGGGAGCATGTATTTGTATTATTGAAGCTGTGGCACTTGGTATCTGGTACTTCAGAGTGTATGTGTGGACTAGCTACAACAACCCCTATAAGCCAAATATTGGGCAGATCTGGGGAGTGGAGGGGATGGTCTATCACTCCTGTCAAGTCGAAAGTTACATCCTCGGGCTGACATAGTCCGCCATTACTTGAATAAAATGCTTAAAAAGACTGTCATCACCCAGTGACCTATATACAGATCTATATAAAGGTCACTGCGCCACCTTAACTCTGTTACAAAACTGGACTGGATTACCCCTACAAAGAATTTCTAGCGATAAGGCGGGCAATTTCCCTAAATAAGACGTTCGTTTTATTGTGGTCGTTTCTAAAGGTCAAGGTACAGAATTGGGGATATTTTTCGGGCTTGTTGTAAAATTTCAATTTTTTGGGGGTGGGGGTTTTGATACTCCTGGAGGTAAACAGTAGATGCTAAGTCCAAGCCTATGTATGAAGGAAAAAATTACAGTATCACCCCCCCCCCTCCCCCCCCCCCCCCCCCCCCTGCGATACCTGGATCCAGATAATGCAGTCAAACAAACCACTTAAATGGTTAGAATGAGGTATCATTACACACGAGGGACATTGTCAATCAGAAAAAGAGTTTGCATCCAGAAAAAATGAAAGAGTGCAAAAATGGCACGGTGTGGTGCCACCCTAAAAGTGATATTGAAGAGTGTTTCTTTCCACCACCACCAATCCTATTTGTTTTCCCATTTTGCACATACATGTATATAAATAGAACAAATTTGTTCTAAAGTAAAGCTGAGCTGTATGCAGTTCCGATTTGTCTTACCTTTTGACGTTTGAACATGCAAATCTTTGAATTGCGTAAGAAAATTCGTCAAAAAATTTTCGTCCAAAATATTTTTACCTTTCGCTGTAACCAATTTCACATGTTGTAATTTTCAACAACAATGGCGGCCAAATGAAAGTTTGAAGCGACAGCTACTTTCATTATGGATAATTGGACAGCATGAACACTAAGATATATTTTTTATAATATATTTCAAGTATTTACAGTCTTGGACATTAATTTGGCTCGAAATTGTACAGTAAGACATCTTATATTAAATTTTTAAAAGTGCGACAGGGACTTGCATAGGACCGGAATCGAGACAGTTCACCGACAAGACGGCTCACCGACACGCATTTTGAAGACAGTTCACCGACAGAATTGAAGACAGTTCACCGACAGAATTGAAGACAGTTCATCGACAAATTTTATATTGTATTTATATGGAATGTCACAATTTTCACCATTTATTGATGTTATAATGAACGAAGGCCTAATATAAAGCTAATTGAATTACCTATTTGCTATTGCAATATGATGTTATTAGACATGCATACAACTGTCTATATAGCAATCATTACATTGTCTGTGCGAAAATACGTCTTATATCACTAACGTAAAATTACTATATAAAATTATAAAGGTAGGCCTGAACAAATCTGTTTAAATATTCAAAAGGAATGCTTTGAAGTGCTGGCGAATTTCATTAAAAATAATGTATGACTGGCTATATGATCACATCAATATAGCTTCATGTAGCAATCCAAATGTCTGTCTATTTATCATTAATCAGACAAACAAAATATCGCTTTCTCAACAAATTATATCAACATATCACCTCAAATCATAACTCATCAATATTTCTTCACAATAATCAATTACATTTTCGAGCCATATGTCAATAACATGATAAAAAAAAGTGTCGATGAACTGTCTTCAAAAGTGTCGGTGAACTGTCTTCAAATCTGTCGGTGAACTGTCTTCAAAAACCGTGTCGGTGAATTGTCTTGCCTATGTGTAACTGTTTCAACGTGAAATTGTAATCATTGTAATATTGTAATCGAGCCAAACATGTTTTGGGCTCTCAAAAACGTCTCACCGAGACTGTTCCTACGAGTACCCACAACACATGTATCAGACATCATCATGATATTTTAATCGAGCCAAGCATATGTTTTGGTTGCTAAAAACATATCACCAAGACTGCTCTTTTGAGAACCCACAACACATGTATCAGACACGCTCTTTTTTCTGGAGGTGTGGCAAAAACATATGGATTTGTTTTGGGGACGTTTTAGGGTGCCCCATAACTATTTTTATTTTCGTGTGACTTTACTTTTGATCTGCCTCATAAAGGCTGTTGTAATGATCCCCATTATAATATACGGGGCATAAATGAGAGAAAACTATCTCAGTTTTTCATGTAAAAAAAACATGACATTGTTAACAAAATTGTAATTAAGGTAATGATGGAAGTTTTCTGCTGTACATACATGGATAGGAAACTTCATAAACAGTGGCTCTAATCAGGAAACCTTTCCCGTTCTGTATATGGAGGATGAAAAAAATGGCCTAAAACCGTAAGTTTCCTTTTGTTGCTTTTTCGTGTAAATTGTGGAGGTTGAATGTTGTGCTCTGCTATGGTCTTTCAACTTCTTATATCTAAGCTGATGCGAGCTGCAAGTGGTACAGTTTGTCTGAATCGTCTTTACAGTAAGGTATATGAAGTTTGTTTAACTCACAACAAAACTGCTCACGATTTGCAGCTGTCATCAGCTTTGGTTAGAAGTTGAAAAACCAGAGTGGAGCACTACATTCTCCTTTTTATTAAAGCTATTTTACACGATAAAAGAAATATTTTTTTTTGGTTTTCATGTGATTTTTTAGCCTCCTCATACCGCCAGCTCTGTTTATGAAGTTTCATACCCGTGATAATAAGTGTATTGTTTCATGATAACCTATATTATTTGAGTTGCTGTATTATTTACAAATGCATTAATTTTTATACATCTTAGAACTGAAATATGCAGCAGTCACCAAAAAGTTCAATACTTCGCACATAGAAATCTGGTAAAATGTTTTACATAGAAAGGAAGATAGCAATGATAAGGAATCCATACAATCCAATACCACACGATACTCCAGACATCATAAGGAAATGTGGCAACAACACAAGTTAGCAAAACTGGATAGTAAGGTATGCTATGATGGCAAAAAATGAAGAAATAATTTTACATCTGGCATTTTTACTTTTCCAATCATATATCAGCCTCAACGAGATAAAACCTGTCATCATGGTTTTGGACCATCAAAGGCAATTACCAGCTTGCTCACCACACAGTCTGATCAGGGCCTTTGTTACTATTCGCTTATTTGATAGCATATCTAAACTTGCTGCGATTGAAATTTTAAGTTCTAGTTAGTCCTTGCATGTAGTTGGGAGACTGTTTTGATGCTCCCTTTGTCCGAAACCCCGAAGTCTAGCTTGTTTAGTTGAGGCCCGTAAACTTACAGTATATGTATTTAATTTCTTATTAACCCTTTCTTGCTTGGAATAATAATATGTACTTGTATCTTGACAAGGGAATGTGTCACAAACAAGATGGCAACTCTTGTTTTATTACTTTGCAAATTATCTGCCCTTTTGAATTGTTTCCTCATTTATCTTTCCCTTAATTATGGATTCTACACTGTGAGGGATATTCGCTACAGTGTAAGGCCATCCTTAAAAATAAATTTGTTTGCTGTGCTCCTCCCCATCAATCTCAATTTGGGTAGGAAGTAGGTTTTTTTTTTTTGTATTTTTTTTTTTTTAGAAATACAGCATAATTTTATGACCTTACTATCACTTTTAGAGGTCTACAAATGCTGTACATCATCAATGTATATAAGGTAAGAATGCATACAATAAGAGTCTCTGTAACCTTTCTTCAATTAAAATCGTCTTTTAATCATTTTAAAGAAGTATTTGTTAAAAGCATTTAGAGTAAAAATTAAAAGAAAAAAAGATTCTCAGAAAGGCAATAATTTTTTTTGGGTAGAGCCTGTTTTGGGTGGGTAGGTAGGAACACGGCAAACCAACATTTTTTGAAGGTTGGCCTAAACAAGATTTTCTGAGATCTATTCGCAGCATAATCGCTGCTTGTTCGCAGGATATTCACAATTATTGTTCGCTACATATTCGCAACAGCGATTTTTACTTTTAATTAAAATATTCGCAGAATATTCACAGAATATTCGCTGCATATTTAAATAACATATTTAAATGAATGTTCGCCACATATTCGCAGGCTGTTAACTATAAGTATTCGCTGCAGACCTAATTTGCATGTGAAAAATGAACATCTCGCAAATATTCCGCGAATACTGGTCTGCCATATATGGTTATGTTTACCGATTATTCGCTAGTTGTTCGCCAAAATAAGATACAAATTGTACTGTTTGTCTGAATCCTTTCTGTATAGTTAGGTACATGAAGGTTGTTTACCATTCAGATTAAACTGCTCACTATTTGCATCTGTCATCAGCTTGGGTTAGCAGTTGCAAGACCAGAGTGGAGCACTACATTCTCCTTTTTTAGCTATTTAACCCGATAAAAGAAATATTTTTTGGGTTTTCATGTGATTTTTTAGCCTCCATATACAGAACCGCCAGCTCTGTTTATGAAGTTTCATACCCGTGATAATAAGATTATTGTTATAAATACTCTGTTCTATTATTTGAGTTGCTGTATTATTTACAAATGCATTAATTTTTATACATCTTAGAACTGAAAATGATATACAGGTCAACCTCTTTATCTCAAAGTCCAAGGGAATGGAGAAAATACTTTGAGTTATCCGAAGTTCGACATAGCCAAAATGTGACGTCACCAAAATACAGTATACATGTTGAATTTCGTTGAACCAGATTTCCTACGATATACATTTGCAGTACAGACGTAGTAAAACTGTTTCTACTCAAAACTGGATTGAAATAAAGACAAAAGAAAAGTCTTTTGAGTTGTTTTATTTCCATTTTAATTACATAGTAAAATAAAATAAGCAAATATCAAACAACACAAGTTAATATCTCCATATACGAGAGCATATAGATAGCTAAAAACGGAGATCACTGCTGCACACTTCACTGAAAAAACGTCAATTTTGTTGGAGCAGAACCACAGGTATTCTAGCTGAATCAGATTAGGCTGCACTCTCTCAGTCTAATCAGAGTCTGTACATGAAGAAATATTACATCCTTTAATAGCATCATATATCACAGCAAAGACTGCTCAGACAGTGCAAATGCACCAGCTGTGTAAGTCTTTGCTGGCCGCGATTGTAAATTGAAGACGGTTGTGGCTTCTGTTCATACAAAAATGTCTCGTCTAGCACAAATCGGTTAGATCCATCATTTTTTACACTAATTTGGAGATGTTTGTGAAAAAAAAGACTGTTGAAAACATCTCTCATCAAAAAATGCCGATGAACAATATTAAGTCATTAAAATTTGAAAGGGACCGCTAATTTTCTGATGCTCCAATCGAACACACCTGAGTGGTCACGTCAAGGTCAATCGGGTCAATTATCTACACAAACAGCTGATCAATTAATGGTCGCCTCAACACACGCTATAACTAATTGGCGATTACTTGCAACAATGGATTAATTGGACTGAAATTAAGGCTATTGTTCGATCAATCAGGTAAATTACTTTGTCATTCGGACCGTTTCACTTTTTGACCACTTAGATACAAGCAGTGGTAAACAAAGGGAAAATTGACTTTAGGGAATGAAAAATCGCTTCGAAATAGCCGAGTTTTCATGATAACCGAGTTTGACATAAGCAAGGTCGAATTACAATGCAATATAGGGGAAAAATTCGGGAATGGGTGATCACTTCGACATAGGCCGTGTATTTGAGATAGGCAAGTTTGACATAACGAGGTTGACCTGTATTTGTCTATACCTATGCAGCAGTCACCAAAAAAGTTCAATACTTCGCACATAGAAATCTGGTAAAATGTTTTACATAGAAAGGAAGATAGCAATGATAAGGAATCCATACAATCCAGTACCACACGATACTCCAGACATCATAAGGAAATGTGACAAGAACACAAGTTAGTAAAACTGGATAGTAAGGTATGCTATGATGGCAAAAAATGAAGAAATAATTTTACATCTGGCAGTTTTACTATAGGCCTCAACAAGAGAGAACCTGTCATCATGGTTTTGGACCTTCAAAGGCAATTACTGGCTTGCACATCCACGCAGTCTGATCAGGGCCTTTGTTACCATTCGCTTATCTGATAGTGTGTCCAAACTTGCTGCAAGTGAAATATTAAGTTCTAGTTAGTCCCTGCATGTAGCTGGGAGGCTGGTTTGATGCTCCCTTTGTCATAAACCCTAAAGTCTGGCTTGTTTAGTTGAGGCCTGCAAACTTATATGTAGTTAGCCCTAGGTTTTTTGTTTGTGGGTGGAGGGGGGGGGGGGGGGGCTAGATTTCTCATTCACCCCATCTAGCTTGTAATAATAATATGTACATGTATCTGGACAGGAGAATGTGTCACAAACAAGATGGAGAACTTGTTTTATTACTTTGCAAATTACCTGAACTTTTTAATTATTGCCTCGTTATCTTTTCCTTAATTATGGAGTTAACACTGTAGGGGACAGAACATTCACCAAATATTCCCTACAGCGGAAACAAGATTTTCTGAGATCATATTTGCAGCATAATGGCGGCTTGTTCGCAGGCTATTCGCAATAATTGTTTCCCTACATATTTGCTACAGCTATTTTTACTTTTAATTAAAATGTTCGCAGAATATTCGCAGATTGATCGTAGGATATTCGCAGAATATTTAATCAACAGATTTAAATGCATGTTCGCGGAATATTCGCGGAAGTGTTCGCGGCTGACCTAATTTGCCTGTGAAAAGTGAACATCTCGCGAACATTCCGCGAATACTGGTCAGCCATATAAGGTTATGTTTACCCAGCAATCGCAGAGTATTCGCTAGCTGTTCGCAAAAATTGTTCGCGGCAGTGCATTTTTTTCCGTAAGGGATATTTGTTGGAGAAACCCTGGCAAACATTTTGCCGTAGGTCCTGTCGCTAAATAACGGAGATACACGGCTTAGAAGTTGACCAATCTTCAAGCATCATTTTCAGTCACATGGCCGCCTGAAATGCCCAATTTTTTTAATGATATCATTTCTATATTTATCCTCATTATTGCATGATCTAAATTTTTCTTGTAGGACAATTGGTTAATTTTTTATGAATATCTAAAGTTGGCACATGTTCGAGGTCGCTGTCAGCCATTAGTCACATTTTCTGAAAATTGATAAATGTCTGCTAAATTGAAGTCACCATAGCGAAATAAGTATATTACGTAGCTCAATAAATTATATATCATCTGAAAGCTTATTCTTTTAAGATTTTATCACATCTTGGGGTCACGTAGTCTGTACATATACAGTTAAGCGACCACTGTGACCTTGATTTTCTGGCATCAGTTTTAAGAAAAATGTGCTGTCTAGTGTTGTCAAATGATTTTCCATAAATGTGTCGCATGTTAGATACATTACTATAACATACCATGCATAAGCCAGGTGCTTTCAAAATGTAAGCTTAATGAAGCTAAGAAAATGTTTGTTAAATGGTAACAAACCACAGTTCAGATGTTAATAATCAGAGCTTAGAATAAATCTACATGAACAAGCTCTAAAAGTTCAAAATGGAAGCATGCAGTGGACAAGAATACATACAATGATGGGGCTAAATGACCGCCAGCTTTTTTGAAAAGCTAATACTTGTCAATTCCTTTCTCATTACTAATAGTCAAGGAGCTAGGTTTTTGAAAATTGACTTGGCACAATTGTCCAGCCAGAAAAGGTTTGACTTCAGAAATAGTTAGAAATACCCTTCTACAATATTTCTAGGCACGTCGTACAGTCAAATTGTGGTAGCAGTTTTCCAGGAGGAGTCGTTTTGTACACCTACCCCATTTTTACTATAAAAAACAAAATGGCGACATTTGAATAAGAAATGGTATCCAGGTTGTATCCAGATTGTGCATACGATCATTATTTACTGCCAAAACCTCTATAAGGACCTAAACAGTTATGAAAATGAATTAATTGCATCCAGAAGCACAATTTTTATGTTATAACTGTCATTTACGTTATATCTTCAATTACGCCTTATAAAATCAAATGATTGTGGTCAAAGTTTAATTTTATAAGTTCTATAATGGGTATATACGTTTTAAATACCATGTTAGGAAAAGGTAATTGCCTGACTATTTCAAAACTGCAAACATCTTTTTTCTATCATAATTACTTTAAGAATTATAGGCTATTGAATATGATTACCCCCAAAAATGGTGAATATGATTAGAACCATTTCACTTTGCAAGTTAGCATGCAATACCATCTGCTGACTTTTTAAACCATAATTGAGCATTCTTTCGAAACACGATAGTAAAAAGCTATACTTTACTGCGTTTCTGGTGTAAGGTTCCATATTCTAATGCCTGTATGACAATATGTAACGTACATTACAAACTTAAAGACTTCATATATATATATATATATATATATATATATATATATATATATATATATATATATATATATATATATATATATATATATATATATATATATATATATATATATATATATATATTGCTAAATACTATATAGTATATGCCATATGGTATTTTATTTAATTTCAAACCTGTTTTGTTTTAAATTTATAACAAGACAGCAGTTTGTTCTAAAATATTTATCATTTGTTATTAAGTTACTATATCTATAAACATTTACATTTGCAATAAAGATTTTTTTAAGTTTTCATCTCCATGAAACACGATTTTGATTTGTCCAAAGTTAAATATTCTAAAAACACATAAGAAAGAAATAGACAGCTCTTTAGTAGTAGTAGAATACATTCCATTTCTGTCAAATTTATCAAAGTAACATATATAACCATAACAAATATCATAAGGTCCTATGTTTGTCCTAAATGCTATCAAAGACAGTATACGATTGGGCCCTGAAAAGCTGAAATATTAAGGATGTAGAATTTTGTAATATTTATCGCAGGTTAAAAACAATACAATTAAGTTTTATTGAATGGAGTCTCATCAGTCATTTGAAAAGATTTTTATGTACCCAGTTTACTATTGTAAACATTATGCAAACAAAGTCAGCAACATAATATATACTCAAACAAAAAAGTAACGTCCGATTTTCATGGTACTGTATCTATCAATCCAGTTAAGATGTCGCAAAAATCATCAAAAATTTTCCATTATCAATTGGT
This sequence comes from Loripinus fragilis, assembly GCA_964019695.1. Taxonomy (NCBI): domain Eukaryota; kingdom Metazoa; phylum Mollusca; class Bivalvia; order Lucinida; family Lucinidae; genus Loripinus; species Loripinus fragilis. The sequence goes on from OZ026529.1 coordinate 6,169,918, forward strand.
TTGATGCTGATTAGTCTTAATTAATGTTGAAATGCTTGTGATGACGAAAAAAAATCAAATTTGTCCGATTCTGTTGATTATCAAAATACTGGATCAAAGATAATTTTCTCAGTGTTTTCACGCACGCTCGTGATCGGTATTTTGTCACGTCAAAGTATGTTACAGATTAATGGCTGTGGTCGTCAAAGCAATGCATACAGCTAGCAAGCATAACATCTATAGAGTTTGCTGCTCAGTGATGTTTAAATGTGCTTAAAAATTCGAGATTATGACGGACACGCAAGCTATTGATGTTGTGACTTTTGATTTTAAAGGTACTTGTGTTCGCTGCTTTGTCAGCGGCTAAACTGATTATCAAATGAATTTATCTTTGTTGCAAAACGTTTCTAAATGATCAGAGTGGGTAATGTGAAATTTTAAATGAAATGCGTTAAGACATTTGGAACTGGCAGACATAAATGTCAAGCGGACATATTGTAACTTTATTGTTTCAGTATAGGTTAGCTCCTTGTATTATACCTAGGTTATTTCCCATAGAAAAAATACAAACTACTGAATGTTTACAGAGATGGTAATAAAATTATACTATTTTTCTTTTATAAAATTCCTGACAAAATCAATTACCTAAGAATGGGTAGGATAAAATGTATATATATTACAATAGAGGTTATGCATTATACGTGTCTGTAATCAGTTAATTTTTAAAGATAATCTCTAAAACTCAAATTGTATACTGACATTTATATGCATATGCAGATGATGACACATTACTTGTTTCAGCTGTTAAATAGATTTAGTTTATTTTCAGCATACCTTTTATGTTTTATTTCATGACACTGTAAGTACATTTGATCATTTGCAAAACTAATATTACTTTATAAGGAGAGGTTTTATATTGAAGAAACATTTCCCTGAAAATGGGTAAAATCAGTTATAATTGATGACAATGATATCATGTGATATGATCATATCCAAAGAAACACATGTTAATTGTTGCTTAAGAAACTGTTTTAACACATACATGTGACATAATCAGTCAAGAGCTATGCCAGGCTGAATAAGACATTGTGACACTCAGGTAATGTAAAAACATGCAGTCATGAGATCTTACTCAGTTTTAGCAATCCATGCTTGAATAGCTATTGATCATTTTCACTATAAAGAATGTGGCATGACCAAATTATTACAGGAGTATTGTAAATATAATTCTTGATAACAAAGCGCTATATGTATATAAATATAAGAATGAATAAGTGATATAAAAATAAAATCAACACAGCTTTTCTAAAGAAATATCGTGCTTCTTCAGACAAAAAAGAAATACATTACACATAAATGGGAAATTATATAAAAACACAAAACATGTTGAGGGTATTGATTTATAGAGACATGCAGTAGTCTTCGCCATCAATTAGAGACTTAAATGCAAATCCTAGAAAGAATGCATGATAGTATATTATGCATGCCATATTTGTAATGATTCCTTCTAAAAGAAAATCATACTTCTATTACTTTTAAAGGTAAGTAAAAATCTTACAGGTTGATAAAGCAGTGCCTTTATTGTTGTATATGTTGTGTGATATAATATACAAGATTTTGAATATCTTATCTTCAATATGATCTTTGACAGTAGCACAAGTGTGAATTTCATTGCCATAAAATCAAAAAAACAATTGCGAACCTATCTTATGTAATTAATACATGCTCAATTGAAGATTTGAACCACCATGTGATTTTGGTACCTACTTCACATGGGGAAAATGTACCGTTTAATCCCCCATGCTGATGCAGTGGAGCTAGCATTTGTCTTCATCTACATATACAAGCAGGAAATGCTATGATGTGTCTAATGACATACTTTTACAGGTTCGCATGAGTCTTCATTGCTGAACTTAAATGAAATGTGCTTACTAATTTGATATTTTATTTACGTTACTATTTATCATTTATTTAGTTTGATTTGGAACGTATAAAGGATTAATAGGATACCATTCTTGCACCAACGATTATGTGCTCATTTGACATGATGAATATTGTAATATTTTTATATGAACAAATTCCACGTTTAGACTAAGCCTAATTTATAGGAATAATGCAAAACAAAATTTCAATAATTTATTTGAGTCCTTTCATTTTGCAACAGCTACAATATAATCTTTACAATGCAAAAGAGTTGTTCTAAGAGATATGCCTTTACCTCTAAAATGTATAACTTTTAAGAACCTTGGAAAAAATATCCTGTGTCAATGCTCTATCACAATGCAGAACCAGACAAAGCGTATGATAAATGTCACCATCTCCTTAACCCTTTTAAGTCAAATGAAAATTCCCACTTTTATCAAATGGGCCTGTCTATTTTCGTCTTCAGGGTTGTTTGGTGTTGTTTTTCATTCATATTCAAATTTTGATAGAACATCCTGTAAGCAAACAGTAGAGAACCTGATCAGACATTGCAGTCTGTCGCGTCTGATCTTGGTCTGTACTATTTGTCTATGTCCCACAAAAAGAACGCTAGTCTAATATGGGTTAAATACTTTTTGATGTATACGTTACTCACATCAGTTGTATTGTTTCTTCATCGAACTGGGTACTGATTGGATATAGAGCGGTTTTAACTATATGAACAGTGTTCCCCAATGGTCGTCGGACCGTCGGACCGTCGGACATTTCCGGTAATGATTGGCTCGGTCCGATAAATAGTTTTCCAGCGGCAGACCTTATGTCCGATGAAATTTTCTGAGCGAATCTCGTCTTTTTGGCCGAAATTTGAGCTTGGGACCGCAAAAAAGACCATGTGTGTCCTTTGGGACTCGCAATAATTTGTGAAGAAGTGAAGAAAGAATAAATGCTTACGTTTTAAGAGTAATACCTGCATAAAATTCGCGGATTTTTACTTTCGATTTTGCAGTTTGTTTACCGTGAAATCTATTTTTGTAATCTACTTCTTTCTATTTATGGCATACAACCTCACACAAATCCATTAGAAAAGGCAAATTTCCAATATTTTCTGACAGAGATGTGTTAATTCATCCTTCTCACACATCTACATAAAAACTGCAAGGTACCTTTTAAATGTAACGGCTCACTAAAGTCCGTTCTGTCAGAAAAAAAAGATCGACACTTATACGTTATCCAAACGTTTAAGGTGAGTGAGCTCCCTTTATTTCAATAATTTAAGATTATTTTTGAATGATTCACTTTGATGTCAACTTGATTGAGTAAGGCAGCATTGTTCTTATGGATTATATATCAAAAGGGTGTTATTGATTACAGTTTAATGGTGTTAACTCAATGGAAAGTTTGGGATTTATTAAAAAATTATATAGTTAAGCTAAACCTAATGTATTTAAAATCAATTTATATATATATTGTTAGCTGTTCCCTGTAATGTAATTCTTTGACCCAACACTGTTTTCCAGTGTTAATTTGCGAGAACACTAGCTCCTGCATTTTTGCTTTCAAAAGCAAGAAATCGCCAGAGAAATAGAAAAGTGGATGCCCATGGGTTCAATTCATGTGCTGCATAGGCATATTGTCCTAATGGCCAAAGCAAAGGCTGAATGACTGCTATGTTAAAAACAAGCATGCAATTGCTTTTAGCCATATTGATAATTTCTTATATTTAATCATTCAATTTGGTGGGGGGGGGGGGGGGGGGGGGGGTGGTTCGGTCCTGTAAAATTTTATTTGGTCTTGTAAAATTCATGACTGCACCAGACCGAATGTCTGGTAATGTCTGGAAAGTATTCGTGAACACTGTATGAATAGGCATGGCGTTTGCCATATGTGGGACAGAAACCGTTACGACCAAAACAGTTTTTCTTATGGCAAGGATTAACGTTTGCTTTAAGGTTTCATTTCTCGATTTCAACCAATATTGTAAATTAAAAGGTAATTTTAGGAATTGAGTGTTTTTTCCAAATCATAGCTATCAATATAGTTATTGTAGTCAATAGCTGACAAGCTATAATTGCATGTATTTTGGTGGCTTACACAATTGGTGATAGTGCTGTCATTTCATTAAATATTGTATTTAGCAGAAAATAACATATATAACTGTAATAACAGGTGCCACAAGTAGTTTAAAATCATATTGCTAGAAATTTTCTTTCAAATAAAAGTTAATATTGAAACGTAAGAATAAGAAATAACTGGATATTAAAAATATAGGAATTCATTTACTGTTGGGTAACGTAGTAAATTTGGCTATTGCTGGGTAACGCCTTATCCGCTGAAAAGCTAATGCACTTCATTATGTGGCTAATATAATTTGGTTTTAGATATGTACAGTCTACAAACCTCATTTTGTAGAGGTCGTTTGGTAGCCCATAATCTAATGATATTACTGCATTAAATTGTAATACATTTGAAAGTAACGTATATAACTGTAATGTCATCTTGTATAATGCTTAAACGCATACTGGCTGTTTGCTGCATTTCATTTAATGATTTTAAAGCTATCGTCATGTCCCTGTATAGTAATTTAGTATAAGTCACAGATACAATCTATTGCAACAGAGAATGTACACTGAAAATTGTGTAATACACGCATTCCTGAATTGCCATTTCAGGTGGTATGTTCTTTCTTTGATTTGTAACAAATGTAAAACATGACAAACATACTGTAAGAATAATGTTTAAATATGATTATAAATATGCTATTTTACTTGATAAATTAAGAAACGGGGAAAATTTCATTTCTTTTTGAATTTGGATACATTATATTCAGGGGGGTGGGGTAAACCACCCCTTCCGTTGGACATTTTCGCGCCTAATATACCATTTATACAAATTTTTTATATTGCCTTACTGTTGTATGCCATTGCATAAATGTAATGTTTAAATTTAAAGGGAAATATGCTGAATAGGAAGCAATGGTTGAACGTGAGGCATGTTTTCCTCTCAATATGCCTAAGTCTCATTTAGCGTAGGGTACGTTCAAAGATGACATCCTACAGCAAAACTGCTACCACAATTTAACTGTACGACGTACCTAGGAGTATTGCAGAAGACCCCAGGATTGCATTTCCGCAGTCAAACCTTTTCTGGCATGTAAATTGTGCCAAGTCGAAAACTAAGGCCTGTACAGAAATCAGCGCCTGGACTATAAACAAGGATCACTTTTGTCACTTTTGTCTTCTGGGAAACTTCTTAAGCCCGTACGGCTTATAATTCCCCTCAATTTATGATTAACTTGTCTTCGCTTCCGGTTAATTGAGAAATGCTTAATATTTGTTAGTCTGATCGAACCTTTGAGATCTCCATAGATTGTCTAATTTAGTCTTGAATTCCACAACTGTCCTTGAATTGGGTGCAAGTCAAAACGTCCCCGAATTGGTCAAAACGTCCCCAAACACGAAAAACAGATTGGTCAAAACGTCCCTATAAAACGTCCCCATTTTTAAAGGCGATTTTTCGAAGAAACATGGGATTCTAACAAAGAAAAAGCGTGTTTTAGTGCCTGTACTAATGTATGGAAGTTTGAAATAATGTTTTCATAGGGTATTTTATGTTTATGCTGCTATAGATCAACGTTAAAGTATAATAGTTTTCGCGTGTTTTGTTTTCCGCTTTTCTTTTTCTTTTATAAAATAACGGTTTTAAAGGACTGTTTCGAGAATACCATCATAATGTCCAGATAATCCCACGTTATGTCAGGTCTGATCTGGGTATAAGTCCCTTGCAAATGTTATCAGCATAAGACACCAGCATGCAAATAGTTCAAACTGTACACCGACTTTGGTTCCGTATGACCGATAATTTAAGTGCAAGAGCAATTAGTCACGGTAGACCCAACATCACTAGGACGACGTGAACGGACATAACAACACATGTATATCATGTATATAAACATACATTATTTTTTATAAATTTCACTTTTTTATCAGATACACATTTATAACAATATATACATTTACTCATGTGACTCACTACAGCATTATAGTTTGGACATATGGATCACCAGGAGCATAAGGTGATCTTCGGGGAAGGGATAAGATTTCAAAGACATCTTTATCGAACATGACATTGTAAAATTTAGCCCCCACATATAAGAACCTAATTTAACGTTTTCCTTTTTTCTTATTCATAAAATTGACGGTTTACCAGGTTATTGTATTCTGATAAACTGTACTGTGTAGATTTATACAAGATACTACACCGAAAATCCGTGTATGCGAACAGAAAGACATTTATGCATGTGTACGTACGTAAGTACTATATAACGGTTCATAGAATTTTATCCATCGATAAGTTAATGCATGCCTCCACCATTCGACGATTCGACAAACGACTGCAAGATAACACTGATGCACAATGCATACCAATACACAACAGATACATAATGTTTTCTTGCATCGGATATGTGTTCACATCCGATGTATCGGATATCATTTATGGAAGTTTCTTAATTAAGCTTCTTAACTGAGGAGTCACTGTCATCATTTCTGAGCTGCAGGTTTTTCACACGTCTTTGTCAAACAGTTCAATTATACATGCATTAGAAACCTATTTTGATAGAGTTAATCACCTATTATCAACAGTGATTTTATTTGGCCATTTTTGAGGCCGTATATGGGAGTCATTCCCAATCCAAAAATGGCCTTTATTTTCCCAATTTCATGTATTTTAGCTCTTATTTTCCCAATTTTAATAAAATATTTTCCCAAATGTGTAGGAAAAGGTAGCTTCCCAAAATCCCAAATAAAATCACTGATCAATTTTGTTATTTATCCAAAAGCATTTCCCCTAGGCAAATTTTGCACCTGTTGGATAGGAGATTTATATACTGCGTAGACCTAGATTTAGAATGAAACTTTATATGCATATGTTTGCTGGAAATAAAATAACTGCTCCAAACTTACATTTATAACGATTGTCTGATAATTACCACAAAGCAAATCATCAAAAGCTAGTGAATATATATGTAATATTTGAAGTTTCATGTATAGAAGGACTGTCGGAAAAATGCATTCTTAATGCTATTTTACTGAAATAACAGAATGGAATCTGGATAAAACACTTTATCTAAAATAATTTCATTCGAACATCCCAGATTATGCCTAAAATTTCATAAAATATAGAATAAAAAATCATTTTGGGGACGTTTTGACCAACATTTTTACCATGGGGACGTTTTGACCAAGTTTTGGGGACGTTTTGACCAATTTTTTGGGATGTTTTGACCAATTGGGGACGTTTTGACTAGGGGACGTTTTGACTTGGGGACGTTTTGACTGTAATCCCCTTGAATTTACAACTTCCAATGGTAAGCTATTCCAAACTGGGATATTTCTCAGGGAAATGAGTGTAACTTAATTGATTTATTTGCACAGGGTTTATTTAATTTCAAGTTATGTCCTCTTAGCTGATTTTTTTCCGTGAAGGTAAAAAATGTACTCATATCGATGTCATCTATTTTATTAACTATCTTGAATACTTGTATAATATCAAATCTCTTTCTACAGGATAGGTGAAATTCTGCAACTAAAAACGTGAGGAGGGGCACCTGTAAGCAAAGCTGTATCGCTGTTATCTCTATTCGCTCTGCTGCTGAAATTGATGGCTTATCTGGAACAGACTGGATGCTTCTTTTCCTTCTCTTTGAAAAAACAAAAACTAAACTTAACCCCTGCATTTCGCTTTGCGACGAAGCCGCCATTTTTAATAAATTGCTGTTAGCATGATATCCGTGCTACAAATCTGTTTGCATAACGACCGTGCTACTAGCTTACCCTCAGTTGGCAATCCCGAGGCGGGCAACAGTACGAAATAATTTTGTGTGGGGACCAGGGGCGTCTCGCTAACGGCGAAACATCTAAAAGATGATGAACATGAGCAGATAACGCGTTATAGTGTTAAGCATAATTTCATTAGACGCAAATTAAAAAAAAATAACCGGTGTGGTGGTCGAGCCTCAGTGAGTGCGAGGCCTCAATCTTTGCGGCTGTGCGACCATGGTGGCATTTACTGAAGGCTTCGCAAGTTCGGTGAAATATGGAACAGCCGTGCGTGAATGACTGAACCGGCTTAAAACACAAGTTAAATCGTTTAAATCTAGGCTATCTCTTTTCTTTGTGAAGGCCTATCATATAAATGCATTGGTCAATGAAGTTCCCCTATTCTTTTATTGGTAGGCGGCCGTCAGTCCCGTCACCCAATAAAACGGACATGAAAAAATAAAAAATAATGGCGGTGAAATATCATGCGATCAAAGTTTTGTTCAAAACTTACCAAAGGACGAAACAAAATACAAAAGAAAACCAGGTATAAACATCTTGAAGCTTTTAGCCTATCTTATGAACCATAATTGCTCTGGTAAATGAATCGGTAGTCTCATAAATTCATGATTAGAGTCTGTTTAGATTATTATGTCTGCGATATGCCGCACTGCACACGGATCGGAATTGAACGCGCGCGCCAAAAAACTTTCTCCTGTGTAAATACGTCATTTCCTACAGGATTCGGCACGCTTCGGACAACTGTCGACAGACTCCCCAGCAGAATGAAGGGATATTTTCTTCCGTTATTTTTCCTATGATCAGGTACTTGGGATGGGGGAGAGGTCGGCAGAGTCTTCTGTGACATCAAATGTGCCACATTAGTGTGTTCGGGCCTCTTCTCTTCCTTCTCTACATCAACGATTTGCCACAAAACATACAGCCACAGGTAACGACGTCGCAAACGAAACAGCTGTTTACTTAACCCTTTCATTCACAGTGTTAAATACCAAGGCGTCAACATAGATCTATCTCAAGATCTCAATCGGAATAATCACATCAATGAAATTACAGATAAAGCAAATCAAATAGAACACTTGGCGTGTAAATGTAATTTAACTAAAAATAAGGCAGTAAAAGAACAAGCATACAAGACGTTGGTGCGACCACAGGTTGAAAACGCCTCATCAGTTTGGAACCCAGGGGCCACAAAAACAAAACATCTCAAAATTAAAATTGCCGCCAGATGGGTCAAAATCAACTATTCTCCGGACGCCAGTATCTCAAACATGCTAGACAACCTATATGGGGCCCCAGGGGCTTTTAGGATCTGGAGAGAATGGCTATTTATTTTCGGGGAGCTGGGGAGCACTTTATATATAGTAATCACTTTCAGGGATTTGGGGAGAAAGATCATAGCTTTGGGGATTTAGGGAGCCCTGCAAAAAGTAAAAAAATCTCAATTTAAAGGAAAAGCCTTCATTTCGTTTTTTAAAGACCACCTTCGAAAATCTCAATGCATTTACTTTCGTGCTAACATGCTGATCTGGGTTGGTAGTGGTGAGATCTATATGGCGAATATTTTTTAATATTGTGGAAAATTGCCTTTAGAATTGTTGATTATTAGCTTGATAATAACGTATTTTGGAACACTCAGAATGCGCCAAATTGCACCATTTTAATAAAAAAAAATCTAGGGACCATGCCCCCCAGCACGAATCTGAATCCACATAATTACAGGGCTACCTATATATACACGCGCCTGGTAGGTAATATTTCATGTAAAAAAGGAAAAGCCTCCATTAATCTTTTACATTTCTTTGGCCTCTGGGGGCTATTCAGCCAAAACGAGTTAAGTTCACCAATTGCAGCCAAGTGTCGTACCATTACTTATTGCTTAGTTTTTCATTTTTATGTTATTTTTTACTTATTGGTATAGGTCAATTAGATAATGATGTTTAAGAAATGTGCGCAGCCAAAAATTTCAATTCATTTAGCCTCACAAAGAGCACCACTGAATTTGAATGTGAATTACGTTACTGTGATGAAGTAAACTTGTACATACCAAATTTCTTACAAAAATAGTGAGTATGATCAGGAAATACCACAATCACAAAATGCAGACAAACCCATGGCACCGACTGAAATTATTAAGAGCTTTTATAGCATTCAGTTCTACTTGGATGTCTTGTTGATCAAATAAGCATATTATGTAGAATTTATATCATGTTTTTTCTTCTTCTCAGGGTTGTGATGAATTGACAGTGGAATTCAACTGTAATTCTATGAGTACAATTATTGTTTTATTTGTATTCATCAAATTTGAAGGGTTGACCAGAAAAAATATTGGTTTTGAAACAGTAGATATAGAATATTAAAAATTGCATTCTTTTTGGTATTGGAAATAATAATTTGCATTCTTGTATAAAGAACATTGTGCCAATAGGTTGGTAACGTAATTCATATACTTTACACTCTGGTCTTATTTCATGCGTAGAAACACATATTTTTCTGCAAAATATCAGGTTCTAGAGTGTTGCTTAAAACTTTTTACACCATCCTTTGTACATTGGAAATTAGCTGTTGCATCTGGTTTCATTAATCTTGTTGGAATAAAACTTTTGAACATGATTATAGAATAATGATTTGAAATCTTTCATATATTTGAAAACTTGTTGCTACAAACTAAGACAATGCAGAATAAATAATATAACCTCAATAAATGCCTTTTCATGCATATGATTTTATATTACAAAAAGCAAAGTTTGCATCATTCACAAAGATAAGCCCTTCTCAGAAAAATGGCAAAATGCTCATGGTAACGTAATTCACATAGCCAATTTACTCACTTAAATTGGAGATAAGAATTCATAAATTCAAGCTAACTGTTTTATCTATCAAATAAACCATAGCAGTTATCAACATAGTAAGTCATGAGAACATTTTAGGTCACTGTGATCAACTGGAATGGACAAGGATGCAAAAGCGAGAGTGCCAATTTCAAAGTATACACATACACTCACCAATAAACCTCCAGTCGTAGCAGCAACGAGATAAAATGGTTTGAAAAAGAGAAAATAACAATTGAACAACAAGTCAGAAACTTATAATCACCGTCCATTTGTTGCCTTTAGCCCTTTGATTGGACTAATCTGTTTTTTGTAGAATGTGAATTACGTTACCTGCTTGTGAATTACGTTACCTATGTTTAATCTAGCTCATTTCAAAAACCATACGAACAATTCCTTAGAGATTTACACTATTCAATTTTATTTTTCAAACAGATTTTTTTGCATATGTTGTGTTGATATAATGAGTATCTTTGTAAGTTACATGAATAGGGGAGTTGAAGTACCCAGAGCATATAGGTAAAACCTTTTTAAAATAAAATGATAACTGTAATATGGTTTAAATTGATCTTTATTAACTGGGACAGATTTGCTTTGGTTAAAAACAAACATTTTTTTCAGCAAGTGTATGCATTTAGAGAGGCATTTAGAATTCCATGAGTAGTATAGGGTTTGGGCTACTCTGGCCCACCCCCATAAAAAATTTTTTTTAGCTTCTCCCCACATAAAAAAACACCTACCAGAGTGACCTCGGAAAAATTGTAAAAATGAAAAGTGAGCCAGTGGGTTTAGACTAATAAAAGTGGGTTTGGCCTTTAAACCCACCACCCAAACCCACTTTCAGGCTTACCTGCCTAGACCCTAAGTGGGTTCTTGTCAGCATTTAGGTGTACCCACAAAGTGTATTTTAATATTTAGTTAAGACCTAAAGTGGTTACTATAAGTTATTTTGGTGTAACCCAGTTTGAACATTTTTTTTCTGAAAGCCTACACTTGTTTTTTATTTACAACTTTCAAGGGAGGCAAATCAGTTAGTTATTTTTTAATATTGTATTTCACAGTTGTTTGACTGATTTGATATCGTTATGTCTGATATGAAAATAAGTTTCATTTATAGATAAGAAATAAATTTAATCTCGAAAACAATTTGGGTCATCATATACAAATATATAGATAACAAATATGGTATTTTTTTTACAACTTTTAAAACACCATTTATTTGTGAAATGAAATATAGTATGTATATATAAGTAAACGCGGATCAAGATATAATTGGTCATGACTGGTACATTGTATGCTCCTTCTGTCTGAGTATGAATCCATCGCATCTGTTTAATGGTAGTGACTGGTTGCATGGTGTGATTGGTGAGAAAGACACACAGGTTACGCACATAATAGAATTCTCACTGTGGGTCCGTAATCAATCGCATCTGACTTACCTTACCTCGACCTTACCTACAACTTTTCGAAGAGAGAAAGTAGGTAGTGTCAATGGGGTTAAAGGTGACTCTTAAACCGGTTGCGAGCCAACATGGTGTGGTGGCTTAAGAAAAGACAGTTGGTTCACCCCAGTACTGGGTGCGTGTGTAATGAATTCTGCCTAGTGCTGGGGTTAAAAGTACGGTGTACCAGACGTGGCTTTTGCATTTTTTTTTGTATTTTTATAGGTTTAAACACTGAGATTTATGATATATGGAGTGTTTATTATAAAAAAATTATCAACACTGTAGTATTTTTATCGCACATAAGACAAAAACAAAGATACCACGCAGTTATCAAACCATTTAACACTGAATGTCAACGGTTGAGCAGTTTCTTCTTACCCGTTGATAAAATAGAAAGTGACGTCTTCAGTTATGGTATTTAGTTGCGAAATAACATAACAGCTACAAATAAAAAGGTCACTTATGGCAAATGTAAAATAGTATAAGCTCAGACAAGCTTGTAATTTTTAAATCTTAAGAATTAAAGTTTGAATACCGTTTTAGAGGCCTTTTTTGCTTATCGTGCGTAGGTGTATAATTCTACAAAATGTGCAAGTTTAGACTCAGAAGTTTTGGGGTTTGGGTCTTGATTCGATCAGTCCCTGAAGTATATTTCTCATTTATACTATCTATAAATTTTGAAGAATTTAAATAGGTATCATTTTTTATTTATTAAAAATGTATCATACAATTTCTAATATTAATAAGACAATAAACTTGCGACAATATAATAGATAACAAATATGGTACTAAGAGAATCGGGTTGAAGAGTTTTACTTTTACTATTGGTTGGTATAATTTGATTGATGAATATATCCAAAAAGAAACAGATAGGCCAATACGTTTAGCTTCAGGACTTTACAGTTTCCAACAAATAGCAGATATATTTCAAAGTAATAATATTACATTATCTGTAAATGAAACAAACGGCATAGTGCTTTTGACAACACCTGTTGATTTAAAAATAAGCAAAGGATTAAAGGAAATGTTAGGCCTCAGAAATAAAAGACGATTTAACGCAAATCAAACATATGAGGGAGAAATACCGTTAAATTTTGCGCCTTATAAACAACTATATGTTCATCTTGAGCAGATAAATAGTGCTTACAATTTCTTTGATGGTGCTCCTTGTAATATCCTTGGTGTTGTTTCTGTTGAGAATAAATCGTTTGGTGATATTGTTCATACGCATTTTAGTAATCCAGAATACAAACAATTGGCACATGGTGATATTTCAGAATTAAGTATAAGCGTTTGTGATAAGAATGGTCAGAAAATAAACAACAATGGTTTGCCAATTAATTGTGTGTTAGAAATTATATAATTATTCGTATAAAATGAGCATTTTCGGTGTAAAGCGTGGGTGGGTGGTAGATAAAGACATTTTGAGTAACGCGACTCTAAATATGGATGGAAAACAGATAATTAATGTAGCTTATCCCCGAAATCCAGGTGAAAATTCTGCGTATAATGGGGATGTTGTAACAGCCAAGGCCTTAAGTGATTTTGGGAAGAATTTGCATGGCGAGGTTTTATTACGTAATAGTGATAATGTAATGGGTGGCAGGTTAGAAATGAAAGGACTCAGAGATCCGGTTGATCCTGGTGATGCGGTAAACAAAGGATATAATACAGCAAGGAAAAATATTATGACAGGTATAATTGATGATATTCTTGAAAGAATTAATAAATTGGAAAAAAATAAAGCTATAACATTAAATGATACAGCCGATTACCGAAATCACAGTTTTATATAATGATGAGCGAGATTTACATCAGTTGGGCAAACAAATTCATGGAACTGCAGTTAATACTGTTGCCTCTGAATTAAAAAAATATATATAAAAATGAAACAACCTTCGGCGCCGAATTTATATCCAGACTTGTCTAATGAAGACGGACAAAATTATAGATTACAGAAGATATCAGAGATTGAGAAAACGTTAATTAATGAGAGAGATACTCGCAAAAAATTATATAAGAAATATAAACGCGGAATTAATATTACTGATAGTGTTGATACTGGTTTAATATCAACGGCTGTTATTTTTGCTGGTGTTGGTTTAACTGTTCCAATTATGTTGCCGTTGGAAATTGCTGCTGTTGTGTGTGGAAGTTTAGGGGTTTGTATTAAACTTGTTAGACGTAGATTACATGCAAAAACACAAAAACATTATGAGATTAAAACTATTGCTGAAAGTAAGTTGAATAGTATAAAAGACTTGATTTCTAAGGCTTTGTCAGATGGACAGATATCTGAAAATGAATTTAAATTGATTTTAGATGAATTAGATAAATATTATAAACTGAAAGATAGCATACATTCAAAACAAACAGGATTAAGTGAGACGGAAAGAAAAAACTTATTGAAGAAGGCAAGGCCCAGGCTTTAACCGAGATAAAAAAAAGGAAATGCTTGATTTTATTTAATAAAGTTACAATAATTAATGACCCACCCCTTATTTATAGGAAATGAACATTTGTGTTGTTTATGTAGGCAATTGTATGATACATTTTTTTATAATAAAAAATGATACCTAAAGAATTCAAGTACAATCCCAATGCATCATATAACCCCAATACTAAATATACCGAAAAGAATATTGAACTTGTAAAACAAACAATTTATGTTAACAAAGATGACCATTTTTCAGTAACGTTTCTCGACTTATTTCAAAACTATCAAAATCCAACATTACACACCAATGAACCGTGGAATACATGGCTTCATTCGTCATTTGACTGGTGGCAGTGCCAATTGAATTTTGCTGTTTGGTGTGCCACTGCAGGATGCGGAGTAAGTTATCAAGACCATTTGCGAAACACTTCAGGACTAACTAAAACGTTATATACATTTCATGTTTATTATTGTATTGCTCGTATTTTGAAAGAACTTAAAACACCTTTACCGACAGATGCATCATTTTGTTATTACAAAAACCCATACGACAAAGGAACCTACCAAAAGTTATGCAATGAATTCTCTGTATCCCCGGAACAAGACTGGCGACAGAAGGTGGACCATGGGAATCAAGGCCTCGGTGCTTGGAGTACCTTCATGACCCCATCTGGGGCATATAGACAGGCTCTTGCAGCGCAAGGCCCATTCTTTCACCCCAAGGATGCCATGTGTCATAACCGTGATATCTCAGGAGCCTGGACGACGTTTATTCTTAACAAATCAGAAGGCTTCACAAAAACAGGTATTGAACGAATTAACGAAAGTATTAGAATGTTTGTATGGGCACTATTAGGAGCACAATCTCAAACACGTGTAGAAATACTAAAAATAGGCACAGGATTTGATGCACAAAAACAATTCTTAGCAAATGTTCAAGATGCAATTAACAGTCCAATTGATTTGCCTACTCAAATAACAAAATATCAAAATGTATTGAAATACGCAAGAAGTAAAGTTGATTACACATATGGACTTGGTCTCTATATGTCTCCCAGTGATATGATATTACAAATTGGCACTATCGCTGGATATAATAATAAAATTGTAATTGCAACAGAAAATCAAACACTTGGTTTCAATAGTGATGTAAATGTTAAACCTGTTGCACCTACTACACAACCTGCAACTATACAAGGCACACCGACAAAGAAATCTCTACCAGAACCTGTTAAACATCAAACTGTTCAAACAAAGAATCAACCCATATCCACGAAAGAAGCAATACAACACGAAGACAACAAAACAGCATTAATAGTAGGAAGTATAGTAATAGGTATTGTTGCACTAACTATCTATGGGATTTACTAATATACTCTCTTGCAGCTGCATACAATAACCCCATAACAAAGACAACCAACGCCCAGAGATGTTCGCCAAACCAGTTAACCACTTTTCCAGTAGTAGACAACAGCCAAGACACAATGGAACCAATAATACCCGGTAGCGCTGCTGTTGCTTTTCCTGCCAGATTGGCTAATAGTTTACCAAGATTACTTAATTGTTTTTCTATCCAGTTTTTTACACCATCTTTTGGTGGAGGTTTAGGTGTTGTAGACCCACCACCAGTAGTAGGAATAATAGCCTCAACAATAACACCAATAATCATTCCAAAAGCAGTTAAAACACTAACAATTGTAATTCCTTGTTCTCTGAATAACGTTCTAATTCTCTTGCCTAATGTAGTGTCTTCTTTTAATACCTTGTTAATTGTTTCCTTTATTCTATTTACCTGACTACGTAATTTATCTCTATTAACATTAATTACTTCTAATCTTGCACTTCTCTCAGACTCTAAATCTCTTATTCGACTACTTATCCTCTCTATTTGAAATTCATCTTTGTTTGCTTTTGCTTGTTCTTATTTACCTTTTTCTTTTGCTAAGTCTTTATTTGTTTCATTCAATTTAGCCAATTCATTTGCAATCTCTTCTTTAACACTTGTCATTGCTTTTAAAATACCATCCATTTCCCTTTTTGTCATATCTGTTTGCGTCCCTTGTCCATCAATAAATGACGTTTCTAATTCTTTCACAGCAGTTTCAGCTGCATTAGGTTAATCAGTCATTTCCACATTATCAACATCAGGCAGGTTATTTTCTACATTTTGTAAACGTGCAACAGCTTGTGCTGTTAATGGTTTATTTGTAGATCTATAAGTAGGTAAGCTTAATAAGTCTCTAATCTTATTTGCTCCACCACTACCAATTTTACTCTGCAAATAACCCAAGTTTATAAAACTACCAGCTTTTTTGGCAGTAATTTGAATCTCTTTATCTCCAACCTTTAAAAATAGTGTTTTATTATCAGGACCAAGTTCAAAGTTTGAATAATCAATATATACTGGGTCTAACCCATACTGTTCCTTTATCAACTTGTAATATTCTTTAACTACATATTGTTTCTGTTCTACTATTAATTGTGTTCTTGTATCAACATCATCACCGATATTCTCAATATGAACACTTTGGTTTCGTATAGTTCTATCGAATTCATCATCCTCATCTGCAAGCAGTTTATCTAATTCTTTATCCTCATCAAAAGTTGGATTTTCATATTCAGCCATTTTTATTTATTAAAAATATCTTTAAAAAAATGTCGACGTATGGAAATAAATTAAACCCTTACAGAAAAATAAGAGAACCACGAGGTGTGTGAGGTATCCGTCAAAGTGTAGTGATAACCAATAATCCATCAACTATCGACCAAAATCAACAATTGTTAGTGAGATTTCCTAATCTAAGTAGTAATGATGTTATTGTTCCCAGAACAGTCAGATTAGCATTTGAAATTGAACTAACCTCTAAAGATGTAAATGCAACTATATTTCCAAACATAGGAAGAGCAATAATTAAGAAAACAACAATTAGAATAAGCGGAAATGAAGTTATGTCCATTGATGATAGTGACATCTATCATTGTTATATTGATTTATGGAAGACTCCTACAGAACGTGTAAATATGGCATACCAAGGCATTGGCAAAACAAACATGTTGAAACATAGAGTGGGTGTAGGAAACGCAACACCAGATAAAGAAGATCAAGCCATTGCAAAAGCATATGGAAACAGGTTTTGCATTCCGCTTGATTTTGAATTATTAGAAACCCATATGCTGTTTTATCAAGCTGGATTAGGAGATAGATTAGAGTATGAACTTACATTTAATGATTATAATAAAGTAATTAGATCTACTGATCCTACTTCTTCTTATATAATAAAAAATATTTGTTTAGAATTTGATATTGTTTCTGATACTGAATTAGCGAGACAAATAAGACAACAAGTTGATGGTAAAATGGTTATTTTGTATGACAGAATACTAAGACACAGAAAAATACCTAAAAATAAATCTGATACACTATGGAATATCAATCTAAATGTTCCTGCAAGAAGCATGAAAGGAATTCTGATGCTGTTTGAAGATCTAGATAGGACCAGCACGGAATACTATTACAATCCTGAAATAACAAAAGTAGAAATTACAATAGAAGGAGTCCCAAATCAACTATACAGTCAAGGAATGAAAGCATATCAACAGTGGGATGAGATAAATAAATTCTTCGCTTTGAATTCAAAACGAAATATAGAAACAAATATGATTTTAAAAGATTTATATTTCACTGATACAACATTAGAAAAATATCTAACGAACAATTATGCATTATGGTTAGATTTACGTTCAACGGATGATAACTCACTACACGGCTCGGGAAGAAGAATTGAAAATGCATCAGAAGGTATCACAATACAAATAACAAAAGAAGCAGGAGCAGATGAGCCAATAAATGTTTATCTGTTTGTTATACAAGATGCACAAATTAATTTTGAAGATGGTAGATTTAAAGAAGTCAATTATTAATCAATAAAAAATGGAACTTTTTAAATATCCACACTGTGCAATTATTTGTGGCCAAACTGGCTGCGGAAAGACTGAATTTGCTTGAGACTTACTTGAAGGCAGATATATGGGTGTATTTAGTCATATTGTTATACTTTGCCCAACCATTCGATGGAACAAGGCATACAAAAATCGTGAGTGGATTGGTGATGTGCAAAGGCCAAAAGACAAAAATATAACAATTGTCAACCCTGTAAGTAAAGACGGACATGAAATGCTGCAAGAATTGCTTAGATTCTTTTTCAACAAAAATGCAGGTTCACCAACTTTATATATCATTGACGACTGCCCTGCTACAAAAGAATTAACAAAGAAAAAGACATGTTGTCTGAACTTGCGTTTTCAGGCAGACACGCAGAACAATCAGTATGGGTTATATCGCAAAGATACAATTCAGTTTTGAAAGATTTAAGAGAACAAACAAAATGGTTATGAATGTTCTACACAAAAGATAGAGATAGTTTTGAAAATTGTTTGAGAGAGAATGATGTTATTCCCACATTGGAAGAACAACAAAGAATAAAGGAAGAGCTAAAAAAAAAAGAAACATCGTAAAATAATTTTGAAAACCGACCAACCTACTGATTATTGGGTGGTTGATCAAGTAATGCTTTAGTAATGCTTCAGTAATGCTTAAGTAATGCTTAAGTAATCTAGCAAAAATAAGTAATATAACAAAAAAATAAGTAATGCTAAAGCAATATAACAAAAATAAGCAATAATAAAAAGCAATGCTTCTTGAAACACTAACAATTATAACAAACACTGCAGTCTTATCGATAGTTGGCTTTGTGGTATATAATTATTTAAGATTTAAAAATAAACTATATAAAATGAACGCCGAAGAATTATTACAAGATGTTGAGTTACCAGAACAAAAAGATGACCATGAAGACATTAAACGTGAAAGACTATCAGCCATTGTTGCTGGTGGAGGAAGTAAACAATATCTTGGTAAAGACTTACAAATGTCAGACATTGATACAATGACACCAGAACAAATAAAAAAAATGTATTGTAGATATGAAGCAAGACTAGGAGCAAGTATGACTAAGACAATAGGTAATTCTTTTATTAACTTATATGTTATGGGTGTGTCAAAGTATTTCAATGTTGTTAATCCACCTAAATTAATACAAGATTTAGAGGAAGACCCTTTTATCAATCATGCTTTAACAAGTCCTTGCTGTGAATTGTATTATAGATATGGAATGTATCTTGCTCCTTTTACTGCAATGTTTACAACAGCGAGACATATTGATTTCACTGATCTTAATAAAAAAGACATAAAAAATGACGAGTGAAATGAGAGCTTCTCTTGATGACAAAGTCACAAAAAAGGAATATACCCATGCCCTTGATAAAACGAAAAACCCAAAAAGGGTATCTGCAGGTAAAAAAGGTGCAGAAGCAAAAAAAATGAAAGCTGAATTAAAAAGAAAAGAAATGGAAGCAATGAAAAGAGAAAACATACAATTAAAATCTATAACAAAAGATGATGATGAAGTTAAAGAAGTTCAACGTGTAAATATATACAAAAATTATATACCTTTATGTCTAATTGGGGTTGTTGGATTGGGATTATATATGTATAAGTCTAAACAAGTTGCACCTGTAGTGCAAAAACCTGCACCTACGATACAACAAAAAGAAATCGATCCACTTGAGTTTAAGTAATCAAAAAAATTCTTATAAAAATGACAACACAAATTGATGGAAAACAAATAGTCAACATGTTATATCATGCTGGAGTGGAAACACTATTAACGGTTGGATATGCAGAATTAGGAAGAAAACTATTGAAAAGACCACCACCAAAAGTAGATTTTAATATGGCAGATATTGGTATGTTATCTATTGATATATTACTTGCAATGGCAACTAAAGATATGTTGATTAAACAAGGTATTATTCCTGCTGATATTATGAAGTAATTATTTTATTTTATTTTATTCATAAAAAATGGCAAGTGCAGTGGTGATGATGCTTGGTGGAGCAGTAGTGAATGCGTTAGCCTTTTCGGGTAGTAATTATTTGTTTTCGCATATGGGTAGTAATGCAGATGAAGAGAGAAAAAGACATAATAAGGCAATGGAACAATTAGAAGCAGCACAAGCAAAATGGAGTAAAGAAAGAACACAAAGATTAGATTTTATTAATGAACAATTACAAAAAGAACATCATGCAGTTCAGAAATTTGATGATGTTGACCAAGCAATGAAACAATATTATTATATTACAGGTAAAGATTTACAGGTATTACCGCCGAGGCCTACATTAAGTGATTTTTATTCTCCATCAGAAGACCAGAAAAATAGAGAGATTGCATTTGTTGTTGGTGGTATGGCATTAACTGGATTTGTTGCATGGAATTTAAATTAAATAAAATACAAAGAATTAATACCATAAGGTTGTGTATCTATTCCATTATCACATATATATCTTTTATCATCAAAAGAAGATAAAGAAACTTTATTTATTTCATTTATAAACATATTATGTTTGTCAGAATTTAATGTGTACATCTTATTCATTTTTGTTTCATTGTTGAATAAACAATTTTTATAATCATTAAATTTTATATCTTTTTTAATTGTTGTTTTACCAATACATTTTAATTTTTTTTTCTTCACTAAGATCAGTTAATGTAAAAGAATATGCTTTACTTCTCAGAAAAACTATTTCATTCATAATTTTACCTTGTAATTCATCTTTAAACTTTCCTATTTTCTTTTTATTTTCTTCTGAATAAAGATTATGATTTTCTGGATAGTCTGATGTATCTAGTTCATTTTGTATTTGTTTCATATCTTCATAAATATCCTCTGTGAATATATTCATTATCAGAGCATCCGTATCGCTAGCAACTATTTCATTTTTTGGCCATAATTCATTAACTATATTATAATAAAATTGATTCATTAATAACTTGCTATAATCTAATATAGCTTGTCCTAAATAAATAGGTTTATTAAATTTAACAGAAGTAACTTTATTTACAATTGCAACAAAGTTTTCATTGAAAATTATTGAATCTTTAAAATTAGGTTTGTTTATGTATTTCTGTGCTTCTTCTTTACTCGTTGTTAATTTAATTTCGCTTCTTCCCCTTATGTTTTCTAATGTTTTTCCATAGAAACTGTTATTCATTAATTTCAAGAGGTCTTTTTCAAAATTAGATTTAGAATTTTTTCTTTGTTCAGTATTAAAATTAATAAACTTCTTTAACCAATCACTTTCTTCAAATGATATAGTTCTGTGAACTTTATTTACTTATATTCCAAGTTTAATATATTCTTTTAGAATACTATAATGAATAACATATTTCTTTTTATCATAAAATGTTAATAATAATTTTTCTTCTTTACCTAATGGCTTATCTCCTAATAAGTTTATCTGATAATCTGATAAATCATTTTCATTTATTTTCATTTTCTCAGGAGCTAATGGATATTTCATTGTTTTAAACTTGCAATTATTAGGATATTCTAAATCACATTCTATTATACAACCCCTTCCTTTTGGAATATGTAAATAATAGTCCGGATCACTTTCCCATTTGAAATCTTTAGTTGGTAGTTTCTGTGACATTGACCAACCATATAAATTATTTGCATCAAGATATAATAAATAGTTTTCTGTAAGATAATCATTTAAATTTTTACCATTTTTTAATGCTTCTAAACATTCTTTCATTTCATTTTCATCTAATACTCTATTTCCATTACCATTATAATTGGGTGTATATTTATTAAATGCTTTTACATGTCTAGGACCAAGAACGCCAGAAAAACCACCTGTAATACCATTTTCTATCATTAATAACATTTCATAGTTTGTTAATAGTTCTAATTGCACTCTTGTATATTTTAATCCACATTGCCAAGTTAATCCTGGTGCAGAATAACAATAACATGGATCTATTTGATGGTGTTTCAAAAAGAAGTCTCTAAACTGTTCAAAGACATTCTGCTAAAATTAAAACATCTGTTTTTAAATAAAGATTGTGAAAATCTAAAAACGATTCACACTTGTAAACTTTCCATACTTTTTGTGCATGTTCATATTCTTCATCTGTCATTGTTTTTTGTGTTAGAGTAGAATAAAATTTATCTATAGGAGGTAATTGTTTTTCTTTCAATCTTTCTATTGAATCTATATATTCATAAGGATAAGAGCCTTTTTGTTTTAGTAAAGAAATATTATCATTAAATTCTTGTTTTAAAATAGGAAAATCATCTGTTGATTTTGCAATATCTGATAAACTTTTTAACGTAAACCTATATGAATCTAGAAATCTTAGTTTTTGATAATATGAACCATAATCTATAAAAATATAATTTTCTGAATTTTTGGATAGAAGTTTTACTTTGTTATAAACATCTTCATATTTCATTAGCTCCTCTATTATAAAGTGGAAATCATAGTTTGAGCCATTATGAAAGAAAACGGGTATTAGCTTTGTTGTTTTACCTTCTTTTGTATTACATGATTGACAAGCCGCTCCTCTGTATTTACCAGAAAGATGATTATGTTCTCTTACTTTGTTTTCTGAATCAAATTCCTTTCTACATATATAACATTCTGTTGACTCTTGAAATTCTTTTTCTTGTTGTTCAGTTAAAATTGGTTCTTTCTTTTCATTAAGATGAATATTATAATTTATTTTCTTAAAAATTGTTATTATTTTTTCTACATATTTCTTTGCTGCATCATCACCAACATAAGAAAAGTATTGTGGTTTATAAATTTCTGGATAGTCAGACTGAACATAGATACCATAACTATTAACTGTTTGTTTTCTTATTGGATTAACATATGATTTATTTGGGTCAGGTTGGGAAGTGGATAAAGAGATATTATTTGATTCAAAATCTGAATAGATAACAAAAGGTAGTCTATTTTTGAAATGATAGTTTTTAAATTTAAGAATATTATCTTCCTTTGACATATTAACTTTACAATAGTTATGATCTTGACATATCTCTTTATGTTTTTCTAATGTTTCTAGTCTTCGAAATCTTTGTAAGCAATTTCTACATGTATGTTGTTTATGTCTATTTTTATCACATAGAAAACTATCTAGATCTTTAATTAAGCAATAATGTGTATTTTCGTTTTCTTCTACATATAAAAGATCAACTATATTTTCGCTTTTTACATTCGAAATATAAACTGGATATAAAGATTGTTTATTTGTTTGATATTCTAATGCAAATACATTTATATTTAGACTATTTTGTTTTTCTACTTTTGAGATGTCCTTTATTAACACAGGATATTCAATATTATTCATATTAATTTCATTCTCATAAGGTTTATATTTTGTTACTCTCTCTTTATGATTATCTGCAGGATATAGTTTTGCTAATATAGACCATAAGAAACATTTGTTATCTTTTGTATTTTTAACATTGATAATATTACTTGATTTAAACTTTAAAGGTACATAAGATGAAGCTTTCTGATAATTATATTTATATGTCTTTACTTCTACACTTTTAATATTTCTAAAAACAAAACCAGAACCTCTTTCTTGAAACTCATCAATCCATGCTTCAAATTTATCTTTTAGTTTATTATAAAATTCATCCACATTATTATTTGATTGAATAACTTTAACAGGATGAGAGTAATGACTTTCTATTATATCAAATGCTAATGGGGTATTAAATTCAGAAGTAATTATTATCTTTACTTTAACGGGATATGATTGTATTATAATTTTATCTTTTAAGTTATTAATATAATTAGTTATATTATCTTCTTCTATGTCATCAATAATACTTTCAGTAATAACATTTTTAAATACTTTGGATTTTTTACTGTCCATTTTCTTAGAATAAAAATTTAATTATGATATTTTTTTCTGAAATTATACTCACTTTTATTGCTTGGATTTCTAAGTAGAAATTCTTGATAAGCTTGTTTGTATTTTTCTTTATTATTAATATAGTGTAAATGTCTCATTGGTCTTTCACAATCTTTACATTTTCTTCTATACCCGTCAGAACATGTTTTTTCTTTTCTAAATGAATTATACGATTTGAATGTTGAACAATAATTACAAACTTTTCCTTCAATCATTTTTAAGAAACAATTTTTAATATAATTAAAATGGAGCATCCAAAAATATATTGTTTACGTTGTAAAAATCATACCGAAAATGATTCAGTGAAGCAAGTAACAACAACTAATAATAGACAAATGTTAAAAGGTAAATGTTCTGAGTGTGGATCTACCAAAAATAGATTTATATCCGATGGAGAAAAAATAACAAATAAATTAGCAGATGAATTACATCATAGAGTTATAAAATCTTTTACAAAAAGACGTGTTTATGTTCATTCAATAGATCAAACATGGGCGGTTGATTTGGCAGATATGCAACAATATTCAAAACAAAATAAACACTATAAATATTTATTAGCTGTTATAGACGTTTTTAGTAAATATGGTTGGTTAATTCCTTTAAAAAATAAAACAGGAGTAACAGTAAGTGAAGCGTTTAAAACATTATTTAAAGAAAGAAAACCGATGTTCATCTGGTCAGATAAAGGATCTGAATTTTATAATCGACAAGTCAAAGAATTGTTAAAAGATAATAATATAAAGTTATATTCAACTGAGAATGAAGAAAAATCTAGTGTAGTAGAACGGTGGATAGGCACTATGAAACAACATATGTATAAATATTTTACTGCAAATGAAACTACTAAATATTATGATATATTAGATAAATTAGTTGAAAATTATAATAATACAGTACATTCTTCTATTAAAATGACACCTGTTGAAGCGAGTAAAGTAGAAAATGAATCAACAGTGTATAAAAATTTATATCCAGAAAATGATGAAAAAACTAAAAAGGCTAAATTCAAAGTTGGAGATAGAGTAAGAATAGCAAAAAAGAAAGGTAAATTTGAACAGGGTTATACTACTCGTTGGACGAGAGAAATATTTGTAATTGAAAAAGTTTTAAATACAAATCCTGTTACTTATAAAATAAATGATTTAAAAGGCGAAGAAATCAAAGGTAGTTTTTATGAACAAGAATTACAGATTACTGAGTTTTAGATCTTTTTTCATTTTTTCATTTTTAACTTTTTTTCGAGGTGTCTCCCCCAAGCGGGTGTTTTTTTGGGGGTGGGGGAGAGAGGCTAAAAATACTGTACTCCCGGAGAGTTTTTTTTACATTCAGATTTTTTCACTTTTTTTTATTATTACACTTTTTCACTTTTTTACATTTTTTACATTTTCAGATTTTTTCACTTTTTTTACATTTTTACATTTTTACAATTTTTCCGAGGTCACTCTAGTAGGTGTTTTTTTTTCGGGCAGGTAAGCCTGAAAGTGGGTTTGGGGTGGTGGGTTTAAAGACCAAACCCACTTTTATTAGTCTAAACCCACTGGCTCACTTTTCATTTTTACAATTTTTCCGAGGTCACTCTGGTAGGTGTTTTTTTATGTGGGGAGAAGCTAAAAAAAAATTTTATGGGGGTGGGCCAGAGTAGCCCAAACCCTATACTACTTCCATGTCATCATGCCAAAAAGACCAGGTCCCGAGGTTATAAAACTTTGTTCTTGCTCAACTCAGCTGAGCACAAAATTTATCCTGCTCATAAATGTTAAAATGCCAGCAATTATTCTAGCTTAGTACTGGTTCAACCTAGGAAGACCAATCCCTTTATAACTGATTGATGGGACGTAAAGAAACAAATCAAAAAATATTAATCCTCTTGACAAAGAGATGTTTGATGTGAGCTTAACATGAATGATTTGTGAGATGGTTAGTTTGTTTGGTAACGTAATTCACATTAAATTGTGGGACATAAATCATCAATGCAACAAAAAATTGTTTTTCACTTTTCAATCAAACGAGGGACATTAAATGAAAGGTATATATGTATGTCAATTAAATAAAGTTGAAAACTGCTTATAAAAACAACCATTTGAGCATAATACATTCTTAAAATTACATACTATGACGATGGGACAGAACTTTTTGGCAATTTTGGGGACACTTGCTGTTGATAAACGTCGTAAGGAATGACTATTGACCATTTACATTGCTTTTCTTTTACTTGATTGTTAAAACCTAAACCTAAACTAAACTTACAAACCATAAAGCGGTAGAAAAGACAGTTTACATGCTAAAATGGGGATGGGACACAAAAATGACCGAATTGGCGCACTTAACTCGTTTTGGCTGTATTGTCCCCCAGACCCCCTTTTAAAATGTGAATGTATTTATTTTTGTACTTACGCGCACATCTGGGTTTGATCTTGGAGAAAAATTTGATTTTTTTTATTAAAACATTAATGAATGTTGATCAGATATATTCTTACTTGTTGAAACTGAAGTTAAACTTACGTTTAGGGCCTAATAGCAATTATGAAAAATAGTAAGTGAGTATGATCAGGAAATACCACAATCACAAAATGCAGACAACCCCGTGGCACCGCAAGGAAGAGCCGCTCAACCATCACGAGACACCAGGAAGACAAATTAAGCAAAGCAATCAGCTCTCTCTTCCCCATCAAGATGATTGCAATACTAGAATGGACAGTAAGTAACGTACAACAAAACATAGAACAATTACAGACTCCCGCAATGGGAGTAACAATAAACAAAAAGTCAAAAAACAGAACCACCGCCTTAGAACGGACAGCACTTTCTATGCTTTCACGTTGTCTAAGAAATTGCAGTTTCATCTATTGGAAAAACTGTCAATTCCCCAACCAAAAAAAAAAAAAAACAAATAGTCTAGCTGCTCCTAATAAAAAATTCAAATCTAGAGAGCATTCCTCCATACTTACTCTAACAGGTACAGCAACATAATTTTAAGGATGGCCTCATACTTTGAGCTATATATCATGCATGGCATTAAAATAATTATATATCATGTATTACGTGGCACATGTATAACGCAAAATATTAAGTTAATATTAAGTCATCCGCTCGTGTTTAGCTTCATAGTTTTTAAGTAAGTGAATTTAATCCTATGGAATGAAAAATGCATTTTATGGAGAATTGGCTTATATTTTTGGGCATTTGGGGAGAAGCTGACTTAAGTTTAAGGATTTGGAAGCAAAGGAAAAAATACTTTCAGGCAGCTGAAGAAGTTTCTTTCAGGGGTCTGGCGAGATCAATGCATTTTTTTTCAGGGATCAAGGGAGCACAGACCCCCCCCCCCCCACGAAGGGGCCTCTCGATTAGCAACCACTTGAAAATCGGCGCGCTGACTTCCATAAAATACACTGCCATGCATGGTGTGGCAACATTTTGGGAAACACCATAGATGCCCACGATACATACTTCTGCAACTTACCGCCAGTGGTCTTTTTAACCAGCAACAATTGTACTTTGGAATAGACTTCAGAGATTGTTCTTAGGGCTGATCTAGACTCCTTCAAACGAGTTATCTTTCAGATCAATAAACAGTCTCCATAAATCTTAACTGGTTTTAAGGGCAATTACGGGAAATGCTTCCCGCATTAAAATCTTTTTAATTCTTTGCATTCAGTGTGTTTTATGTATGGACTGTTGATTTATGAAATAAAAAGGATATGTCACCATGCTCGATTTTTCATAATCTGACATGGAAGTTTTCAGCATTTTACCAATTTTCTGAAAAAACCCAAGACCTTTATATTAAATTAAGATAGTTATAATCGCCATCCAGCTTCTTTATTTTAATTCTAGTTATTACTCACGACATCAAGCTTTATAGCAAAAGTGAAAAATTATGTGTTTTCCCAAGCCACAACAAGATACTGAATGATATATCTTGGTAATTCCCCAAAAATAGGAATTCAATTTTTAGATTAAAATGTATATTAAAAAATCTGGCATTAACAATCTCAAAGTTTTGTTTTTATTTCATAGACTTTTATATAACCTTTTAGAAAAAAGAATAAAAATTGGGGATTGCCAGACTAATTTTCTTTCAGGAGAGCAAAATTTACCCCTACCCCCACATATTTTCAGGATATTTCAAAATAAAACGCTATGGAGTGTACTTTTTAAAAAATCTGGCATCAACAATCTCAAAGTTTTGTTTTTATTTCAATGTCTTTGTGCACGTTTGTTTATATGTGCTTTGTGGTCACCTGCTGGGAAAGGGCTGACCTCTTGGCTCTCGCTTGTGGTGTCTAATTGTGAGTTCGTCACTTTCCCATTGGTATCCTGGGTCAGGTGTGGTACTTGATTGTATCGATTCCTGATCTTTGCATCCTTACTTACTTATATTGAATTATCCTCAAAAATTTGGAGTAAGGGGTAAATTTTGCTCTCCTAAACGAAAATAAGTCTGTTGATCCCCATTTTTAATTCGTTATTAAAATAAGTAAAAGTAAGTAAGGGTGCAAAGATCAGGAATCGATACAATCAAGTACCACACCTGACCCAGGATACCAATGGGAAAGTGACAAACTCACAGCAGACACCACAAACGAGAGCCAAGAGGTCAGCCCTTTCCCAGCAGGTGACCACAAAGCACATATAAACAGACGCGCACAAAGACATAGCAAACACAAGACAGAACAAAAACATAAAAGATCCACAAAAGAAGTACTGCCTTGGAACGGTCGGTAAAATATTTTACTGGAGGGCTTAAACCTGTTTCAAGGCACGCCAACCTCACCCTTAATTCAGATGTGGATCAAGAAACATAGATATTTGGTTTGCATGAAAGACCCCTAACTTATCAATGCATCATCTCCTAAAACATATAAATCAAGATATAACAAGGAGATAAAGCAAAGATAAGGACTCAACAGTAAATAAAACTGAATACCGGAGTAAAAGAAATCCAACAGGTAAACCCCGGTGGGCCGGACAAACAGCCAAAGCATCAGGCCCCTACCATCTCATCAATAGATAAGTCTTTAAGTCGGAACCATCATAGAGTCTGAAGTCCGACCCATCGGCGTGCAATTAAAGGGGAAAGCAAAGTTGCCAACCGTGATTGGGTTGACCACCAAGCATGCAGTCTGTTGCAATACATTAATGTTATAGCCAATCTTTTTATAATGGGAAATTATTTTAATGAACTGCGCTGAAAAATTATTAGAGCAAACAATCTTCTTCAATTTATACACCAAGTCACCATAGAAATCAGGTACCTAAAGTCCTTGGCGCAAGAGAGATTTAAGTCCAACTTAGCATAGTATCGTCTATAAAATTTTGAAAATGTTCTGCGAAGTTTATGATACCGATAGCCTTGTTTAAGAAGTTTCTGAGTTAACAATTTAATGCGAGTGTTGAAGTCAGCAACATAGCTAGATGCTCTAGCAAAACGAATGAGTTGAGAGATATAGACTCCATAGGATGTAGAACGAGGAACATCACCATCTAAAAATGGGAAATTGACAATTTCAAAATCAAAGTCGTCACGTTTATAATAAATTTTGGTAGAAACAATATCATTAGAAATAGACAAATGCAAGTCTAAAAATGTGGCTTCGGTATCGGAGGTATTGGCTTTATTCAGTAGGAGCTCTGAAGGGTATATTTGACTAACTATATTGTCAAAATAAACATTATCAATATTTAAAATATCCTCCAAATATCTGGATGTCGTGTTAAACGCATCAATAACATCAGCCTGCTTATCATCAGAAAGAGACATCATAAAGTCCCTCTCATAACAAAACAGGAATAAATCTGCAACCAGGGGAGCACAATTAGTGCCTATAGGAATCCCAACTACTTGTCTATACAGCTTGGTGCCAAATCGAATAAAAATGTTTTCCAACAAAAAGGTCAGCGCATCACATACATTTTGACATGACCATACATGATATTTTTTAGTTTTTTTTCTGAAGTAGAAAATGCATTTCTGTCATTACATGCAAGGTAAGGAGAGCCTTCTTTCTGGAAGGTTCTTTCAATAAGATCAATAAGTTTATCTTTAATTAAATTATGAGGTAAAGTAGTGAAAGCCTCTAAGAAGAAGGACATCATGCTCTAGGACGTGACGCTACTTCCTCATGGTCTAGCGTGTTGACTCACCCTTCGAGGTGCAACAGCATGCGTCACAGGGAGGTCCAGGGCCTAATAGCGGCCATCTTGGATCAGAAGTTGTGACGTCATTGGCGCTATAAGGGGGTCCTTACTACTGTCGCTTATAAATCCAGCTATGTATCTGCTTAACAAAATTGTTGTGGGTTTAGTGATAGTCGCTACAGCGCCAGAGTTATGCCAAAACTGTGATTTTTCCTTAAAAAAAGTATGAAAGAAATATTTGCACATATTCTGGAATTCAAATTGATAATAATGGGAAATTCCATTCGGCTTAAATGGATTAGTGAACTGGCATAAATGTATTATCGTCAGTTGTTAACGAGAACCTATTTTCAGCCACCACCCCTCAACTGATGCAAGTCGTAACGGCTTAGTAACATGAAAAAATGTTCTAGCAGATGCGCAATTTTGATTTCTGCTCTCACAGTAGGACTTTTAAAACCCGTTTTATACATATGAACTAAATGTAAGGTGGTAAAAAACTAGTTTTAGACTGAAATGTACTAAGTTGTTGATATTCTGTTCGGTTTTTACCAGAAGGGGCACCTACAACTGCTCCTGTTGTGAATTTGATATAAATCTGTACCATGATGCTCGAGCATGCCCATGTGAACAATTCTATGTGTAGTTACATCATTAAATCACTAGAGATCTGTGGTGAGGATATAGTATAGACAACTCTGTTTTCTGCATGCCGTTTCATCAACGAGAAAAGAACCTGGGGCTAGATCAGGGTATTTCCATTGGTTCTTCAATCATTTCATTTTTCTGTAGGTTCCCAGTGAGACGGCTTTTTATACACCCAAAACACAAAATAAACACTGATGGTACGCAATTTAAATGGTTTGTTATGATTCTTTACATCCCAGTCAACAATTTTCAGTCATCTCGGGACGGGTCTTCCTTGGTTGAACCAGTACTAAGCAGGGGATAAAGGGTCTTGATCATCTTGACGCAGTGCCTCCGGGGAGACTTGAAAATGCAACCCCTCAATTTAGAGTCAAGCACTCTACCACTGGGCCACAACTCTCATATCAAGAGTGTTTCTATAACTAGGTATAGAATGTATCTTGGCTCGCAAATTATGAAATAAGCCAGGTCTCTAGATACGAACAGGGGCCCTCTATACAAAGGGACAGGAAACACTGTATTAACTTTGCTGATAATAAGAATTATCTTGTAGGTACAATACCATACTTGCAGACATTGTAAGATGGAGTAAATGAACTTATCTATATGTGATTTTTTTGGAATAAAAAGGATTATTAAACATTTATGAAGTTTAAAACACACAGTAAATAAAGTAGCCTTTCAGCTTCAAAACTAATTAATTTTCAAAAAGTTACATTGTGCATCTTTCCATTCAATCACACCGATAGTGGGTATGAGCACCAGAACTCCTAAAGTGTTTTACAATATAATAGATACCCGTATCAAGTTACAATGATGCTAAATGCTAAGACTTAGTGATTCAGCCTAAGGTGGGAAAGAAGAAATAGTAATTCAAAAGTGTTATGGAGTAAAATTTGACATTAATGATCAATTGTAAATTAACACTTTGTGTTCGACTTTTGTATGAGTAAAGTGGCATATCTATATTAATTGCTGGTTCCTAGTCTACATATGGTCAGTAATGTAAGTACAGGTAACCAGTTATTGGAACTGGTTACCTGCTTTTTCATTACTGACCACCTTTAAACTATTGAATGTAAGGTCAATACACACTGGCCTATGACAGTTTTTGAACAAATGGTAAAGATTCTTAACCCTGTATAGAAAGACCCTGATAAGAATGAGTAATTAATAATTATCTTTCTTATTTCTCAACCAAAACATATGTTGTGGGTACTCAAAAAGAACCGTCTAATTGAGGCGGTTCTTTTGAACACCAAAACACACCTGAAAACTGATGGGTCACAAAACGATTCGTGTGAGTGATCGAGTATCTCTATAATCATGACAGAATTCCTGGTCTGGTAATACGGGACTTAACGTCATGTTTCAAAAAAGTTACCTTCTTTTAATATGTTAAAAATTAGCCCAATACACAAATTTCAGTACAAAAATAGCATGACCTTACAGACTTTTTCAAAAGGTTCTTTGATTTTAAAAGTTGAAAAATTGGAGTTTTTTTTAAAGACAGCAACAACGGTTTCTCATACTTTAAGCAATTGCTATTGGCTAAAAAAGAAAAAAGAAAACAGCAAAAATATGCAATCATCGTATATATTTAGCTAAAGCTCATTTTTTTCTAAAAATATAAAGACCAAAAAATCGTTTATATCTAGAATTAATATATTACGTAATGTAACTAGAGTAAAAACATTTTTTGAAGGACCTTTTTTATAGAAACTTATAATTATTTATAGAGCATATGTCACCATCCTCGTTTTCCTACTATTCATGTTTTTTCCCCAATACCCCAAAAATGAGAACATTTATGGATTGTCTTCCCTATTCAAGGATTTCTTAGGTCCATGGACGATGACAAAAATGGAAAAGGATTTCTTCAGATGTTTGAGTTGATGTTTTACGTCCTAGAAAAAACAAATTATGCAGCATTCATTGGAATGGATAAACATACGAATAATGTGATTTTCATATTTATTAGGTCCTATTTCCCTTGTACAAATTACTAGACAAATGCTGTTTAGACATCTATATATAAGGATGTACATTTACAAGACATGGTTGTGATTATGATAGAGACATTACATGATGTAATTTTGACTAGGCAAATGATGTTTACAAATACATGTATATTAAGACGTACATGGCATGGTATTAGGGTCTGGATGGGGGGTCTGGTGTTCACTATTCATTAAAAAAATTAGGCTATTATTCATCTCATTAAAATTTTGGGTTTCCCATTGGTATCCTGGGTCAGGTGTGGTACTTGATTGTATCGATTCCTGATCTTTGCACCCTTACTTACTTTTATTCATTAAAATAAGACCAATTATACACTAAAAGTAAGAAAGGTGGCAAAGAAATCTGATTGTTCACTTTTCATTAATTTTTTCTTCAATTCATTAAAAATAGGATTATTGATTAATTTTTAGGCCCTCATTATTCACTATTCATTATTTTTTTGCTCATTATTCACTATTCATTATAAAAAGGGCCATTATTCACTAATCATTATACCCCATCCAGACCCTCTGGTATTGGTTTAGACATTCATTATTAGCCTAACAGAGAAATTATCTCCATGAAATAATTGAACCCTCCAAGCCGAAGCCCCCCCCCCCCCCCCCCCCCCCCAAGCAATACAGAAAAAAGTATAAAAGTAAGTATTGAACATCACTGGAAGAACCACGAAACAGTCACAAGAATGGACACCAAAAGGGCCAGCTGAAGCCAAAAGGATAACCAAAACTAGCCACAGAGCAAAAAGGCTCAGAAACAATGCCAGTGTGAATGCCAACCGTCTATTATAACCGTCTATTATAACTCACATATATATACCTGCTTGCATAGATCCAATATAGTTACCAATCAAATGATACTACACAAGAAAACAGGAGCTGGTCTGATCAGATAAAACAGACAGAACACCTGCACACAAGATGATTTCACTCTTGGTCACCAGCTTTCTGCAAAGAGAAAATATAAGAGCAAGAAACATTTTCGTGAAAAAACACTACATGTACATATTATCTGATACGCTTCACTACTTGCAAATAAAAGTTTAACAAAACTCTGCTTCCTTCTAAATTTAAGGGTAACCCATGATCCCTTGCAGCAAACATATGTTGATGGCAATGACCCTGCTTATCAATAAATGGTCTAAATATATGCAGAAACGGAAATTTCCTTGCCCTACAAGCTTTTTCAATAGCAACATTGGCATCTTTAACTTTCTGGTTGACTTCACTCGAGTCACATGGCCGGGGTAAGATAGCAGAAAATAAGACGTCAATGTCTTTATTGGCTTCCCTGATTTTGAAAATTATTGATATTGGATACCATCTGACCTGGATCAAGATTTATGTAAGCATTTAGAAATAGATTCAAGTACCGATCTGGATGATCATTATTCGAATCTATTCCAAAATGCTTACATAAATCGCCATGCACATACTGAATACTTAAAATGATCTAATTCTATAGTCCTTTAGGCATATGGCATGTTTTTCTATATAGTATTAACACCAATATCTACCACTTCCTTTAAATGAAGTACCGGAAATACGTGTAAAGACCATCAAATCGACGTATACATTTACCAATGTGGAAAAGATAACTCAAAAACGATAGTTCAACCGATTTACAGAGAAGATGGATCTTTGGCGGTGACAGACGAGGAAATATTTTTAAAAAATGAAAGAAAGATATGGGAGAGAAACACTAGATATGAAAAAGCTTGAATCTCAGTGGTATGAGAAAGTTGAGAATGAGACTAGTAGTAGGATTAAGATTGAGGAAAATGGGATTAGTGAACCAACATTTAGTGAAAAATGTGGCCATGAAATTCTGACTTATATGTGGAAGAAGTTGTGGCAGCCATTGAGGGACAGCGCGCCCAGTCAAGAAGAGCAGGTCTTTAATTTAATGATAAAGAATGGAGGAGAAGAAATGGCAAGAGGACTGCTATATATTTTTCAAAAGAGTTGGTTAAAAGGAGTTCTACCTGAGGCTTTCTTTTATGTTTTTGTTCTGTCTTGTGTTTGCTATGTTTTGTGCGCGTCTGTTTATATGTGCTTTGTGGTCACCTGCTGGGAAAGGGCTGACCTCTTGGCTCTCGTTTGTGGTGTCTTCTGTGAGTTTGTCACTTTCCCATTGGTATCCTGGGTCAGGTGTGGTACTTGATTGTATCGATTCCTGATCTTTGCAACCTTATTACTTTCAAGATAGATCCAAAGGTAATTGCTTCCCAAAACCTGGTAAAACAGACTAAAATGTGACAAAATCATATAGGCCAATCTCTTTGGAAAGTGTAATCGGAAAGATAATAGAGAGAGTGATATACAATAGACTAATATGGAAGTTGGAGGTAGATGGAGGCATAGCGGATACACAGTTTGCATACAGAAAACAAAAATCTTGTGTACAGACTATGTTAAGAGTGTAATTCCATATCAGAGGCGTGAAGCAGGAAAGAGTATACTGTTGTTACGGTTATGGATTATGAGAGCTGCTACGAAAGAATTTGGAGGGCAGGCCTGTTAAAGAAGGCATCAGATAAGGGAATAAATGGAAGAATATGGATATATATATCAATCATTTCTTGATAGATAGGCAGTATTATATTAAGGTCAATGACTACAAGTCTCCTACATACCAATCAGCTGTTGGTATACCACAGGGGTCAGTAATTAGCCATGTGCTCTGCAACTTATACACAGGAGATGCTATGGAGGGAGTCAAAGGCTTACATGCAGAATTCGCAGATGACGCTACAGTTAAAATTGTGATAGTACCGTCAGTGGAGCTTGTGAGAAGGCCAACCATGATTTGAAAGTAGAAGGGAAATGGTGTAGAAGCTGGAATATGTCTGCATTGGACAAAACTGAAGTGATGATTATTTCCTTTGATGGAAAAGAGATGGAGGAGCAAATAAGAGTATATATGGGAGAAAAGTTATTGAAAGTAGTGAAAACAAAAAAGTGTTAGGTATCACTTTGGACAATAAATTATCATTCAGAGATCAAATTCAGGAAAAACAAAATCAGGCTTTGGAGCGCTTAGGAACCTAGATACATTTGTGCAGGGACATAGAGGTTGCAGTCAGTCGGTTTTTATGAGGCTATATAGATCGCTTGTTCTTCCAGTGGTCGAGTATGGGGCTCCAGTGTGGGTATCTGCAGCTACAGAAGGATGTAAGGAGTTCAGGAAGATTCAAAGAAGTGCAATGCTGAAGGCATCAGGATGCCTTAATTCTACAAGCACAGAAGCTCTAGAAATACTTACCAATTCTGTACCAATCGATTTGCACAGGCCCAGGAAGTCATCAGAATAAGTGCCAAATATGACATAGATCCACTGAAAGAGGAGTTCAATAGTCGGTGTGCATGAGACATTGTGATGGGAAGTAACCCTATAGTATTTCATTTGCTTATGAGCAGATTTAGAGAAATGAAGGGAACTGTGGATCTAGACAGTGTTGAAAAAGAATTCAGATATACTAAAGAGTACATGGGTCTTAGTAAGGACAAAGCAACAGTGATTACAGATTCCAAAACACAAAAAGCAGACAGGAGGAGAATGTGAGAGAGATGTTAGATAACACAGGTGATAGAGATGTCTTGGTATTCACAGATGGGTCAGCTTTGGGGAACCCGGGACCAACAGGAGCAGGGGCTGTGGTCTACTTAGATAGAAACCAGTCAGTGCCGGTTCTTCTCAAAAAGTGTGTAAGTCCTATGAGTAACAACTATACAGGTGAATTGGTAGGCATACAAATAGCACTGGAATTTCTATCTGAAATAGATCACTCTGACCTTGTGGATAGGAGTATTCATCTATTTACTGATTGCCAGCCAGCAATCATCACAGCATTTGATAGGAAACCATCAACACCCAAGATTGAAATAGTGACAAAAAATAAAGAATGTTGCAATCATCTGTATTTTAAAGGAAATTCAATTAATGTACATTGTGTACCAGGTCATACGGATATTGGGGCAATGAATTAGCAGATAAGCAAGCACAGGAGGCAGCAGCAGAAGTGAGTGTAAAGGATGACATACCAATAGAAATGGAGAAGAAAGAAGGAGTTAGTGAGATGAAGAGGCAGATTAAAGAAAAATGGCAGAGGAAATATGACTTGTCTGCAGTTTGTGATTGTGGTATTTCCTGATCATACTCACTTACTATTTTTAACAGAAAAGGCAGATAAAATACAAGAACTTTTTACAGAGGTAGGAAAGAGGAACTGTTATGGAGAGGGAGACAGACTTATATTTTCATTGGTAAACCAGTTACTGTCCGGTCATACCCAACTGAATAGTTATAGGTCTAAAATTGACAAAGCGGTGTCACAAATGTGTACAGTGTGCAATGTTTCGGAGGATACAGAACATTTCCTATTCCACTGTGATGCTTATAAGGAGGAACGAGATTGGCTTGAGATATCAGTTGAGGAAGAATTTTATAGAGAAGGAATCTTTACAGTCTGTGACGCCAATTTGAAGTGCTAAGTGGTTGCATAGGTGACATTAGTCGGCAAGGTCAAAATGACTTAGTAGGAGCTCTTGCACAGTATGTGAAGAGCACCAAACGTTTTATCTAAATTTAATGATCGCCCACGCATGCGCATGGAGCATATGTGTTAAAGCACAAAGGGGCGATGTACTGATGAGCTAAAAAGAAAAGCACCAAAAGTTCATAAGCAGCGTGATAATGCTAAATGGATTGCGGTATCCTGTGGTAATCAGACTGGCCGATTTCATAGTTAGGGGCATAAAAACGATTTATATGGCATATATTGATAAATTTATATCGTTTAACTTCAGTTACAAAATATTAAATACCAAACATAATCCTAATAAATAGTTTTAGCGATAAAATACTCAGAAGAAAAAGTTTAGTCAGTATTTATATTTTCTCATAAAATTAACAGTACTGGATATATCATTGTCAAATTGTATACTTGAGTTGTCTTATCGTACCTTTACATGTATCTGTTTTTTGTGTGACATAAAAATGCCTCTATTAGACTATATCAACCAAATTTCAAAATTCACGATGTGCACGTGCTGTGGTAAACCGGCAGGGTTATTTTCTCATATGCTGTTCGATATTGAAAGAGAGATGTTCCTATTTCAATAATCCGGAAAAAAATCAGTGTTAGCAAGCTTAAGTTGCCATCCAGGCTATCGACAAATTACAGAAATACCACATTTAGATTCTTGAAGCAGGTACACGTGTTGCTGACGTGCGACGCAGTTTTGGACGTAATGAACGAACAATGTATCGTCTGCAAACACGTTTTCGACAATCTGGCAGTAAAAAAGACAAACCTCCGCCAGGATGACCACGGATAACGACGTCACTTGAAGTTAGGGTCATAGTGGCGTCAACATGGCGAAATCGCTTCATGGCCGCTTGGAAACTTCTTAAACGCCTTACACATGCAACAGGTACGAGAATTTCCGTCTATACGCGCTAGACTGATTTCTGAGTTTTGAAATTTGAATTTTGATATTGACCCCTTTGTGTGATTTTGATGAAGAAAAGGGGTTTATTTTCAAAATGTTTCGTTGAAAATGTTCACATTTATGGGAAATTAAAAGAATTTCATGTTGAGTAAATTTTTTGTCAATATTAAGACGGACTTGCAAAATTATTGCACATCGTGTCTGTACTGACTAAACTTTTTCTTCTGAGCATATAAGTCCTTTTCGCAAAAAATTAAAGTAAGTAAAGGTGCAAAGATCAGGAATCTCCTTTTCGCGAAAAGGAGTCCTTTACGCGTTTTAGGGTTACCGAATCAACGCAATCTACCGGCTACCAACATGGTTAATCGAGCGCGCCCTTTATGAGTATCAAAGTTAAATCTGCGCGCGAGTTTAAATTTTAAAATGCTTTTTTTCTGCCCAAGACACCGACTTAAACGTGGAAACAGAAGCTAACCAAACACATAAATTCGGAAAATGTACATACATATCTTCCTGGTGATTTTTTCATTCCAAGGTGAGTTAGATTGAATCCGTGATGTTTCGCCCCAAAACCAGTTCGCATCATTTTGCCCCAGCACGTTTCGCCCCCTAGTCTCGGTTAACGGACCATTCAGTAAGCCACATTCGTTCTTTTACATTATGCTCCCAAAATAGAAATTGGCATGGTACGGCGCACCTCTGGTTTACAGTGCGCAGTTTATGACGTAAGACAAAATCTTAACGTTTTGCGTGTTAAATTTGCCTCATTCTCATAAGTTTGTGTATTACCATTGGATTCATGGATATATAAATCACGCTCGGGCGGAAATAGCGCGTGTCAGAATTCGGTGCAGTTTGTTTCAAAAACAAGAAGAAAATCATCTGCATCAACAATCAGGGAAACAACAGGTATAAAATTGATTAAATCTTGCTGAATATAATTATGTAAACTTGTTAAGCACATGGTATTTAGCACTAAAATTCTTACTTGCATGCGAGAAAATTCTTGAATTCCAATTATTCCAGTGCCAATTCAGCTTGTCTGTCAAATTTCAGCCATCTTGCAAGATCATGTGACCTTATCATGATTTAAAGAGGCTGTCTAGACAAGTATCCCTTGTTCACTAGTTACCGGTGTATAGTATACCAGCACCCTAGATAAGCAGCGTATTTGCGTAAGTACGCAATTAAAATCCTCAAAAAAGCAATTAAAATGAAATGTGTGCGTACCGAAAAGCAATTCTAACGATGATCGGTATGCGATTTCATTGCGTACCATTTGGTCCATTTCGTTTCCATTTCGGTAATATACAAATGCCAGTCAGGTATTGATTTTTTTATTTTACTAGCGAGCGTGCAATATAACTCCAGTTTATAAATAAAATATCGGTGCCCATTCCAGTATTTCGCGGAAAAACACTATGATGAAAGTGAAACTTTGCAAAGTGTACACGCTCAGATGTCAACAAGGGGATGAGATTTTTCTTCAGGTACAATAAAATCTCATATTGTGATACTTTAGAAAGGCAGACGAAGGGAGTGAATAAATATGCAATCACATTCCCGATGGCTTCATGCAATAAGAAAACATGTAATCACAGAAAAAAAATGTGGCCTAAAAAAATATGAAAATACGCAATTGTTTTTGCAAGTACCCAATTCAGGATAACCAGGTTGCGTAAATACCTAATTGACCCACAGTGTTCTGCCAAGGTTGCTAAGACATGGGGACAAATGTCTAAACAGCCCTGAAAATTGGGGGACATTTTTAAAATCAGTGAGACATTAGCTTTTTTCCTGAAAATAATTTTTATTAGGCATGTAATACTAAATTTTACCTATTTGTTTGTCCATTGTTTTGACCGCGACAAGATTCGCTACTAGGGTGTTTCGGCCGCAACTTTGCTGAAATTTCCGCGATATTCTCGCGGGATCGCGGCCATGGCAGAACACTGGACCCAAAAGCTTATCTAGGGCGCTGGTATACTAATTACCGGTGTATTCCGTTCCTCCAAATGACCATCGCGAGAGTAATTATCATTTGGAATTTTCCACCCAACATTGTTTACAATACTTTTTAGTCTTGTCATTAAAGAAAATAAATGCAGAAATGTCGTTTCTGAGGGTAAATGACTTACTCCT
Source organism: Loripinus fragilis (assembly GCA_964019695.1). Lineage (NCBI taxonomy): Eukaryota > Metazoa > Mollusca > Bivalvia > Lucinida > Lucinidae > Loripinus > Loripinus fragilis. Next base: position 6,210,599 of record OZ026529.1, read on the forward strand.
TGTTTGTATAGTCCAAAACCATTATGCGGATTCGGCGTTATATATTACTAAAATATGTTTTCATTGAAAATAAATAAGAAATTTTCGTTGGAAATGTGTGTCTACTTGTTGAAGGTTTTAGCAGACTGGTTCCGTGCGTAAAGACTGAAAATGACGTCAAACTTTGTCTCAACATATAGGTCACACTATGCCCAAATATGGCTGAAAGGTGTAGACATAAATAATCCACCTCTATTTTATCTTGTTTGTCGACGCTCTTTTGGTGCGCTCTCTGGTTGGGCATATCCCCAATATAGACTGTGTGATCTGTTTATGATTATGGAACATAGTTGTGATGATATTAGTGAACATGAATGAAAGACAGCAAGTATTATCTTTGTAAAAACAATGTAGTGTTGACCTATATTTTTTAATTACATAAAAAAAAGTGGTATACCTCTCAAAAACAGGCCAAAAAAAATATAATAAACTTTCAAATAAGTCCTTTACTGCTATCATTTTGAAGTCCACAAATTGTTTCAATATAGAAACCCATCACAGTTTTCTACTCAGATAATTTTCTAGAGCATTTGTTTACACATACACCGGTTAAATTAGTAACAACGGACATTCAAAATATTGGCTGGAGTAACCCAATATAATTAAGTTTTCAGCAAGTTAAACTTTATTTTAAAGCATATATCATTGTTTCCATTGAAAAATGAATGATCGGTTTATCAAGATTTGATTCATTGGTTTCTGTAAAATAGTTTGTTTTATAGCCTGTCTTAAACAGTTAGTACAATGGTAATTAGTAACACCAGTATATACTTCAGCAAAAAGTTGAGACCATGTCAGGTCACTTTCAATTGAAATCCAATTAAATGACTGTGATGATTTATTATGGATGTCTGAGAGTCACATGTATATTTGCTGTGGTGAGTAGAAATGACATTTTCCTCTGTCCACACTGTCACCAATAAATTCTAATCACCCTGAAATGTACATATGTTATAATTACACAAGCTATTTTTGCATAAGTTGATATTTTGAATTGTCAATTTTGTGATGTTTAAAAATCGTTCATGTAACTGAAATGATGGTAGGTTAATGATTTCCTGTGAAATTTGAAACATCATGCATAAAAATCCATTTTAACACTAAACCAGATAGATAAGTGCTTTAACTTTTTGCTGGGGTATAGAAAAAAATATTCCCTCCATGGAGCCTCTATTTAGCATCGACCAATCAAAATTCACGCATCCATTGAGTAGCTTCTAGATGACTCAGACCAAGCATGGTGATCTATTTTAAGGTAAATTTGTTTACAATGTCGAACGAGTTGGAAAACTTTAAGTTTGTCACGTGATATTTTACATGTTAGTGTTTTGTTTGCAAAAATATTCCTTGCTGATACTATACCCTAAATGCGCATGCGCTACATTTGAAATTTAAGATCCACAAATGGGCGAGACAACAGCATAAAGGGGGCTGTGCCCCCACACCCCTGCTTCCATTTCGTGTAAGGGCTTTTATATCATTTTTATGCCACATTGTTGCGATCTTTTCAGATTACAATATGGTAGAAACCCTTATCAACTAATGGCATAAAGTGCGCCTGGTAAACCATAGACTACCCCAGGGTTCTATCTATCTTCCTGACCCTGTACGGGTGCAAGTTGAAACGTCCTCTAGTCAAAATGTCCCCGCATTGGTCAAAACGTCCCTGAATTGTTCAAAACGTTCCCAAACAAAAAAAAGATTTGTCAAAACGTCCCCATTATTCAAAAGGAGAATTTTTGAAGAAATATGGGATTCTAACAAAGAAAAAGCTGGTTTTAGTGTCTGCTCGGACCCAATAAACATGGACTGGTCACTTACATACAGGTAAATGTATATATTGGAAATATGTTGTGGTGGCTAAATGGTGTCTGAGCTCTCAAAATGGGTGTATGTTGAAGATTAAATAATCATATCTCCATTATTTCTCTGCATATCTTTGAATTTTCTTCAAAAAGCAGTGGTTTGATATACTATCTTTGCGACTGTATTGTCATATTTATTGAAAGATTATCCGTCTTTATGAACATCAGCAAGAAACCAAGGGACCCTTTTTAGCTATTTTCGGCACTTTTAGCCGAAAATCGTCAAAAATCAACATAAAAAGATGAGAAAACTTCAATTCTTTTTACTGTAGCTCGTAATATTTCAGCTTCGCATACCGGGAGTAACCTCTTATAATCTTGTGTGTGTTCAGAATCAATTTTATTGGCTGAAGTACTTTGAAATATCGCTAAAATAAAGCCTTGACAACATAACTTTGTATTTTTGTCAGTGACCAGTCATTTTAAACTGGGTCCGAGGTGTCTGGTACTAATGTATGAAAGTTTGAAATTATGTTTTGATAGAGTATTTTATGTTCATATAATATGCTGATATAGCCCAAGTAAGTAAATCTAGTTTTTCTCATGTTTTGTTGTCCGCTTTTCTTTTTCAAAATAACATTTTTAAAGGATTGTTTCGGGAACATACCATCATAACGTCCAGATAATCCCACGTTATGTCAGGTCTGATCTGATCCCTTGCAAATGTTACCAGCAGAAGACACCGTTGAATACTATATATCGACTTTGGTTCCATATGACCCATAATTAATCAAGTGCAAGAGTAATTAGTCACGGTAGACCCAATATCACTAAGACAACGTGAACTGACATAATAACACAAGTATATCATGTATATAAGGTTATCATGTATATAAACTAGGGCTGGCACGATTAATCGAAATATCGGTTAATTGGTCAATATACAATAGAAATACAATTATCAATATGAAAAATTCAAAAATTGATTACTTTTAATGGATGTTCTATCTATTTATTCAATTAAAATCCATGTGTAATTGCCTCGTGTGATGTTTTGTTTAGACAGGAAGTGCATTGTAGTTAACAGTAGATGTGTATAAATTGCTGTAACGAAGTAGTAAAACATTGTACTCTGCTGGCTAACTCAACAACTGATTGTTAGAAAAAGTTATATTTGCACTTCTCTGTTTTAAAGAGTACAAAATTATGAAATGTTCGTCAGAACTCAGATGAACAATCTGGCATGCAAGTTGTTTTTCTATGCATTTAAATTTGAGTTTAGAAGCTTTCAATTTTACTGACGTTTACAGCGGGTCTTATTTTACATAAAACCTATTTAACATCGTGTCATGCATACTTGACTTCCTTTTGCATGACGTCACGCAACATGAAGTTGACAACAACAAATGGCCGACTGCGAGTTTCATCACGACTTTGCCAATAAGCAAGTCAATTTTCTTACAGCAAAGTGGATGACGACTTGTTATGAGCAAAGGTGCCAACTTTTATTTGAAATATATAACACATGCTACTTAGTGTTGTGTTGCGAAGTGATTGGGAAATCAATGTCATTGACTATGCAAAAGTTGTCAAAATGTTCCGAGACCTTCTATTATGTTTGAGCGATTACTAATCGGTTATATATTGAAATGTAAGGACCGATTATCGATTAGCATTTTGGCTTTGATAAGCCAGACCTAATATAAATTGCAATTTACAGTCAAAAAATCACAAAACCCATTCCTTGGACAAACCTTTTTAATTTGTTGAATTAAATTCATGCTTAAAAAAAAAAATCACATGCCTCACCATCATGATTTTTAAAAACGCCATCGCCAATAATCAATCTCGACTTTATGATGATCTGGATCTACACTGTTAGATATATCGGATTTAGCATGAGAAGGATTAAACTGGTCTGCAATTCAAGTTCTTATGAAAAAAGATCACAAGATCATTATGTGTTATGAAATGACGTCAAAATTTATTTTTCCCAATTTCAGTAAATCATCGATATTTGTGTAACTGTAGTACGATAACATCGCATGTTACAAGTGCCATGTAGCTGCTCTAACATCCCCTTCCAGTAAAAGAGTAAAAAAAGGAAGGTGTGACAACACAGACATAGTGTTTCCCCCAGCCCCGAAAAGGGGCATTTTAAAGTTTCCAGGAAAAGGGCACTTTAAGCACGTGACAACAGGCTAAGAGGGCACTTTTGAACGTGCGGTGACATGCTAAGAGGGTATTTTTTAACACAGCGACAGGCTAAGAGGGCACTTTTAAGCCCAAGTTGGAAATTGAATAAGATATTGCCAAATAAAAGTTTATAGCATGATGCAGCTGTTATCTGTCTTTCTCAAAAGCAAACTAGACATCTTGTTATTTTGACTAATTTTAGTATCTTCAACTGACTGTTGAATGGCAGTTTCTGGACACCTATTTATGAATACACATTTTTTTTTTTAAATTCTTAAAATTTATCAGAATCACATATTTTATTATGGGAATCATTTTTTTTTCTTTAATACTATAGCCAAGATCACTCCCTAAGTTTTTAACCAGGTTGCCAATCTTTACAGTATTTGTTTTGGCAATTTTACTTGTACATACCTTAAAATTGTTCTGTGGTTCAAATTCACTTTTCATTTTTAATAATTGCTTATTGGGGTATTGTCATCAAAGTGATGTGTCAAAATTGCCTCAGGTAATTAGTGACCATTGTAAAAGGATTAACACTGAGTAAAATATTGTAATAGCAAGTGTCTTCCTTGCTTCTTCAGACTTCAAACTGAAAAAAACTGTAACTTCCTTAGTTTAAGTCAGATTCTAATGATATTTTTACCAAAATATAGGCCATTTTATGTAGTTTTAAAAAAGGGGCATGGCGCTGGGAAAAGGGCATGGCGCTAGTGAAAAGGGGCATGGCACAGCGCCATGCTAAAACTGGCTAGGGGAAACACTAAGACAAAGACGCAGTTAAACAGAAATAAATAATATCTGTGAAATAGGGAGGGAGGGTGTGGAACTTACCATATCTAATTGGTTTACTCATGATATTTCCAATTTCATATCGTAAACCGATAAGATATTAGTACGTAAGTTATAAAAGTGTTTGTTCAGACTTTCACAAGTGCAAGGAAAAAGACAGATTCAGCTTACAATTGCTGGAATCCAAAAGAACACGAGATTCCTGATCCACTTCCCCACATTCAGAATTACTTCAGCATGAAAATTTTAAGTTAATCCTTTTCCTGCTATTCAAGGCAATTGTCGTCTGCTCTCTCTTCTTATGTACTTTGGTTAACTATTTCCCAAACAATATGGACCCAGATCAGACTGCTCCCTACTAAGGGAGCAGTCCAGTGTTAGAAATAAGCCAGAGATCTCAACTTGTCCGGCGGGCAACCGGAAGACAAATGCAACTTGCCCCCCACAATTTTAACTTGCCCTGCATGATTCACTCATAAAATTCCTAAAAATGCTTATGCGTGAAAAATTTGAGGCTTTACGTCCTGGTTAACAATTTTTCAGTAATTTTAGGACAGCTTCCTGGTTTTAACCAGTACTAAGCTACTAGGATAGGTGCCCTGCTTAAGGACACAACATCGCACCTCAGGTGAGAATCGAACATAGCACCTCGGGTGAGAATCGAACCTGCGACCTTGAGATCAAGAGTCTGATGCTCTCCCAAATGAAAAATTGCTGTAATCAAACAGTGTACTTTTAACATGTAGAGATATGGCTCAAAATATGCAGACACAATGGCAAACAATGACGGCCCTATTTAGTCTGATCTGGTCTGCACTGTTTGCCTGAGAAGGCATTCACAGACTTTGCCTAAACCTGACCTTCTAAAGGACATAGTTTTAGACTGTTAAGTTTTTTTTAAGATGTCAGCATGGCAACATCTTATTATTTATTAATTTGCAGTGAACATGCAATAAGCCATGAAACAAATATTATTTCAAGTTCTAGAGTTTCAGGTTGTCCAGGGGGCAACCTTCTGAGACACTCAGCTTGCCCCCAGCAAATTCAACCCGTGGGGGGCAAGTGGGCAATTGCTTATTTCTAACACTGCAGTCTGATCTGGGTCCATATTGTTTGCTACTGTGATAATATTAGTCTAGAGTGTATTCAAATATTTGAAGCAGAGGTAATAAACAGATGGCATTTTACGGACAAAAAATGTTGGCAGGCCAATATAACCCCCCTCCCCCCCCCCCCCCCCCCCCCCCCCCCCCCAAAAAAAAGACCCTAAAAACTTTTATAACTTACTATATCTAATCAGTTTACAATATGAAATTAAGTTTTTTTTCTTATTTCCCATCCAAAACATATGTTGTGGGTACTCAAATGAACCGTCTCATTGAGACTGTTCTTTTAAGCACACAAAACAAATGTTAAAACTGATGGATAAGAAAATATTTACAATTTTACACTCTAAAATAAAACTAATATATTTGATTCAGGTATTTAGTCTGAGGGCTAGGACGTCTGTGTACAGTGGACTTAATTTATTGTTGATTTCTTTTTCTGTTTTGCAGGTTCTGTAATGAAAGTTTTCGGACAAGGTAAGGTCAGATAACAATGGATACATAAAAAAATTGTTGGATAGCTTTATTTTATGTTTATTGAAATTAATTATATAATTATTAAAGATATTTTCTGAGCTATCCATTCATTCTTAGGCACAGGGGCTGTGCTGTTTACATGTATAGCACTGCTATTTATAGCACTCAGACTCCATTAAGCTGCTCTGGGAAACTGGTCAAATCTGATCAATTTTGTTTCAGGGGTAACAACCTACGTCATAACGTGGATGTGGGTGAAGCAACAAAATTTCAGTGTTGTCAGGATAGAAAAAAATGTTGTTTTGATTTCCCAGCAGAATGCTGACAGTAAAACTTTACTTATGGGCTTTGTTGCGACAAAACCTGTTGACAAAGCAAGTTTCAAACCAGTCTCCTCAGCTACAGAGGCTAGCTAGAAAATTGAAATTTCACCTGCAGCAAGTTTACATATGACACTCTCCAAAAAGCGAATAACAAAGGCGCTGATCAGACTGCACAGGCTGGTTTGCACCTGTGTTGCTCGCAAACCCCTAAGATAGGTTTTCTCACGTCAAGGTCCATATTTGACAGTCTTTACCTGTGAAGATTTGCATATTTTTCAGAGTGACCTTCCTGTTTTGAACAGCTTCTGGACGAAATTATTTCATGATTAGTCAAATTGATAAATTTTGAAAATACTTATTAGCCATCTGGATGTGGATGCTGAACAGTTTGATAAGCAGTTTTTTTTTTAAAATCAATTGGAAAAAAAGTTTTTTTTACACATCATCAGGCCTTCAGATTTATGGTGGGCCCGGGTCATTTTCCCATGATTTCAAAATATGGCCCATCACTTTCCAAGGCAGGTGGCCCAGTGGACCCATCCTTTTTAGTTGTGAAAAAATCTCACTTTAATACAAATATTCATCTTACAGCGAGTCTACGAACTCCTCAAAACAGAAAATACATGTAGATTGTCAATACAGTAAAACATGTCTTTAGCAGCCACTCAAAATACAAATTAAAAATCTTAATAACAAATGGTAGCTTAATGAAGGTCGAAAGGATTGCAGAATGCTCCCCTTGGAGCATTCTGCAATACTTTTGACCTGCATTAAGGGATAATTGGTCTTCTTTTTTGAGTGGCTGCTTAAGGCATGTTTTACTGTATAATCATCATGTATGCATTCAAGTGTTTGTGTCAGTGTGTAGGTAAAGTATAATACCCAAATTTTAACTGTGGTTTGTTTGATATGCTTGGGCCCATCATTTCAGAAAATGACCCACCATTGTTTGCTCCATGGGTCACTTCGGCCCACAAATCTTGAAAAAAATCTAAAGCCCTGATCATTGAATGCCTTGGTCTATTAATTTTTTGCAGAGTATAGTTCTGATGGTGCCTGACAACACACTTGAACTGAACTTATAATGAGCGAGCTCTGAGATGCTGCTGTCTTAAATTGCAATAGACACAGCAGACATTTTCAGCAGAGTCTGATAAGAATCACTGTGGCTGTAACACAGGGCTGTGGAAATACCATGCCTGACTTGTCCTACCTGGTCCCATTTCACTCAGGACAAGTTGAAAATTTCAATTTTCTTGCCCTTGGACAAGTACAAATGTAATTAGTTAATACAATTCTGTATTTCATATTTTGATTAATTATTAAGAGCTCACATCTTGCATTGAAAACAGTGTGGATCCTGATCAGCTGGCTTCTTCAGAAGCCAGCTGATCTGGATCTACACTGTTTACAAGAGAAGTCAGCTAATCAGGATCCAAACTGAGTTGATATATGGTTTCATACTGTTTTTGAAAGAGTTAATTGTTTAAGCGCAGAAAGGTATACGCTAATGCGTTCTTTCGGACAAGTAAAATTTTCTATGGACAAGTACATTATGGCCATTTACTTGTCCCTGGACAAGTAGAAAATTTCACTATTTCCACACCCCTGTCACTGTGGCTGTTACATTATTGCTAGGCAAAATTTTCTCACGAGTGGGGCAAAAATATTAACTGTCACCACCTAATGTACAAGTTTTGTATATTTCTAATGTAAACACCTGGCTTGAAGCAATTTATTTAACTTTTTCGCACCAAAAAAGCGGATATTCAAATGTTTCCAAGATCCCTGCTATGACATAGGTTCAACTTCAACAGTTACCTGTTCGTAAGAGTGAATTATACATCAATAAAGTGTTGATGATGAAAGTTGTAGGTCTCTAAAATAATTGAAAAGTTGTCTCTCCACAGAGATGGTCTAGGAGAATTTTAAATTAAGTTTTATAAAAACTTATACAGGCTGTGGAAAGAAATACCATGCCCAACTTGACCGACCTTGTACCATTTCATTCAGGACAAGTTGGAAATTTATATTTACTTGTCCTTGGACAAGTATAAAGAAAGTTAATACAATTCTATTTTTTTATTTTTTTATTCATTTTTTTTTATGAACTCACTTGTTGTACAGAAAACAATATGGATCCTGATAAGCGCTAGCTGATCTGGATCTACACTGTTTATATCTGGTTTCATACTGTTTTTGCAAGAGTTTAGATAAAGCTAATAATTTTTGTTTCAGACAAGTAAAATTTTCTAAGAACTAGTACATTATAACCATTTACTTGTCCCTGGGCAAGTATTTTTTATGTCGCCTGCAAAGCATGGTTGACACATAGGGATCATGACTATGTCGGCATTGATCTTGTCACACTTTTGGTTTCCGATCCATAACTCTTGAAGGGATGCATCGATTTTATTCAAACTTTACAGAAGGGTCAAGCATCATTAAATACAGGTCAAGTTTTAAAAGGGGGGTACTCAGCAAAATGGTCCTATTTTACTTAGATTTTGGCTAAATTGTGGTTTCCCATTAATAACTTTTGAAGGGATGGAACAATTCATTCAAATTTTACAGAAGCGTAAGGCATCATAAAATAACGTTCAAATTCTAATTTGGAGGTCATTCGCAAACGTCCATGTTTACAAATGAATACATAAGTGGCTAATAACTGTGACACATTAGTGGCTAAAACCTCTTGCGTGACTAGTCACCTAAGAAAGTTGTTTAAAACCACAAACTTGGTAGAGGTCCACCAGGTGATGCTACATACCAAATATCAAGGCTCCAGGCCTTATGGTTTCAGACAAGAAGATTTTGGTGGACCTCTGCCAAGTTTGTTTAAGTTATACCCCTGGGGTCAAATATTTTACATAGGCTTAAATAAAACAGGAAAAAAATCTGCTCGTCTGAAACCATAAGGCCTACATGTAGAGCTTGATATTTGGTATGTAGCATCACCTGGTGGACCTCTACCAAGTTTGTTCAAATTATGAGGCCAAAAATGGCCACGCCCCGGGTCACATGTTTTACATAGGCTAATTTGTGGAAAAAGATGGAAAATCTTCTTTGACTTTCCAGTGGTTATCTTTCTTGTTATTTAGGGAAAAGCCTTGGCATGTAGCATCAGCTAGTGGATCTTTACTAAGTTTGTTCACATTATATGCTCATGGGGATGGGGCCAAAAATTTTACCCTCTATCAAAGATGCTCACATTATTTTGATTGGTTGAAAAGATGGCCACCAGAGGGTCTAAATCTTGTTGGTTTTGTTAGCAATATTAATGGAAACTTTTGAGTGTAAGGTCTTAATGAAACTGCTGATCTATCAAGATTCATAGCTGGACTTTGGGAGATGCTTCAATTTCCTATACCCTTATAAACAGCCATTCTCAGGTGAGCGACACCCAGGGCCTTCTTGTTTTATTTGGCCTTAACTCTGTCATTGCTAGTCGTCTGCTGATAACCTTAAATTTGCAAATAGTTTGGACCCAGATGATGCCCTGAACTGGATCTAAATGGTTTGACACTCTGATAGTGTTCCTGAAAGGGTTTTTATGAAAAAGTTAATTTTGGAAAAAAGTCAGCAGACAACAACAAATTCACCAATTACAACTCCAATTAAATATACAGAGGTAACATCTTAGCTTTGTCAATGTGCAAAAAAAACAATTACTCAGCATTCTAAGGGTTAAACAGCCCATAAAATTCCAAGTGCATAAAATGCATTTATAAGGTTGAAAAAAATTAAATATACAGAGGTAACATCTTAGCTTTGTCAATGTGCAAAAAAAACAATTACTCAGCATTCTAAGGGTTAAACAGCCCATAAAATTCCAAGTGCATAAAATGCATTTATAAGGTTGAAAAACGTTTTTTCATATCACGTCGTGTCTGGGAGTGAAATAACGCCATGCATTAAAATCGATAAACCACTAGTGGTTTACAAATTTTCCGTGACACTTTTCACGTCACCCATATGGGAAAACCCAAACGTTTTCACGCCAAAAATATGATTTCAAAATTATTTTAATGTCATATGATAAATAGAATCTAACATTCATGCTCCTGTATTATTGAATTTATTTAACTCGTTGTGAAAAAAAGATAACATGCTCGGCAAGCCTTGCATTTGATCTCTTTTCCTCTACTTGTTAAATAAATTCAATAAAACATGAGCACTCATGTAAAATCCTCTATAATATGTTCAGGATTTTAGTTAAGAGTGCCTAACGAAAATTTAATTTTCTTATTTCTCAACCAAAACATATGTTGTGGGTACTCAAAAGAACCGACTCAATGAGACGGTTCTTTTGAGCACCCAAAACATATGTTAAAATTGATGGGTCAGAAAATATTTACAATTTTACTCTGAACTTTTTTGTTTATCTAAACCGGTGTCATGTTTCCTCTTTCTTTTACAGCCCCTGTAGTTGATTTGTATGCAGTAGTGGTTCATAACAAGATCAAATTATTCTGGGTGGCTCCTGCAGAGAGTGTGGATCACTATGGACTGAGATACAGATCTATCTTGCGAGATAACAGTACAGAATGGGGGGTCGTCTCACCATGGGTTCAAACATCCTGGACACTACACACCCCATTTCCTGGGGAGAGATACGAGTTTGAGGTGTACTCGGTAAAGGGGGGTATTCAGAGTTCTGCACAGAATACCACATATTTGTACAGTAAGTTAAGTGCATATATTAGGGAGTGCAGTGGTTCAGTGGTTGAGTGCTTGACTCGAGACCGAGGGGCCACGGGTTTGAGTCTCACCGGCGTCACTGCGTTGTGTCCTTGAGCAAGAACATTAATCCTAGCTTAGTACTGGTTCAACCCAGGAAGACCCATCCCTTTATAACTGAAAGATTGTTGATGAGACATACAGAATCAAACCATACAAACAAGAGTGCTTTTATTGATCTATATATATAGACAAGGATTTAGACTCACTATTTTGACTGAGGCTGCAAATATAGGGTAACTGTCTCCCCACATTCCTCCCGGCGTATGTCGAAGGAGACTATTAAAATGAGTAAGTCCGTCCTGTCGACCCAGTGAGGGGTACTTGTGAGCGCATTTCCTTACAGTTATTGTTTGATCTTTTGAAACTTTGCAGATGTTTTATTTATGGTCTGAAGATGTGCGTGCGGTTTGTAACATTATCGTCAAATTCTCTCTCACTTTTTTTCAACTTGTGAAGTTAGTCATTTTCCCCCATCTCCATTGCAATGGATTGTCATTTTTCCCCATCTCTGATGCAATGGAGTGTGTATTTATGAGTGCAACCCCTACAATTTTTTTCCAATCTTTTTGAAACTTTGCAGATGTTTTGTTCATGATCTGAAGACATGCATGTGATTTTAACATTATAGTCAAATTATTTTTTTTACTTTTAGTTTTTTCAACTTGTGAACCTAGTCATTTTACAAGATATATCAGCTGCAATGAGTGGACGCTTTGTGAGTGCAACTCCTCCAACAATTTTATTCTGATCTTTTTGAAACTGTGCAGGTGTTTTGTTCATGGTCTGAAGGTGTACATGTGTTTCGGGCATTTTGAATTTCGTCAAATTATTTTTTTCAAGTTGTGAACTTAGTAGTTTTTTGGCATCACATAAACAATGAGTACTTTTTAGCGCATGCAACTCCTCCCACTGCAGTTTTATTCTGATCTTTTTGAAAGTTAACCCTTAATGTGCCAATCACAACAAAAGTCGTCTGCTTTTCTTGTCTGCTGAAATGTTTAAGAGGCCTCTATGGCAAACAGTGTGACCCCAGATCAGACTGCTCCTATAGGAGCAGTCTGTTCTGGGTCCATGCTGTTTGCTTCTATACTTAATTCGTCAGTATTGTTAGGCAATTATTTGCAGCAGACGACTTCAGCAGACAACATTTTCAGACGATTTTTATCTTGGCGCTTTAAGGGTTAAGTTGCAGATTTTTTGTATATTGTCTGAATATATATTCTTGTGGCTGGGACATTATTGTCAAGCGCTACCCGACCTTTGTGCTTTGTCAGTACCGGTCATTTAAGAAATTCATATGACATTATCCAAACCACATGCACATATCTATGCTTTAAAGATAACTCATGCAGAATTTAAAAAAGGTCGGCATACAAGGGGCCCACTTTGTAAAAGATATAAAGTCATAACGTTGGAAACAAATTTTGATGCCGAAACCTGACTAAGTTCAAAAGTGGAAAAAATAGCTAATATTAAAGTCAGGTTAATGTTTAAATCACATCTTCATACTATTAAGAAAACACATCAGGGATCAAGAAGACTGTGAAAATTCAGTCCTAGACCAGTTTCTTTTAGCTGAGACCGAGACATGCAGATTTTAAAATGCCATTTTCATTTGGTCAGAAAATTTGACTGTGTTCCGTACCATTTCTGTCTTTATCTGGCAAGTTTTGTGTTAAAATCCAATACACACACCTGTCTTGTGTCATAAGGATGCAGTCTCTTTAGCTCACCTGAGCCATTGGCTAATGGTGAGCTATTGTGATCGTTGGATGTCCATCGTCAGTCGTGTGTCGTCAACAATTGGTTCAAAAGACATCTCCTAAACTACTGGCAGGATTTTGACCAAACTTGGCAGGAATGATCCTTATATGGCCCTACTTAATAATTGTTCAATTGCATATCTAGGTCACAAATGCTAAAAACAGATTTTGAAAATGAAACCTTTTAAAATCTTGTCTGAAACCATAAGGCCTAGAGCCTTGATATTAAGTATGGAGCATAAACTAGTGGACCTCTACCAAGTCCGTTCAAATTATGCCCCTGGGGCCAATAAAGGGCCCACCCCGGGGGTTACATGTTTTACAAAGGCTTATATAGGGAAAACATTTAAATATCTTCTCGTCTGAAGCCACAAAACCTAGAGTCTTGATATTTGATATGATATGTAGCATCACCTAGTGAACCTCTTTCAAGTTTGTTCAAATTATGCCCCTGGGGCCAAAAATGGCCGGGCCCCGGGGTCACATTGTTAACATAGGTTTATATATAAGGAAAAACATTGAAAAAATCATCCTGTCTGAAACTATAAGTCCTAGAGCCTTGATATTTGGTAGGGGTGGGTATTGCCTCTGAAAACCATATCGTGATATATCGCGATTTTTGGATTTGTATTGAGATATGAATCACGATATACCGCACACCTAAATAACATGTACGCTTGTGGGAGGGGAATTTTCTCAGAGCCGACTTTATTCAACATCAAGGGGCAATTGTATGCCATGCTAGCATAGATTGATCGCAAACACAGCATGAACATTTGCAACTTTTGTTGATTCATCTAAATCCGATCCATCAAATTCGCTATCTTACGAGAAATCATTAAATAAAGAGAGAATATAAGTGTCTTCCTCCTCAAACTCGATCGGGTCCGCCATTTTGGTTTTGGCAAGGGAAATCCTCCTCTTAGCCAATGGTATTAACGTTTTGCACACGGCACGTTTTGTTTATCATAGTTACCAGCTTTTCATTGGCTGTCGGACATCTCACTTCTATTAATTATCCAGCAAGGTTAAATAAAAATTGACAAGCAAATAAAATACAGCTCGAAACCAAAGCAGATGAACTATGCTCCGAAAATTGACGGAGTTTGCCGAGTGTACCGGTACGTCAAAAGCATATCACGATACGTATCTCAGGACTTCTAAATCGGGATATACCGGTATACCGGTAATATCGGGCACCCCTAATATTTGGTATGTAGCATTACCTCGTGGACCTCTACCAAGTTTGTTCAAAAAATGCCCCTGGTGCCAAAAATGGCCCTGCCCAATGGGTCTTATGTTTTACATAGGCTTATATAGGCCTATATGTAGGCTTTGAACAAAACTCAGGTGAGCAGTTTAAGGCCAGTTGGCCCTCTTGTTTGTAAATAATTTTCATCAGTTTTTGCAAGTTTTAAAGATTTTAACAAAATAAATATACGGATTACCTCTTAATCCTTACTTAGCTCATCAGCCACTACTTTTGTTGTCTGCCTCTCTCATCTTCTTATATGTTATTGCAATCAGGGTTCTTATTGTTTGCTTCCATGAAAGTACACTTGAATATATGCCATAGGGCCAGTTAAGCAAAAATGTAATTATTTTCTTACCCATCAGTTTAAACATGTGTTTTGGGTGCTCAAAAGAACCGTTTCATCGAGACGGTTCTTTTGAGCACCCACAACATATGTTTTGGTTAAGAAATAAGACGAATAATTTTCTGTTACACACTCTTATCTGGGGGCTCGATATGCAGCAGATGTTAAAAGCAGATTACATTTTCAGGACAAAAATATTGGCTGGATAATCTAAGATTAAAATTGCCTGCAACATTTTAGTGCCCGTAAGAGTTAGTACTAGGGATTTGGGAAGTAAATGTGACAAGTCAAGGTGTCTCAAAAGTCAGAAATGCCTGGCCCTTTCAATAGGGGTGACACTATAATAAACAAGCACTAGCAGGGTGCCCACCCGTCAGGGAAAAGTCAGGGAAATCTGTTTTTTCTTCAAGGTCAGGGAAAAGTCAGGGAATTCTGTAAAATTGTCAGGGAAATTAGAAAATCTTCAAAAGTCAGGGAAAAGTCAGGGAATTTTAAAATCATGCTTGGCTAACCCCTCAAAAATTAAACAAACAAATATGAGATGATGACTTTAATAGTGTTAGGGTGAATATAATATGCAATCCAGTTGTTCTGGACCCGGTTGTACGAAGCTCTATTAAATTTAATCATGGATTAAGCGTTAATCAATCATTTAAATCTTAACGATGGATTAACTAATTGATGAATTTGATGTATTTAAATGTGTTGTACGAAGCCTCATTAAACGGTTGATTAGTTAATTGACCTTTAATCGAGGGTTCGTAATTAATTTCAATAGAAATCATAAAACCAGTCTCCCATAATTCAGCCAAGTAAACAAAACGCCGCCATATTAGAAAAGAGAAATTCTCGAGTCAAAACTTACAAATCAAGTTAAGTACGTAAAGAAAGAGGAGGAATTAAGATGATCGCAATAAAAGGTTAATTTTCTATGAAACACAGTGAGAGTATAAAGATATACCAAGTATCCAGATATCACGGAAATGTTAAGGCTGTCTACTCTATGATTGTTTTATTGACACGGTCTGTTGAAATATCTGGTAAGCGTCGCCAATGACAATGTAAACAATGACGTCATTTTGTCTATGTCGCGCTCTTTTGTTGCTATTTTCATCACGCCAGTTTTATCTGACTCACTGGGGCACCTGGTATAACAATGCAAGAACACTCCGGGGGGGGGGGGGGGGGGGGGGGGGGGGGGGGGGGGGGGGGGGGGGGGGGGGGTGGGTACTCTGATTTTTTCATATATACGTAGGCTCTGGTAAAAATTTTTGGGTGCTTGAAATTCCTGATATTTTTGGGGGTGAAAGGTAGATGCTGGGCGCGAGCCTACCCATGCAGAAAAAATAGAGACCCCCCCTCCCCCGGGAACACTCAGGCTTCGCAGGAATCAGGCGTTTGAAAAAGGCGAACCTGTGCGAGATTAAAATCAAGAACATGAGCCCATGGAGGCCCTGAACACCCAAAATAAGGACACGCTCAGGTCGAAAACGAAGACGACCAAATTACAGAGTTACAACCGAATTCCTCATCCCTAACCAACCCCATGCATCTCCTCAAAATTAGCTCTATGATGTGAAAATGAAAAAAAAGAACGCAACCGTAACATCGGGTTTTCATTCGAAATAGTTAAACAATAAGCCTAGAACAAAACGAACGTCAGATGCTACCCCTCAGTAAACAGTATTGGATCTATTCAGACCCAACAAAAGTTGGAACTGAAACGGTCCAAATCAGTTTTAAACTAAGAGTATAAAACAAAACGGAATACAAAACAAACACCCTGGAACATGGCCAAACATGATCAGACTGACAAAATTTGGGACTACGTCTGATTCGCGGTGTTTGTTTTGTTTGTTTGATTTGATTCTTTACGTCCCAGTCAACAATCTTTCAGTTACGTAGGGACGGGTCTTCCTGGGATGAACCAGTACTATGCTAGGATTAATGTGTCTTGCTCAATGACACGACGCAGTGACGCCGGTGAGGCTCGAAACCGTGGCCCTTTGGTCTCGAATTCGCAGTGTTTGAATACAAAATGCGGTCAAAGCAAACGCTTTGGAACCTGACCTGGCCGGAGACCAGATTGGGCTGGGTACGGGTCCAGACATTTTAGCCAAACGCACAGCTGCCACCCATTGGGTGGCAACTACTTTGGCTATCATCAAAAAACTTCTCTAAACACAGAATGGACAGTTTATACACAAACACTTAAAGAAATAACACCATAGAACTTGTAAAATAGAAAATTAATATTTAAATGTGCACGAACTCATAAAAACAATGACCAGAAATGATATCTCCATTAAAAGCCAAAATAATCTATTTTCCAAAGCACCGCTCCCCGTTGGGCGGACTCTATCGTGGCAGCGACCGCCCGATGGCTTGGTATGCTTGATAATGTCCACATATTGTCTGCTAGTGGAAACTATATACATGTATATAGGTATGAACATTGCTTAATATATACGTAATAACTATCGACTTTCATTTCAAGCGATTCGCCAGGTCTAGGCCCCAGAGCCCACCCAAAATTTAGAGCTAAGCATGAATTGGCAAAGAAACGCGCGTCCGCGAGAGAATCGTTTATTACATTACTCCCAAAATAGAAATACCGATAGCCGTCCATTTTTCCGGTCCTCAGAGTTCCGGCCATTACACCCGATACCCGTTCCCCATGCATCCACCAAACCATAAGGTGCCACGATGCGATCACAAATTACATTTATAGCAAGTACATGTACAGGGCATTTCTTTCTTGGATGTGAAATTGATCAACTGGTTAACTTAATATATTACGGATGTGCGAGTCAGTATTTGGAAACCAACCCCAATCATATACCTGGCATTTAAAAAAAACCCCAGCCTATTCATATACTTGATAACAGAGAAAGTTGACCTATATTCATATACTGTTCTTTGATTTAATATACCATTTCATATCCTCTGTGATTTGTAAATAAGTTTACAAATGACTCTCGTCATGCGAAAAACTGCTTTATGTAAATGTGAAAACAAAGGCTTGACGAGTATCCGAGCGAAAATATGGGCATATACATGGGCGTCAGAAAAGTTTGGCCATTCAAATGCCAAAACTCAGAAAACGGGCCATTAATATACTTTCTTTTTTTTAAAAAAAAAGGGGGTTTATACCTGGAGGCGCTGAAAAAGGGGGGGGGGGGTATTCGGGCGCACATCCGCACTATGTCATACATAGGGAGTAACCCCCCCCCCCAACGATCGCCTTAATATGCCTCCTTAAAGTTTAGCAAGACTTATGTTAAGTATTGATATTTCAACATGCTATATTAAGTGCTAAATAAATTGCCTGGATCAATGTGGGGTATCATTGTGATCTTCAGAAAAAATAAAACTATTTTGATTTTGATCAGTTTTAAACGTTATTTTTCGCATCCTGAAAAATCAATACTTAACTTAAGTCTTCCTTAACTCTAAGGAGGCATTGTAATTCCGGGCCCAGATCTTGTAATATTGTCGCATAGAAGTTCAAAATAGGCGTAGGTGACTGTACCGACGTAACATGTAGATGTAATGCTTTTATAACTAACCAAAAATATCAGTATTTGATACATGTATACAGCAATCTTTTATTGTTTAGTCGGTATTTGAAATAACAGGAGTTGTCACAGAAGTAAAGATGTCTCTTCCGGACATACAGCTGCATTTGAGCCGATCTTTCAGTTGGCATGTTGGTCTGAGTTACGGTACAAGAAGCTCACCACAGATGAAGACAAGTAACAAGAATTTAACATTGCTAACAACCGTTACAAACAGTAAGGCGAAGGGGGGGCGTGTAATTATTACTCCCTGCGCTTCTCGCATACCTGCAAACCCTTCCACGCGTTACTAACACATATAACTTAACCGACCCCAAACTTGTTGGTTACAAAATCATGCGCGGTTCCAGGAATTTTTTCAGGGGGGGGGTCCATGCCCGACGGCCAGAAATGGACAACGTATTTTTTTTTTTATTGTGCCCTCAACTTATTTTACAGTTTATAGAGGGGGTCCAATGGTTTTATTACAGAGAAAACTATACTTTTCCAATGATCCTGAGGGGTCTTACATTTTCCAGAAGGGGGGGGGGTCAAACTTTTTCCAGGGGGGGGGGGGTCCTAATCATAATATCTAAAGAAACCCATATAACGTGATTTTACAGGGGTGGGGGGGGGGGGGGGGGTCCGGACCCCATTTCCATGCAAAATTGCAATTTAGGTCTGTTTTGAGCCATGCCATACTCGAGCGGCGCCCATTCCCTTAGTTTAACACACAGAGCTTGGGGGTATTATACAAGATCAGGACGGAGATGCGGATTGCACTTTTATACAGAGGGGGCAGGTGCCCACATTCAAAGGGGCAAATGTCCATCCCCTCATGTAAGTTAGATACGATTTTTTTTATGTAGGGGAAAAAAACCCTTGTCATGAGGCATATGTTCGCATAATCGATGAAAAAAGTATTTTAGTTAGGGATTAAAGCAATGAGAAGGGTTTTAATCTGACATACATACATGTACATGGGCATTATGATTCACATATCATATTTATTGCTTCTGACTGCTTAACAGGAAATGACTCGTATAAGCTTCTAAACCAAGGACATTATGAAGCACCCCCTCTACACCGTCACTCTTGACAGAATATTTCCGCCGGCGTAAAATGTGGCATCCTCCAAAATATTGTCCATATGGGAATGGCATTTTTCATGAAAATTTTAAGGGATATGTGTATAGGAAGAACAAGAAAAAGTAACATAGCAATAAAACAATGCTCTACTCTAAACTGGTGTGCCACCCGCACTTTGCAACTGAGCTGGGTAGTTCCATGACGTCACTCTGCGGTCACTAAGTAGAACGACTTTCGTTTTTGACAGAAGAAAGATGACATTTTACACTGAATGTTAGATGAAAATAGTGTTTTGGGGATTCACTCGGAGTTCCGCACTGATGCGATTTGATCTCTGCGTACTTTGGCAGGCAGTTTCTTTGAGCAATCTTAAGAAGAAAAGGATGTTGGCCTTTGAGAAGCAATATCTCTGGCGCAATTCCACGTCGGTTATCTCTACAACATGCCATGGTTTGCTCTTTCTCTCACGTTTTTCCATTTCTTTGCCTTCCTGAATGGACAAATGCTATGTCGGCGGCCATTTTGTTTCGGGCTAATGACTGATTAAATTGGTTAATTCACCTCCTAGACGTCGATTAAATTTAATTGAGGAATTGGGGTTAAATCAAGGGTTTAATCCATGATTAAAAGATAATTGAGCTTTGTTCAACGGGATTTAATAAGGCGCTAATTAATCGAGGTTTTAATCCATGATTAAAAGATAATTGAGCTTCGTACAACCGGGTCCTGATATATATATCTTTTGGCTAGGAACTGTTATTATAATCTAAAACCTAATTTATGGTCACATTGTTTTAACTCACCTGAGTTAAAGTCTCAAGGTAGATATGATAATGAGTATATTGATGGTCTGTTGTCGTTGTCTGCTTCCATTTTCAAAGGAGTATATATCAGTTCTGATCAAATTTAATTTAAAGCACATACCGTAGCTAGGGGAAAGGCTGCTGTGGGTAACATAAAGCTCCCATAGACTTATAATGGGAAAAACTTTAAAAATCTTCTCTGAAGTGGCTGGAGCCATAAGCCCCAAAGCTTGTCGATTTAATTTGTAGCAATATCTAGTGGTCTCCTGCCAATCAAACCCCTGGGGTCCAAACTGGCCACACCCTGGGGGGCCATTATGTTATGTTGACTATAAAAAAAAAAAATCTAAAACCATGAGGCCCACAGCTTATATATAAAGCACATGTAGCAATGTTTAGTGATCCCCTACATAAATCTTGCCAACCATGTACCTGGGGTCCAAATTGGCCATGTCCTGGGGGTCGTTTGCTCCCATTTACACCTGGCGAAATTCTCCCAAACAGCTCAAGTAGGCTGTATAAAGTGTGTGAAAGCGCGGTAAAATGGTCAGGGAAAAATGAATTTTGGTCAGGGAAAAGTCAGTGAAAAGTCAGGGAATTTTATTTCAGACTAAGAGTGGGCACCCTGACTAGTAAAATCCCTGTTTTGTCATTTACAGGGCCATCGCCTCCTCAAACAGCAAATGAGGTTGCAGAGAATGCTACGGACAATTCCGTCTTACTTCGGTGGTCGCATGACCCTGGCTACACCTATGTTGAGAAGTATTTTCTCAGATACACCTTGAGCAATGGTTTGATAGCAGAGCAAGATGTTCCACTCCCAGAGGGCTCAGCGTGTGAGATTACGGTGACAGGACTAGAAGATGGGTATCGCTACCAATTCACTGTGCAGAGTGTAGTAGAGGATGTCCTCTCAGTAACGACTAGTTTTCATGCTGCTACGTGTGAGTAGAAGTCAGGGTCGGCACAGGCTTGAAAAGTACTTGAATTTAGAGGGCATTCTTGAAAAGTCTTTGAAAATTAAATCTGCCTTGAAAAGTACTGGAAAATCACTCAAAAGCCTTGAAAAGTCCTTGAATTATACAGCACTGTTGATAGATACCTAAATCAGTATATAATTTTCTTGTACTATTAAATGTCTCCATTATTTCAGTCTAGCATTTCTGAAGTAGACTTTTAACACTTAGATCAGTATTTTCATTAACTTTAAGTCCTGAGGCTTTTATAAGTCCTTGAATTTTACTCATACTTGCCGGTATGAACCCTGGAAGTCTATGCATTGCTTAAACCATTTCATTCTGATGCATAATTCCATACATTTACATATTGATACAATTAAGAATGTAATAGTCAATTTTGTATCTTAAGAGATTACAAATGAAATGATCATGCATTTTTTTCCCTGAATATTGTTTTTATCTCAGAAAACAGTGCATACCTTGATAAAATGCCGCCTGATGCAGCATATCATCTGGGTCTTCAGTGTTTTGTTGGGTCTGATCTCATTCCAAACTGTTTGCAAAAGTGATCAGCAGACGACACTAGGAGATAGAGAGTTAAGTTCACTTGTCACATGTAAATCATATATCCTGCGAACTATATATCTGTATGCATGAAGTACATAGAAAACTAGTATGTTCAGGGGACAAAAATATTTAAATATTGCACTTGTTTATCAGGACTAGTGACTTACAATTTTCACTCATCCTGCAAACACATGCATTTGTCCTTTAAAAGAGTATGCAATAAAAAACAAAAAGGGATTAATATGTAATATGATTAAGAGTACATGTAATTCTTTCCAAAGCACTTGTCCTATGAGTAGGAGAGACCAAAATCTCATGGGGTGTCCTCAATATATTTAAGTCAAAGGTTTATATAAACACATTCTTTGAGCGTAAAATTGTAAATATTTTCTCACCCATCAGTTTTAACAAAGTTTTGGAGGCTCAAAAGAACAATCTCATTGAGATGGTTCAAACAGCATATGTTTTGGTTGAGAAATATGAAAATTATTTTTTTGTTAAAGTGTAAATCAGAGTCTGTGATAAACTATAGCTTAGGCCTCCAGATAAGCGTGCATAATCAAAAATTATTTTTCTTATTTCTCAACCAAAACATATGTTGTGGGTACTCAAAAGAACTGTCTCAATAAGATGGTCCTTTTGAGAACCCAAAGCAAATGCTAAAAATCATGGTTAAGGAAAATATTTACGATTTTATGCTGAAATATTTTGCGTATCTTAAGCTGTGGAACCCTTCTTTTTGATATGGTATTCTTTTTTACAGGTGCAGTGGACACATATAATGGACAGGGTAAGAACAAAAATGCAATGTGTCTGTTTAAAATGAGTATTTTTCATTGTTTCTTTTCATAATGAGCATTTTTCAGTTCAAATAAACGAGCTGATTTATATGATTATTAGTTACAGTGTTAATGTTCTAAAACTAGAATTTATGTTTTTCACATTGATTTTCGGGGATATATTCTCAATGAATAATTTTAGCAAACTGTGTTCGTGATGAAAGTTGTGGAGAAAAATTAGGGCCAATTTCTCCAAATGGTTCCAAAATCCAACATGCTGCAGGTAGCCCTGCGCATACATGCACTCTTTGAGATTTTTAATCAAAGCTCAAATAAACTAAGATAAATATGTCAGTCAAAAAGTTACATTGCACCGCCCTAATTTACGAACTTAAGCAATCGATGGCTTGTTTAAATGTATTGGAAATTGCGCCATGTTCACTTGTGCGTTAAGAAACTGGGGTCACCTCGAAACCGCCTGTTTTGGAGCACGTGCATAAGAGAAAGAGAGCCTGTCATGCGTAATCACAGCTTCTGCTCCTACATTATGATCACGCTCAATTAAATTAGATTCTTTACATTATGGGTTTGCAAACAGCAGGATTATGCAATGCACAGCTGCTGAATTACGGAATATTCACCTCTTGTGAATATGCTTTTGAGATGAACCCTTTCTGTCACGCCTCTATGCATATTATCTTGAGTGTTTGAATTTATTCCTGCTCACTGTTTTAAGTTCAGAGTTACCTGCCTGCCTTTGAGCATTGTAAATTATGGTATCTCCAAATGTTATGCTGGCTCCCAGGTGAGCGATCGTTGCCCATTGGGCTACTTGTTATGATTAGGAGCTCTTTTACTCAATATCAGGCTCAGGTGAACACTTCAGCAGGACTTAAGTTAAGAGTGCGTAACAGAAAAATAATTTTCTTATTTCTCAACCAAAACATATGTTGTGGGTACTCAAAAGAACCGTCTCATTGAGACGGTTCTTTTGAGCACCGAAAACATATGCTAAAAATTCTGGGTAAGAAAATATTTACAATTTTACGCTGAAAATGTTTCTTTATCTAAACCTGTGCTTCAGGTCCTCTAGTTTATCTTTTCAGATCCTCTTCCTGTTACTTCACTGCGTAGAAGGTCTGTAGATTCTTACGGAATAACAATAGAATGGACTCTTCCGGAGGATTGTATAGATGGCCACAAGGTGGAGTATAGACCTGTTTTGAGAGACAGTAATTCTGCCTGGAATACTCTTTATCGAGGCATAGAAAACACTGCTGTTCTAAATGGGCTGTTCCCTGGTGAGGATTATGAGATCAAGGTGTTTTCACTGAAAAGTGATAGCACAAGTACTCTTGTCAACATAACACAGATGACTGGTAGGTCAAAAGATGCTGCATGCACATGCGCAGATCCAGAAAGCTTTGTCAGAGGGGGGTCCAACTTTGATAACATTTTTTAAATTTTTTATAACTTGATGATGGAGGAAGGATCCAAATATCACTATTAGCGGGCAATCATCGGCCCACCAGGGAAACGCCATTTAAATGGCATTTCACTGGCGTGCTGATGATGGCTGAATATTGAATAATGACTTGGTAGATTTGTGATTTTTAGGGGATCAGGATCAGTATTGCGAAGAAACCCTATATTTTTGTGATTTTCCGGAGGGGGGTGGGGGGGGGGGTGGGGGGATCAGGAGCCTGTCTCCCCCATCTGGATCCGCACATGGTGCAATTGTAAATATTTTCTTACCCATAACTGTTAGTATATGTTGAGGGAGCTCAAAAGTACCTACAACATATGTTTTGGTTGAGAAATAAGAAAGTTATTTTTCTGTTACTGGCCTGGTTAACTATTTGCATTCTGGGTAATATTTCATGCTTTTGTTGTCGTCTGCTATCTTCTTTTTCAGAATTAACTTTTTAAAAAAATCTTTCAGAAACACTATCAGGGTGTCAAACAGTTTGGATAATGATCAGGACTCACATTTTGTTGGTCCTGATCTGGATCCAACACATTCGCAAATATTATCCGCAGTAGACAGAATGCCGCGGCTACCATGGCAAGAGTTAAAAATGTCAAATCATGGATATCTCTATCTCTTCAGTCATAGAGTTAGAAATTTACACAATTTGAAATTTGACCCTCATAGGCTAGCTGACCTGAATAGAAGTTAATGTGTATCTGTTAATGTCAATTGCTGTGAGATGTCTGCTCCCAGATGTTTATATAAAAGCAATAAATACTGCTGTAATTAACCTAGCAGATGAATATATGATCTGTGCAAATTAAATTAGTAATGAAATATTTTTTTTTTTTATTAAAGTAAAATGTTCAAAGTCATGAACTTACACTTTAAACTTGATCTTGTACTCAGCATGTGCCTTGGGGTAGACATATATTTATACCCCAGGTACGAAGTATATAGGGGGTATATAGTTTTTGCCTTTTCTGTAATTAACAGCCACCAGTTTTTTTTTGCCACACCAGAATTTGGCAAAATCACATCATCTTTCTAGTGGTGCAAAAGACTCAAAACCACTAAAATACAAAAATACAGACATAAGGGAGCAAAACATATATAATTATGACTAAAAAAATATATGCCATCATAATGAAAAAAATGGTCAAAGTCAAAAACCCCGCGGGGTTTTCCAAAAACCCCGCAGGGTTTTTAAAACCCTGCGCGGGGTTTTTCCCCCACATTTTCAAATGGGGGAAAAACCCCGCAGGGTTTTTTCAAAAAAATAAATATCAAAATAAGTTCAAGAAATAAGTTTGTTTGATTGTAATTATTTCAGAAAATGATTGGTAAGGCTTAATTCCAACCTTTAATTTCCCCCGCGGGGTTTTTCTCCCATTTCAGATTGTGGGGGAAAAACCCCGCAGGGTTTTTTGAAAAAATAAAAAGGTTTGTTTTTAATTGTATTGCTTTACAAAACAATATAGAAGCTGAATTGAAGTTTTTCTCAACATTTGAAGCCTTTCAAGCAAAATAAAAAAAAACCCACGGGGGAAAACCCCCGTGGGGTTTTTCCCCCACAAAATGAAATGGGAGAAAAACCCTGCGGGGTTTTCACCAAAGAGTGATTATCAGTTTTATTAATGATTGAGATCAGTTATACATTTAGAGCTCATATTATTTAAGTTTTTACAGTAATTAAAGGCCATAAAACAATTCTCTCGATGACCCCTCCCCCCCCCAACCCTTGTCCGCCACCCCCCCCCCTCGTCCGCCATGCACTGCATCAGCGGTGATCACTACCAAGTTTGCACCACCGAACGGCCCAAAAAATATTGTTCAGGTAGCACTGATATTATTTGTTTAGCACCATTCATTACATCCCAGTCAACCATTTATCAGTCATGTTAGGATGCGTCTTATGGGTTGAAACAGTTCTAACAGCAGATAAAAGCAATAATATTAATAACGGCCATTGCAGTACCTGTCATACATAACTGCAATCTTATAAACTGGTTAATATGTAGTACATTGACAGACAGTGCAGACCAGGATCAGATGCAGCAGAATGTAGCATCTGATCACGGTCTTCATTGATTGTTTAGGAATCATAGAATGGGTTGGGCATCAAGAAAGTTGGGTCTTTTCTACAACCCTGTGTGTATCCTATAGAAAGATCCTGGTCTAAAGCAGACCAATTTCACAGATCTTAATTCATGTACCAATTCCGACTACACAGTGTCTTTCATGCATCCAAGGGTCCATGACGGGGGTCGCGCCTATAGCAATGCACCAAACTCCTGGGGAGTGTACAGGAAGATAGAGTACGGATTGGGTAGTTAAAAAAACTAAGATGGCAGATTGATTACTAAATCTTTTTGACATTCTATTTTCTACTAGTTACAGAGGTATAGTGAGATTTACAAGAAAAGTATTACTGGAATGTGCTCACTTTGACAACTAGCTGATGAAAGGTAAATTGATTTTGCCTTGTCAATTAGTTTTTAGCTACTTTCATTTTGCCTACAAGCTGACAAGTTCCCCACCCCCTGGCCCTGCCTCTGTAGACAGAAAATAACCAGTGATTAACTGTGATTTGCAAATAAATTTGTGTTGAGTTGAGTGAAAGAGTTGACTACTTGCGAGACAATACAGTCAAAGGGCTGTTAATAACAATAACAGCTTACATAACTTTTGCATTGTCACATTTTTAAATAACAATTTTTAAGCCGGTACAGACAAACCATTGGCAGAACAGATAGAACAGTCCCACTGGGGACCGAGCCTGTTGTGTTAAAGTCAATTGTGACAGTACAATGAAGATGTATATGAACAGTCGATAGTAGTTGTAGGCCGATTTATCGAGCTCATCGATCATTGGTCATTTTCAGTGAACTGATTAATTGATCGGTAGTTTTTCAATAATCAATTACTCAGTATAGACCTCTGCTTCATTGGCCTTCAATTTTTAGCTTGGTGTATTTATTTAATATGACCCTTTTCTGCATTTTCAGTTTCTGGTATGAACAGCATAGGGTTCAAATAATGTACATAGGTTTAAATAAACAAAAGTTTTGAGTGTAAAATTGTAAATATATACTAATCCATCAGTTTGAACATATGTTTTGGGTGCTCAAAAGAACCGTCTTATTGAGATGGTTCTTTTGAGTACCCACAACATATGTTTTGGTTGAGAAAATTAATTTTTTGGTACACACTCTGAACACCTAACATGTCTGGTCAATCAACTTGACCCCGTAAGGCATCTTGGACATACCTGGCATGATATGTACCATATATAATATGTATTTTATTTTAGTCGATTAATGATTGATCATTGGTCACTTGTTATTTTCAATGATTGATTATAAAAATCCAGCCGATTAGTACCACTAGTCGATAGAACCTCACAACCAGAAGAAATGATGCTGCATTCTTGGGACCGCCGTGACGTCACAGCCTTAGCGGCACATAAACAAATGTACCGAGGTGAATTGGACAGTGAATTTTAACATTACGGGTAACAGGAAAATGATGAAAAACGTGCTGCATTCATTCAAATTCTCTGATTTTTTCACCAGTCTGCGCTTAATTCGAAGGAAAAACATTGTCTTTTGTCCCACCACGATTAATTTAATTATAATTTCACCGATTATTCACAAATTATTGAAAAACTTGGATGTGGGTGGGGTGAACGGCTATCGGTTTGCGATCATTTAGATGTGATCTCTAATGTCTTAGGAGCTTTAACAATAGTAGAACACTCAATGCCTTTGGTACAATATGCAGCCTGTCATAAAAGCTATCCTTTTCAAGAAAAGTTCCCAGCTATTGTTATAAGGAATTCGAGCATAATCTCAAGATTTGTATCAATAGGCCTACATGCGGGGATCCAGGAATTTTCGTCAGGTGGGGCGTCCAGGTTTATCTGTCATAAAAAGATAAAAAATCTTAGACAACGTTTTTCTTTGGGTTTTTTATGCCCCCAAAGGAACTTTGGGAGGCATATAGTAATTGCACAGTCCGTCCGTGTGTCCGTCCGTCCGTCCCGCTTCGTGTCCGGTGCATATCTCCTAGATTCTTTGAGGTAGGGATTCCAAATTTGGTATGTGGATCCATCTTGGGATGGCGGAGTGTCGCATACCATTTTCGGGTCACTGTGACCTTGACCTCTGACCTAGTTTTTAGAATAATCGTGTCCGGAGCATATCCCTTACATTATTTGAGGTAGGAATTTCAAATTTGGTGTGTGGATGCATCTTGGGATGACAAAGTGTTGCGTACCATAATTGGGTCACTGTGACCTTGAACTTGACCTCTGATTTAGTTTCTAGAAACTGCATTGAGTCTGGTGCATATCTCCTATATTCTTTTAGATAGGAATTCCAAATTTGGTGTGTAAATGCATCTTAGGATTACAGAGTGTCACATACCATTTTCAGGTCACTATGACCTTGACCTCTGACCTAGTTTTAAGAATTATTATGGCCTGAGCCTATCTCCTACATTCTTTGAGGTAGGAATTCTAAATTTGGTATGTGGATACATCTTGGGATTGTGGAGTGCCGCGTACCATTTTCGGGTCACTGTGACCTTGATCTTGACCTCTGACCTAGTTTTTGGAATAATCGTGTCCGGAGCATATCTCATATTATTTGAGGCAGGAATCTCAAATTTGGTGTGAGGATGCATCTTGGGATGACAAAGTGTCCCGTACCATAATTGGGTCACTGTGACCTTGAACTTGACCTCTGACCTAGTTTCTAGAAACTGCAATGAGTCTGGTGCATATCTCCTATATTCTTAGAGATAGGAATTCCAGATTTGGTGTGTAAATGTATCTTGGATGACAGAGTGTCACATATCATTTTCGGGTCACTTTGGCCTTGACCTCTGACCTAGTTTTAAGAATTATTGCGGCCTGAGCCTAAATCCTAGGATGTGGATGCATCTTGGGATGGCGGAGTATTGTTTACCATTTTCGGGTCACTGTGACCTTGACCTAACCTAGTTTTTAGAATAATCGTGTCTGGAACATATCTCTTATATTATTTGGGTAAGGAATCTCAAATTTGGTAAGTGGATGCATCTTGAGATGACGAAGTGCCCTGTACCATAATCAGTCACTGTGACTTTGAACTTGACCTCTGACCTACTTTTTAGAAACTGCATTGAGTCTGGTGCATATCTCCTATATTATTTGATGTAGGAATCCCAAATTTGGGGTGATGATTCCTCTTGGGATGGCAGAGTGGTGCATACCATTTTGGGTCACTTTGACCTTGACATTGACTTCTGGCCTCATTTCTAGGTTTTTCCTGTTTGGAGCATATCTCCTATATTACAGCTTACTTTCCTCAAATGTGTCTTATGCTAGACCAATTCCTTTGGGGGCATTCGTCACGTGTTTGTGACATTTCTTGTTTAGTCCTCAACTTATTTTACAGTAGTCCAATGGTTTATTTTAAAGAAAATTGTAATTTTCCAAGGATCCAGAGGGGGTCTATCATTTTTTCCAAGGGGAGGCAGGGGCGTAGCTTGGCTTCAATGAATGTGTAGGCCTAATGGTAGGGGGGTCTGGGGGCATGCTCCCCCAGAAAAATTTTCGGTCCTAGACTGTCCAAATATGGATTTTGCGATTATTTCGCACTTATAAATATGCAGAATTGTAAATATTCTTTCATGAACTGATGAAGTAGTTATGTATACACATTTTCAAAGTAAAATTTAATCTTTCGCTCAAAATTTGCACTTGTAATAAAATTTTATGTGAAAATACACCCCTGGATTTTCACTGTGTAGAGGAAAAAGTTTTTCTAATTTAAATAATAAGCATGATTTTTGTTAAAAATTGTTCTTAGATAACAAGTAGGGTATATGAAAAACATAGATCAAATTTCATTTGAATATATAGGATATAAAACATATTAAACACAATAACATATGTTGGTAATAGAATGTGTTACACTTGTGACAAAATCAGAAGAGGGAGTTTCTCCTTTGAATTTTTTATCTCTTATAGATTTTATATAGGATGAAGTGAATTGGCTTCATGGAAATTGATTAAAATGTATCAAAACATAAATCAATTCCCTTTTTTTAGCACAAGACTTTAAAAAATGAACTATTCAGATTTGTTTATTAAGCATAGTAAGGAGTTATAAAATGTTAATGATCAGAAAACATTTGACAGCACTCATTGTGGGATAAATTATCAATTGAATGATTTGATTGATACCATTTTTGCAATTCTAAAGAATCTGTAACAAATTTAAGGCTTAAATAGAAAGAAATAATTGTGTTACACTTGTGACAAGCAAACAAAGGAACTGATTATGACCCTTTTGTCTTTTCTTATCTCTTATACTTTATGTAACCTACTATAGTATGTACAACTTAGCATCTTTTTTGGTTTTCTTCAATAAATTCCTGTAAATATTTTTTGAATTGTGAAAAAATACCTTTCCCTCCTTGTGAGTGCATAAATTTATCCTTTTTGTTTACACCATTTTGTGTTTTCTTTGTATCGAAAGAGTGAATAACTACCCTAAATACCAAAATATATCAAATTAATTGTTGAATAGATCATCCTTTGACCAAACACAGGAAAAAGTGAGATGAATTCAATCCATAATATATGTTACACTTGTGACACAAATCACATTTTAAAGTATACCTGTCTAAATCAGGTTATAGTCTGGTTTAAGATTGTCTGATTTCTTCAGTGTTGAATTTAGCATGATTCCTATCCCAGAATGTAGCTCAAGGATGGCCAGCTTCATAATGAAACTAGTATATGGGCTTGAGGAAGTATCATTCCTGCTGGACCGTAACTAGTATTGACTACACATTTGGTGAAGTTGTTGACTTTTTGTTGTGTTTAAATTATATTTATGCATTCAAGAATTATTAAAAAGACCAAATAAGTAATATTTCATTTAAGATTTGCCATGTATATGCATTTATCACATATTCCTAAAATGTGTTACACTTGTGACATCAGTTAAAATCATGCCACAAAGTCAGCAGCTTAAGGATTTCACCACAATTCCTCATAATGTTTTTTGGGGGCTCCCTTGACCGGAAAAACAGCAAAAAAGCTATGAAATGCAAAACAAAATGAAATGCTGATGGTTGAAACCTTAAATGTTACACTTGTGACATATCTGGGTGGTTTTATTCAGTACTGGCTACATAAAATCATACTTGTTGTTTTATAGGCAAGTTGGTTCCTTAAGAAAGCTTAAAGACAGCTAGTCATTAAAACAGCATTCCTTTTGAATAAAACTTTGTATATTTTATGAGGCAATTCACTTTACTCCAATCATATGAAATTCTGTATGATAAAAATTTGAAAGGGTGTGTTTATAAAAGGTTACAAATTTCCCATTTATCTGGTTTAAAAAAGATGAAAAGATTGTTTTCCTACAGCTTTTAAGCTATATTTCAACTGCAATTCACCATTTGACTATATATGAATAGTGTTGAATACAATTTACAGTTGAATTGAAGGTAAGGGAAAAAATGTCACAAAAAAGTGTTACCCTTGTGACAATTTGGATGACATTTTTCCATGTAATTTTTGAATGGAACATTCTAAAGCGATGAAACTTGGCATGATGCAAGAAAAACATTAATTACATATCTTAATTAATTTTAACAATAAATCTGCTTAAGATAGTCTATAAACATTGATTATAGAAATGGACGCATTATTTTTGAAATCACCCTGATCCATTTAAGATTTTCATAGCTGAATATTTGGCCTAATAATACTTTTCCATTGTTCAATCTTGGAAATCTGGGTGATATTCATTTGATTTCACGTGATAATATAACTCAATATTTCCCCATCCACATACAATGTAATAGATGGCCCACTCTAGCTTTTCAGCAAGGGGTCAAAGGCTTTAGATTGAACACTGTTTTCCCTGACCTAATATAGGGCCTTGTATATTTTTAGACTGAAAAACAGTAAGGATTTTGCTCGGATAGCTCCACAGACACCAGCTGATCTTAATTGACAGTACATGTATTTGAAAAAAAGGATAAATCCAGACTCAGCAGGACTTTGTTTATATTTAAATGTTCTTCAGAGCATCAACATGCAACAGCTGCCGTCCAGCAGTCCAAGTCATTCCAGAATTGCAGGATAAGTATGGCTATCAGTAGCCAGGAGGCTGTAGAGGCTTCTATGATGAACACATACTTCACTGACAGGAGGGACACCGCAGGCAGTTTGGTCCCTCAGCTGAACATGCTGAATGGTGATAAATGAGGTAAGATTTTGACCTAAATATGAACAGTAAATATTTTTGCGCTGATGAGATTACTGCAATACATTGAGAGACTGACCCAGAATCTAGGTAGCTGTACAATTATCTAAATAAGTAAAACAGATGTGTTTAACACAAATCTCCCACCCACATTCTTCCAGAGCACTGCAAGTCACCAATTGTTATGTACTAAGTACTACTAGTCAATTGTATAGGCTCAAGGTGAGCTATTGTGATCATAGGATGTCTGTCGTCCGTCAACAATTTCCTTTAAATAATGTCTTCTGTACCACTTGGTGGTATTTCACCAAACTACACAGAAATCCTGCTTCAAAGCACTTGATGAGCTATTGTGATCGTTGGAAGTCAGTCGTCGTCTGTGGTCAACATTTGCATCAAAGGACATTTCCTTAACTACTAGCTGGATTTTGGCCAAACTTGGCAGGAATGATCTTTATATAGCCCTCTTTGATAATTGTTCAAATGATTTTGGTCAACACAGGCTAAAAATAGATTTTCAAGATGAAAAATTTAAAAATGTTCTTGTCTGAAACCACAAGCCATATAGATTTGATATTTGGTATGTGCATCATCTACGTGACCTCTACCAAGCTTGTTCAAATTATGCCCATTATGCCCATGGGTCATAAATGGGCCTGTCCCTGGGGTTACATGTGATACATAGGCTTATATAGGGAAAACATAAAAAAATCTTCTTGTCTAAAACCACAAGGCATAGAGCTTTGATATTTGGTATGTAGCATCACCAAGACTAGTGGACCTCTACCAAGTTTGTTCAAACTATGATCCAGGTCCACCAAGTTTGTTCAAATTATGACCCTGGGGCCAAAAATGGTCCTGTCCCAAGGGGCCACATGTTTTACACAGGCTTATGGAAAACATGAAAAAATCTTCTTGTATGAAACCACAAATCATAGAGCCTTGATATTTGATATGAAGTATAACCTAGTAGACCTCTACCAGCTTTGTTCAAGTTATACTCCTGGGGCCAAAAATGTTACCGCCTCAGTGGTCACATGATTTACTATTTTACATAGGCTTTAATAAGGAAAACTTGAAAAAATCTTCTTGTCTGAAACTACAAGGCTTAGAGCCTTCATATTTGGTATGTAGCATCACCTCACATTATGTCATAGGCTTATAAATATAAAATCAATTTTTTTTCAGAATATAGTCATGTTGCATATTAAATTTAAGGGAATGAAGCATACAATAACATGCTAGCTAATATTTTGTGCCAACACACACCCTTGACCCCTGGGGTGTGGTCAAAAGATCATTTTTTTCTTTTCTGAAATTACACACTGGGTAGGCGCAACAAGAATACAACCGAGGAACTGTGATCAATATTTATATTTTACAGCCGCCGTTTTGGGTAAGTTTAATATTTTATTTTTTTCATTGGAATGCTCAGGTTTCAGTAAAAGTAAGCATGATATCAGTTTTAGGTAAGATCAAAGAAATGTGCTTGGTGTTATATTTGTCCAAAAAATGTGTGAGAGTTGGCTGAAAAATAACATTTTATTTCTGATCATTACTTATTTCAACTTAAAACTGAAAAATATGTATATTTTTTCGCATTCATTGTCGTATTTCGATCTTTCAGAAACAGAAGGGTAAAATTAAATTATTGGTGGATATCCTGTGTGTATTCAATAATTTCTATCTGATAAGTGAAAAGCGCAGTATCTGTTTTAAAGGATGATGGTAATGATACTAAGGCAATCGAAAACTTCATTAATGGCAATCGGTTATCGATAGCAATCAATGTTTTGGGCAATCAATGAGCAATTTTTTGTTTGCTTTTGTCTGATATATATATATCCGAGCTTTATAAGTATGTTTTCTGTTTTATATTGATCCATAAACTCAAATCGGACCTGGAAGGCTCAGGATCAAACCCTATGTCACATGCCTACTGTGTGGCCCGACAGTTCAGTGGTAAACATACACCCACATTCTGAGAGGGTCCTGGGTTCAAGTTCAGGACGGGTCATGGGGGGGGGGGTGTGTAGATGACACATGTGAAGAAAAAGCATATGACCAGATGGGGACTCGAACCCGGGACCTATCACAGACCGTGCAAATACTCTGACCACTTAGCTAACGGGCCACACGATGAGCCTGCCAGTTCTACAATATATACGGCAGGGTAGTTGTACTCCTTCCAAGGTCTGTTTGGACATCACCAGACACATCGAAAAAAAAGGTTTTCTTGTGACGGAGCTCATATGAAAGAAAGCTAAGAACCCATTGTCTGCGATCGGCCGACTGTAAGTTCATTTTACTTGTTTATCAGAAACAACACCTGCATAGAACAAATCACGATTCATTTCAGAATAGATAGGCGAAACCAATTTTATTAAAATACTGCTATAAATTATAAAAAAACCCCAGATAAACTGACTTATTTATAACAGCGGCTGTACATACATGTATTGATCGCAGTTCCTCGATTGTGTTCAGCGTTCGATGTTGCCGCCTACCCGGTGTGAATTAGTTGTGTTGCATATCAAATTAAAGGGAATGAAACAGGGTAGATAATCCTTATGTCTACCGAAGTTGAAGTCAATAACTGTTTTGTTGTATGGCGTTTCAACTAAGAATGAAACTTTTCTACTTTTTGTTTTGTTGTTTAAGTTATGTTCAACCTTCAGCCTAAGGACTTTCTCATAAGTTTTATCAACTGTTATTAAAATATTTAAACATAGTATTTTGCATGTTGAAAAGGATACTAATTCTCTGAGTGTGGAACGTAAAATTTAATTAATATAAAACTTTTTTTTACACTTTTTGTTTTTTCAAAACAAAGATAAATTAACAAACAAGATAATACAAAACTGTTTTCAAAAAGATCATGAAAGTCTGGGATGTGAAACAGCAAATCATGTCAATTTCATGCAGCACATGTTAGTTTTATATTAATCATGCTATTTTTAGCTCTACAGATGGTGATATTAATGTCAAAATATTAACTTCTGGAAACTAGTTTGAGCTGGTTTTCATGCAATATTAACTTGTAGGCCAGTTTAGACCGGTTTTCAGGTAGACAGAGATTTATGAAGACAAATTGAGCCAATCAGGAGGGTCCGATGATTAACCGAAATCAGCAGAAATCACCAAGAAATCATCAGATAAAAATAAGAAAAAACTACCATTTTATTGTTGGTTTAATGTCATAATATAATAAGAATTAGTATAAAAAGCTTATTTCTACTTTGATTTTAAAAAGAAATGAAAAAAATGTTATGATTTCACTTTCAAATTCAGTGCACAGTGAATTCACCGAAATCACCAGATAAAAATAGGAAATCACAATTTTATTATTAAGTTAATGCCATAATTGGATAGTAAGTAAGTAAGTAAGTAAGTAAGTAAGTAAGTAAGTAAGTAAGTAAGTAAAGTCTTTATTTAAAGAGGGTGACAACATTTAGTAGTACAACTAATCTTCCATGAGGCCCTCAAAATAAATAATATTTACACACATAAAAAAAACAAAAACAAAAAAACAACAATTCTACACAAACTATCAAATTAAATTGTTTAACCCTGTACTGCTGAGCAAATATAGCTAAATTTTGGCAAGACCGTAAACTGAATGCAAAACTGTGGATCCCGATCAGCTGATCAGTTTCCACACTGTTAGTGTTTCCAAAAACAGGATGTATCTAGGTTCAGCAGGACAAGGGTTAATTTGATATTTACACAAGTGCATTTATTATAATATAGTAACCCTATTTATCTTGACAAGCATCCGTTTCTATTTTACTCTGCTTGCTGGAAATTTTTTGATATTTTTGTCATCTGCTGCCTTTATTAAAATTAATTTACTATATAGTTCTCAGAGAGTCAAACAGTTTGGATTTAGATCTGGCCCAATATTTTGTTGGTCCTGATTTGGTTCCAAAACTGTTTGCAAAGGTTATCAGCAGACAACAATTGCAGGCAGAGTAACTTCAGCAGTGTTTATTTAACCAACTTGCAGGGTACCACTTATTTGTATGCCTTTGCAAGCAAAGTAGAAAACAATATACATCCTGATCAGCTGGCTTCAGGACCAGGAAAATGTTTAGGTATTTTGTCATCTGCTGTCTTTTCTAAATTAATTTACTATATAGATTACCATATAGATCACCATCAGAGAGTCAAACAGTTTGGATCCAGATCAGGTCTGACATTTTGTCGGTCCTGATCTGGCTTAAACTGTTTGCAAAGGTTATCAGCAGACAACAATTGCAGGCAAAGAGTAACTTTAGCAGTGTATATCTAACCAACTTGCAGGGTACGGTAAGCGCAATGTTTACCGCCGTCGCCCTGGGCCCTGTTATCTGTTAAACTAACGGTACCGGAGCAAACATTGAAGGCATTATACCACTTATTTGTATGCATTTACAAGCAGAGTAGAAAACAATATACATCCTGATCAGCTGACTTCAGGACCAGGCAAATGTTTAGGTATTTTGTCATCTGCTGTCTTTTCT
This sequence comes from Loripinus fragilis, assembly GCA_964019695.1. NCBI lineage: Eukaryota > Metazoa > Mollusca > Bivalvia > Lucinida > Lucinidae > Loripinus > Loripinus fragilis. The sequence goes on from OZ026529.1 coordinate 6,247,438, forward strand.
AAATGAATTTACTATATAGTTCCTTAATGATCACCATCAGAGAGTCATACAGTTTGGACCCAGATCAGGTCTGACATTTTGTCGGTCCTGATCTGGCTCTAAAACTGTTTGCAAAGGTTATCAGCAGACAACAATTGCAGGCAAAGAGTAACTTCAGCAGTGTATATCAAACCAACTTGCAGGGTACAGTAAGTGCAATGTTTACCGTTGTCGCCCTGGACCCTGTTACCTGTTAAACTAACGGTACCGGGAGCCAACATTGAAGGCATTATACCACTTATTTGTATGCATTTACAAGCAGAGTAGAAAACAATATACATCCTGATCAGCTGACTTCAGGACCAGGCAAATGTTTAGGTATTTTGTCATCTGCTGTCTTTTCTAAATGAATTTACTATATAGTTCTTTCATGATCACCATCAGAGAGTCATACAGTTTGGACCCAGATCAGGTCTGACATTTTGTCAGTCCTGATCTGGTTCTTAAACTGTTTGCAAAGGTTATCAGCAGACAACAATTTCAGGCAAAGAGTAACTTCAGCAGTGTATATCTAACCAACTTGCAGGGTTCCACTTAATAGTATGCATTAACAAGCAGAGTAGAAAACAATATGCATCCTGATCAGCTGGATAACAACTTGAATAATAAGCTTATTTCTACTTTGATTAAAATATGAAAAAAAATGTACATTTCAATTTCCAATTCAAGGTATTCCGAAATCACCAGAAAAAAAGGAAATATCCATTTTAATGTTAATTTTATGCCTTTATATGATATAAATGATAGTAGAATAATTGATATGTTTACAAAAGGCTTATATTTTAATGTGCCAGCAAATAAATATTTCAATAAAAAATATAGCAACACATTATAGCAATTTGAAAGTGATTTTTTTTATCAACATATTTTTAAAAACAGACTAGAAATAAGCATATTATACTAATTCTTATCATATTTTTGCATTAAGTAAACTATAAAAAGGTGATTTCTTACTTTTATCTCGTGATTTCGGTGATTTTCTGGTGATTTCGGTGATATCTGTTGATTTCGGTTAATCATGGCACCGAATCAGGAGATGGGATTCTCTCCAGTTATATAACAATATGTCATATTGGTTTGTGCAATAATTTTTTCAGGGTGAACAGCATCTCACAGATAAGATAGTTTGGTCTCAGAGAAAGTCCAGTTCTAAGGAGTCCATTGACCACAGTCACCAACTTACAGCAATATCTGATGTGATTCAAGGGAATTATACCTCTTTGAAAATTTACAAGCCATTCTTTGTGGAAGTTTGTATTAAATGGGTTAGTGCTATTATGTCCCCCAAAATGTTTGTTCCTGAAATGTCTACTGTGCCAAAATGTCTATTCCCATGATGTCTACTATGGCAACTTGCAAGACCAGGCGGATGTCCATGCCCGTTTCAGCAATCTCCGATCCCCAGTATGCATCGTATTAACCTTTTTACCTGCTAGGGACAATTTGAAAACAGTTTGGATCTGGATAAAGACTGTCAAAACGGTAGGCCTGATCAGAATCCAAACTGTGTGCCACTCTGATGGTATTCCTGAAAATTCATTAGAGAAAATTATGACAATGGTCATCATGTTAACCCTCTATCTGCTAGTAACAGTTTGTAAACTGGTTGTAACCAGATCAGGAACATCAAAATGACTTTGCTGGGTCTGATCTGGATCCAAAATGGTTTGACAGTCTGGTTTTCCTGAAAAATTCATTAGAGTTACTTCAATCAAGGGTTATGATTGAAGCACTATCATTTAATTTGGACACTTTAATCCTTGCATTAGTACTGGTGCAATCCAGGTAGACCCATCCCGCCATAACTGAAAAATTATTGACTGGGGCGTAAAGAATCAAATCAAATCAAAAAAAAAAAAAATTGGAAAATCAATTGTAATGATGGAATAGGTCTTTCAGGAGTATATTGGTAAGAAAGCAAGTAAGTAAGTAAAGTCTTTATTTAAAGAGGGTGACAACATTTAGTGGTACAACTTATCTTCCATGAGGCCCTCAAAATAAAGAATATGTACACACACAAAAAAAAAACAACAATTCTACACAAACTATCAAATTTAAATTGTTTAACCCTGTACTGCTGAGCAAATATAGCTAAATTTTGGCAAGACCGTAAACTGAATGCAAATCTGTGGATCCTGATCAGCTGATCAGTTGTTTCCAAAAACAGGATATCTAGGTTCAGCAGGACAAAGGTTAATTTGATATTTATGCAAGTGCATTTATTATAACATAGTAACCCTATTTATCTCGACAAACATCCATTTCTATTTTACTCTGTTTGTTGGAAATTATTTAGGTATTTTGTCATCTGCTGTCTTTTCTAAATTAATTTACTATATAGTTCCTTCATTATCACTATCAGAGAGTCAAACAGTTTGGATTCAGATCAGGTCTGGCATTTTGTCGGTCCTGATCTGGTTCTAAAACTGTTTGCAAAGGTTATCAGCAGACAACAATTGTAGGCAAAGAGAAACTTCAGCAGTGTATATCTAACCAACTTGCAGGGTTCCACTTAGCAGTATGCATTTACAAGCAGAGTAGAAAACAATATGTATCCTGATCAGCTGGTTTCAGGCCAGCTGATTCAGATCTATACTGTTTTCAAAACAAGTTAAACGCAGGTACAGCATGATATGGGCCATTTTACATTATTTACAGGTCATCATATTTCTGTAATTTTATGCGCATAAAATTCGACAAAAACACATCAGAAGAAATTTTGGATACTGCCTAATTATGACTATTCCCTATGAGTGTAGATCCAGATCAGCTAGCTTCTGAGAGGCCAGCTGATCAGGATCCACACTGTAAGGTACAAGAATTGTCATAGGTAAAATAATAAATCGATAGAAGAGAAATGAACAAAATATTCACTAAAAATATATACAAACTACAAACATGTACTTAAAATGAATAGTTTAGCATTTTAAAAGGATTTTTGCTTGGAAGTAGATATTGTGGGAGTATCATTTTGGGAGCAGACATAGAGGGCACCTTCAGGTGTGTAAAAACAAAAACCTTACACCCTAGTGCACATTATGTTTACTAAGTTTAGACATAGAGTGCATTAATAGTGAACATCATGCAATTCACATAATAACTTTAGTTATGATTCATTACTCGAATATTAAGCGAATAAAGAAATATGCTTCATGCAAGATTGTCATTTTGTATCCTGCTTGATAACTTATATCACTTTAACTATCCTTGTTAGCAAAGACTTTTGTCATCTGCTGATTACCTTTGCAAACAGTAAGGACCCAGATCTGGAACGAGAAGAATGTCGATCCTGATCTTGATCCAAAAGGATTGACACTCTAATAGTGTGTTCCTGAAAGAATTTATTGAAAAAAGTAATTTTTACAAAAAAAAGTCAGCAGACGACAAAAAAGTTTAAAGAAAAAGATCTTACTAATTCTATTGTATTGTTATAATACATACCGCGAAAATATTAAGCGAATAAAGAAATGTGCTTCATGCTAGATTGTCATTTTGTATCCTGCTTGATAACTTATGTTATTTTGAATTACATCATTTTAACTATCCTTGTTAACTGGGTTGCAAGGCAGTAGACATTAGAATAAAAACCTGTAGTATTAGCTTTTGGATGAATATTGTGAATGGTAAACAAACAAAACTATCATTTTGAAAATTACCTAATCAAATTAAATAGGAAACACTGTTCTTCATTGTTAAAGTTTAGGTTAAGTAATCATCGGCTTCCGGTTGAAACTGGTCGCTGGGAAAACACACCTTTAGAAGACAGAAAATGCACATTATGTAGCAAACATGATATCGGGTACGAATTTCACTATCTTTTTGTTTGTGATCACTTTATATCTGACAGAAAGAAATATTTAAGTTTATATTTATACAAAAGTCCTAACATTATAAAATTCGAAGAACTATTTTCTTCAGCAAATACCAGGAAGCTTGTAAAGTTATCAAGTTTTGTAGAAATTATAATGAGTAAATTTTCATGTGCAGCCTAACCCTAAAAGAGTCAATCATTACGATAATATACTTCTTACTATGTCTTGGCTTAATATTTCATGGGAATTGCCTGATTATAGACAACTCACATGATATGTCATATCATGCGAATTGTCTATAATTAATAATGTGAAGCCTTATTTTGTTTCTTAATGAAGCAACAACAGTCGATTATGTTGCCTACTGTTAGTTATAGAAGGCTCTTTCTGGGTTGATTTTGCTCGCATTTTAATTTTCACCTTTTTCATGCTCTTTATACACTGTATTTTATGTATATCATGTATATGCTTTGTTTTTGTATCTTATGCTCTTACACTATCTATGAGTGGCCTGAGTTTTATGTCAATAAAGATATGTTCTGTTCTGTTAACAAAGACTTTTGTCATCTGCTGATAACCTTTGCAAACACTAAGGACCCAGATCAGGGCCGAGAAGAATGTTGATCCTTATCTTGATCCAAACCGACTGACACTCTAATAGTGTATTCCTGAAAGAATTTATTGAAAAAAGTTATTTTTAAAAAAAAGTCAGCAGACGACAAAAAGTTTATAGAAAAAAGATCTTTCTGGTTCTATCGTATTGTATTTGAATTTAAGGTACAACTTGCATTTTATATTGTAGAACAGTGACCTATGTCACTGTACAGAAATGTGTAGAAAGACCCTTGTTACTGTGTATAACATTTTATCAGACAGACAATGTCGTCTGCTGATAACCTTGCAAACAGTTAGGACCAAGATCAGAACTAATTGAAAGTCATTCCTGGTCTGCATCCAAAATGTTTGACATTCTTATTGAGTTCCTGAAAGAATTTTTGCAAAAGACATAAAAAGTATTCAACTAGTTAAAAAAGATCTTTTTGGTTTTAATGGTCAGCAGACCTCAAAACATGAATGTGGGCATGACTGAATTTGTTCATCTAAATTGAAGTGTTCTTGTTACCCTGGCAACAAATAGCAGGCTTCTGACCACATGGTGAGGCTATTACCTGGTGACTTATCCCAATAAACACCGAAATTTCAGTTTTACACTGTCAATCACATACCAGCTTTAGCAAACAGTGTAGATACAGATGAGAAGCAGCTAATAAGGAAAGAGTTAAATAAGATAGTCTTCTGGAATTACCTTTTAGTGAATAAATTATTTTGTTCAAAGAACAAAAATAATAGTCCCTGATCAGACTGCATTGAATTTTTATATTATTCTTTACATGTGACATACTTAGTGATTTTGTTGTCGTCTGCTGACTCCTTTCAAAATAAATATTTTCAAGAAATTTCAGGAAAAAAATCAAGGTGTCAAATTGTATGGATCCAGATCAGGACCAAACATACTGTTGGTCCTGATCTGACTCCAAACTGTTCATGAATGTTATCAGCAGATGACAAAAGTTTGATGATCAGTTGTTTCCAAAAACGGGATATATCTAGGTTCAGCAGGACAAAGGTTAATTTATGCAAGTGCATTTATTATAACATAGTAACCCTATTTGTCTCGACAAGCATCCATTTCTATTTTACTCTGCTTGTTGGAAATTATTTAGGTATTTTGTCATCTGCTGTCTTTTCTAAATTAATTTACTATATAGTTCCTTCATTATCACTATCAGAGAGTCAAACAGTTTGGATTCAGATCAGGTCTGACATTTTGTCGGTGCTGATCTGGTTCTAAAACTGTTTGCAAAGGTTATCAGCAGACAACAATTGTAGGCAAAGAGAAACTTCAGCAGTGTATATCTAACCAACTTGCAGGGTTCCACTTAGTAGTATGCATTTATAACCAAAGTAGAAAACAATATGTATCCTGATCAGCTGGTTTCAGGCCAGCTGATTCGGATCTATACTGTTTTCAAAACAAGTTATACCCAGGTACAGCATGGTATGGGCCATTTTACATTATTTACAGGTCATCATATTTCTTTAATTTTTATTTTTGTTAATTTTCTCCGAATTATATGCACATAAAATTCGACAAAAACACAGAAGAAATTTAGGATACTGCCTGATTATGACTATTTCCTATGAGTGTAGATCCAGATCAGCTAGCTTCTGAGAGGCCAGCTGATCAGGATCCACACTGTAAGGTGCAAGAATTGTGATAGGTAAAATAATAAATCGATAGAAGAGAAATGAACAAAATATTCTCTAAAAATATATATACAAACTACAAACATGTACGTAAAATGAATAGTTTAGCATTTTAAAAGGATTTTTGCTTGGGAGTATATATTGTGGGAGTATCATTTTGGGAGCAGACATAGACAGCACCTTCAGGTGTGTAAAAACTAAAACCTTACACCCTAGTGCACATTATGTTTACTAAGTTTAGACATAGAGTGCATTAATAGTGAACATCATGCAATAGACCCCTTTCCCATTATCGGATTTTACCTGTATCACGTGATATCGGCAGACCGGTCCAACAATTGGACTACTTCCGGTATACGAAGCTATAATAACTTACTACTAATTTTGCATGAATTTCACTTATATTAATAACGGTGAAAACACCAAACAAAAGGAAAATGGCAATTATATGTACCACAATTACATAATGATGACAAAAAGAGTTAATTTTATTTCAAATTTATCTAATTTACGCTGAACAAATCCTTGCAGATTTTTATTCTTCAGTGATACGCGTACGGCATATATTTCCACAATTATTTCCGCTGCTCCTGACGAAGGCCCTGATGATATGATGTGTTTCCATGCGGGTCTACACTATTTATAACTTTCCAAACGAGCACTCTAACACTGAGCCACTGCGCTCCCTAAATGTTTCTAGGGTACTCAAAAGAATCGTCTCAACTAAACGTTTGTTTTTTATGCATTCAAATGCATATATTTTGTAAGACTCGGACCGAGTGGTGTAAGATTAGAGGAGAATGATAACTTTGATTCCATTTTATTTGCAACCAAACTCCTTTTATCTCAATCTACTGAAAGCTCGCTGTGAAATAAATGGCAGAATCCCGCGCGCACTTCGAGTTGAAAAGAGTGAATATATAAATGGGTCCCTCTTTGTAAATAACCAGTTACGTAAAGGCATATGACGGCATATGCACCCAAAACTGAATGTCGGGCAACTCATATCCCTCCTTGGTATAATTGTTTTTGCATTTGTAAACGTATGAACGCCGAATGTTAATAGAAACTTTTTAAAAAGTGTTTCTACAGTATCTGTTTGCATAGCCTCGCGTTGTAAGTCATTTGGGAACATTTACAGACTTTAATTATAAAGTAGCTTGAAGAATTTTCGGGTAGAATTCTATTATTATAGATGTCTAATTTTATCTTAATTTTTCAAAGAAACAGCAATATGTATTCATTTTTCTAGTTTTGGGCCACTGAATGTACGCACCAAATTTCCAATCCTCTGTAGTCTACATTTATGTAGCTATTAAGAACTTAAGAACGGAATCGCTACTTTTCTTATTCTCGTAAAAAGATTTATATTTTCATATACATTTTATAAGTATTCCGTATCTTTTTTTTTTTACTTTCATGTAATAAGTGTAAAATATACTTTGATTTCGAACTATATTAAAAAAAAGTCGGCACAGATTAAAGCAGACTCTCGAGAGCGCACAGACTCGCGAGTCTTCGCTGCTCGCACACACCAGGGTCTTTCAAGTAGAACTACCACGCACACTCACACAGTATGGATGTACATGAAGACTCAGCCTCAATCCCTGCTGGATAAGTTTGTGTGAGCGTTTAAGAGGCTTTTACATATGAGAGGTGACATGTGATTTCCAACAATGTGGCATTTTGACAAATGTAGACTCAGACGAGCCTGTGTAGCCTCCTGTTAAGCTTAGAAACTCCAAATGCTGTTCGGTCAGTAGCTTAACAGTCATAGAATAGTCAAGTGACTAGCAAAGGCTCTGATCAGACTGCGCTTATGCGCAGGCTGGTCTGAGCCTTTGCTGGTCGCAAATACCACATTGTTGGAAATCTCATGCCGCGGCTCATATATGTGATAAGTAGACGTCTAGCTGGGCTTCTTATCAACTTCAAAGAAAGCGACTGGTCACGCGTGCCGAGGTTCTAAAGACACCTGTGCAAAATTTTATTTTTTCAAAGGGCCCCCGGGCGCTCATTGAAGAACCGGATGCAATTTGGGCCAGCACAAAATAAAATGTATCTTATCAATCAGTGGACAGTGTACAGATGTAACCATAATGACCATAGTGACACGCAGTCTTATCAGACTCTTCAATTGATAATTGCTGTGTTTTTTTTTATTTCGTTAAATAAAAGTTTAACCGATATATAGAAGTTCAACAGTCAGTATATGTTACTTTATACCGGAAGTAGTCCAATTGCTGGACTGGCCAGCCGATGTCACGTGATATAGGTAAAATCCGATAATGGGAAACTCCTCTATTCACATAACAACTTAAGTTATAATTCATTACTCGAATATTAAGCCAATAAAGAAATGTGCTTCATGCAAGATTGTCATTTTGTATCCTGCTTGATAACTTATATCACTTTAACTATCCTTGTTAGCAAAGACTTTTGTCATCTGCTGATAACCTTTGCAAACAGTAAGGACATAGATCTGGAACGAGAAGAATGTCGATCCTGATCTTGATCCAAAAGGATTGACACTCTAATAGTGCGTTCCTGAAAGAATTTATTGAAAAAAGTAATTTAAAAAAAAAGTCAGCAGACGACAAAAAAGTTTATAGATAAAGATCATTCTGGTTCTATTGTATTGTTATAATTCATAACTCGAAAATATTAAGCGAATAAAGAAATGTGCTTCATGCTAGATTGTCATTTTGTATCCTGCTTGATAACTTATGTTATTTTGAATTATATCATTTTAACTATCCTTGTTAACTAGATTGCAAGGCAGTAGACATTAGAATAAAAACCCGTATTATTAGCTTTTGGATGAATATTGTGAATGGTAAACAAACAAAACTATCAAAATGGTTATACCTTCTACTACTAGGAGAATATGATGGTGGCATCCATCAACATAAATGGATCCATTTTATTAAACATATTCTAATATCTGTAGGGCGTCCCGATCTTTTAAACAAGGAAGTCATTGAAAACCCAAAATCAATCAAAAAATCAAATCTCTAAAACTCTATCAGACCTTTATGTTCAGGAGTGGCATAACAAAGTAACTTCATCCTCTAAAGGAAAGAATTATACTCTTTTCAAGCAAGATTTAAATTTTGAAAAGTACCTGATCAAATTAAATAGGAAACACTGTTCTTCATTGTTAAAGTTTAGGTAAAGTAATCATTGGCTTCCGGTTGAAACTGGTCGCTGGGAAAACACACCTTTAGAAGACAGAAAATGCACATTATGTAGCAAACATGATATCGGTGACGAATTTCACTATCTTTTTGTTGTTGATCACTTTATATCTGACAGAAAGAAATATTTAAGATCATATTTTTACAAAAGTCCTAACATTATAATATTCAAAGAACTATTATCTTCAGCAAATACCAGGAAGCTTGTAAAGTTATCAAGATTTGTAGAAATTATAATGAATAAATGTTCATGTGCAGCCTAACCCTAAAAGAGTCAATCAGTACGATAATATACTTCTTACTATGTCTTGGCTTAATATTTCATGGGAATAACCTGATTATAGACAACTCACATGATATGTCAAATCATGCGAATTGTCTATAATTAATAATGTGAAGCCTTATTTTGTTTCCTAATGAAGCAACAACAGTCGATTATGTTGCCTACTGTAAGTTATAGAAGGCTCTTTCAGGGTTGATTTTGCTCGCATTTTAACTTTCACCTTTTTCATGCTCTTTGTACTCATGTATTTTATGTATATCATGTATATGCTTTGTTTTTGTATCTTATGCATTTACGCTATCTATGAGTGGTCTGAGTTTTATGACAATAAAATATGTTCTGTTCTGTTAACAAAGACTTTTGTCATCTGCTGATAACCTTTGCAAACAGTAAGGACCCAGATCAGGGCCGAGAAGAATGTTGATCCTTATCTTGATCCAAACCGACTGACACTCTAATAGTGTGTTTTTGAAAGAATTTATTGAAAAAAGTTATTTTAAAAAAAAGTCAGCAGACGACAAAAAGTTTATAGAAAAAAGATCTTTCTGGTTCTATTGTATTGTATTTGAATTTAAGGTACAACTTGCATTTTATATTGTAGAACTGTGACCTATGTCACTGTACAGAAATGTGTAGAAAGACCCTTGTTACTGTGTATAACATTTTATCAGACAGACAATGTCGTCTGCTGATAACCTTGCAAACAGTTAGGACCAAGATCAGAACCAATTGAAAGTCATTCCTGGTCTGCATCCAAAATGTTTGACATTCTTATTGAGTTCCTGAAAGGATTTTTGCAAAAGACATAAAAAGTATTCAACTAGTTAAAAAAGATCTTTTTGGTTTTAATGGTCAGCAGACCTCAAAACATTTGGATTTGTTCATCTAAATTGAAGTGTTCTTGTTACCCTGGCAACAAATAGCAGGCTTCTGACCACATGGTGAGGCTATTACCTGGTGTCTTAATCCCAATAAACACCGAAATTTCAGTTTTACACTGTCAATCACATACCAGCTTTAGCAAACAGTGTAGATACAGATGAGAAGCAGCTAATAAGGAAAGAGTGAAATCATTAAGGTCCTTTAAGATAGTCTTCTGGAATTACCTTTTAGTGAATAAATTATTTTGTTCAAAGAACAAAAAAAATAGTCCCTGATCAGACTGCATTGAATTTTTATATTATTCTTTACATGCGACATACTTAGTGATTTTGTTGTCGTCTGCTGACTCCTTTCAAAATAAATATTTTCAAGAAATTTCAGGAAAAAAATCAAGGTGTCAAATTGTATGGATCCAGATCAGGACCAAACATACTGTTGGTCCTGATCTGACTCCAAACTGTTCATGAATGTTATCAGCAGATGACAAAAGTTTGATGATCAGTTGTTTCCAAAAATGGGATATATCTAGGTTCAGCAGGACAAAGGTTAATTTATGCAAGTGCATGTATTATAACATAGTAACCCTATTTGTCTCGACAAGCATCCATTTCTATTTTACTCTGCTTGTTGGAAATTATTTAGGTATTTTGTCATCTGCTGTCTTTTCTAAATTAATTTACTATATAGTTCCTTCATTATCACTATCAGAGAGTCAAACAGTTTGGATTCAGATCAGGTCTGACATTTTGTCGGTGCTGATCTGGTTCTAAAACTGTTTGCAAAGGTTATCAGCAGACAACAATTGTAGGCAAAGAGAAACTTCAGCAGTGTATATCTAACCAACTTGCAGGGTTCCACTTAGTAGTATGCATTTATAACCAAAGTAGAAAACAATATGTATCCTGATCAGCTGGTTTCAGGCCAGCTGATTCAGATCTATACCGTTTTCAAAACAAGTTATACCCAGGTACAACATGGTATGGGCCATTTTACATTATTTACAGGTCATCATATTTCTTTAATTTTTATTTTTGTTAATTTTCTCCGAATTATATGCACATAAAATTCGACAAAAACACAGAAGAAATTTAGGATACTGCCTGATTATGACTATTTCCTATGAGTGTAGATCCAGATCAGCTAGCTTCTGAGAGGCCAGCTGATCAGGATCCACACTGTAAGGTGCAAGAATTGTGATAGGTAAAATAATAAATCGATAGAAGAGAAATAAACAAAATATTCACTAAAAATATATATACAAACTACAAACATGTACTTAAAATGAAGAGTTTAGTATTTTAAAAGGATTTTTGCTTGGGAGTATATATTGTGGGAGTATCATTTTGGGAGCAGACATAGACGGCACCTTCAGGTGTGTAAAAACAAAAACCTTACACCCTAATGCACATTATGTTTACTAAGTTTAGACATAGAGTGCATTAATAGTGAACATCATGCAATTCACATAACAACTTAAGTTATAATTCATTACTCGAATATTAAGCGAATAAAGAAATGTGCTTCATGCAAGATTGTCATTTTGTATCCTGCTTGATAACTTATATCACTTTAACTATCCTTGTTAGCAAAGACTTTTGTCATCTGCTGATAACCTTTGCAAACAGTAAGGACCAAGATCTGGAACGAGAAGAATGTCGATCCTGATCTTGATCCAAAAGGATTGACACTCTAATAGTGCGTTCCTGAAAGAATTTATTGAAAAAAGTAATTTAAAAAAAAAAAGTCAGCAGACGACAAAAAAGTTTATAGAAAAAGATCTTTCTGGTTCTATTGTATTGTTATAATTCATAACTCGAAAATATTAAGCGAATAAAGAAATGTGCTTTATGCTAGATTGTCATTTTGTATCCTGCTTGATAACTTATGTTATTTTGAATTATATCATTTTAAAAACCCGTATTATTAGCTTTTGGATGAATATTGTGAATGGTAAACAAACAAAACTATCAAAATGGTTATACTTACTTCTACTAGGAGAATATGATGGTGGCATCCATCAACATAAATGGATCCATTTTATTAAACATATTCTAATATCTGTTGGGTGTCCCGATCTTTTAAACAAGGAAGTCATTGAAAACCCAAAATCAATCAAAAATCAAATCTCTAAAACTCTATCAGACCTTTATGTTCAGGAGTGGCATAACAAAGTAACTTCATCCTCTAAAGGAAAGAATTATACTCTTTTCAAGCAAGATTTAAATTTTGAAAATTACCTAATCAAATTAAATAGGAAACACTGTTCTTCATTGTTAAAGTTTAGGTTAAGTAATCATCGGCTTCCGGTTGAAACTGGTCGCAGGGAAAACACACCTTTAGAAGACAGAAAATGCATATTATGTAGCAAATATGATATCGGTGACGAATTTCACTATCTTTTTGTTTGTGATCACTTTATATCTGACAGAAAGAAATATTTAAGATCATATTTTTACAAAAGTCCTAACATTATAAAATTCAAAGAACTATTTTCTTCAGCAAATACCAGGAAGCTTGTAAAGTTATCAAGTTTTGTAGAAATTATAATGAATAAATTTTCATGTGCAGCCTAACCCTAAAAGAGTCAATCAGTACGATAATATACTTCTTACTATGTCTTGGCTTAATATTTCATGGGAATAACCTGATTATAGACAGTTCACATGATATGTCAAATCATGCGAATTGTCTATAATCAATAATGTGAAGCCTTATTTTGTTTCTTTTGTTAACAGTCGATTATGTTGCCTACTGTAAGTTATAGAAGGCTCTTTCAGGGTTGATTTTGCTCGCATTTTAATTTTCACCTTTTTCATGCTCTTTGTACTCATGTATTTTATGTATATCATGTATATGGTTTGTTTTTGTATCTTATGCCTTTACGCTATCTATGAGTGGCCTGAGTTTTATGTCAATAAAGGTATGTTCTGTTCTGTTAACAAAGACTTTTGTCATCTGTTGATAACCTTTGCAAACAGTAAGGACCCAGATCAGGGCCGAGAAGAATGTTATAATCCCAAATAATTGGTATGTTCTAGAATGTTCTAGAAAGTCTCAGTCCAGTTCCAATTCTGCTTGAATAGAACTTCCTGGGATTTTGTGGTACTTCACTTTACATGGTATTTAATGGAATTCCATTAAATCCCAAAAGTTGGAACAATTGGTATTTTCTGTCACTATCTGGAACTGGAAAATCCCAGAAAGTCTCAAACAATTCTGCTTAAAATATAAGTGGGATTTTATGTTACTTTCTGGGATAAATATTCCATTTAATCCCAGAAAGTCCCGGTAGGTACTTTAAATGGGATTATTAAGATTTTCTGGGACTTCATCAATTCAACACATCCATATAATTTGGGATTAAATGGAATCTTTTGGTACTGCTAGTAAATAATTTGGTTCCATTTAATACCAAATAATCCCAACCTAGATTTGCATAGGACCATTATATTCTGAACTCAGTCTGACCTTGAAATATTATATAACTGTGTTAACCTGGTTCTCTCATTTCAATGACTCAAGCTGAAATTCTTTAATCTTGCAGGAAACCAGAAAAAGATTCAAATAAACCTCATGGTTTGCAAGGCTCTAACTATTTGATAAATCCTGTGTTAATTTTGGATATATACTGCATAAACAGTCTAGAGACAAGCACTTTTGAGGAACTCGGATCCGAGTTCATAAATTTCGCCAGTAATTGTGTTATCAACACTCTGAGATTAATTGTTTATTTAACTGGGCTCAGCATCTGAATTTAGAAATTACTCTGTTATAAGATAGCCCCATGCATACAGCAAAACATAATATATGCATCATTGCCTTGTTTTTGTTGAACCTATTTTATCTATCAAAACCCAAACTAGACTGTTCCAGAAATTAACTTAATTTTAATAAGTTCCTACTGTATAAAAACAGCAAAGTATGCGACAAACAGCCACATACATAAAAGAGGTAAGTCTATTGACCCTTCATGTTCCAATGGAATCTTCCATCTACATGGGATGTTACAGCAAACAATTTTAGCAGACGACATTTTCAGATGTGTTTTGCTGGCCCTTCAATGGGTAACAGTGCAGACGCTGATCAAATGTCGCCAGATATAGCATTTCATCTGGGTATTCACTGTTAAATGAAGTTTACTTGTATCCAAAGCTAATCACTGGCCTCAAGTTTTACATGCATGGAGATACGACAAGCTTACGATTTTATCTAGGCTGTTTATTTTGAAAGCAAATCTGACAGAGTGTTGATATATGTAATTTTACTCAGCAGTGAATGTTTTAAAGTACAGGGGCATCTTGTCCCTAGACTGTAAACTGCACAAAATAAATCCTACAACAGACAATGTGAGTAAATAGAACATATTTCTATGCTTATAAATTATACTTGCATGAGACTTTTCATCATATAATTTAGTTTCTCAGAAACAAAGCCATTTTTAGTTGTTTCTTTCTTTAAATGCTGATGAAAGACGCTTAATACTGTATTGTGTTCATTATGGTTATACAATTTTACCATTATCATTATTATTTACAGCAGCATTTATGGCAGTACAACACTTAGTTAGTGTGGTACATGTTAGCAGGTTAATTACTGAATTTACAGGATAATCAGGCTGATCATTGGGGCTTATTTTTATTTGATTTTTTTATCCATTCTCTTTTTAAAAGGTGTTGGAGATATTGCGATTGCCTTCGTCTGTATATCAGGTTTTTGTTTGTTATGCTATCTTCTAAACAACTGGACAGATTATCCAACCAAATTTGTTGAGCAACTGGTGTATGCAACTGGTGTATGCAACAGCAAAATTCCAATACCCCAATAAGTTGGGATGTGGGTCAAAAGTGTCCTTCGGTCTGCCCATTTGCCTGCAATACTTTCACCTTGCAAACGGTTTGTTTGTTTTGTTGCTTTACGTCCCAAGTCAACAGCTATGGTCATGGCGGGACAGTAAGTTCACCTAACCACACTTTTTCCTGGGCAAGCTTTAACAATCAGTTAACCAGTACTTCGTGCACATACTTTCACTTGTAACTGACAGCAACCCTTCTTGAATGATTCAGCGGAAGGGAGGAGAATGACCGTAGAAATTATTTCATGATCAATCTCCACGAAAGTACGGGACCGGGTTGGGATTCAATCTCGCGACCCCTGGATTCAGACTAACATCTGTTGCAAGACACGTTACCGACTGCGCAAACGGTCATACTGAATCCAACGGAATTTGTTTGGTGACTTACTTGCACAAGTGGGTGAGCAGGAGCATTACTGTTTTTTGCTTTTTGGATCCCCTTTGCATGGGCCTCAGAGAGTGTGCATTTTCTGGCTAAATTGCAGTCTCTTTCTGAATTGCTGGGTAGAACTCAACCAAATTTGTGCACAACTTAAACAAATTGTGTATACAAGAGCTTATTTTTGGGTACCCCACTCAGAGGCGCCCTATAATGGGGACAAAAGTGTCTGCCCATTCTTCTTTTATGCTAATCCAAACATGCTGGGCTGAATTCAACCTAATTTGTTGAAAGGTCGACTTTCTCACAAGTGTGGAGTGGTAAAGAACATTTATTTTTTTAACCTTTCAGCCAAATTTTTGATTATCCGAAACTACTGGGTTATTCGAAGACTACGGACAGTCCTGACTTTTTTCTCTATTATCTATTGCAATAAAACTACCTATTATTTGAATTTCGATTATCCGAAAAATTCAATTTTTCGAAGTGATTTGTCGGTCCCGATAAAAGAAATGGCTATTAAATTACCTTTCAAGATTCGAAGTCCAAATGTCACGCATGGTGATCATGATTTCTTTGTTTGGTCAAGTTTATTTTTATTATATAGATTAATAATAAGAAAAAAATAGGTGAATGCCATTACAATAATACTTCATCAGTGTTGACGTGGTCTATTGTCATATACAGCATGGATGTTGGTGACCTGATTTTGAATGAAACGATTCAAATCTGAATATCGATATATAAACAAACTGGTTTTAAAATATTAAAACTAAACCAATAATGCATATGATGTATATATGTTCAATGTTTCTATCTTGCTTTTGTAATTGTGCTTTATTTGTATGCTCTTCACATGTGGAGGAAATAAAGAATATTATTATTATCATTATTTTTATTATTATTATAATTATTATTATTATTATTATTTTATTAAGGTCGTCTGCAATGATGGTTTTGTTTGATGTTTTTTAAATGTCTAATTATGGGCAATAAATGAGCTAAACTTGATTTTAATTGGATCTTCTCATCCTTTGATTTATTCTTGACCACTGTGTACATTATATTTAATATAGAATATAAGTATGTCTACAGAATTCCAAAGGGCCCTTACTTAGACTACAGTTATAATTCTGTCTGATTACTCTACTGGTTGTGATGAGATGAGACGAGCAATTATTTTGCCACACAAGCAGATATAATGATAGATATTGTATACGACTTGGATAAGGATTAGTTAAGATATTTTAAAACATTTAACCAATTTAACAAATACTAAATTGTCATGTTAAAATAGAAACTATTATTTTCCACGCCCCTCTATCTATATCGTAGTATTATACATATATGGAAATATTGAAAAAGTTTATATATAACATCTGTAAAAAAGGTCTTGATAATAGAGCAATGAATTGCTTCCTAAGATTAAAGCACCAAAGCCCAGAGATCTATAAGAAACCATGCGAAAAATATTCATTTCTCTTTGAAATATCATCTCTTACACCAAGTCAATGGCCTTGCTAATTTATTATGTTAGGTAACATAAGTAACAACCTGTAACACAACCTGTAACAAGTACTCCTATCTTGTTGTTTAACATGCAAAATCTATGATTCTTTATTATATGAGCAAGACTATCAAAATATGGAAGATTTTATATAATTTTTACGTAAATAATACCTACCAAATTGGGCTCCTTAAAGCTTGGGGTAGTGTTGTTTAATTGCTTATATAAGGCAATGGCATTTAAGATAGATAAACACACTTTGTTTTTTTTTCTATAAGCCAAATAAGTGTGTAAGTACAACTAGATTAAAAGCATTTTAAAAATTCACAAATCAGCTGTAAAATTAAATGCTATTGGTCACAGTTACCGTTTTTAAAGGGTAGTTTTATGTAAGTAACGCACATAACACATTAGGATGCCGTAATTTTGCTTTAAAACTTTTATCTGCAGCTTAGGTATTCAGCAGGCAGACTATATGCGTGATTTAAATAGTTAGTTTAATGCCTTCTTTCTGTAGCACAGCCTTTTAACTTTTCATTTTCTGAATTTTATATGGTAACATATGTAACAGACTGTCAGAGGCAAACACCAAATCGTACACATGCAAACATCTCTTATTCTACGCAGCTTGAAATACTCTTTTAAGATACGATGTGTCTGCAAAATTCTTTAGCGGGGAGCAAAACATTCTCAGCCATCAGTCTAACAATGATACATTGCCATTTTGGTAACGTATATTTTAGGATTTCCCACCAAGGGAGAAATTGAAATCTCTCTGTTTTGATATAAAACTCTCACAACTTTGAACACAGAGTGTAAAATGCTTCTTTGAGCTAAAAACTAAAAATATTATTTTTGGATAAAAAACCCCGCAGGGTTTTTCTCCCATTTTATTTTGTGGGGGAAAAACCCCGCGGGGGAAAAACCCTGCAGGGGAATTTTCTTTTTCCTCTAGAGGCACAATATAATGCTGAAAGTTTTTGATATACCTTTTATTATGCATTGTGATGAATAATAATTCAAAAAAGTCAATTTGAATTTTTCAAAAAACCCTGCGGGGTTTTTCCCCCACAATCTGAAATGGGAGAAAAACCCCGCGGGGGAAATCAAAGTTTTGAATTAAGCCATATCAATCATTTTCTGCAATAATTACAATCAAACAAACTTGTTTCTTGAACAAATTTTAATATTTATTTTTTTGAAAAAACCCTGCGGGTTTTTTCCCCCATTTGAAAATGTGGGGGAAAAACCCCGCGCGGGGTTTTAAAAACCCCGCGGGGTTTTCGAAAAACCCTGCGGGGTTTTTAACTTTGACCATTTTTTTCATTATGATGGCATATATTTTTTTAGTCATAATCATATATGTTTTGCTCCCTTATGTCTGTATTTATGTATTTTAGTGGTTTTGAGTCTTTTGCACCACTAGAAAGATGATGTGATTTTGCCAAATTCTGGTGTGGCAAAAAAAAACTGGTGGCTGTTAATTATGTTTGTTTGTCTGTCTGTTTGTTTGTAAACTTTTTTTTCCGTCAAAGATTTCTCAGGAACTGCTTGGGTAAGGATTCTGAAATTTGGTACAAAGCTTGATAGTGATAAGTTGTATTGTGTAACAAAAGAACAGCCACATATTGCTTATCAGTCCCTTTATTTGTTCATTTTTCTTTCTCTCCAATGGAAATTTCTGTCACAGATTTCTCAGCCCCTATTGGAGCCAGCCTTTTCAAATTTTGTGTGCATCTTCAGGAAGGCAAAGTGTACTGTGTAAATGGAAATTAAGATGCTAATCCTCATTTTGCCTTCTTTTTTCAAATTTTCATTTTTTCCTTCTTTCTTATATAATACATATGGAAATTTTTTTCCATCAAAGATTTCTCAGCAACAACTTAGATTAGGCTTCTGAAATTTGGTACAAAGCCTGATAGTGATTAGTTATATTGTGTAACAAAAGAACAGCCACATATTGCTTATGAGTTCCTTTATTTGTTCATTTTTATTTCTATCCAATGGAAATTTCTGTCACAGATTTCTCGGCTCCTAATGAAGGCAGTGTTTTCAAATTTTGTGTACACCTTCAGGAAGGCAAAGTGTAATGTGTAAATGGAAACTAAGATGTTGATCTTCATTTTGCCTTCTTTTTTTCAATTTTTCATTTTTTCCTTGTTTCACTAATATATAATACATATAGACATTTTTTTCTGTCAAAGATTTCTCAGCAACTACGAGAGTTAGGATTCTGAAATTCGGTACAAAGCTTGATAGTGATTAGTTGTATTGTGTAACAAAAGAACAGCCACATATTGCTTATCAGTCTCTTTATTTATTCATTTTTCTTTCTCTCCAATGAAAATTTCTGTCACAGATCTCTCGGCTCCTATTGGAGCCAGTGTTTCCAAACTTTGTGTACACCTTCAGGTAGGCTAAGTGTATTGTGTAAATAAAAATAAAGATGCTAAAGCTCATTTTGCCTTCTTTTTCAATTTTTCCTTCTGTCACTCCTATATAACACATTTGGACGTTTTTTGTCAGTTTTCTCAGCAACTACTTGATTTAGGATTATGAAATTTTGTGTACACTTTCAGGTAGGCAAAGTGTATTGTGTAAAATTGAATTAAGGCGCTAATCCTCATTTTCCCTTCTTTTTTCAAATTTTCAATTTTTCCTTCAGTCACTCTTATATAACACATGGACATTTTTCCTCAAAGTTTTTTCAGAAACTACTTGATTTAAGATTATGAAATCTTTGACAATATTGTCTTTTCTCTGAAAGTATTACAACCTCTGATGGCTACCGCAGGGGGTATGTGAGCTTTGCTCACTTCTTGCTATATTTAGCAATGTCTGAAGTAAATTAAATAATGAAATATACACAAAGGGCTAACATTTTCTCGCACGCCGGATCGGGATTTTTGGTGTTTTTACCCATGCAAGATAATTCTGTCCAGCCCATGGGAAAGATAAAAAAACAAACAGCCGCATGTAGACCACACACTAGCTGCAAGTAGATCTATGACCTCCTTGTAATAATAAAATGACATCACCATGTCACATCTCAGCGTATTCAGGATTATCTTGAAGCCTTTTTTATGTTTTTTTCCAAGTAAATTTGGGTATTTAGTGGTGAGCAATAAAAAGAATCCATTATTTGTGTGAGGATAGGATAGAAAAATCCGTACCTCGTGATCACCGCTTGTCATCACTCGGCCAGCCTTGTGATGCCAATCGATGACCCTAGGGACAGATTTTTCTATGCCACCCTCACACTTGTGATAGATTCTTATTATCTCCCCAAACCCCAATAAAGATAAACAATTAAAAAGCTCATTTTTCTCTTATCCAAGCTTCCCATATGATATGGACCATGAGACGGTTCTTTTGAGTACTCACAACATATGTTTTGGTTGAGAAATAAGAAAATAAGAAAATCATTTTTCTGTTATGGGTTCTTAACTAAAGTCCTGGATTGTTATTTCTATCAAAATGTATACAATGTGTATTCAAATCAGCCTTATTATAGTACTTTTGTCCTACTGTTACCCCCACCCCCATCCCCTAAAAACCCTCCAAAACAAAACAAAAAAAACACACACACAAAAAAAACCCCAAAACATTTGGTAATCAGGTGTGATAGTTGCACTGTAAAATGGGGCTTGATGCAAGAAAACCTGTCTTTGGGGTTTTTTGAACAACAAAGGCGCAGACCAGCCTGTGCATCCTCGCCGTCTGATCAATACCTTTGTTATTCACACCCAGGAAAGTATGATAACTACACTTACAAAATTTCAAAATCCTAGCTAGTCTCTGTAGCTCAGCAGGGTGGTTTGATCCTTAAAAATAGTGAGTAGGATCAGGAAATACCACAATCACAAACTGCAGACAAACCTGTGGCATCGTGAGGAAGAGCCACACAACCATCATGAGACACCAGGAAGACAAACTAAGCAAAGCAACCAGCTCTCTCTTCCCCATCAAGATGATTGCAAAACTAGAATGGACACAAAGTAACGCACAACAAAACATAGAACAATCAATCACAGAACCCCACAATTGGAGTAACCATCAGCAACAAATCACCAACAACAGGACCCTTTGTATTTGGGAAACCCCTAGAGTACTTTTCAAACAGTGTAGACGCTGATGAAATGCAGCATTATGCTGCATTTCAGCATTATGCTGCATTTCATCAGGGTTTACACTGTTGAAAAGATTAAAAGATCCTCAGACAAAAGAATTCAATATTTTTTGAAAATCATAACCTGACACCCCTAGATATGTACAATGGACTATATCCCAAGTTGATTGTATCAGGCCAGAAGAAAAATTTGATTAGTATACAAAGGGTTAAATGAGGCCTTCCTTAAAATATTTTATTTTGCTGTCACCCTACTCATAATTTTAAATTAACCAGGTAGGTAGGTAGGTAGGCATTTTTTACATTGATTAGTTTAAAAAAATTTGGAAAATTGCTTAAAATTAGAATAATTTTTTTTTTCCAAAATGGCCATACATTTGTTGGGGGAAGGTGGCATTTTGAGTGAGTCGGTCGCGTGACAGTGAACAAACAATTTTTTATGGATGGCCTGAGGCCCAACTGATAATGTTTATATTTTCCAGTTCCATTAAAACCGAGTTTATCAAATGTCATGGAAAGTTCCACTACAGAGTCTGTTGAAATGAAGTGGACACACACTTCCTCAACCACACTTCTGGAGCACTGGGTACTGAAATATTCATTGCGAGATGGAACTCCGATGGAGCGAGTTATTCCCTACCCTGGAGATGGGGTCAATGAGGTGGTGGTGGAGGTAGATGGTCTTGAGCCAGGATACTCATACAGGTTTTATGTGACCAGCGTAATGATGAGCATGACAAACCAGGCAACTATTCTCCTTACAACAGGTAAAGCATAGACAAAGGTCCAGTTAAGCAAAATTTTTGAGCGTGAAAATACAATAATTTTCTTACCCAACAATCTTAACATCTGTTTTGGTGCTCAAAAGAACCATCTCATTGAGACGGTTCTTTTGAGTACCCACAACATATGTTTTGGTTGAGAAATAAGAAAAATAATTTTCAGTTACGCACATTTATCTGGAGGCCTGCATAGAGTGATGCAAATGTATACCTTTTGAGTGTAAAATCGTAATTATTTTCTGACCCATCAGTTTAAGCATATATGTTTTGGGTGCTCAAAAGTAGGGTCTCAATGAGACGGTTCTTTTGAGTACCCACAAGATATGTTTTGGTTGATATATAGGAAAATGAAATTTAATTACACTCTCTTAACTCGGGCCTGGGTAACTTACCTTGCTGGTATAACTTACCTTGCTTGTCCCCTGATAAAGTCAGAGGGATATAGTTTGGCCTTCATCCGACTGTCTGTCAGAACTAAGAAACCTGTACTTAAACTTAATATGTGGTTACTTTTTAGGTTACATATTGTATTTAGATGAGATTTGTTCCCCTAAAACACTTTTAAAAAATCTGGGCTAAAATGGGTTGTATGTGGCCACTTAGTCACTTACATTATGAAAATTGATCTGTTGGTCCATGCATCTGGAACCATATATCTCAGTGCCCATTGGTCAGATTTGTTGTATTCGTGGTATAAATGATCAGTACCATGAACAGTCGATATCCTATGATTAAGTTTTGTCAAAATCGACTTGTTAACTCTTGGGTTACTGCCCTTGACTTAGTTAATATAGGCAATTGTAGTGCAAAGGCCATATTGGCTATTTGTGTAATGAACTTAACATCTCAAAGCTATTACACTGGTGGTAATCACTGGAACTAGCTCCTCCAAAGCTGTTACACTGTTGGTAATCACTGGAACTAGCTCCCCCAAAGCTATTACACTGTTGGTAATCACTGGAACTAGCTCCCCCAAAAGCTATTACACTGGTGGTAATCACTGGAACTAGCTCCAAAATGAGTCAATGGAATTTAGTTACCTAGACACATCCAGGAACCCTCGAGCTAGTACTCTCGACAGAAAAACAATAAACAAAGGTATGTCTTGAAGAATTTTATCAAGACAGGATACATAGGATTAGATAAACAACATTATTGAGCATGAAATTGTAAACATTTTTGTACTCATCAGTTTTAACATATGTTTTGGGTGCCCAAAAGAACCGTCTCAATCAGACGGTTCTTTTGAGTACCCACAACTCATGACTTGGTTGAGAAATAAGAAAACTAATTTTTTGATATAAAGGCCTGGGATGATTGTGTAGGGCAATAGAGTATGAGTTGACAAGAATATGCTTAAGTATAAGAAAATTAGGTACAAGTTTAATATAGATGATTCAACTGTTTCTTTGGATTTCTTAAACATTCCGAAAAATTGTGAAATATCATCTGCTACAAATTTTAGATGGTGATTTAAGGGCTAAACTTTCCTAGCTCTGTTTTTTTTTTACATTTTTCAGTGCCAAATAAAGGCAGTGTGATCATCACCCCAAGCGCTTATAGTTTAACACTGACTGTTGAGAGACCTGCAGGCGGCCAGGCATTATACATGCTTGAGTGTAAGACAATTAGTGATGATACTATTGTACATACGAGCCAGAAGAGTGCCATTGCTGGCATTCAGACATTTTTGGTCAACAACGTGTCTCCTTATACAGACTACAGCTGTGTTGTCACATTTAAGGTTACTGGTAATTTTGACAAACTTACCGTGACGACTACCACATTGCAAGCAGGTACGTAGTATATGGGCCTAGAGGCAAGAAAACCTGTCTTTGGGGGTTTGCGAACAGCAAAGGTGCAGACCAGCCTGAGCATCCGCGCATTCTGATCAGCGCCTTTGCTATTCGCTTATTGGAAAGTATCATACAGAAACTTGCTACGAGTGAAATCTCACTATTCTAGGCAGTCTCTGTAGCTGAGCAGGCTAGTTTGGGTATGACCTGGTCGGAAACCCCGAAGACAGGTTTTCTCGCGTCGAGGCCCATATAAATGTGTATATATATCTCTGTGAGAAGACCTGAATTTGTTGCATGTTAACAACAAAGGCGCAGATAAGCTTGCACATCAATGCAGCCTGATCAGTGCCTGTGTTATTATATCTCTGGAAAGTGATAATCTTGTTATAGGCATAAACTCAATACTAAAGCTAGTCTTTGTAGTTGAGTAGGCTGATTTCAGCTTTAACCAGTCCCTAAAGAAAGTTCCTCTACTACATATATATAGGCAATGTTTATTTGTTTTTTATACCCCCCCGCAAACTTTGTTTGTGGTGGGTATACTGTTTTCATGTTGTCTGTGCGTGCGTCCGTTCGTCAGTCCGTAACGTTTTGTTTCCTTAATATCTTGAAGAGTCTATGCTGGATTTTCATCAAACCTTGCAAACATGTTCATATATGCAAGACAAATACTTCAGACAAAAAAGTAAGGGCTAGGGGCTAATTCTATTAGAGTTATTTCCCTTTGTAATTCTAAATGGCATTTGATATAGGGTTTTATGCTTATGCTATTATAGGCCATGCACGGGCCGATGAACTCCTACCATAGCTTTTGATGGAACAATTTGATACTTTTCCTATACGATGTAGACACATTAAACATATGCATGAAGGAGTTTGGTTTAGAAAAAATAATTTTTGACAAAATGACAGCTGTGAGAACTTAGACAATTTTTCCCTAATAGGGCTTTTTTATATGCATAGATGGTGCCTTCATGGGCCGATCAACTCCTACCACAGCTTTTGATGGAGCTATTTGATACTTGCCTATACAATGTAGACACATTGAACATATGCATGAAGCAGTTTGGTTCAGAAAAAATAATTTTTGACAAAATGACAGATGTAAGAACTTAGACAATTTTTCCCTAATAAGGCCTTTGTATCTGCATAGATGGTGCCTTCATGGGCCGATCAACTCCTACTACAGCTTTTAATGGAGCAATTTGATACTTTGCATATACAATATAGACACATTGAACATATGCATGAAGGAGTTTGGTTGAAAAATATTTTTT
The DNA here is from genome assembly GCA_964019695.1 of Loripinus fragilis. Taxonomy (NCBI): domain Eukaryota; kingdom Metazoa; phylum Mollusca; class Bivalvia; order Lucinida; family Lucinidae; genus Loripinus; species Loripinus fragilis. The sequence goes on from OZ026529.1 coordinate 6,272,644, forward strand.
TTGACAAAATAACAGCTGTGAGAACTTAGACAATTATTCCCTGATATGGCTTTTGTATATGCTGGTTTGAACTATAACTTGCAAAGTTTTTACTGACTCTTACTGTGCGGGGGGTATCTAATAAGCATTGCTTATTGACTGTTTTTCATTTAGCTTGTCATTAAGCAAAGCTATCTCTTTAACTCTTTTTCTATCTTAATTCTGTTAGACAATTAGAATAGGCAATGTTGGGGCTTAACATTACTTTCCCATTTGTATAATGGAATCCCCTAAACAGATACTTGGCAAACAGTGAAGACCCAGATAAAATGCAGCATAAATCTGCAGTTCGTCATGGTCTGCACAGTGTTTGCTAAGATTAAAACAACCTTCAGGGACAGAAATATATGACATACATGCCACTTCTCACACAATGAGATAAAATCTCATAGAATGTGACCCTTCTGAAAGCCGATTCTCTTAAGAATTTCAAATCTTACAGAATTTTCAAACCATCTAAAAACTCATTTATATAGAAACAATCATAAATCATACTTTATTGTGTCTATCACAAGTTTCTTACATTAAAATAAAAGCATTTTGGTTGTTTTGGGGGAGCTTAAAAGTGATTTTTGCGAAAATCTCACTTAATTTTATCAAAGCTCCCTTAAAATTTTGGTTCAGTCCACAGTTTATGGCATGTATGACAATAACTTAGAAAATTCTACCTTTGACCCCTTACACAATGGGCAGTCCCATAATTATTGAATCATTATGTATGGGAAATTCCATCAGAATTACAATAGGTTTTTTTAGTTATTTCATGGCATTAGTACGCTTATCATGTAAGTGATATACTGTTCCTGGGCCAACGCTCAGTGCTAATTGTGTATGCATAGTTTTTATATCAGTTATAACTACAACTGCCCTCCTTAGGAGAGAATAATTTTTGAAAGAATCACAGTGGCCAAACCAGGAATGAAACTCACACCCAGTATTAAATTGAACATAAGATAAATCACTGCAGCGTTTAATTTCAGTAGAAGGAGAAATGAAAAAAAAAGACGTTTCAAAAACACACCCAGAATGTCACTCAAAAGTCACCTGTTAGTGTATAACTGACCAATACAATGAAGACTTTGCATGTGACATAGTCCTACAAACAAAATCACACAAGTTCAATCTCCCACAATTAATCTGAGGTTTACCTTACAGTTAGTTGATTTAACTCATCGCATGCTGGGTAATTTTTCATGCATTTTGAAGTCTGCGGATTTTTTCAAAATTATCTTTTTTTTCTTAAAATTCTTTCAGGAATACCATTAGAGTGTCTCAAACAGTTTGGATCCAGTTCTAACTTCGCAGCAAATTATGCAACAGCGTTCTGCATACTTCTGCCTGGTTGAATGAAGTACATGTCAGTAGCACGTAGGTAGAAAGTCTGATTGACAATCTGACTTTTATGGACTGCAATAGAGCCTGAATAGACAGGTAGTGAGTTGGAACCCTGGTTGGGCCACATAATTTCAGAGAGTGATTATTATCTCAATCCCTAGAGCTTATGCAAGTAGTGTAGTTGTCGATTACTGATGAAGTTATGCTGCTTACACTAAATACTGGGATTAAAATTGCTTAGATAATTAATGCCTTTTGATACCTTTGAAATATACTATAAATTTGAAAATATGGAAAAGGAGCATTTGCTCCAAGTAGCAAGTGCTCCATTTTCCTTAATATATTTCCAAAAGTATTCAAAACTTTATTTTACTTAAATTTTTTTTGAATTTTTTTCAATGTTGTCTAAAAATTGAAAATGTCTGGATCTTAAAATAGCCTATGGCAGGGTTCCCACAAGCTCTGGAAATCATGGAAAACCTGGAAAATGACTAAAAAGAGTTCCATACATGGAAAAATCATGGAATTTTAAAAAACCTGAATAATCATGGAAAGATCATGGAATTTTGTTAAATAATTTGACAAAACCACCAGTAGCCAGAAAACTAGCTGTCGGACACACAAGTGTCCGACATCTAGTTTTCTGACTACTGGTGGTTTCAAGTTTTAATTATTTCAAAATGCATGCACGGTCTACATGCATGCTGTTTTTGCTGCATTCCGCATTTATGCTCAGAGTGGTGAAGATGCTGCTAAAACGAGAGGTTGGAGGACATGCATTAAAATAGTCGTGGAATTACATTGTTGATCATGGAAAATCATGGAAAAATCATGGAATCGTATTTTTGAATTTCTATGAGAATCCTGCTATGGAGTAAAGGGTTAAGGGCAGCCTGCCCAGGAAAAATGTATTGATAAGTGATGGTCGTGGTGACAGAAAAAAAATGTTAAAAATGATGTAAAGCTAAAGGACAACAAATCAAGATTATGTTTAATTGATAGAGTTATAGTTATTGAAAAAGGTTCATTGAAAGTGTAAACTCAGATTAGATCAGGGCCTGCACTGATATTGCTTAGATAAAAACAATCTTCAGGGATTGGAAATTCTAATATGTGGTCCCTCAATTTTTATAATAGGCCATCTATTATTGACATTTAATGATACGATAGTTTCAATATGTTTTTTTATGATAATAAAATCATCTTAGACTTGTGGACATTTCATATGAAATTTTTTTATCAAACGAGAGAAACCTTGTTTCATTTAATATTAACTCTTTCCTTGCTAGCAGTGACTTTTGTCATCTGCTGGTAACCTTTGGAAACAGATCAGACCCAGATCAGTACCTGGGTCCAAAACGTTTCACACTGATAGTGTTCCTGTTTTATTTTTAGAAAAGGTTAATTTTGAAAAGTTTCAGCAGACAACAATAAAAGCATAAAAAACTACCCACCATGCAAAGAGTTAATTTCTATATTTTAGCACCAACAGTAGTGAGGAACTTTTTAGCAGTTCAGACGAATAAAAGTGAGACAACATTGACTTGGGAGATTCCAGAGTATCCTAATGGAATAATTGTGCATTACTCTATTGCCTATACTGGACATGACACTAAGGTAAGAGAGTTGTACTAAGAGCATAGATTTACATAAACAAAATTTTTCAGCATAACATTGTAAACTTAGACAGTAGAACTTCAATGGCTCCAACTCAGATGGTTCATTCACCCTGGCCTGGCTAGAATTGTCATCATGGTCCTAACAGGTCAATTTATGCATAATCCACCCGTGCTGGCCTTGGCTAGAACTATTTTTCATGGTTCCAAGCCTGTTCAAGCCATTGTAGTGCTACTGTTTATTCTAACCTGTATATTTTAGCATATGTTTTGGGTGCTCAAAAGAACCGTCTCATCGAGATGGTTCTTTTGAGTACCCACAACATATGTTTCGGTTGAGAAATAAGAAAATTATTTTTCTGGTAGGCATTCTTAACTTAAGGCCTGCTCTAAGACGATACTGCATACTACACTATTGCCTATACTGGACACAACACTAAGGTAGGAAAATTGTACACTACACTTTTGCCTAAACACAACATCAAACACATTGGTCAGACCTCTATGAGATAACTTCATACAACACTATTGCCTATACTGGACATAACACTAAGGTTAGAAAACTGTACACTACACTTTTGTCTAAACACAACATCTCACTGAGATTAGGCCTCTAAGAGATTACTGCATACCACACTATTGCCTATACTGGACATAACACTAAAGTAAGAAAATTGTACGCTACACTGTTGCCTAAACATGACATCACACTGAGGCTAGACCTCTAAGAGATAACTGCATACCACACTATTGCCTATACTGGACATAACACTAAGGTAATAAACTTGTTCACTACACTGTTGTCTAAACACATCACACTGAGGTTTGACCTCTAAGAGATATCTGCATACCACACTTGCCTTTACTGGACATAACACTAAGGTAATAAATTTGTTCACTACAATGTTGTCTAAGCATGACATCACACTGAGGTTAGGCCTCTTAGAGATAACTGCATACAACACTGTTGCCTATACTGGACAAAACACTAAGGCAGGAAAATTGAACACTAGACTTTAGTCTAAACACGACATCACACTGATGTTAGGCCTCTAAGAGATAACTGCATACAACACTATTGCCTATACTGGACAAAACACTAAGGCAGGAAAATTGTACACTACACTGTTGCCTAAACACAACACAACACTGAGGTTAGACCTCTAAGAGATTACTGCATTCCACATTATTGCCTATACTGGACATAACACTAAGGTTAGAAAACTGTTCACTAGACTATTGCCTAAACACGACATCACACTGAGATTACACTGCCTAAACTAGACATAACACTAAGGTAGAAAAATTGTTCACTACACTGTTTTCTAAACAGGACATCACACTGAGGTTAGGCCTCTAATAAGAGATTAAGAGTATCCTTCATATGTATTGTTGTGGGACAAGTATAATTTCGTCAGAAACTCGGCAGAGCCTTTTTCTGACAAATTATTCTGGTCCTCGGGTGGGATTTCCTTGTCCCACAACAATATATCATGATGGATACTTTTTCTCGCCCACTTTTTGACTTTTTAAGGTTTTACATGAATTCTGTTAGTTCCGCATATTTTTTTTTAGATTTTTTGCGTTTGTTCCAAATTAGGAAAAAAGTTCACCAACGAATTTTCCAGATGCAGAAAAGGGTGTAAACATAGTTTAGCACCTGAAAACCGAAGCGAAAAAGCATTTCAAGCGTCGGTTTAGTTTTTATTGGGGTTTGAAACTAACGTTGGTATCAGTATCTATTGACAAAGACATTGTGGCGCCAAACTGTGTCAATAACGTGCGTCACATTGTTGTTGCATTTTAGTGACGTCAGAAATGTTTTTGACGTCATTCAACAAAGCGAAAATGGCGGACGCACTAGAAATTGCCGTTTTGACATTTCTACATAATATTTAGGCGTGGATTGCTCTGAAAACAGCCTATATTGTTATAATTTGAGGTCACGTGGATGGGATAAGCAGGTCATGTGGATGAAATAAGCAGGTCACGTGGATGGGATAAGGAAATTCTGCATGGCGTTTTGCCTATGGAACAGCCTGTCTTGAGCGATAAGTGGGCGAGAAAACTGCATACCACACTATTGCCTATACTGGACATAGCATCTTGTGATGGTTGTGTGACTTTTCCTCTTGTTTACATGGGTTTGCTTGCCGTTGTGATTGTGGTATTTCCTGATCATACTATTTTAGAAAATTGTTCACCACTCTATTGCCTATACAAGAATCACACTGATGTTGGTTCTTAGAGATAATTGTACAAAATGCCATTGCCCAGAGTGACATCACACTAAAATTAGAGCTCTAAGGGATAATTGCACATTACCCTATGGCCTAAATAGAGCATAAAACAAAAATTAGAGCTCTAAGGTATAATTGCACAACACATTATGGCCTAAACAGAGCATAAAACTAAAGTTAGAGCTCTAAGGGATATTTGTACACTACACTACTATCTATTCAGGAAATACAATTAAGGTTATAGCTCTTAAGGGTAATTGTACACTACACTATTGTCTGTATACGACAACACACTAAGGTTAGAGTTCTAAGGAATAATTGTACAATACAATTTGTCTTTATAAGACATAACACTAAGGTTAGAGCTCTAAGGGATAATTGTACATTACACTATTGTATAAAAAGGGCATACAACTTAAGTTAGAACTCTATGGAGAACTGTACACTACACTAGTGTCTATATAGGGTATAACACTAAAGTTTGAACTTCAAGGGATAACTGCACATTGCACTATTGATCACTTTTTTTCTGAAAAGGGCATAAGACTAAAGTTGGAACTCTAAGGATAACTGTACACTACACTAGTGTCTGTATAGGGTATAACACTAAAGTTAGAACTCTAAGGGAGAACTACACTGCACTAGTGTCAATATAGGGTATAACATTTAAGTTATTACTCTAAGGGAGAGCTGTACACTACACTATTGGCTATATACGGTATATCACTAATGTTAGAACTCTTAGTGATAACTGTACACTGCACTAGTATCTATAGGGTAAAACAATGAAGTTAGAACTCTAAGGAATAACCCTACACTACACTCTTGTATATTTAAGGCATAAGACTAAAGTTAGAACTCTTAGGAATAATTTCACATTACGCTATTGATCACTATTGTCTACATAGGGCATACAATAAGACTAAAGTTAGAACTCTAAGAGAGAACTGTATAACGCACTAGTGTCTATATTAGACATAAGACTAAAATTAGAACTCTTAAGGGATAACTGTACAACGCACTAGTGTCTATATTAGAAATAAGACTAAAGTTAGAACTCAAAGGGAGAACTGTACAACACACTAGTGTCTATATTAGACATAAGACTAAAGTTAGAGCTCTAAGGGATAACCCTAGGCTACACTACACTCTTGTATATATAAGGCATAAGACTAAAGTTAGAACTCTAAGGAATAGATGCACACTATGCTATTGATCACTATTGTCTATATAGGGCATATAATAAGACTTAAGTTACAACTCTAAGAAGAACTATAAACTTCACTATTATCTATATAGGGCATAAGACTATAGATAGAACTCTAAGGGAGAACTGTACACTACACTGTCGTCTATATAAGGCTTAAGACTAAAGTTAAAATCTAAGGGAGAACTATGTACTATATTCTTATCTATATAGGGCATAAGTCTAAAGTTAGAAGTCCAAGGGAGAACTGTACACTACATTGTTGTCTATATAAGACATAAGACTAAAGTAAGAACTCTAAAGGAGAACTATATCACTACATTCTTATCTATACATAGGGCATAAGTCTAAAGTTAGAACTCTAAGGGAGAACCGTACCGTACGCTGTTGTTTATAATAGGCACTAGACTAAAGTTAAAAATCTAAGGGAGAAAATTACACTATTATCTATAAGGGCATAAGACCATAGTTAAAAATCTAAGGAGAACTATACACTACACTTATCTATATAGAGCAGAAGACTAAAGTTAGAACTCTCAGGAAGAACTGTACATTACACTAATGTCTATGTAGGGCATAAGACTAATAAAGTTAAAACTCTAAGGGAAACTGAACACTACACTCGTGTTTATATAGGGCACAACATTAAAGTTAGAACTCGTACTATGGTGTTTATATTAACTTTCTTTTTTTCCCAATCTCTCTACTTTTGGATGTACAATCCATTTCTTATCTTAAAGCTGCATAATCTGTAACTTTTGATCTTCTAATTTTAAAAATAATGTTTTTATTTTTCCAGAACATAGTAAAAATACTCAAATTCAGGTAAACATTTTACCATTTTCGTAAATCTTAACAAGTTATCACTACCAAAACAACTGCATTTATGTAAAAATTCAACGGTCTAGAATTATTGGAGGGACGCAAATAATTACCAACAAGAGAAAAATACACCTATTTGATAAGATAATTCACTTTTCCATGCAGTTGTCAGCTGTACTGAACATTTTTATCGTGAAAACATAGCTTAATTCTACTTTTACAAATGATTTAAAAAGAAAAGAAAATTTTTCGAAAAAAGTTCATAGTTACAGAGTATGCAGCTTTAAGCTTATTTTACAGGGTGACATTACTACTGATGGCAGAAATGTGACCAACAGCACAGAAACTCTAGTGTTTGATGATCTCGTAGAAGGCAACATATATGTCTTTTCTGTAAGTTATAACTGTATTGTCCCTACTCTCTAGATATTTGGACATCTTGCTGCTTTGCCTTATTTTTATGAATCTCTGAAAAACGAAATTTATATCATATATTTTACATTTTTATAATGAATATCTTTTAAATATAGTAATGATTTATACTTTAGGATACACTAATTTAATATTTGATGATTAATCATGTTAACAGTTTTGTTGGATTGTAAATCAGAACAACAGAACAGCAAATGCATGGGTGAAAGTTTTCAGGATTATTCCTGAATTCAGGATTTTGAGGCTGACTTTCCATAGAAAGTCAGCCCCAAAGTCCTGAATTAGGCAGATTCTAATAGCTTCTTTGATATGATTTAAGTTAATCTAAAGACAATTGACCATTTAAACTTTGAAATTGTTGATATTTTTGGCATTGTGCAAGTTTTAAGATTTGATTTTCAAAAGTTCTGGATTTTTGAATTTTGAACTTTCACCCATGCCAATGTGAACTTGGACAGAAATGCAACGAAGCAAAAAATATTAGCAATATATTGCCTTATCTTGATTTAACAGATAATGAGATTGTAAAAGTGTTATGATTAACAATATATGCCACAAAATGACCCTATACATATTACAGTAAAATCTGTCTTAAGCGGCCACTCACAAAAAACACCAAAATTGGTTTTCAATACCGATTATCGCTTAATGCAGGTCAAAAGTAATTTGCAGAATGCTCCAAGAGGAGCATTCTGCATTACTTTCAACCTTCATTAAGCTATCATTTTCCATTAAGACCTTTGTTTTGTCTAGTTTTAAGTGGCTGCTTAAGACAGGTTTTACTGTACTTAGATATTGTTTACCATTTTTGAAGATGGTAATAAGTAAGTAAGTAAGTAAGTAAGTAAGTAAGTAAGTAAGTAAGTAAGTAAGCAAGTAAATAGGTAAGTAAGTAAGTAAGTAAGTAAGTAAGTAAGTAAGTAAGTAAGTAAGTAAGTAAAGACTTTATTTTAAGAGGGACACAACATTTAGCAAATACATACGAGCACAATCTAACAGCTAATCTTCCATGAGGCCCTGTAAATTGTGTATACAATTTACATATGTAGATAGAATATACATGTTTTATACAAAAAGCACATACAGGGAGCGCATTGGTAGAGTGCTTGACTCGAGACCGAGGGGCAGCAGGTTCAAGCCTCACCGGCGTCACTGCATTGTGTCCTTGAGCAAGACATATTAATCCTGGCTTAGTACTGGTTCAACCCAGGAAGACACGCCCCTTTATAACGGTGGATTGTTGATGGGACGTAAAGAATCAAATCAAAATAAAAGGTACATACATACTTTTGGGGGGCCTATTTTTCGCGATTATGCCTCAAATTTAGGAGAATAAATACTATCAGTTTTTAATTTTCACGTTCTTTTCTACCTTTCATGTACTGATATTTTCAGATATTTGCAGAAACCATAGAACCTGGGCCAGTCACTGTGAAAGTTCTTACTCTGAAGTCATTTCGTAAGTTAATACGGGGTTGTATGTACATTTCTTGCACACAGGATAAGGAGATTTTACCCTGGGATTCATGTGAGGGTAGGATAGAAAAATCCATCCCTCGGGATCACCGTTTGTCAAGCCTTGTGATGCCAAACGGCGATCCTTGGGACGGATTTTTCTATCCTACCCTCACACTCTCACTCATGATAGATTCTAATAATCTGACCAGCAGAGATTGAATAAGATTTTTAAATCTGCTTAGTGGGTAATTTTGGAGGCTTTGTTTATCATCTGCTGAGTTTTTTCATTTTTTTTCCACAAAATTCTTTTAGGAAAACCTTCAGAGTGTCAAACAGTTTGGATCCAGATTAGGCCCGAAATTTTGTCGGGCCTCATCCAGGACCAAATTGTCTGCAACGTTTATCAGCTGACAACACAAGTGTTTATCATCATCGTCGCTCTTGTCATGTTTTGATTAACCTGCAGGTGCAGGAGCATCTTCTCCAGGTAACTGACTAGCTGCACACAGAGCAGATCTTACTTTGGCGGGTAATAGTAAAGCCACAACAGGGTTCCCACAGACCTGGAAAAATCCTTGAATTTGACCTTGGTCCTGGAAAACTCCTGGAATTTGAAAAAAGTGCCTTTTGTCCTGAAATTGTCCTGGAATTTTGTAAAATCATCCTTAAAAATATGAATTAGTCCTTGAAAAATACAAAGAATCCTTTCGGATTTATGGGATACGCAAAAAAACTGTGTGAAAATAGCAAAAAAAATGAGTGAAAATCGCCAGATATACGTTAAAGAGCGATGTGCGACTTGTATTCTATTCTATTCAATTTGTGTGGAAGTTCCGGGTTTCATCAGAGGATTCAGAATCAAACAAAAAAAGTACTCCTTTTCACTTTGACGTTTCCGGCTAAAAAATATGCATTTTTTGCGTTGTTTTAGTGATGAGATAAAATTGATAAGAAATTGAGTCCTTGAAAAATGAAAAAAGTCCTGGAATAGTGCTGGAACAGTCCTGGAAATTTGTTTTCCCATTTCCATACGAACCCTGCACAGTCAGAGATTACAGAGCGCCTCATGGGACCCAGAGGAAGACACTCATACATCAAAGCAAGAATACACACATGTTTAGATAAGCAAAAATTCTGAGTGTAAAATTGTAAATATTTTCTTACCCGTCAGTTTAAACATATACTGATGGACTTTAAAAATGCAACACAATAAGGAGCGCAGTGGCTCAGTGGTAGAGTGCTTGACTCGAGACCGAGGGGCCGCAGGTTCAAGCCTCACTGGTGTCACTGCGTTGTGACCTTGAGTAAGACAAATAATCCTAGCTTAGTACTGGTTCAACCCAGGAAGACCCTTCCCTTTATAACTGAAAGGTTGTTGATGGGACATAAAAAATCAAATCAAGCAAACAAACAAAAAGCAACACTAACTTCCCTTTCTATCTTTCAAAAGACAGTTGTATGTAAAATTCCTTTGCTTCGATGGTGTCATAATGAGTTGGCTTCTTCAGTAAACACTTTAGTTTTAATTGTACAACTAAACTCGACAAGGTTATTTGCTCTGTATGAATTTAGTCAGTGAAACATTTCTTAAGTAGAGGAGATTTAAGTCATGGAATGAAAGGGTACAAACAGATAAATGTCAAATTCGCAAATAAGCTGTATCACAGACCTGCCAATCAATATGAAAGTGATTCCTCGGTAACTAACAAAGTCTATGACACAAATTCATCTTAATTAGAAAAGTTTTCCATGTGTTACTTACAAATGAACACTCTTTAACATATAGTCAAAATGATTGTTCTGCCTTCTTTTTTCGAGACTTAAATTAAAGCTGTGATCCAAGTGTTGCTTTTTGTAAAGTCTGTCAGTATATGTTTTTGGATGCTCAAAAAAGTTCTTTTTTTAAACCCACAACATCACACTGAAAAATGTATATGGCGATTTGCTGGTATTTACGCGTATTGCCAGTACTTCATAGACCGGAAGTGGTAGATATTGGTGTTAAATCATATATAGAAAACATGCCATATGCCTAAAGGACTATAGAATTATACCATTTTTAAGTATTAGGCATGCACATGGCGATTTATGCAAGCGTTTAGGAATAGATTCGAGTACTGATCTGGATGATCGGTACTCTAATCTATTCCTAAATGCTTACATAAATCGCCATGCACATACTGAATACTTAAAAATGATCTAATTCTATAGTCCCTTAGGCATATGGCATGTTTTTCTATACAGTATTAACACCAATATGTACCACTTCCGGTCTATGAAGTACCGGCAATACGCGTAAATACCAGCAAATCTATGTATATTTTTACCAGTGTGAACATATGTTTTGGCATCTTATCCTACCAAGGGTTGTGATTCACTATCTTAACTCTTGACCTCACAGGTGGTGTCTATTCCAATGGAGTATGTCATTTAACACATGTTGATTCATGAGACCTGGCCTTGAGGTTATAAAACTTGAGTTCATTCTCAAACTCAAAATAAAGCGTAATGATTGGCTGCTTGGGGACACATGTCCACAAGCAGCCAATCTTTGCCCTTTATTTTGAGTTTGAGGCTGTACTCAAGTTTCATAATCTCGAGGCCAGGCCTCCAGATACAAGTGCATAATTGATTTACATTCAATTTTCTTATTTTCGATTTAATCAGGTGTTTTAGGTTCTCAAAAGAACCGTCACATTTAGGTGGTAATTTTGCATCTAAAACATATTTTTGAACTGATGGATAGAAGAAAAAGAAATATTTTTACGATCAAAAGCTTTGCTTATCTGGACTTATGCAGACTAACAGCTGGTGTATATTAGATGCCGATAAGTTGCTTCGATAAATCTGATTGGCAGGAAGGGATTTTTTTAAAAATCCTTCCTGGTGTTTTGATTGGTCAATTTATGTATGCTAATAATAGATTTTGAGGTTGTGAGGCGAAGGGTTAGTTGAAAGGTAAATACCAATGAAACCTTTGCTGGAGAAGATAATGTTTTGGCTGAGAAATAAGAAAATTAATGTTTTGGTACGCACTCTTAACTAAATGCCTGGCCTTGAGGTTATAAAACCTGAGTACAGTCTCAGACTCAAAATAAAGGGCAATGATTGGCTACTTGCGGACATGTGTCCGCAAGCAGCCAATCATTGCGCTTTATTTTGAGTCTGAGAATAAACTCCGGTTTTATAACCTCGAGGCCTGAATACAATACGATCTCCATTTCTCAGTGCTAGAAAGGAGACAAAGAACTAATACACATTACCAGGACAAAACATGAAACCTCAACATTAAATAAGGGAAGCTACAAACCAACAACTAATAATTACAACAGAGTCATCACCTTAGAATAGACAACAGTTGTAGCTATCCTGGGGCTTAGCCCTTTTCATTCTGGCATGTTGATATATTTTAACAATTGTCATGCTGAATATTTACACATACAAAAAAACCTGTGTTAAGCTGCCACTCAAAAAGAAGACCAAAAATTCAACAGATTATCCGCAGTGGCTCAGTGGTAGAGTGCTTGACTTGAGACCGAAGGGCCGCGGGTTCGAGCCTCACCGGCGTCACTGCGTTGTGGTCCTTGAGCAAGACACATTTATCCTAGCTTAGTACTGGTTCAACCCAGGAAGAACCGTCCCTATATAACTGAAAGATTGTTGATGGGAAGTAAAGAATCAAATCAAACAAACAAAACAAGACAGATTATCGCTAAATGCAGGTCAAAAGTATTGCAGAATGCTCCAAGAGAGCATTCTGCAATACTTTCACCCTTCATTAAGCTACTATTTGTCTTAAGACCTTTGTTCTGTCTATTTTTGAGTGGTCGCTTAAGACAGGTTTGACTGCACCACACTCCTCCCCAGTTTTTATGCTGTTAACCTCCAGTTTTAAGCCAGTATTTTCAATCTGATTTGAAAACAGTGTTGATCATGATCAGATGGTGCTTTCCAAAATTGATAAATCCTGGTTCAGCTTGAGAAGGATTAAGAAGTCACGGAGAGACATTTGTAAATTGTGATGGATGATTCGTTATAAATCACTTTTGAAAAAAAAAAGCTGTATTGTGAAAACAAAACATTTTTAAACATAATTAATATTCAGCTTTTATTATATACCTATAGATGATACAACTTTAGAACTCTGTTTTCTGGCCATCTGATACAGAAAGCCGGATCAAGAACTGAGGTTTTCTGAATCCATATCACTATCCTTTATAACGAGGCTAACGTCGGTTACCTGCTTTTGCGGCGACGTTACGTAAAGAAAATTTCAAGCATGGAACCAGAGACGGAAAACATGATGACGTAACGTCATATTATAATTATGATGTGAATATGATGTGAAGTTTTGTAATGGCAAATGTCCCCGCATTTTTCTGGATTAAAGACTAAACAATTTATAAAATCAAAATAAAGTCAGCAAAAAGGTATATAATAAACATATTATTATAAAAGTAGCTTGATCTGGCGTACTGTATCACATCTCGTGGATGAGGCCATACCATTGGATCACCCTCGACGCTTCGCATCTCGGGTGATCTGATGATATGATCTCATCCACTCTACGTGATACAGTACGCCAGATCAAGTTACTATTATAATAATGTGTATATATTCCAGTAGTTCTTTGATATGAGTATCTCTCATTGAACTTACAGCCTACTATGTTGAGTACTTGACGGATATGAGCCCACCAAGTTCTATACCAGCAGCCAAAGATTGTATCTACAGTGTTGCCGTCAACTCAGTAACTTCTAGACCACTTAAAGCAGTCGTAAAAGATTTCTTAAACAATTTATTGACAAGTGGAGATTTTCTTGATGTTCTGAAATTTGAAATAGAAAGTAAGGATGAGAACGCTCTGGTGGATCCTAATTTTGATGATAGCTGGTTGAACAGTGGTGGCCATCTTGCTTTTTGGGGAGCAAAAGAACCGTTTCCTGGTCGCATGCAAAGACAGTATTTCAAGTAAGTCCAGGCCCCTAGGTTATTAAACTTTTTCCATGCGCAACTCCACTGAGCATGAAATTTCAACAGCTTGCTGAAAATGTAGACTTTTCTTGCTTTCAAACTCTTAGATGATGTATTTTTCATGCTAATAAATGTTAAAATGGCAACAATGGATGGCATTTTAACAGTTATTCATGCTGAGTTGAGTTGAGCACTAAAAAAATGTTTTATAACCTTGGGGCCAGGATCCGTTAATTCTTTTCTTCTAGTGTTGTCTGTTGATAACCTTTGCTAATCATTTTGACCAAGCACGGCAGGCCTGATCTGGGTCCGAACGTTTTGGCGCTCTATTCACATTACTGATAGAACTGTTTGGAAAAGTTGATTTGAAAAAAATCAGCAGTTAACAAAAAAGAATCCATGCAAAGAGTTAAAAATACATGCTTACAACTGGAATGCGGCAGGTTAAAAATTGAGGAGGAATGTAGTACATAATAATATCCAGCATGACAAAGGTTGACTTAGCTCTTTCTGTGCCAGCGGCGACTGTTGTCATCTGCTGATAACCCTTTCAAACAATTTTTTGGACAGAACGTTGGTCCTGATCTGGATCCAAATCGTTTGGCACGCTGATAGTGTTCCTGCAAGAATTTTTTGAAAAAGTTAATTTTGAATAAAGTCAGCAGACAACAAAACTCATGAAAAATTACCCAGCATGCAAAGAGATAAAAACATAATAAGTAACAATCACAAACTTGCCTTTGGCACCAAGAGAAAGGGGCACAAGAACGCAGGTAAATAAACAACAAGTGTCTTTGCTCTCATTTGCATTTTTTTAAAAACTTTGTTACCCCCCCCCCCCCTTCCCCCTGGTATTGAAGATCTGGAAGGTATATGGTTTTAAAATTTACAATAAGATAAGGGCCTGGTCGCGAGAAACCCTGTCTTTGGTGTTGCAGACCACGTCATGCTCAAACCAGCCTTCTCAGCTGCAGAGACTAGCTAGAATATTGAAGTTTGCATGCAGCCAGTTTAGATATACTTTCCAGTAAACTAATAACAAAGGCGCTGATCAGTCTGGGCTTCCAAGAAGGCTGGTCTACTCCTTTGTTGTTCACAAAACCCGATGACATGTTTTCTCGTGTTGAGGCTAATATGATCTTGACCCTTGACTTAATTTTGATATAGTTATAAAATTTAATTTTTGTGAATTGCATTTGTTCAAGGGGCATATGTGTGGTGTTTAAAAGATGTCTGTTTATTTGTTTCAAAATTAACATGTAAAAAAATCCTTCAAGAATACAACAGTTTGGTTTCAGAATGGGCCCGATGTTATTAGATTTTATGTTGGGCCTTATCTTGGTCCAAACTGTTTGCAAAGTTAATTATCAGCAGTCAAAGAGTTATACCATAGTTATGCTTATATTATAATTTGTGTTAGTTCCTATTTATATTGATTGCAATTTTGCTCACTGCCTTGAGAGAAGCATGAATATGTATCAAATCAAAGCTTGGATAATTACATTTTATTTTATCTTACAGGTGCATTACAGAAAATTCGAACAATCTGAGTAACTTCACCATAGACAGAGGCATGCTGGTCGTGGATGGGTTGATACATAAACATCCTAGCGGAGATGTCCCACCCAACAAGAGAGTGTATAGGCTGAAACTAACTCTCAGTGATGGCAAGATCATTTTTATGGATACAAACAAGTTTCAGATTACAGGTATATTCATAGGGTGCACTCCCTTTATAACACACATCATTATAGCACAGATTTGGAATTAACACTGTTACTTTTTTTAGCATAGAATTTTAGAAAGGAGTTTTGAATATTGATGACCATGAAATGGTCATTTTCCTGTAATTCCTTTCTAAAATTGTCCCTTTACAAAACGATTCCGAAATAACGGTCCATTCCTCCAGACCTTAAATATTGCATAAAAAGGGGAGTTCACTGTATTTATGATAATTTGAATTTTCCTTTTAACTCTATCTATTTCTGTAGTCTTCTGATAACCTTTGCAAACAGTTTGAGCCCAGGTCAGGTCCAACAGAATGTCAGGTCTGATTTGGATCTAAATTGTTGGAAACTCTGGTGATTTTCCTGAAAGAATATTTTTGAAAAATTAATTTTGAAAAAAAACACAAACATGTAAAATGACGCAGTATGCAAAGAGATAAACATGTTGTCAAGAGCTAACCCTTAAAACGCCAATCACAACTGCAGTAGACGGCAAATTTTGCGACATCTTTCCCATTTTTCGAAAAAAATAAAGTATGATATTGCATGAGAATCTTCTGCCAGCAGACGATTCTCATGAAATATCATGCCTTATTTGTTATTTTTGAAAAAGCGGCAAAATTTGAAAGTGTTGTCTGCTGCAAATTATAGGTGGCGCTTTTAGCGTTAAAGATATTTGCAAAAGCTTGAAACTTAAGCATAAGATTTATATGTCAGGGCCCGGAATTACAATGCGTCCTTAACGTTAAAGAAAACTTAAGTAAAGTATTGATTTTTCAGGATGTGAAAAATAGCTTTTCAAACTGATTATAATCAAAATAGTTTCATTTTTCTGAAGATCACAATGATATCTTTGACCACAAGTACCGCATTGACCCAGGTAATTTGTTTAGCATTTAATATAGCATGTTGAAATATCAATACTTAACTTAAATAAAATGCATCAAAAAAAAAAAACATGAACACAAATTATATTTTTTTTATGTTGTACATGCAGAAGTGGACCGGGCCGCGTAGCGCAGTCGGTAACGTGTCTGGCTACAGATGCGTGTCTGACTGCAGATTCAGGGGTCGCGAGTTCGATCCCGGCCCGGTCCCATACTTTGGTGGAGATTGATCATGAAATAATTTCTACGGTCATTCTCCTCCCTTCCGCTGATTCATTCAAGAAGGGTTGTTGTCAGTTACAAGCGAAAGTATGTGCACAAACTACTGGTTAACCGCTTGTTCAAGCCTGCCCAGGAAAAAGTGTGGTTAAGTGAACTGACCGTCCCGCAATGACCATAGCTGTTGACTTGGGATGTAAAGCAAGAAAACATACATACATATACATGCAGAAGTGGAATATGCATCTTTCTCATTACAAGCTAGATAAAGTGAGCCTTCCCTTTTAAAAATTTTTCAATCATTAATTAGAATATGAAGTTAAATAGTGATCAATAGTGAACTCTGCCTACTAGTGTTGTCTGCTGATAGCTTTTACAAACAGTTTGGATGCAGATCAGGCTGGGCAGGCCCAGCCTGATCTGGAACCTAACTGTTTGATACTTTGAGGGTATTCCTGAAAGAATTTTCTGAAAAAGTTGATTTTGAAAAAATCAGCAGACGACAAAAAAAGTTGTAAAAGTTTCATGGTTGTAGCTGAGGCAAAATCTCTACAGTTGGTTGGATCACTCCCCTCGGTGATAGAAGCTGGTACCCCTTTCTCTCTCACCTTTAATGTCTTGGATAAAGATGGCGTACATCTAACAGACGGCACAGATTCTGTGGTCTTTGGTGAGCTGCAGGTGGCTTGGGAGAATGATACAGTCCTCTTCTATGAGAAGATTGATGAAGAAGAACTCGTTCTTTTCAAGGAAATGGTAAATTTGGAAATTTTCGCGAGGTTTTTATTTTTGCGAAATTTCGCATATTTCGTGAAAAAAAAACTCTTGCGACATGGGGAGAATACTCTGTCGTTTACTAATACATGTAAATCATGCCTTGGTGGCGAATTTTAAACGTCACAAATATGTCTTTTAATGCAATTCCCAAAAATAAAATTTCCGAATTTACAGTAAATACTGTAAAAACTTAATATTAGCGGCATTAAAATCAACTTAATGTTCTTTAAAACTATTATCCTCCGACAAAGTCGGAGGGATATAGTTTTGGCGTCGTCCGTCCGTCAATTCCGTCTGTCTGTCCACACTTTTTGGCTGTCTGGAACCATATCTCAGTACCTACTGGTCAGATTTGATTCATCCTTGGTACAAATGATAAGTATCATGGACTCTCGATATCCTATAAGTTTGGTCAAAATCGACCTCTTAACACTTGAGTTATTGCCCTTGTTTTAGTATAGGCAATTATAAGGCAAAACCTATATTAGCTTTTTTGTGTGATGATCTTCACATTTCATCAAAGCTATTATATTTAACAACTTCTCACTATAGACCATGATTGCCAAGTGCCTGTAGATAAGCATGGCAGTGTCAAAGTCAAAAGGTCGAATATTTAAATTTCGCAATAACTAAGGCAATTGTTAATATTTTTTGCTGAAATTTTGCATACAGGCAGAGCAGCAATAGGTTTGAAACATATCAAACGGGATTTTAGTTTGAAGGACTGGGTCCGAGCCTGTTGGGTTGTCTTAGGGGGTGGGGCCGAGGTCAAAATTAAACTTTTTCAGAATATGGTTATTTTGCATATCAAATTAAAGCTGACGACGCTGGCAGCAACATGGTAGCAAATATTTTGCACACAGACACACCCTCGACCCAGGGGGTGGGGTCAAAAGGTTAAACTATATTTTTTTCTGAAAGTAGTCATGTTGCATATTAAATTAAAGCTGACGACGCTGGCAGCAACATGGTAGCAAATATTTAGCCCACAGACACACCTTCGACCAAGGGGGTGGGGTCAAAAGGTCAAACTATACCTTTTTCTGCAAAAGGTCATTTTATTTTTATTTTCTTAAAGTGGTCATTTTGCATATCAAATTAAAGTGGAAGAAGTGTAGACCTACATGCAAGGTAACACTGAGTTTACACACACCCTTGACCTCTGTGGTTGGGTTTAAAAGGTCAGATATTGAAATTGTGCAGATGTAAGTGTATTTTTTATTAAACTAAGCACTAAAACACACTTGACAGGTGTTTGTTATGATCTGAATAATACTGAAGGTGAACTAAGGGTTAGATAAATGGGATTTATGTTTTGTGATTTACATGTTTCTCTCAAATAACCCTTCGTCGGGGGATATAAATTCGTCGAATTTGTCTTGTTTTTTTATTCTCTTAGGGGCTACTCTTAAAGGAAAGAATATGCTCCCTATAGAGCTGTCATTGATTGGTCATTTGGCGTATGGATCTATTGGTAGGAAATATCGATACATATCGATATATTGTTATTTTTTTGAAAAACATGTAAAATACAACTTTTAGACACCCTTATTATTGATTTATGCTCTTTTTGTATATGAGAGACCTCAAGCCCATTCTTATTTTTTAAGGCCTGCAAAAAGTATGATCTGGTTGATTTTTGCTTTCCAGGCTACACAGGTGAGGTCAAGTAGGGACAGTCAGCTATCCTAACAATGCTTTTCTCAGGCTCCATTATGTTATAGTGTAACTAGTATTTGGCACATTGACATGTCAGCAGTTAGGAGAAAATCTTTCATGACAAATTGCTGAATGTGGGTATCAAAATTGCCGCTGGACATGCCACCAGCCACACTTTAACCAGTCTGACTTATGGCAATTTCCATTGCCTCAGAATGCTAAATGCCAAACTGGGCGACAAGAATTGCAATACTTTGGCTCAAAATCACTTTACCAATCTAATTGCTAAGCTATTATGCACTCAAAATATGATAACATGTTAGTTGTGTTGCCGCTCTATGGTATGGGTAATGTTGCATGTGACTTTTGCTTTAAACTTCTATTGGTTTACACTTTTACATAACTGTCACTAAGGCAGCTTGGTTTGAAACCTTGATGATGTAGGCCTCCAGGAAGAAAACAATTCTTGCTTAACACAATATCGATATGAATATTTTTATTGATACATCAATATCGTCGATAACGATGACAGCTCTAGCTCCCTATGGGGAGCACATTGTTTCCTTTAATAGAAGCAAGGAAGAAGACAAAGATCAGGAATCGATACAACCATGTACCACACCTGACCCAGGACACCACATGGGAAAGTGACAAAAACACAAGGAAACATCACACACGAGAGAGCCAATAGGCCAGGCCTTTCCCACCACAAGGCTCCAATTTATTAACAGACAAGAACACATGACAGACATGAAATGTAAATAACAAAAAGTATCGGCAAAAGAAGCACTGCTTTGGAACAGTCAGTAGAAAATATTTCCACTGGAGGGCTTAAACAAGTTTCATGGTAACAACCTTACCCTTATCCGCTCACCCGAGCCGAAGGCTCTGGGGTGAGCTATTAGTATACCAATGACTCGGGCGTCTGTTGTCCGTCTGTCCAGAAACATTTTCAAACATCTCCTCTGAAACCACTGGGCCAATTGAACTCAAATTTCATATGGAGACTCCTTAGGATGGGGGAACAAAAGTTTGCTCAAATGGTCCTGGTCACATGATCAAGATGGCCACCACGCTCATATATGGTAAAACCCTTTAAAAATCTTCTTCTCCAGAACCAGAAGGTTGATGACCTGGGGACTTGGTATGTAGCATTGGGGATGTGGGGCCTACCAAATTTGTTCAAATGATGGTCCTAGGTTGACCTTGACCTACTTAAAGTCAAGGTCAAATTTGCTTTCTAATGCATTTAAATTGGATTTTTTTTTGAAAAGATAATTTTTTTGAAAACTGTTTAAGCCTAAGTCATTATAATCACTAGATATGTTCAATCCAATGAGACAATGGCTATAAATAAGTTCCAATGGTGAAGGTTGATCTTTGAGGTCACTCATATTGGAGTCCCACCAATATATTAAAACATAGTTTACTCAGAAACCATTAGGCCAATTGAACTCAAATTTCATATGAAGTCATCTTATGATAAGTTAGCCAAAATTTTTACAAATTGTTTTTATCACATGACCAAGATGGCCAACATACACATATATGGTTAAAACCCTTTAAAAACCTTCTTCTCCAGAACCAGAAGGCTGATGACATTTGGACTTGGTATGTAACATTTGGGATGTGGGGCCTACCAAGTTTGTTGAAATGATGATCCTAGGTTGACCTTGACCTACTTAACATCAAGGTCAAATTTGCTTCCTAATGCATTTAAATTAGAAACATTTTGAAAAGATGATTTTATGAATACTGTTGACGTCAAGGTCATTATTCTCTCTTGATATGTTAAACCTGATGAGACAATGGCTATAAATTAGTTCCAGAGGTCAAAATTGACCTTCAACCTTTCAGCCTATGTAGCTTATATACTTAAAGCTGCATAGTCTGTAACTTTTGGTCTTTTAATTTTAGAACTAATATTTCTATTTTTCAAGAACACAGTAAAAAAACTAAAATTCAGGTATACATTTCACCAATTTCGTAAATCTTAACAACTTATCAGTATTTATGCTAAAATTAGCTGTCTATAATTATTTGAGGGACGCAAATAATTACCAACAAGAGAAAAACACACCTGTTTTATAAGATAATTCACTTTTCCGTGCAGTTTTCAGCTATAGTGAACAGATTTATTGTCAAAACGTAACTTAATTCTACTTTTACAAATGATTTAAGAAGAAAATAAAAAAATTCGAAAATTGTTCATAGTTGCAGACCTAGTCTCTTTAAGGAATAAAGAAACGCAACAGACAGAAACATAATTTTTGCTTGTTTAAATTAAGATGAGGTGAAATCTCTTTTGAAAATGTCTAATTCAGTATTTATAGCATGTGCTGAAATACCAAAACGTCATTTTAACACTAGATTTCACACTTCAAGATGAAAACATATGAAAACGTAAAATGTGATGTGAACGTGAGATCGAAGATCAAGAAACCTCCTCTTTTGCCTGCTTGGGTACATGACGTCGACTCGACAATGTGCAAATCAAGCAAAGGTCCAATCATGTTCGCAATACAGTCAAGTATTGCTTTAAAACAGGCTACTTAAATGACAAGATACCAAATGGCAGTGAATAAACGATCAACGTTACTTAGAGTCGTCGGGGTTTGGGTTGCTGGTGCACATACGGGCTAAGATAAACCTAGAGACATCAGAATATGATATCTTGGGCAAAATCTGACTTTTCAGATACCATAGAAGTATGCTAGCGGGGTGTTTATATTGACGTTAGCCAAACAAAGTACGGCATAATGCAAATGAAAACACCTGAGTCTATGCCGAAAGTGAAAACTAAACTTGCTAATTGTAACCTAAGCTTTGCCTCTGGACCATTTTCTCGTTGGAAAATGCATAAACACTATGGAAATCATTAAACTGTAGAGTATTGAATTTTGACGTTAGAATTGACGTTATTTGACATCTTAAGATCTCAAGTCATAATTCTTGAAGAAAAAGTCCTTGAATTGAATAAAGCTCAATCAGGTTAGAAATTTTATGCATTTAACGCAGTTTTCAGAGTTGACGTTAATGATATTAAGCCGTTTCAGAAAATTACAGGAAGGTTGCCAGCTGCTCATTTCCATGATATGCAATCTATGCCAAGAATTAAAAAAAAAAACTGGTTGCCGATTTAAATTTTGCTTTTTTTTTACCATGTTTCAACAGTTTACTATGGGGGTTAGGCTAGTTATGGGCATGCCAGCATGATTACGTTATTGGCAATTACGTTGAATCTGCTGTAATTTGATGCATACATACTGCTCTAATGAATTAATATCATTTTCACTAAAACTTTCATCTTATTGTTTGTGTACAATGAATCGAAGTGTTTGTTGCGTTTCTTTATTCCTTAAGTATATTAGAGTCCCATCAATATATTAAAACATAGTTTTCTCAGAAACCAATAGGCCAATTGATTTCAAATTTCATATGGAGACTCCATAAGTTGAGGGAAGTAAAATTATAATGAATGTTAATGGTCACATGTCTTAGATGGTCGCCATGCCCATATAAGGTAAAAACCCTTTAAATATCTTCTTCTCTGGATCTAAAAGGCCAATGGCGTTCGGGCTTGGAATGTAGCATTACCTGGTGCCCTACCTGGTATGCACAAATGATGAGCCTGGGTTGACCTTGACTTTTTTTTTTACAGCAAGGCCAAAGTTGATTCCTAATGCATTTATATTGGAAAAATCTTGAAATGTTCATATTTCTAAAACTGTTCAAGTGGAAATCATATATATATATAAATATATTTAGGTCATTTGACCAAAATGGCCACCATGCCCATATACAGTAAAACAAAATATGTTTAAATAATAAGCCTAAGTTGACCTTGACTTATTTTAACATTATTAAGAAGATCAGGTGAGTGCTTCAGGACTTTCAGGTCCTCTATTATGACAAATGTTTGGTTTGCATGAAAGATACCTAGCTTGTGGATGTATCATCTAGTAAATTCAAATCAAGATATAAAAAGAGATAAAACAAAGTTAAGGACTCAACAGTATATACAACTGTCAAATACCTTATTTGGCTTAATGACACATCTTGTGTTTTTTTCAAGGTAAGAATGCGAGGTTCAAACACTGTACAGAAAAAGGCAACTCACAACTATGTGATACGGTCCCAGTTTGTTGGGGGTACAGCAACATTCTCAGATATACGGGTTTTAGATGTACATCCAGGAGTGAGACTCAACTTGACTGTATTTTTGGCAAGATTTCCTTGGACTCGAAGACCTGACGGTTATTCTGACTCTAATAATATGATGGTGTACCCCTGGGCTTCTACAGGATATAATGTCTTGTACATGGACACAAGCAAGTCATCACCACCTGCTGTCTATATAACAAGCCCCATTCAGGTTACAGGTATGTCATAAAACTCTTTAAACCTTGAATTTTTAAAATGGAATCTACCATTTATGAATTTGTCAAGATCAGTCATTTTCCTCATTTACTATTTCTGATTCCAATTAATATCAATTTTCATCCATATACGAGCCATTTTATACTTCCAAATAGCCTCTACTTCCAAGAAACACTGCAAACTAATGCCACGATCAGCCACCATCTTTGAAAGAAAAACTGAGTTCTTCATCAAAAGGACTGTTTTCCCTGTAAAAAGCAAGCTGACCATTAATTTTGCTTTTATGAGGTATTCATCACAAGCGGTAATTGTGGTACTGGCATATGATAAGAGATTTTTATTACAAGCAGCACTCATGGTAAGGCAGTGAAAGGGTTAATGATAATGAAACCTAATGTTTATTTGATGGAAAACTGTCATTTTGGATGGTAGTTATGGTTTTAACTATTTGCATGCTGGGAAAATTATCATTTTTTTTGTGGTGACTGCTGATATCTTAATTTATTTTTCTTTTTTTTTGGAAAAATTCTTTCAGGAATACCATCAGAGTAGCAAACAGTTTTTATCCAGATCAGGCTCGACATTGTGCCTGATCTTGGTCCGTATGCCGGGCCATGTAGCGCAGTCGGTAACGTGTCTGGCTACAGATGCGTGTCTGACTGCAGATCCAGGGGTCGCGAGTTCGATCCCGGTCCGGTCCCATACTTTCGTGGAGATTGATCATGAAATGATTTCTACGGTCATTCTCCTCCTTCCGCTGATCCATTCAAGAAGGGTTGTTGTCAGTTACAAGCGAAAGTATGTGCACAAATTACTGGTTAACCGCTTGTTCAAGCCTGCCCAGGAAAAAGTGTGGTTAGGTGAACTGACCGTCCCGAAATGACCATAGCTGTTGACTTGGGACGTAAAGCAACAAAACAAACAAACAAACAAACTTGGTCCGTACTGTTTGCCAAAAATATCAGCAGAAGCAAAGAGTTAACATGTTAATTCTGTATTTTTTGAAACTAGACATAGACCATCAGGGACTCAAAGATTTATTTACATAGTTTACATGTTAATTCTGCATTTTTTCATTCAGCCCAAACTGCTACACAGCTTGTTATAACAACAAAGGCAGACATTAAAGCCAAGCACAATGCCAACTTTCCATTAGAAGCTGAGGTTGTGATTGAAATAAGAGACACTAATGGTAGAAGGGTATATTCTGGACCGGATTCTACACTGGTAAGAGATTTTAATCAGTCTACTGTCTATATTTAGGCCCTGTGCTAATAATGCTCATCCGAAGTTCTGTCGGTCCTGGACTGGGTCCAAACTGTTTGCAAAGGTTATCAGCAAACGAATGACCAGGGTCTTTCCTTGCCAGGGTGACTTTTGTCCATTCAACTACTTCAACATGCACCCTCAGATTCACCCTAGACATCAATCATTAGAGTTGCAATCACCAGATATGAGCCTTATATCACAACAAAGACTATCTTTCCTATTGGTATCCTGGGTCAGGTGTGGTGCTTGATTGTATCGATTCCTGATCTTTGCACCCTTACTTATTTTGACAAGTCAAAACTTCACACAGCCTGTGCAGCTACAGAGACTAGCTAGTCTCAATATTGAAGACTTACATGCAGCATGTATAGCACCCAGGGGAAGTACTCTCATTTTTTCTTATACGTAGGCATCTACCGTTCACCCCAAAAAATATCAGGAATTTCAAGCACCCCAAAAAAATATTTGAAATTTTAGCAACCCCAAAAAATATCCCCCATTCTGTACCTTGACTTTAAGAAAATACCCTAAAATGCACAGAAATTACCCCAAAATATAGTCCAATTTTGTGATGATCCCAAAAAAATATCCACAAAATCTTCATACCCCCCAAAAATATTCATTTTTTTTGAAAACCTAAAAAAATATTGAAATTCAAAATTTTGAACCCCAAAAAATGACCTGAGCCTAGGTATGTATAAAAATATTAGAGTAACCCCCCTGGGGTATAGCAGCACTATTTTCCACTCTGATTTAAATACATGCTTACAACTGGAATGCTGCAGGTTAACAGGATAAAAATTGGTTAGAAGTGCAGTACATAAAAACATTCAACATGACAAGGATTAACTTGCGGTTAAAATCAAGACACTGGGCTTTCAGCCAAAAATCTAAGACCTTTAACATTGACAACAAACTTAGAACAGCACAGGAATCACTGTTTTGTATCCTTGAGCTTAATACTAGTTCAACCCTGAAGACTGGAAATTGCCCTGACATAACTGAAAAATTGTTGACTGGAAGGTAAAGCTGCTTAGTTTCAACACAAACGAACAGCTATATACATGTCTGTTAGTAGGTCCAAACTACAGGCATGGGACATAATCATTTGCCACCTAGTGACAATGCCGTTTAAATAGGTGTATTTTCTGATTTTTTGAAAAAATTATTAAACTCCTTCCACTTGAGAACCATATATGAAATTATTTTAATATTTAAGTTATTCTATATTCATAATACTGCTATTTTCTCGTTACTTTACAACCCTGTAAGTTTTGTGAAATTTCACCCAAGAACTTTAATTTATCATGGTAATTTTTAAAAAAAATCTTGAAATGCACCTTTTTAAACAGCCTGGAGGCGAAGGTCGTGAGTAATGAAGTCCCCTGACTCTAGGAATGTTGATTGAAGCAGTTCAACTGGATATATAATTTAGTAATTCTAATTAAACTTACCTTTACAGGAAATAATAGTGACAACAAGCCCACCTGGTACATGTCTGTCAGCAGATGCAAATTTTACAGCAGTTGATGGTCAGGGAATTTTTCTTGGATCAATCTGTGAAGCTATTGCGGCAGTCACTCTTCAGTTTGATGCAGTAAGCGCTGTGTCTGGAAGTCCTCTAACACCAGATGTGACTGGCAGTGTAGAAATAAATAGTAAGTGTGGGTATAATCAATCTGTGAAGCTATCGCGGCAGTCACTCTTCAGTTTGATGCAGTAAGCGCTGTGTCTGGAAGTCCTCTAACACCAGATGTGACTGGCAGTGTAGAAATAAATAGTAAGTTTGGGTATAATCAATCTGTGAAGCTATCGCGGCAGTCACTCTTCAGTTTGATGCAGTAAGCGCTGTGTCTGGAAGTCCTCTAACACCAGATGTGACTGGCAGTGTAGAAATAAATAGTAAGTTTGGGTATAATCAGTCTGTGAAGCTATCGCGGCAGTCACTCTTCAGTTTGATGCAGTAAGCGCTGTGTCTGAAAGTCCTCTAACACCAGATGTGACTGGCAGTGTAGAAATAAATAGTAAGTTTGGGTATAATCAATCTGTGAAGCTATCGCGGCAGTCACTCTTCAGTTTGATGCAGTAAGCGCTGTGTCTGGAAGTCCTCTAACACCAGATGTGACTGGCAGTGTAGAAATAAATAGTAAGTTTGGGTATAATCAATCTGTGAAGCTATCGGGGCAGTCACTCTTCAGTTTGATGCAGTAAGCGCTGTGTCTGAAAGTCTTCTAACACCAGATGTGACTGGCAGTGTAGAAATAAATAGTAAGTTTGGGTATAATCAATCTGTGAAGCTATCGGGGCAGTCACTCTTCAGTTTGATACAGTAAGCGCTGTGTCTGGAAGTCCTCTAACACCAGATGTGACTGGCAGTGTAGAAATAAATAGTAAGTTTGGGTATAATCAATCTGTGAAGCTATCGGGGCAGTCACTCTTCAGTTTGATGCAGTAAGCGCTGTGTCTGGAAGTCCTAACACCAGATGTGACTGGCAGTGTAGAAATAAATAGTAAGTGTGGGTATAATCAATCTGTGAAGCTATCGCGGCAGTCACTCTTCAGTTTGATGCAGTAAGCGCTGTGTCTGAAAGTCCTCTAACACCAGATGTGACTGGCAGTGTAGAAATAAATAGTAAGTGTGGGTATAATCAATCTGTGAAGCTATCGCGGCAGTCACTCTTCAGTTTGATGCAGTAAGCGCTGTGTCTGGAAGTCCTCTAACACCAGATGTGACTGGCAGTGTAGAAATAAATAGTAAGTTTGGGTATAATCAATCTGTGAAGCTATCGCGGCAGTCACTCTTCAGTTTGATGCAGTAAGCGCTGTGTCTGGAAGTCCTCTAACACCAGATGTGACTGGCAGTGTAGAAATAAATAGTAAGTGTGGGTATAATCAATCTGTGAAGCTATCGCGGCAGTCACTCTT
Source organism: Loripinus fragilis (assembly GCA_964019695.1). NCBI lineage: Eukaryota > Metazoa > Mollusca > Bivalvia > Lucinida > Lucinidae > Loripinus > Loripinus fragilis. The sequence continues at coordinate 6,300,610 of OZ026529.1, forward strand.
CAGTTTGATGCAGTAAGCGCTGTGTCTGGAAGTCCTAACACCAGATGTGACTGGCAGTGTAGAAATAAATAGTAAGTTTGGGTATAATCAATCTGTGAAGCTATCGCGGCAGTCACTCTTCAGTTTGATGCAGTAAGCGCTGTGTCTGGAAGTCCTCTAACACCAGATGTGACTGGCAGTGTAGAAATAAATAGTAAGTTTGGGTATAATCAATCTGTGAAGCTATCGCGGCAGTCACTCTTCAGTTTGATGCAGTAAGCGCTGTGTCTGGAAGTCCACTAACACCAGATGTGACTGGCAGTGTAGAAATAAATAGTAAGTGTGGGTATAATCAATCTGTGAAGCTATCGCGGCAGTCACTCTTCAGTTTGATGCAGTAAGCGCTGTGTCTGGAAGTCCTCTAACACCAGATGTGACTGGCAGTGTAGAAATAAATAGTAAGTGTGGGTATAATCAATCTGTGAAGCTATTGCGGCAGTCACTCTTCAGTTTGATGCAGTAAGCGCTGTGTCTGGAAGTCCTAACACCAGATGTGACTGGCAGTGTAGAAATAAATAGTAAGTTTGGGTATAATCAATCTGTGAAGCTATCGCGGCAGTCACTCTTCAGTTTGATGCAGTAAGCGCTGTGTCTGGAAGTCCTCTAACACCAGATGTGACTGGCAGTGTAGAAATAAATAGTAAGTGTGGGTATAATCAATCTGTGAAGCTATCGCGGCAGTCACTCTTCAGTTTGATGCAGTAAGCGCTGTGTCTGGAAGTCCTCTAACACCAGATGTGACTGGCAGTGTAGAAATAAATAGTAAGTGTGGGTATAATCAATCTGTGAAGCTATCGGGGCAGTCACTCTTCAGTTTGATGCAGTAAGCGCTGTGTCTGGAAGTCCTCTAACACCAGATGTGACTGGCAGTGTAGAAATAAATAGTAAGTGTGGGTATAATCAATCTGTGAAGCTATTGCGGCAGTCACTCTTCAGTTTGATGCAGTAAGCGCTGTGTCTGGAAGTCCTCTAACACCAGATGTGACTGGCAGTGTAGAAATAAATAGTAAGTTGGGATATATCTCTGGGATCAATCTTTGAAGCTATCAGGGTGGTCACTCTTCAGTTTGATGCAGTTAGCACTGTGTCCTGAAACCCTCAAACACCAGATGTGATAGGTATTGGAGAAATAAATAGTGAGTCTGGCAATATCTCAAATATCTCTGGAATCAATTTGTGAAGCTATTGGGGCAGCACTCTTAAAGTTTGATGTTGATAGAACTGTGTCTTGAAACCCTCTAACACCAGATGACACAGGCAGTGAAGAAATAAATAGTAAGTCAGGCAATATCTCTAATATCTCTGGAATCTGTGATGCTATTTGGGCATACATTCTTCAGTTTGATGAGTAAGCACTGTGTCCTGAAACCCTCTAACACCAGATGAGACAGGCAGTGAAGAAATAAATAGTAAGTCAGGCAATATCTCTAATATCTCTGGAATCTGTGATATAATTTGGGCATACATTCTTCAGTTTGATGAGTAAGCACTGTGTCCTGAAACCCTCTAACACCAGATGACACAGGCAGTGAAGAAATAAATAGTAAGTCAGGCAATATCTATAATATCTCTGGCATCTGTTATGCTATTGTGGCATACATTCTTCAGTTTGATGTGTAAGCACTGTGTCCTGAAACCCTCTAACATTAGATGACACAGGCAGTGAAGAAATAAAAGTAAGTCAGGCAATATCTATAATATCTCTGGAATCTGTGATGCTATTGGGGCATACATTCTTCAGTTTGATGTGTAAGCACTGTGTCCTGAAACCCTTTAACACCAGATGTGACAGGCAGTGGCAAAATAAATAGTAAATCATGGAATATAAATAAGATAAGTGTGTGTACCTACTCCTCAGTTTGTTGCTGTTAGACACAGTGCTAACAGCATCAAACTGAAGTGACTGCCTTGATAGCTTCACAGATTGACCTCAGAAGTATTCCCGACTTACTATTTATGTCATCCCTCCATCAGGGTCGGTTTTCCCCATGCCTCTGTCTGTCTGTCTTACAGTCTATCACCAAATATGTTATATCTTGTGAACGCAACTTAATATCTGATTAATTTTTGTCACTTTTTTGCAGTTTGAATCTTATCATTTTTTGGCGTAACTTCTACCATAGCATATAGACAATGGGTATTATGTGAAGCAACTCCTCCTACAGTTTTAGCCGCATCTTTTTGAAACTTTCCAGGGGTTTTTGTCAAGGTCTGAAGATGTGCATGTCATTTGGCTATAATCTTCAGATTATTTTTTGTCTTTTTTTTTCACATTTTGAACTTAGTCATTAATTGGCTTGACTTCTACCAATGCATATAGACACTGAGTATCCTTTTATGGGAAAAATAGAAAATTTATTGAAAACTGAATATTTTCCTTATGTTGAGTTTTTTAACAGAGGAATGACAGCAAACGGACCATTTTCATATAGTGTCGAAAAGCATGGTATTTAGGACAATATAGAGTGATAACTTGAAAGTGGGGATGCTGAGCATTATATATTTATATTTGAGCTAAAGCTTGTGTGTTAACTTTAAGATGTACAATTTTTTGTTTGCAGATGAAATCCATTTAGCCAGTTTCACAGCTCTGCAAAGCAGTTTTCAGAGATTTGGTCAGTACATTGGAGGTCATGTTGATGCATTTTCCCACTTTGCTGTGAATGACATAAACAATAAAATGTTTAATCTCTCAACAGGTAAGTTTTTTTACAGGGAGCACAGGGGTTGCGGTTTTAACCCTCACCAGCGTCACTGCGTTGTGTCCTTGAGCAAGACACATTAATTATTGCTTATACTGGTTCAAGCAAGGAAGACCTGTCCCGACATATCTGAAAAATTGTTGACTGGGACGTAAAGAATAAAATCCAACAACAAACAGGCAAGTATTTGTCTCTGCCTCTGATGAAATTATTATACCCCACACATCATACTGTAAATTTGCTGTTGTCCATCCATCCATTCATGTGTCTGTCTGTAATATCTTGGTTTTACTATAATATCCCAAACCGGGCCATGTAGCGCAGTCGGTAATGTGTCTGGCTACAGATGCGTGTGTGACTGCAGATCCAGGGGTAGTGAGTTAGATCCCGACCCAGTCCCATACTTTCTTGGAGATTGATCATGAAATATTTTCTATGGTCATTCTCCTCCCTTCCGCTGAATCTTTCATGAAGGGTTGTTGTCAGTAACAAGTGAAAGTATGTGCACGAAGTACTGGTTAACTGCTTGTTCAAGCTTGCCCAGGAAAAAGTGTGGTTAGCTGAACTGGCCGTCCGGCCATGACCATAGCTGTTGACTTGGGATGTAAAGCAACAAAACAAACAAATCTAATATCTTAAAAACCCTAGTACAATATTAAAAATGTTCACAAACATGTCACTTCAATGGACCTGAGTGCAGAGTTATGGTTCAAGTCACCCTAGGCCTTAATTAAAAAAGAGTTTGTTTGCTGTTTCCTACTTACCCAGCAATTTAGATCCCTATCCCAAAAATTCTTATGGCCTCAGAATTAGGAAACAAAAAATCTTCTCATTTCTTCCCACTGAGCAAAATGCCAATATTTTCAGGGGACAAAAATTCCGCTCGTCCACTCGTAATTAAGAGTGAAATCTAGAAAGGATGAGTTATCCTGTAGGAGGAGTGCTTTGGAAAGAATTACTCAGGGAAGTCATATTACTCCCTTATGTTCTTTATTTCATACACTTTTAAAGTAAAAGTGTGTGTGTGCTTGCAGGACGTGTGAAAATTGTAAGTCACTCGTCCTGCAGGACAAGTGCAATATTGAAATATTTTTGTCCCCTGATTTTATGTTTCATCACTAACACTTCACACTAACTGGTATAGATGATGAATTCTGTATCTTTTTTTGAGACAATTTGGCCAAAAATATATTAAAAAAACTTTTTGATTGGATAGCCAGATAAAAGTTTTTTTTGTGGCAAAAAAATGCTACCTACCTACCCTGGTAACCCAACTCTAAAATTTCTCAGTAGGCAGTTGCAAACCAAATATTTTTAAGCATGGCCCTGTTCCAAGGTTTAAGTCATAGCAGGATGTTAAAGGTCACATGTACAGAATCTCTGGTTAGATTCCTAATATATTTTAAACTGATGTCCACCTCATTGAGACAATGTGCATAGTAATAGTTTTAAATACTCACCCTGCTCCATATATAGTCAAGGTCATAACAGAAGATCAGTAATAATATGGCATAGAAGGCAATCAGAAGTTAACCCCCATCCACCACCCCACCTCCACCCACCCAACAAAAAATAAACAAAAAAAACAACAAGAACAGAGAAAGAAAGGGCAATTTTTTATCTCTTCACTAAGCATGTAATATCCCAGTAACTCTATGTTTCAAAACTTTGTATCACTATTGCTAGAGACAATTTCATGATGTGTTGCTACTTAATTTCTTCAATTAAAAATCCTTTCATCTCTATTCTAGGTAGACAATTGGTCTTACACACCTATGATACTGCTGATAGTATTCCAGTCACAGTGCAAAAATATAACAGTATGAAAGTCCAGGGGGAGGTAAGTAGATATATAGTCTAGGTAGACAATTGGTCTTACACACCTATGATACTGCTGATAGTATTCCAGTCACAGTGCAAAAATATAACAGTATGAAAGTCCAGGGGGAGGTAAGTAGATGTATATTCTAGGTAGACAATTGGTCTTACACACCTATGATACTGCTGATAGTATTCCAGTCACAGTGCAAAAATATAACAGTATGAAAGTCCAGGGGGAGGTAAGTAGATGTATATTCTAGGTAGACAATTGGTCTTACACACCTATGATACTGCTGATAGTATTCCAGTCACAGTGCAAAAATATAACAGTATGAAAGTCCAGGGGGAGGTAAGTAGATGTATATTCTAGGTAGACAATTGGTCTTACACACCTATGATACTGCTGATAGTATTCCAGTCACAGTGCAAAAATATAACAGTATGAAAGTCCAGGGGGAGGTAAGTAGATGTATATTCTAGGTAGACAATTGGTCTTACACACCTATGATACTGCTGATAGTATTCCAGTCACAGTGCAAAAATATAACATTATGAAAGTCCAGGGGGAGGTAAGTAGATGTATATTCTAGTTAGACAATTGGTCTTACACACCTATGATACTGCTGATAGTATTCCAGTCACAGTGCAAAAATATAACAGTATGAAAGTCCAGGGGGAGGTAAGTAGATGTATATTCTAGGTAGACAATTGGTCTTACACACCTATGATACTGCTGATAGTATTCCAGTCACAGTGCAAAAATATAACAGTATGAAAGTCCAGGGGGAGGTAAGTAGATGTATATTCTAGGTAGACAATTGGTCTTACACACCTATGATACTGCTGATAGTATTCCAGTCACAGTGCAAAAATATAACAGTATGAAAGTCCAGGGGGAGGTAAGTAGATGTATATTCTAGGTAGACAATTGGTCTTACACACCTATGATACTGCTGATAGTATTCCAGTCACAGTGCAAAAATATAACAGTATGAAAGTCCAGGGGGAGGTAAGTAGATGTATATTCTAGGTAGACAATTGGTCTTACACACCTATGATACTGCTGATAGTATTCCAGTCACAGTGCAAAAATATAACAGTATGAAAATCCAAGGGAAGGTAAGTAGATCTATACATGTAGGGCTTCCACGTTTACTTGTGTGAACGGTAATGTTTCGTGTTTATGCAATAAACATTTACAAAAATGGTCTACCGCTTAAACGAACTTAAACACGTGATTTATTAAAAGCATCTTCTATTAAATGAAAAATAGTGTTGTTTTTTCAAGATTCGGATGTATTTGATAAAGTTTCTAACAGTAATTAATAATTGCAATTAGAATTACGGCAGACATGCTCAGAGGACACAGTTACTGATGTCTCGTTGTGATAAAAATGTCCTGAATTTTATCTCACTGTGCTAGGAGCAATATTCATGCATTATCATTAGATACGTAAATGCATGTCTTAATATTTGGTAGACACGAATGTGAAAGCACCTGGCTTCAAACTGTGTTGTTGTTTTTTAACTTTCCGTCGTTGTGTGTATTGTCTATGTGAGGAGTCATTGGCAGTTTTGTCTCTCGCATGTCAAATTACTACACATTTGCCACTGTTTACAAGGGAAGACACATTCACTAAGGAAATATGGGTAATTGATGAGTCTGTGCATGTTGCATTCGTTTTGCAATTACTTGAAATGAGCTCTATAACAAAAACTTAACCAAATAATTTTGAAAGTTTGCACAGGTACATTTTTCAGGGTTCTTTTTTAGGAAAAAAATGGCGATTTTACGGATCTGAGATAATGATTAAAATTCAGTACGGTAATTGCTTGTAAACGGAATAGTTTTGATTTCTGGAATTCGTGTAAACGTTTACAAAATTTTCTAAACGTGGAAGCCCTATATACACGGTAGTCTACCTTTGAAGAAGAAATATCTCTGCTGTGTACTCTTCCTGGTAATATGTCACATATTTCCTGTTTATATGAAGTGTACTAAATTCAAAAACTCCAAGTACATCTGAAGTATACTTTCCTCATGCAAGTGAACACTGTTGTGTACTTCCTTCAGCTTATATCCTGTGCATAAAGTACATAGGAAATATAGGATGTTGGATATATGTGACTTGTTCATACCAGAGAATCCATAAACAGTATGTATTCAGAATATTAACAGCAAATGCACTTTCAACATGTAAGGTATACACATGCATATTCTCTAAAATTTGTAAACATGTTTTTTTTTTTAATTCTTTGTTTTCATTATCACTGCGTACATGATATGAATCTTACTTAATTTTAGGACCAAGCTGAATTGAAATAATGACTGAAAGCATACATGTTTTCACTTCTTTCCCTGAATAAAGTTGAGAAGGATATATGCATGTAATGCACGTATAGTTTGACTTACAAATGAAATAAAACAATGAAACTGCAGTTTATTTATAACAAAAATGTTTCTCGAAAACTTACTTTTGCTAGAAAAGTTGAAAAGAACCACTTTCTTCAGTGGTGTTAAATCCCCCCATCCCCCCCCCCCCCCCCCCTAAAAAACTCAAACAAAACACAACAAGATAAAAAAAGTTCAAAATGTTGAACTTTTGAACTCTTGGACATTTATGGCATATGTGCTGTGGACACACCATGAGTTTTATGCTAAGAAATTGATGTCCAAAGTGACTGCTAACACTAGAGTTATTGAGGTGACCTGTAGCACGCTAGATAGGTCAGTACAAAATCATTGCTAAAGTCATAAAACATGCATAATAATTATTGGTATGGATTAATGCTGGGGTTCAGACCTGTGCCTTTTTAACTCTTAAAGCGCCAAGAAAAAAATGCATCTGAAAATGCCGTCTGTTGCAAAAAATTGCCTAGCATTACTGACGAATTAAGTATAGAAGCAAACAGCATGGACCCAGAACAGACTGCTCCTAAAGGAGCAGTCTGATTTGGGTCCACACTGTTTGCCATAGAGGCTTCTTAAACATTTCAGCAGATGAGAAAAGCAGACAACTATTGTTGTGATTGGCGCATTAAGGGAATACTTTACTCTGAGTGAGCATCTTTTTTACAGGCAGACCCATCCAGGAAAATTCGAGGGGTCATTGGATTTGGAGACAACACAATTTCCCAGGCAATGCAACCATTTCTTACTAATGAAGAGTTACCACAGCTAGCAACTAGAGAGGATTTAAATGACTTCGGAAATAAGGTCAGTTTTTATCATTGCTTTGATTTTAAGAATTGCTTTTGAGTAGACACAGAATATTTGAGAGTGCGTGCCATATCCAACTGCATGACATGTTTAACAGAGGTGTCTTTGATGTTAAAGTTTTAAAATTTGAATTTTTAAAGTACAGTATTTTGGAAATTTTCTACTTTCACCCATGCACATATTATTTTGATAGGTTTGTCATACTAGTTATTTTTTCATGCTTTTGTTGTAGTCTGTTGACTTAAAAAAAAACCTTAAACAAAAAAAAAAACTTTTTTTGCAGGAACACTATCAGAGTGTCCAGATCAGACTAAAATGAGCAGTGACATGAGATTTCCAGCAATATGGTATGTGCGACCACCAAAGCCTCAGATAAGTCTGCGCATATGCGCAGTCTGATCAGAGCCTTTGCTAGTTGCTTGAATATTCTATGAGTGTTAAGCTACTGACTGAACATCATTTGGAGTTTCTAAGCTTAAAAGGAGGCTGCACAGGCTCATCTGAGTCTACACTAAATTCTTTCAAAATGCCACATTGTTGGAAATCTCATTTCATGGCTCAAATACATTTTACTGGCCAAACCTAGTATGAAATACTGATGGTAATAAATTCATCTTGAGTACAGATAATTTTATCTTGATTTTTGGATGGTAGCATGATATTGACACAAGCTCTATATTTCCAGGAAGTGTACCCCTATTTCAACCGAATCAGCTGGGATATGGGTGCTATGTCTCACAGTGTAATGATGGCAGCTAAATCAAGACTTTGGCATAAAGGGGTAAGTAGTGCAAAAATGAAAAGGGAATCGTGTTACAATAATTTAGCCGTGGCATGAGACTTCCAACAATGTGGCATTTTGACATGTGTAGACTCGGACGAGCCTCTACAGCCTCCTTTTAAGCTTAGAAACTCCAAATGGTGTTCAGTCAGTAGCTTAACAATCATAGAATACTCAAGCAACTAGCAAATGCTCTGATCAGACTGCACATATGCGCAGGCTGATCTGAGGCTTTGCTGGTCACACATACCACATTGTTGGAAATCTCATGCACTGGCTCATTATTATAGTATTTGACAAACTCAAACTTCTGTAACAATCGTTATAGCAGTGAGTTCTCTAGGCATTTAAACACAGTTGCCTAAGCTGACATCGCATTTTACACCAAACTGTGATAACATAGCGCATAGCAATTTTAACTTATCATGTAACACATAAACAGTAGATCAAAACACTTTTTTGGATGGATGGCCAATTTAGAATTTTGTTATGTATAGTTTTGTTGGATGTTATATAGAAAAGGAATGTCATTCATAGTTCTTCTGAACAATCACTGGCTCCCATTGTTTGTGTTTAAATGAGCACTGGGTTCGAGCCTCACCGGCTTCACTGCATTGTGTTCTTGAGCAAAACACATTTATCCTTGCTTAGTACTGGTTACTGGTTCAACCTTGAAAGACCCGTCCCGGTGTAGCTGAAGATTGTTGACTGGGATGTAAAGAATCAAATCAAACAAACAAACAAATGAGCACAACCCATGAGCAACTGTGCTCACTATCAAGGAATAATGTTTTTCTATAGGTCTGGGCAATACAATACAATACAATACAAAATTTATTTATATAGTCGGAAATACAAACAACATTAGCTATGAATAGCTATTTACCGACTTAAAGGTTCATGAAATTATTTAAAAAAGGGCTTTCACCATCCCCTGTCACGTCATGGAAATGGAATATTTTGACTGAATGGTTTTAATGTTCAGAGGCAAGGTGTGTTTGTCAATAGTAGAATAGTTGAATTATATTCTACAATCCTCCACAATTTCTATCCTGTTTACCTGCAATATTCTTGTTGACAACATGTATTTTTAATCAGAATGGAAAATATTGTAGATCCTGATCAGATGGCTTCTTCAGAAGCCAGCTGATCTTGATCTACAGTGTTTTCAAAAAAGGATAAATCAGGGTTCAGCAGGACAAGTAATACAATAGACAGGCTATAGCAGCTCTTATTCTATGATAGCTTTTATATTATTATAATAATAAGATTCCTATGAAATGGAGAGGTCTATCTCCTTGACAGGTTGTGCTGCGATGTTTGGATGTTTCTGTGAGCAACATATTTTACACCAAAGCCAAGCAGTTTGGAATAGATCTGACAGAGGTAAGATATTTTGATAAAGTTACATAATGCATTTATTAAGCTTTGAATTTGGATTCCTATTTGAATCATTTTGTCTCCCCCCCTGTCAGGGTCGGGAAACATATTGTTTTCCCTGTGTTTCTGTCCGTCTGTCTTACTGTCTGTCACAAATTGTGTCAAATCTTGTGAATGCAACTCCTCGTACAGTTTTAACTGGATCTTTTTGAAACTTTGCAGGTGTTTTTGTAAAGGTCTGAAATTGTGCATGACATATGGCTGTAATCATCAGATTAATTTTTGTCACTTTTTTGGCAATTTGAACTCAGTCATTTTTTTAATTACGTCATTTTTTGGCTTAACGTCTACCAAAGCATATTCTACAGTTTTAGCCAGATCTTTTTGAAACTTTGCAGGTGTATTTGACAAGGTCTGAAGATGTGCATGAGGTTTGGCTGTAAACCTCAGAATAATTTTTGTAAATTTAATTTTTTCGCAGTTTGAACTTTAGTCATTTTTTGACTCATCTTCTGCCAAAGCATATGGACATTGGGTACCTTGTGAACTCAACTCCTTCTACAATTTTACCCAAATCGTTTTGAAACTTTGCAGATGTTTTTGTAAAGATTTGAATATGTGGGTGAGATTTGGCTGTAATCCTCAGATTAATTTTTGTCATTTTTTTGCAGCTTAAACTTTGTCTTTTTTCGACCTAACTTCTACTAAAGCATATAGACACTGCGTATCTTGTAAACGCAACCCTCCTACAATTTTAACCAGATCTTTTTGAAACTGCAGGTGTTATTTTTTTCAAGGTCCAAAGATGTTCATCTCGTCTGGGTGATTAATTTTGACATTTTGCTGTAATCCTCAGATTAATTTTTGTCACTTTTTTTTCAGTTTGAACTTAGTCACATGTTGGCTCAACTTCTATGGGTACAGCTAAACCCAAAGGAACAGATAAGCTGCTTTTTGGGGTATTTAAGCAATTAAATTTGTGAAAAAGCAATTATTTTCAAATGAAGGGGAAACAAAAGCAATTTAATTTTGGAAAAAGCAAAAAAACAACAACTAAAACTCTTAAATATGAACACACCCCATCATGGTAGCACACCTCCTGTTCTGCATCATACTTTTGTTGTGATGTTCTCCTTTGTCACAGTCATTTGCTTATTCTTCTTTGATACAAGCAAGTCATTTGTCAGATACTGGCTAAAGTATTTGCTCAAAGCACTTTGATCTGTGTGTTTCTTCCATTACTAAGATTAGGTAGTTATAAATAAGCAATTTTAAAAATATGTGTGTGGTGAAAACATATTGTTACGTGCCAGGCGTAACTAGAAAAGAATTCAGGAAACCAAAATTTTGCTATTTGGAAAGTCAGCAAAAAGCACTTTTAAAATTTAACAAAATTTATTAAAAACAAAAATTATCATTTACAATAAGCAATGGAAAATAGTTATACAATCAAAGAAAGTCTAATTTACAATACCTTGTATGTCCGAACCGTCCCTCAGAATATTTATCAACACAAGTCTTTCAGCAGTTTCTGATCCCAGATTTTGAAGATAAATCCAAATGAACATGAAGTCTGAATCCAAAACTGAATAATCCAAAGTAATCCAGAATGAATAAGTTAAGCACTATGTATTCCAATATAGAATTCCAGCACAAAAGGTTTAGACTTTTAAAAGGTGAAATTATTTCAAAGATGCCCTTATGAAAAATTTACTCTTATATATACCCTTTAAGAAAGTTCTAGAACGGTCAAGAAAGACTATTATATCATATGCTATATTTACTCATTGTGGAAAATTCCACAAACTTCTACTGAATTCCAGAACATACTCAAAGTTTCTATTTGCATGGAAAAGAAAATTTTAGTAAGTACTGGTCTTTTCTCCAAGGTTCCAGTACCTTCTATGACAATGCATTTTTAGGTTCTAGATGATTAGTCATCATTCTAGAAAATTCTTATAACCAAATAAATACCTTGTTTACAACAACTTATTTACCATCAATGTCTCCAATATCTGGGTCAGCAGAAACTAAGTAAACAAAATATGAAATAGATAAACAACATACATGTTACACTTCCCCTCCTCAATGAAAAGAAAGTTTTATGAAGTAAAGCTTTCTTTTGCAATAATGAACAATTATATGACAAACAATAATGTAAAATCACATTAGATCAATAAAGAGCAATAACACAAACTCACATCAACAGTATAGTGGCAACTAAGCCCTAGAGAGCACATCTGAGATGATATTATCTTTTCCCTTAATATGTCTGATATCTAGATTGTGCTCTTGCAACATGAGACTCCATCTGAGTAAACGCTGGTTCTTGTTTTTCATTTTATGAATGAAAGTCAGTGGATTGTGATCAGTGAAAATGACAATAGGTGCAACTGAAGAGGCTAGGTAAACTTCAAAGTGCTGAAGAGCAAGGATGAGAGATAAGCATTCTTTCTCTACAGTAGAGTAATTTCTCTGATGTTTGTTAAACTTTTTAGAATAGTAACAAACAGGATGATCAACACCATTTTCATCTTCCTGTAACAATACACTGCCCGCACCAACATCACTGGCATCTACGGCCAACTTAAATTCCTTGTCAAAGCTTGGTGCTAAGAGAACTGGAGCACTTTTAAGTATGGCTTTAAGCTTTTCAAAAGACTTCTGACAATTATCAGTCCAAATAAACTTGACCCTTTTGCCAAGTAAGTTTGTAAAAGGCTCTGCTATGACAGAGAAGTTATTACAGAATTTCCTGTAATATCCAGCCATACCTAGAAAGCGCATCAGTTGTCTTTTGCCAGAAGGTACGGGAAAATCTGCAATAGCCTCAACTTTAGCTTCTACAGGTTTTACCTGACCTTGTCCCACCGTATGACCTAAAAATGTCAAATTTGCATGGCAAAATTCACCCTTTGCTAAGTTAATCGTTAGTGTAGCTTCACTAAGTCTGTCAAAGAAATTTCTGATAGTTTGTAAGTGTCGTTCCCATTCTTCGCTGAAGATAATAGCATCGTCGATATATGCTTTACAGCCAGCCAGATTAAATATCAAGCTGTTAATCATGCGTTGAAATGTTGCTGGAGAGTTCTTCATTCCAAATGGCATAACTTTATACTGAAACAATCCGTCTGGAGTAACAAATGCTGAGATCTCCTTTGCTCTGTCTGTCAGAGGTATTTGCCAAAATCCTTTAAGCAGGTCGAATTTCATGACATATTTGGCTTGTCCAATGTTATCGATGCAGTCATCTATCCGTGGGATGGGAAAAGTGTCTGTTTTGGTGACAGAATTTACTTTACGGTAGTCCGTACACATGCGAAATGTCCCATCAGGTTGTGGTACAAGAATACAAGGAGAACTCCATTCACTTTGACTAGGTTCTATAAAGTCATTATCCAGCAAATATTGAACTTCTTCCCTGAGAATTTGTTGTTTTACAGGGTTCATTCTGTATGGATGTTGTTTCACAGGTTTTGAACCATCAATAAGTTCAACATCATGATGAATTTTGTCAGTTTTGGATGGAATGTCTGGAAATAAGTGCTCATATTTGAGAATTAACTGCTTCAGTTCAAGTCTCTTGTCTGAACTAAGATGTGACAATTTCTGGTCAAGATTCTTTAAGATATCAGAGTTCTTGAGTTTTGACGACGCGGGATCAGATTTCACAAAGTTCATATCTTCAGAGTCCATTTGATTTTGTTCAAGAGGGACAGTATTAACTATTTTTACTGATGAAATAACAGAACTATCCCTATCAATGTACTTTTTAAGCATGTTGATATGACATAACTGTTTTTGTTTACGCCTCCCAGGAGTGTTGACTATGTAATTAACATCACTTAACTTTTTGTCAACAGTATAAGGACCATAATATCTAGCTTGCAATGGCTTACCAGGAATGGGCAAAAGAGCAAGTACCTTGTCTCCAGGTTCAAAATTTCTATCCTGTGCATTTTCATCATAACGTAATTTCATTTTACTTTGAGCTGATTTGAGATTGGACCGAGCAGCTTCACAGGCTTTTGATAGTCTATTTTTGAAATCAGACACATACTGAAGTAAGTTCAAAGAACTGTCATCATCTGAGAGAAATTTTTCTTTCAGAAGTTTCAAGGGTCCGCGCACAGTATGCCCAAATACCAGCTCAAATGGGCTGAACCCAAGAGACTCTTGTACAGATTCCCTAACAGCAAATAAAAGCAAATGTATACCTTCATCCCAATCTTTTTCTGTGTCAAAGCAGTAAGATCTGATCATGTTTTTCAAAGTTTGATGAAATCTTTCTAAGGCACCCTGACTTTCAGGATGATAAGCCGATGACTTGTATTGTTTGATTCCAAGTTCATGCATGACTTGCTGAAAAATTCCTGACATAAAATTTGAACCTTGATAGATTGTACAGACCTTGGAAGTCCCACAAAAGTGAAAAACTTCACAAGTGCCTTAACAATTGTCTTAGTCTTGATATTTCTGAGAGGAATGGCTTCAGGGAAGCGTGTTGAAGCACACATAATAGTCAAAAGATATTGACAACCTGACTTTGTTTTGGGTAAGGGACCTACACAGTCAATAATGATTCTGCTAAAAGGCTCATCAAAGGCAGGAATGGGCTGTAAACAAGCTTTTGGAATGGTCTGATTGGGTTTTCCTACCATTTGACAAGTGTGACAGGATTTGCAGTGCTGAGAAACATCTGATTTTAATCCTGGCCAAAAGAAATGATTAAGAATTTTGTGATAGGTCTTATTTACACCTAAATGGCCTGACATGGGAGTTTCATGAGCTAAATTTAAAATTTCAGAGCGATAAGCCCTAGGGACCACAATCTGGTGGTTAACAGTCCACTCATCATCTGCTGAGACATCAGGAGGACGCCATTTTCTCATCAAAATGTCATTTTTGACATAATAGCAAACAGGGACTTGTGACATTTCATTATCATCTAAAGCTTTTTCAAATAAAGGAGATATCTCAGGATCACTGTGTTGTTCCTTACAAAGCTGTGACCTTGACAGCTGGTCATTTGAAATTGAAGGTGAAAGGTCAAGGTTTGACCTTGAAGTGTCAACGTCAGTCTGAATGTCAGACTGACTGGGAGAAAGAGAATTTGAAATCTCATCATTAAAGGACTGACCTATCAAAGTGTCAGCTAAATTAATATCCTGCATCCCATAATTCTGATTGGCTTTCTTTGCCATTGCCCTGGTGACAGCACAAGAAGGGTAAAGGTCAGGAATTTCCTGCTCAATAGGATCAGGCGGTTGATCAACACAAGGTGTGTTGGTCAAAAGTGGGTCTACCACAACCTTATCTCCAGCCAAATCATTGCCTAATAGCAAGTGAACACCTTTAAAAGGTAAAGAAGGTCTAATATTTACAGCCACAAGACCAGAAACTAAGTCTGAGGACAAATAAATGTTATGGAGCGGTACATTAATAAATCCACACTCTACACCCTGGATAAGGACACTTGTCCCAGAAGAAGTCTTCTCAGAAAAAGGCAGGGTATCTGCCAAGATAAGGGATTGAGAAGCACCAGTATCTCGTAAGATTTTAATAGGGGTAGACTGGGCAAAGTCACTAGTTAGTGACACGGAACCATCTGATAAGAAAGGTTCATAAATCTCCATAACGACATCAGTCTCAGATGTTTTGGCCAAAATAGGATTCTCATCCTGAATAGAAGACTGTGGTTTCAACCTTAAAGAGGTGAGACCTGTGGGTTTAGGACTCTCCTGTCTTTCTTTTTCTCTCTTTCTTTTCAAAGCTATACATTCAGATATGATATGACCAGATTGTTTACAATAATTGCAAATTGGCTGGGATAATGGACTTTGACCTTTGTTTTCACCAGAAAATCTAGGTTTTGAAGTAAATGAATGACTGGGATTATCTGATGGATTACTGGGGTTGGATTTTGGACCTGACTGAGGGGAATATGGTTTTGTCTGAGGGGAAAATGGTCTTGATTGAGGTGTAAATTTTAATTGAGGGTTGAATGGTTTCCTAGGAAATGGCTTGTTAACAAAAGAAATCTTATGAGTCAAAGAATAATCATCAGCTAGTCTAGCAGCTACATCCAACTTTTCAACTTCTTTTTCATTTAAGAAAGCCCTGACGTCAGAATTTATACACCATTTGAATTCTTCAACAAGCATGAGCTGTCTTAGTTTTTCATGATCAGAGCCTACTTTCTTTGAAGAGCACCACCTATCAAATAATTGTTCTTTTGTTCTAGCAAATTCCACATGAGTCTGGTTAGGTTCTTTTCTACAATCTCTAAATTTCTGTCTGTAAGCTTCAGGGACCAACTCATAAGCCTTAAGAATAAGTTCTTTTACTTTGTCATAATCTGAGCTTTGTTCTAGTGAAAGCTGAGTGTAAATTTCTCGAGCTTTCCCTATTACAACGCTCTGCAAAAGTAAGGTCCAGTGCTCTCTTGGCCATTTCAGGTTTTCTGCCACCTTCTCAAAATGTAAAAAATATTTGTCAACTTCTTTTTCTTGAAATGGAGGAACGAGTCTGATGTGTTTTGTTACATCAAAAATTTTGCCAGAATCTAAAGGCAAAGGTTTTGATTTAGATTTTCCTTCTAACTCAAGTTCTTTCATTTTTAACTCAAAGTGTAATTTTTCTTTTTCAATCTCAATACGTTCTTGTTGTTCTAATTTTTCTCTTTCCATTTCTCTTTGTTTTTCTTTCTCTCATTCTTCCATTTCTAACCTTATTTTCTCTTGTTCTAATTTTTCTCTCAACCTCCTATCTTCTCGTTCTAATGTTTCTAGCCTAATCCTATCCTCCCGCTCTTCTTTCTCACGTCTCAATCTCTCTTCACGCTCTGCATTTTCTACCCTTATTCTGTTCTCATGTTCTAACCTTAATTTTTCCATCTCAACTTGCCTTTTAATTTCTAATTCTCTCAACTGCAAATCAGTCTGGGTAACCAGAATCTGAGATGTAGCTGAGGAATCAAATATTTCTTCGTCCACAAAGAACTGAATAAGAATATTCTTAATTTCATGTTTTAACATGGTCTTTTTGATATTGGGTAGGCCATAATGGTCAGCAATATCCAAAAGATCAGACTTTTTTGCCAAGTCTAACAGCTCCTGAGAAGGTGACGCAGTAAAATCACTAAGTTTGAATGACATATTTGCTTTCTGCTGGCTTCAGCTAGTTTAACAGCAAACAGTAAAATTTCTTTAAAATTTCAAACTTATTTGGTGCAAAAATAATTTCAATCCCGGACGAGCCCCCAATTTCTGTTACGTGCCAGGCGTAACTAGAAAAGAATTCAGGAAACCAAAATTTTGCTATTTGGAAAGTCAGCAAAAAGCACTTTTTAAAATTTAACAAAATTTATTAAAAACAAAATTTATCATTTACAATAAGCAATGGAAAATAGTTATACAATCAAAGAAAGTCTAATTTACAATACCTTGTATGTCCGAACCGTCCCTCAGAATATTTATCAACACAAGTCTTTCAGCAGTTTCTGATCCCAGATTTTGAAGATAAATCCAAATGAACATGAAGTCTGAATCCAAAACTGAATAATCCAAAGTAATCCAGAATGAATAAGTTAAGCACTATGTATTCCAATATAGAATTCCAGCACAAAAGGTTTAGACTTTTAAAAGGTGAAATTATTTCAAAGATGCCCTTATGAAAAATTTACTCTTATATATACCCTTTAAGAAAGTTCTAGAACGGTCAAGAAAGACTATTATATCATATGCTATATTTACTCATTGTGGAAAATTCCACAAACTTCTACTGAATTCCAGAACATACTCAAAGTTTCTATTTGCATGGAAAGGAAAATAGTAAGTACTGGTCTTTTCTCCAAGGTTCCAGTACCTTCTATGACAATGCATTTTTAGGTTCTAGATGATTAGTCATCATTCTAGAAAATTCTTATAACCAAATAAATACCTTGTTTACAACAACTTATTTACCATCAATGTCTCCAATATCTGGGTCAGCAGAAACTAAGTAAACAAAATATGAAATAGATAAACAACATACATGTTACAATATTTTTAAGCAATTGTTTTTGAAAAAAAGCAATTGATAAAAATCTAGTGGGGTAAATACCCAATTGAACTAAAGCTTATCTGGACCTCTGTTAAAACCTGTTTCTTTTTGAAACTTTGCAGGTGTTATTTTTTTATCAAGGTCTGAAGATGTGCATTACTTTTGATTGTTATCCTCAGATTAATTTTTTGTCACTTTTTTTCGCAGTTTGACCTTTGTTTTGTCTATTTTTGAGTGGCCGTTTTACACAAGTTTTATTGTATCTTGTAAACGCAACTCATACAATTTTACCCAGATCTTTTTGAAACTTTGCAGGTGTTTTTATCAAGGTCACAAGATGTGCATTACATTTGGCTGTAATCCTCAGATTAATTTTTGTCACAATTTTTGCAGCTTAAACTTAGTTAATTTTGGCTCAACTTATACCTTACCATATAGGCACTGGGTATCTTGTGAAATTATATTCCTATAATTTAACCCATATCTTTTTGAAACTTTGCAGGTACACATTTTTGTCTATAAATGCCTGAAAAAAAAGGTGAAAATATAAGGAAATGCTACTGATATCAAAGATGCTGGCTGCTTTAGCCTCTTTCTGATTTGCCAGTAATAAGGCCTGTTATCTCTTAGGCCCATTTGGAAAGTTATTCAGGGGATGATTTTTTATTTATTTACATCCAGGTTAGAATTCCAGTGCTAGACACAGGCCAGTTCAATGAAACGGACATGTTCACATATGAAATCAACAAGATGAAATCAGTGGGAACAAAGATAATATGGCTGTTTTGTAGAGCACCCCTACTTTGGAAACTCATCCATGAACTCTGGTTGTAAGTACAGTAAAACCTGTCTTAAACTGCCACTCAAAAATAGACAAAACAAAGACCTTAACGACAAATGGTAGCTTAATGAAGGTTGAAAGTATTGCAGAATGCTCCCATTGGAGCATTCTGCAATACTTTTGACCTGCATTAAGTGATAATCAGTCTTGAAAACCAATTTTTGTTATTCTTTTTGAGTGGCCACTTAAGACAGGTTTTACTGTAGTTTATTTTGTAAGTTGTCTTTTGGTGACATCAAATTAGCTGTGAACTTAATTTGCAACAATTTTGTTATTGGGGAGTTCAATTATTGTCTATATAGATATGAAACTAGTCATATGCTCTTGCCCATTTACTGTACTGGTCAAGCTGGTCTATAAGCAAATAGCCAGGCAGAGTTTCGTTATCTTATTCATATCATCTGTTTATACCATCCATGTGGCCGATGACAAAGTATAAAATTTAAGCCTATTTTATGAAAATAATTAAGAGGAAAATGTGTGTGGAAATATCAAAATGGCAATATTCAATATGCCTGACATTTTAGTGTCATTGAATAGAGTCATTGAATGAAGTAAAAAACACTGATGTTGTTAAATGTGCCTCAACATGAGAAAACTGTCTACTGTGTGTTCACACAACACAGATGCAGACCAGCCTGCACATTTGCACAGTCTGACCAGCATCTTTATTATTAGCTCATTGGAAAGTATCCTATATGAACTTTCTACAAGGGAAATTTCGATTTTCAAGCTAATCTCTGTAGCTGAGTAGGTTGGTTTGAGCCTTACTGAAGACATGTATCCCCTAGCAACAAGATCCAGATTGTCTTGACAATGAAATCTATGTTGATGATGCTGTTTTGTGCTGCTAAATTTAATAAGTGAAGCAAATTTTTGGCTTTGACACAAAAATTGCTAAATGAAATAGAACTGAAAGAAATGTCCTTATTACCCGTAAAATTAGAAATTGACTTGCCTATTTGACATGATGGGGAAATCTTTATAGCTTGAATATATCAATATATAAGTAAAGTCAATATTTTTGTACATTGTATTGCCAGAGTATTTTTCTAAAATATGGGGGAAAATATCTTTTCCATTTTGAATGTGGCTGAAAAGCTCTGGTCAACACTACATTCTTTTGAAGAACCCTGACCAATATTTGGAAGAAGTTTTGAAGAAGTATGTCAAGGGCTTGGAACATCCTTGTCATTATAGGTACTGCTGAATAAAATGTGTGCTTCCAGTGAAGCTCTATTTTTTAGCTATATATACTGAGCCAAAGTTCTAACCCAACGCTAAAGGGCCAGAATTTTATACAACTAATTGCTGTAGGGCAGTTTATGTTGGAAAAATTGCTCAACTAATCTTGAAGTATCCTTATCGCACAGAGAATACGTTGTCTGGAGTATGGTTCTGTGAGCTGTTGTCTGATTGGTCAAAAACGTTTTTGGGGTCTCAGGACCAAGTAAGTGGTCATAAAGTTAAAAAGTCCGTATTAACCCACACTCCAACGCTAGGTCAGTAAGATGAGGGGTATTGCAAGAAAATTGTTCTGTCGAATTTCACAAAATTAAGCGTCAAGTTTCAGTTAATTGAGATTTGAGCGTTTATTACCAGGACGTCCATACAACTCAACATCAAATATCACATAAATTACCAAAAAACATGGAAATCATTGAAAGAATGATAAACATTTGTTACTTCTGCTGCTTAGAAATGGGAAGGAGCTAAAAAGGGATAAAAAAATACCTAGTCTGCTTCATATTCACTCTGACAATAGTTGAAACTTCCTGTATAAACATTAGCTTAATTCTGACTAAATCCTTTATATTGGGAAAAAGCGGGATCCGAAACCTGGCCAAATTGGGGAAGAATAATTTATCGCAAAAAACTTAAAGAAATTCGACAAAAATCCCCAAAATCAACTCAGTTTTCATATTGTCGAAATGCATGTCACATATTCAATATTGGAACATTACCATGCATTTCATTTTTTCAAACACCCTTCCTCAATGGAATACTTTGTTTCTTAAACAGTTTGAGGCAAATTGTTTATGTTAAAACCTAAAGTAAGTTTCCATGCCTATTTGAATGAGCTTTTGTCTAGACGAACCAATCGGCCTAGGGCATTTGTTTGGACAAAGATATTAAAATAAAACAAAGCTGCATTAGAACTTTGGATCAGTACATATAATTATTATATATTTTAGGGCTCAAGCCTCACCACTACATGGCTATCAATGGGCAACAGTTGGTGATATAACATGGATGATGCCCTATGAAAATCAAATTTCATTTTGTAAAGGGGTAAGTAAATTATACATGGTTGAAAGTTCACAATTTCCAAAACCCTGAACTTTAGAAGCTCTTATCTTAAAGCTTGCAGTATGCCCACTAAATATTCACAATTCGAAGTTTAAATTGTCAATTGTCTTTAGACAGACTGAATATAAATTAGAGAACCTTTTATAATCTCCCCAATTCAGCATTTTGAGGCTGATTTTCTATGGAAAGTCAGCCTCAAAATCCTGAATTCAGGAATAATAATGAAAACTTTCACCCAAGAGTAATTGATGTGAGATTGAAAGGTATAGTGAGGATACACTGCTTCAACATGTGATTTTGCAGTTTATGATTTTAATGTTAATTTAGCCCCCTCCTATGATAATACCACTTGCTCTGTTTTTACAGACACCATTGTGTTCAGAGATGGCTAAAGGAAGCCAGGGATTTGCATCAACCTACTTTATCTCTGGTGTGGGGACACCGCTGTGGGAGCATGTCCAGGAAAGCCATACCAAGAAGGATGCCATGCACTATTCCTCTGGTCCTTCTGCAAAACTTCCTTTCACTGTAGCTATGGCAGAGTTAGTCCTCGGTTATGATGCTGTGTTGATGTTTGTGACAGCGATGGATTCACTAATTCAGAAAGATTTGACTATCACTGGACCAGCACTTGCTGAGGCCCTTAGAAATGTGAGTATCATTGCATCACCTTGAGGCAAAATGTTATTAGCCCATTTCCTGACCTTTTTTGCATCTGATCTCTCGTCTCCTTATCTTCTTATGTAGCCTATATTCAAACAAAATGGACCCAGATCAGTCTGCTTCCTTAGGAGCAGTCTGATCAGTGCTCATAGTGATTGCTGCCATGATAAAATCTAGTCTGAAGTGCACTTGAATATATGCAGCAGAACAGCATTTTCGAGACACAAAAAGTGTTAAGAAGTTATTATGGCACCTGCAAGGGCCACTTAGGCATGTAAGTCTCTGTCTCTGTTCATAAGTAAATCACAGTAGGAACACTACCAGAGTGTCAAAAAGTTTCAATGCAGATCAGGACAGACTATCTGTAGGTCCTGATTAGGGTCCGAACTATTTGCAAAGGTTATGATCAGCAGATGAGAAGAATAGCCGTATTAAGAAAAAAGTTAAATCCTAATGTCACATTAGCCAATGGAATAATTTGCCTAATAGTTTTGCAACCATTTCTCTGAGGAAGTGAGAGCTGATTGCTTTTCTTTGTGTTCTTGCTGTTGTTAGGCTGTCTTTATTCCATGTGTCTTCCTTGGAGTGCTGTCGGTTGGTTTGGGAACTGT
This sequence comes from Loripinus fragilis, assembly GCA_964019695.1. Taxonomy (NCBI): domain Eukaryota; kingdom Metazoa; phylum Mollusca; class Bivalvia; order Lucinida; family Lucinidae; genus Loripinus; species Loripinus fragilis. Next base: position 6,323,021 of record OZ026529.1, read on the forward strand.
GATTGTGGCATTTGCTGCTCATACTTGCTTGTTTTTGTTTTTAACCTAATGGACACATTACAGTAAAACCTGTCTTAAGTGACCACTCAAAGATAGACAAAACAAAAGTCTTAGACCGATTATCTCTTTATGCAGATCAAAAGCATTGTAAAATGCTCCCTCTTGGAGCATTCTGCAATACTTTTGACCTTCATTAAGCAATAACTGGTCTTGAAAACCAATTTTTGGTCTTGTTGAGTGTCCGTTTTAGACAGGTTTTACTATATGTAACATTCAAATATTCTGAAAGTGTGCTCAATATTTTTAGGTGCAGATCAGTGGATTGACTGGGGAGATTAAACTTAATGAGAAAGGAAATAGACCAGGATATGTTGGTGTTATTGTTGTAACAGACCCTTGGGACCCTACCCTTGGAGCACACATCTCAAGTGTAAGTTGAAGAGATGGGGGCAGTGGCTCAGACTTGAGACCGAGGGGTTGCAGGTTTAAGCCTCACTGTCATCACTGTGCTGTGTCCTTCAGCAAGACACATTAAATCCTTGCTTAGTACTTGTTTAACCCAGGACATAACTGAAAAATTGTTGACTGGGATGTAAAGAATCTAATCAAACAATAAAAAAAGTCAGTCTTGGGTGTGTATATTGTAGGATATGAGCTTGTTCGTGTCTTTCAAAATCCAAAAGAGGAAAAATATTAAAAAATATCTGTGTGCACCAGGTAGCCTCTTCTAATTTGTATTTTCTGCCATTTTATCTCACCTGAGCAAGGATAGTGCTCAAAGAACAGCTATTTGGATTGATGTCAGTATCGTTGTCCCTTGTTTTATGCCCCTAACTTTGAACAAATGGAAAGCATATTGGTTATGGATTGTCCCTGTGTCTGTGTCAGTGTCTGTCTGTATGTCAACAAAAAATTGAGATAAAAAAGAGCGGATTGATTTGTGGCCTTTATGTCCCTCTTGAAGGCTCAGAATCAAATGTTGTAATCCAGATATGAGCCGCGACACGCAGAAAGGGTCCTTAACGTATTTTTTTTCGAAATTTAGTTTTCATCCAATTTCAAAAGAACTATTTATTCTTAAAAACTTGTGAAAATATGGTGGCCGCACTCCTATTATAACCATTTCTAGAGCTCTTCAAAGTTATATACCCTAATAGACATTGGTGCAAACTTAAGACGTCACTTGACGACGTCAATAGTTTGATATGTTATTTTGTGGACGTAATTGGCCTATGGGCTTGACAAGAAACACGGGGGTCTTTGACAGCCCTGTTTTTTTCATCTCTGTTTTTTATTCCATTACAATTTATCCTGATTTAGGTATCTAGGAATTCAGGGTTGCACTGAATGTCTGCCTTATATGGAGCCTATGGCATGGTTTGCGCGGGGGTTAGCGGACCAAAGCATTATGCAACTTTCAGGCACTTTCAGCGTGAAACACCAGACAGCCTCACACACGCATCTATGCATTTACATATCTGCGTTATTTTCCGTATCTCTAGACTGGCATCAGTCCACTAAATATATATAATTACATTTATAATTATATTTAACTATGAAAAAATCATCTTCTAAAAATTCTATCCAAGCCGAGAACTTCTACTTCCAAGTAAGGATTATAAATTTGCTATCTTAGAGAGATTATCAGTTTTACTAAAAAATTGACATTAGAGACTGTGGCCAGTCTGCCGTATCTCCTGAGAAAATTGTACTTAGCAACGAAGGCTCGGGCGTATGGGTCAACTAGAATAGAAATAACTTGAAAGTCGCGAAATGCGATCAGCGATCTCTGTCTGACACGAGCTAGCACAATCACGCGCTCTCGCTAGAACCTCTGCTCTTTTCACTAAATAGTATAAAGAAGATGAAGATCGACGTCTGCATTTCCATATTTATATGACTTCCAGGCACGTTCATGGAGAATTTTATAGAGTACGCCTTGTCGAGGGGGTATGGGTGACCTTTATTTGAACACGGCCAGACATGGATTACTGAAAGCGTATGTGGGTGCGTGAAAACTGGGCCTAGCATGCACGCTCTATAGGTCTTTGCCACAGGTGGTAGCCGTCTTTCAAACTGAATTATTACTACTCATTTTAACACGGCCATACATGGATTACTCAAAGCGTTCGTGGGTGCGTGCATGCGCACTCTATTGGCCTATGTCATAGATGGTGAACTACACTACGCCGTTGTTCATCACATTAATATACTTTGATAAAAGTGCAAAACCCACTCTGCCGACTTTAAAACTTTAAATGAAATATAAGTATATGCCTTCAACGTGTGGTACTCCCGTACTACACAAGTATACATGTTTGTCAAATTAATATAGCCCACTTTCATTTTGTAGGGCTTGATTCATTGAGACGGTTCTTTTGAGTAACTCAAAAAACGATCCTTTTTTATGATTTTTTTGTTGGGGGGGGGGGGGGGAGAGTATCTTAGTCGAGTGAAAAAAATCCAAATATTTGGATTTCAGTGAAGATCGCATGTTTGGTCTCACGCTTGCGAACACGAATTTTCAGTTTGTTACAATCTGAAACTTGCCGTTTTATTCATACGAAACTTTAAAAAGGGAAACGGCAATATAAACCGGTTCCAGAAGCGCAGTCGGTAGCGAGTCCCTTCAGATCCCGGTGTCGCTAGTAAGGTGAACTGACCATCTCGATGTGACCATATATGTATCTGTTGACTGGGACATATTAAACACCACCACCACCCAAACAAAGAAACGGTCATACAAGATTTATAGACGGTTGAGGGCCCCAGGGCTGAGGAGTGCTAACCCCCAGTGGAAGGGGGGATACTCTGATGTTTGCATACATACGTAGGCTTGGATCATTTTTGGGGGGTTAAAAATTTTGAATTTCAATATTTTTGGGGGTTTTCAGAAAAATGAATATTTTTTGGGGTATGAAGATTTTGTGGATAATTTTTGGGGGTCACCACAAAATTGGGCTATATTAAGGGGTCACCTCTATGCATTTTAGGGTCTCTTCTTTAGGTCAATGCACATAATGGGGGATTATGTTTTGGGTTGCTAAAATTTCAAATATTATTTTGGGGTGTTTGAAATTCCTGATATTTTTTGGGGTGAATGGTAGATGCTGGGCCTGAGCCTACATATGAAAAAAAGATCAGAGGACCCCCCCCCTCCCCCGGGGCGCTAACCCTTTCCCTCAGGGCCGATATTTTGCATAAAAATGTGATATAGGATTTGTTCAAATAGGCAATATTGGCATTTCCGTGCACATAGAGGGTTGGGGCACGGTTTCCCCGCGTTTTCCAATCCTCGATAAAACAACTGGAATAATTCAATGTACACTCAATCGATTACATTCGAGTGGCATTATACATCCATTTGTGGCATCGTCTATATTTGACATTTTTGGCTACTTTTCCTTAAGTTGGTGTTGAATTTTAGTAAAAAAACGCAATGCATTACTATAGCACAATGTAAATATGTATATTGCGTAAATTTTGCTCTATTTTCATTATTGTAGCCTCTATAGTTTTGCGTAAGAGATCTACATTGATTTTAAAGGCGTCAGTCAAAAAGCAAACGTGTCGGCTTTGTATTAGAGCGTTTGGTTAGCATGGAAAAACATTGAGGCGTCATTTTTTCGCTTTTTTCCTCAGGTCCGAAAAGAGTTAGTTTATTCTTCATTTTATCACCAAACTTTGCACCTTTTTATGATTAAAACTAGCTTAAAACACCATAAAAACCTTAAGCCTAGCAAAGATTCATATGAACGTTTAAAAAGATTTCATTGCAAATAAAAGACAACGTTGCAAATCTATATGAAAGTTTGTAATATAGGGCCCGTGCCTTATTTGATATTTAGGCAACATTCATAAACAATACATACATTTTTGCAACAACAACAACGCTTAACAGCACAAACATACATAAAGGAACGCGCCTATAGAAACAAACAAATACATAGCCGTCTCTGGAAACAAGAAAAAATAGTAAGATACGGAATTTAAAAAAAGTAATACTTACTCTCCAATTGAGTTGTTTCTCTTGTAAGAAAATAAAATAAAAAGAAAACAAAAGCTAATTGAATTTGACCAAAGAATCTCATTACATGTAAATGTAAGATTAATCAGCCTGAAAAAAACATATCTAAATGTTATCAACTTTATTCAAATGATTGTTATTATTTATATTGTTTGATTTGTAAAATAAAAGTGAAGACTACATAATTCTGCGTTGTTTGAAAGCGTAAACTTTTTAATCTTTCTTCTGTATAAATATTTTCTTAATTTTAAATTACGGTATCCAGCAAAAATGACTTGTGTCGTCGATGCCTCCGTTGTTGATGCCATTTCTTAAATGCCCCACACCTTTCTCAAACACTACCATGCATGGATAGCGGCGGGAAACAGCCAGAACTCTCTCTCCAAACTTTAGTGGGTGCATAAAACTGGATGCAACGTGTGCGCTATATAGACATGTACATGTATTTGGGGAGGCCTCGGTAAACAGAAGTTTTCAGTGCTTTGACTTAACCGGTAATTAAAGCCATTTGTATTATTATATTCTGTACATAGTTATATTTGAACTGCTGGTGATGCCACTATGGTCACCGTGTAAAAATAGAAGGCAACAACTAAATTTGATTCAGGAGACCGAAAGCGTTGAACTTATAACACAAAGAAAGCGCTGACGTCAATTGGCAGCTAAAACATTGCGTAAACTTGTCGTCGCTTCTGACGCTAATATTTCAAAACGTCATTAATTACGTTAAGGACCCTTTTTGCGCGTCGCCACTCATATCTCAGACACTATTAAGGCTAGAAGCTGATAGAGGATGATTGTAAAAGCTGCCTGATGAGGGTCTACTCTGTTTGCTTATGGAAGTATGATACATCTGATCCTACGCTAGTGGACCTGACAAGTCATTTCTTTGTTCTATGTGCCAACATGAAAGTTTATTTATATAATTATTCATAGTGGGTGGAGCTTAGCATGAATATTCATGAAAGAAAGTGTCTATTTATTTACAGTCCGCCATTATAAGTCGTTACATTGAAATGGAGAGTGAAGACTCTACTGATCAGATGGAATATACCTCGGAAGTGCAGTGGCCCCTTAATACAAATATTGTACCTAGCTATACTGCTCCAGTAAATCCCTACACCATCGCAAATACTCCATGGCTACTCAAAAGAAAGTGAGTATCTTACTTTTAACTCTTTGTATGATAGGTAGTTTTACAGGCCTTAATTGTTGTCTGCTGACTATTTTAAAAATTTAGTCTTTCAAAATATTCTTTCAGCAACACCACCCAGGTGAACCGCATGTCTAGATCTCGGAGGGTGTTGGCTATCGGAGGTAAACAAAGGATTTTGAGGTTGGACATGGTCTGTATTGAGACGATTTTATTTCATTTAGATTCGCTTTGAGGGATAAGAACAACATATAGGTCGATAGTATACAGAATGATGATAACTCTGAAAACAATACATCTTTTTGAACTGAATCTGTTCGAGTTTAAATCGCATTTGAATTCGGAAATGCAGTAATTTGGACCAAAATTTCGAATTCATCAGTTAATATTCATATCTTTTATTTTATTTTTACTTGATTCACAGCCACCGCTGGAATGTATAACCTCTCTTTGGAATGAATCAGTCAAATACAATTCAAAAATACTTGTAAAACACTTATTTATTTGCAATTTTATGACGGTGGTATCATGTTTATGGGTAGCTTTCCGTTCGGAGGTATGTTGGGTAGCTGTCGGAGGGAAGGCATGTGCATGTTAACATTGATTTCGGAAAAGGGCAAATTGATTATGCTCATTAAACTAGCTTTCGCATACGGAAACAAAAGTGTAACACTTAAACACTTTCAAAAACAAGTGGTTTGATTGGCGAGGAACATATCAAGGGAGAAACAAGCTTAAACAAACCAATTTGTTAGAGTTTTTGTTCAACATTGAAGGAGTGTTTTTGTGCATTAGTTTGTTTTGTTTGTTTTGGCCTACCATATCTATTTAGCCCTTTGCATCACATTAAAGAAATAATCTGGGAGTAACATAACATGCAAAAGCATTATACTATGAAATGGGCACATACCTTTTGTGAAGGTGACAGATCAAGTAGCAATGCAATTAGTATACCAGATGTTTAAACGAGCACCTATACGGTCTAATCAGTATTCACTAATTGCATAAATTTAACTACATGTAGGGTTTTCGCATTTACACAACATAAGTTAACGCACTTTAAAGAACGGCCTTTGGGTTAAAACAAGTGTAAATGACCAGGAAATGCCACAATCCCAGACAGACACATGGCACCAAGAGACAGGGACACTGGAACACAGACAAATAAGGAATACGCAAAAAGTCAGAATACAATAAGCAAAGTATTCAGCTGCCTTTATCTCAGTGAGAGAATTGCCAAACTAGAAATGACAATACAAGCGTTTAACACGAAGTGCTAAACACGAACCCCCAGCAAATACAACAAAAATAGTAAGTGAGTATGGTCAGGAAATTTCACAATCACAAACTTCAGACAAACCCATGGCACTGTGAGGAAGAGCCACACAGCAATCACGAGGCACTAGGAAAACAAACTAAGCAAAGCAACCAGATCTCTCTTCCCCATCTACTCGCCCTCTTTCTTTCTTTCTTTCTCTCTCTCTCTCTCTCTACTCGCTCACCTATCTACTCTCTCTCTCTCTGTGTCTCTCTGTGTGTCCCTCTCTACTCTCTACTCTATTCTTTTTGTCGTTCTCCACTCTCTATTCTCTTTTTCTCTCTCTACTCTGTCTCTCTCTCTACGTCTCTCTCTACTCTGTCTCCCTCTCTACGTCTGTCTCTACTCTCTCTCTCTCTCTCTCTCTCTACTCTCTCTCTCTCTATACTTAATTCTCTACTCGCACTCCTCTCTACTCTCTTTTTCTCTACTCGCACTCCTTCTCTACTCACACTCCTTCTCTATTGTCTCTTTCTCTACTCGCACTCCTTTTCTACTCGCACTCTTTCTCTACTCGCACACCTTCTCTACTCTCTCTTTCTCTACTCGCACTCCTTCCCTACTCACACTCCTTCTCTACTAGCACTCATTCTCTCTACTCTCTCCTTCTCTAATCGCACTCCATCTCTACTCGCATTCCTTCTCTACTCGCACTCCTTCTCTACTCTCTCTTTCTCTACCCGCACTCCTTCTCTACTCTCTTTTTCTCTACTCACACTCCTTCTCTACCTGCACTCCTTCTCTACTAGCACTCCTTCTCTACTCTCTCCTTCTCTACTCGCACTCCTTCTAAGTTCACATTCCTTCTCTCCACTCCTTCTAACTCGCATTCCTTCTTTACTCGCACTCCTTCTCTACACTCTCTTTCTCTACTCGCTTTCCTTATCTACTCGCACTACTTCTCTACTCGCACTCCTTCCCTACTCTCTCTTCCTCTACTCGCACTCCTTCTCTAGTCTCGCTTTCTCTGCTCACACTTCTTATCTACTCGTACTCCTTCCCTACTCGCACTCCTTCTCTACTAGCACTCCTTCTCTACTCTCTCCTTCTCTACTCGCACCCCGTCTCTACTCGCACTCCTTCTCTACTCACACTCCTTCTCTACTCGCACTCCTTCTTTACTCTCTGTTACTCTACTCGCACTCATTATCTACTCGCACTCCTTCTCTACTCGCACTCCTTCTCTACTAGCACTCCTTCTCTACTCTCTCCTTCTCTACTCGCACCCCGTCTCTACTCGCACTCCTTCTCTACTCACACTCCTTCTCTACTCGCACTCCTTCTTTACTCTCTGTTACTCTAGTCGCACTCCTTTTTCTACTCGCACTCCTTCTCTACTCGCACTTCTTCTCTACTAGAACTCCTTCTCTACTCGCACTCCTTCTCTACTCGCACTCCTTCTATGCTCGCACGTCTTCTCTACTCGCACTCCTTCTCTACACTCTCTTTCTCTACTCGCACTCCTTTTCTACTCGCACTCCTTCTCTACTCGCACTCCTTCTCTACTCTCTCTTCCTCTACTCGCACTCCTTCTCTAGTCTCTCTTTATCTGCTCACACTTCTTATCTACTCGCACTCCTTCCCTACTCACACTCCTTCTCTACTAGCACTCCTTCTCTACTCTCTCCTTCTCTACTCGCACCCCGTCTCTACTCGCACTCCTTCTCTACTCACACTCCTTCTCTACTCACACTCCTTCTTTACTCTCTGTTACTCTACTCGCACTCATTATCTACTCGCACTCCTTCTCTACTCGCACTTCTTCTCTACTCGAACTCCTTCTCTACTCGCACTCCTTCTCTACTCGCACTCCTTCTATGCAATACGTCTTCTCTACTCGCACTCCTTCTCTACTCTCTCTTTCTCTACTCGCACTCCTTCTCTACTCGCACTCCTTCTCTACTTGCACTCCTTCTCTACTCTTTCTTTCTCTACTCTTTCTTTTTCTTCTCGCACTCCTTTCTCTACTCGCACTCCTTCTCTACTCTCTCTTTCTCTTCTCGCACTTCTTCTCTACTCTCTTTCTCTACTCGCACTGCTTCTCATCTAGCACTCCTCCTCTACTCGCTTCCTTCTCTACTCGCACTCCTCTAGTCTCACTCCTTCTCAACTTGCATTCCTTCTCTACTCGCACTCCTTCTTTACTCGCACTCCTTCTCTACTCGCACTCCCTCTGCTCGCTCTTTCTCTACTCTCTCTTTCTCTGTCTCTCTCTTTCTCTGTCTCTCTCTCTGTCTATATCTTCCTCTGTCTCTCTCTGTCTCTTTCTCTGTCTCCCTATCTCTCTCTCTCTCTCTCTCTCTCTCTCTCTCTAATGTATTAAAATATCATGAGCAATACGAGAATTTAATGAAAAGATAGCGAGTGTTCGACTCCCATGTTCAGTCCTCCTCTGTCAAATTCCAAGTACGTCACCCGATCATTGGGTAATGGGTAAAGAACTGTTATAACGTGCTAACAGGGAACATTTTTATCATGGAATTGAGAGAGGAGTTCTCTGTATGCCTTAACAATGAAGCCCTCTCACGAGTTAGTGTGTATTTGTACAAGCCTTTTTATTCTAGGGAAAGGGAAAATGCCAAACTGAGGGGAACAATATTGTCAGAGAACGGGGAAATAAATAAAACATGAAACATGGAGACAAGTCAATATTTAAGAAGAACAAGGGAATATGTACTTCCTGGGAGGGCCTCTATTATAGATAATAGAACAAACATCACAACTATAAAACTACTAAACTTGATATGATTAAAAATATTGTACCCAAACTCTAAACTTTACAATCCGATTGTCCATCTCTCTCTGAAAAGGACGTCACCCAGATACATTTATTGAACTAAAGATAATTTAAAGTCGCACTGCAAACGGTTTCATAAAAATCTAATTAAACAGTCGATTTTTACAGAAATTTTGATTGCCACTTGTCGCCAGTCGGGCGACTTATGGCAATCGAAAAATCGGGCGACAAATGACAATCGAAAACCCTGTTTCCAACGATTTTTGATCTACGTTCGTCGATAGAATTAACGTTTTCGATTGCCGCATATCCGGTGTGAAACTTTTAAAAATATCTTAAAGATATACAACCCATCTTTATCGCTTCTTATAGAATGACAAATGAGCCGCGACATGTGATTTCCAACAATGTGGCATTTAGAAATGAATAGACTCAGACGAGCCTGTGTAGCCTTCTTTTAAGCTTAGAAACTCCAAATTATGTTCGTTCAGTAGCTTAATATTTATATAATACTCAAGCGACAAGCAAAGGCTCTGATCAGACTGCGCGTATGCGCAATCTGGTCTGAGCCTTTGCTGGTCGCACATACCACATTGTTGGAAATCTCATGTCGCGGCTCAAATAATATTGTTTAAAAATAATGCCATTGTGGGGTTTGGGCTGCTGTTACCGGAATATGAGGACCTGGGCCCGGAATTAAAATGCCTCCTTAAAGTTAAGGAAGACTTACTGAGTTAAGTATTGATTTTTCAGGATGCCAAAAATGACGTTTTAAACTGATTAAAATCAAAATTATTTCACTTTTCTGTAGATCACAATGATATCTTTGACCACAAGTACTGCATCGATCCAGGCAATTTATTTAGCATGTTGAAATATCAATACTTAACTTAAGTCGTCCTTAACTTTAAGGAACCATTGTAATTCCGGGCCCTGTACTACTATGTAAAGTTTAAAAACGTTAAAAGATAAAATAACAGAACGGATTACCACTGAAACTGCAATATTTTCAATATTTTTACGGGTATTGTTATATGGATAACTTTGTCCTCCTATACAAATATGCAGTGAAGATCCAGATAAGCTTACATGTATACTAATACTTTTAAGAATGAACTGACAACAGACCAAAAACATAAATTGCTTTTTAATACGTGTTGTATTTTATTTTACTGTCGCAATGGTGCAAAGAGTACAGCTTTAAAACGTATGCAAACTGTACAGGGTTCATTATTATGTCTTTTGTTTTCATTGATTTTATTCTTAACATCCCAGTCAACAATTTTTCGGTTATGTCGGGATGGGTCTTCCTGGGTTGAACCAGTACTAAGCTATGATTAATATGTTTTACTCAAGGGCACAACACAGTGACGCCAGAGAGGCCAGAACTTCGAACGCTCACGTTACTCGATAGCTGCGCATTCAACTAAGAGTAAGATGCGCGGATCCAGAGAGGGGGAGGCAGAGGGTCCTGACCCCTACCCTTGAAAATCGGAAACCTTTGGGGCTCTTTAGCAATACTGGTCCAGATCCCCTGGAAAATCAAAAGCTACCAAGCCAGCATTCCATATTGGGTAATCATCGGCCCGCCAGCGTTTTGCTGTTGGGCTAACGATGGCCCGCTTTTAGTGGTATTTTAATTCCTCACTCCATTCATCTTAAAAAAAGTGTGTCAGAGTTAAGTTGGACTTCGTCTGACAAAATTTCTGGATCCATGCATGATTAAGCATCGCATGGGATGTTTTGTTGCATTTTTCTCACTAATATTTTACAAAACCAAAGAAAGCGTAACAGTGCAACGCTACTAGATGACGGTACAAGACATGGACATACCCTATCCAAGCCAGCACACATTGTCGGGCGACCATCGGCCCGCCAGCGAAATGCCATTCAAAATGTTTTAGATGTTGCATAGCAAAAAAGGAAGGAAGGAAGGCGGGAGGGGGGTTGGGGACCGGCTTGAGAGCCCCGTTAAAACCCATTCAATGTTTGTGGTGTTTTTTTTTGCATGTGTTGTTGTTGTTGTTTTTTACGGTTTGGGGGGGGGGGGTAAATTGTTGATATAGTTTGTTTAAATGAATAGAATCTTAAAGGGCGGTTCAACAGGAGGGTGTTTCAGTGGACTAGGTGAGTTGCATGTTTCAATGGATTTGATCAGGGTATTTCAGTGAACTGAGTGGTCTGAGTGCTTCCCTGGACTGGGCGGTTTGTGTGTATCAGTTGCCTAGGGAGTTTGGGAATTTCAATGGGTTGGCTGTTTTGTGCATTTCAGTGGACTGTGTGCGTTTGGGTGTTCTGTGGCGATTCAGTAGACTGGTGGTTATGGGTGTTTCAATTGTCTGGATGGCATACATGAATATATTTTTGGATCAAAGGTTTACTAATCATGCACACGTGGCATCTTAACCAACGGTTTCCTTGCATTTTGACACTCCATTTACACAACAAGATGCGTCTCAATGTGAACCTGCATATTGTAACCCTGTTCACGTTGTTAATATACTGCTTTGCCAGGTAAGATAATGAGTATAAGTATGACACATGTTCTTGCCTTCTTTCAGGGACCATACCCTCACCCCCATTCCACCCAGCCATCATATCCCCTTCCTATAGAAAGCATACTGGTTTCACCAAAAATGAATCAGTGCAGAATTTAAATAAATATGTTTTCCCAGACTCACTAGACAAAAACATGCATAATGGCACCGACTGAAGATGAGCGCTTTTCACAACACACAACAACTGTAAAACGTCTCAAATTCCCTTCTGCATTTCGCCCCCTGATAGTCTTCCATTTGTAGCATTACATATTTTTTTTTTGTATCAAGACATGCTTAAAATATATCAGATTCAGGCACTAATCGTGCGGCAGTTTGTATCAATCTCCGAAATCAAAACCACTGTCACTCCGATAGCAAGGATGCCAGCTGTCAAGTTAACTCTGCACATTTTGCTAACCACCAAAGCGATATCAACGTAAGCAAATTTCAAATATTGATGTTTTAATAGCATCTTGAGATACGACTCTTATAAATCATGCAGGAGAATGATATAGAATTGTGGCGACACAAGCAAATTGTGTCAAAGGTTGATGTAAATCCAGCTATGATCAAACGAATAGCATTTTTTCATTGAAAATTTCACAATCGTAGTTTGAAAGGTCGCCCAGGGTCCTACGGACATGGATCAAAAGCATTTAACACATTCCGAGTCCTTATCATTCATTATAGAAGCAACCTGTTTGCTGCTTTCGTCTCCAAGAAACTTTCTATAGGACATAAAAATGGATAAATACAGACCCTGTCCATCCATAATCGCAATGTTTACCTCCGATAGCCAACACCCTCCGAGATCTAAACATGCGGTTTACCTGGGTGAACACTATCAGAGTGTCAAATGGTTTGGATCCAGACCAGGACCAACATTGCGGGTCCTGATCTTGATCTAAGCTGTTTGCAAAAGTTACCAGCAGACGACAAAGGAAATAGTTAAAATACTGATTGATATATTTTTCCATTGTCCTGGATAAAATGAAAATTTGATGGTTGATTATTCTTCAAGTGCCAATTTTTATTTTGGAAAGTGGAATCTAAGCTACCAGTCGGGAACATTTCACTGTTAAGAATAAGTTTCATTTTATCTCTGTGGCACTGCTTTGCTCTGTGACTTTTTTTAACCCTTTACTCCATAATAACGCCTTTTGAAGCCTTTGAAATATCACATATTTGAAAATATTATGGAAAATGGAGCATTTGCTCTTTTGGAGCAAATGCTCCATTTTCCGTAATATTTTTAAAAGTACTCAAAACTTAACTTATATTGTTTTTGAATTTTTTCAATGTTGTCTAAAAATAGGAAAGGGTTAACCAATGGAATGCTGCAAAAATCTAGAACACAAAAATAAAGATTTAGCACATTATTTTCTGCAAAAAGTGCAACTTGTGCGATTTTGCAATAGAAGATATTTTGAAAACACTGTTTTTTTTGTAATACCAAATAGGAGGATTCTCAAAAAATGTCAGAACTTGGCATATAATTTTTGATTTGCTTTGGTCTTGACTGGTGCTTTAAGCTAGACTTTGCCATACTTTTATTTACAGGTATAACACATCTGATGGAATGTTTGACAACTACCAGCAAATCTCCCCTATTCCCCCAGCTACCGGTCCAGTGAATCTGAAACTAGAACTGATAGAGGACACTGTAGCATCCTACTATTGTACACAGGGCTGCGGAGGAGGAATGGTTGAGAACAATATGTACAGATTTGGTAATTGTGTCTCACAAGATCTCTGTGTGTGAGTATTATTTTACCCTCATGTCTGCTGATAACTTTTGCGAACAGTTTGGACTCAGATCAGTAAAAAAGCAAAGATCAGGAATCGAGACAATCAAGTACCACACCTGATCTAGGACACCATTTGGGAAAGTGACAAAAACAATAAAACATCACATACAAGAGAGCCAAGAGGTCAGCCCTTTCCCAGCAGGTGACCACAAGGCTGCAATGAACAGACAAGAAAGCATGACAAAAAATGAACCATAAATAATAAAAAGGATCCACAAAAGAAGCACTGCCAAAAATATATTTACTGGAAGGCTTAAACTAGTTTTATGGTACCAACCTCACCCTTATTTCTCATGTGGATTTAGACAAGTAGATGTTTGGTTCACATTAAAGATCCCTTACTTATGGATGTATCATCTCCTTGTAAATACAAGTCGAGATATCAAAAGGAGATAAAACAAATATAAGGACTTAACAGTATACACAACTGAATACCTGAGTAAAAGAAATCCAACATTTAAACCCCGGTATCCCTGACTACAGACACAACATCAGGCCATAACCCGCTCATCTATAGATAAATCTTAAAGTTGGAACCATCAAAGAATCTTAGGTCCGACCTGTCAGCCTGCAATTAAAGGGGAAAGCAAAGTTGCCAACCGTGATTGGGTTGACCACCAAGCATGCAGTCTGTTGCAATACATTAATGTTATAATGGATCTTCTTATACTGAGAAATAATTTTAATAAACTGCTCTGAAAAATATAAGAGCCAACAATTTTCTTTAATTTATACACTAAGTTGCAATAAAATTCTGGTTCCGAAAGCCCCTGGCGCAAGAGAGATTTAAGTCCAATATTTATATTAGCTATTAAATCATAGTATTGGCGGTAAAATTTAGAAAAAGTTTTGAGAAATTTATGATACCGATAGCCTTGTTTGAGAAGTTTCTGAGTTAACAGTTTATTTCGAATGTTGAAGTCAGCAACATGGTTATATGCTCTAGCAAATCAGATGAGATGAGAAATATTATAGGAAGTAGAGCAAGGACATCACCATCTACAAAAGGGAAATTGACAATTTCAAAATCAAAATCGTCACATTTATTTGGTAGAAACAATATCATTAGAAATTATCAAATGCAAGTCCAAAAACGAGACTTCAGTATCAGAGGTATTTACTTTATTAAGTTGAAGCTCTGCAGGGTATACTTTTCTTACCAAAATGTACCAATTGGATTTAATTTTGAATTTTTTATACTAAGGGCCAACTATCTTTTAACCTAGCTTCGAATTTAACTATTTATATGTAGAATTATGTGTAAAGAAACTTAAGTGGCGTGGTTGTTTAAATGTTTGCCTGTGGATGAGTACTTTGTGTGCATGTGTATGTCTGTGAGAAATGTTCCCGTCTTATCACTATGTAAGATAAACATAGTTCTATTATATTCTCATTCTGCTTACTGAGTAATTACTGGTTTGTGTAGTGACCTTTTTGTGCTTTTCCTGAGTATTTGTATTTTCTGTGAAACTCCTTGCACATGTTTTCAGGAAGTTTTGTGTCCATCCCAAAAGTTTATTTATATAATCCACCAAGTAAAATATTCAAGACTTTATCTTCAGATGTCATGAAGGGTTTACTGGGAAGTCATGCTCCATCTTTTCATGTGACTGTGGTCATGGTTACTGTGAGGAACCTGATGTTTGTATCTGTGAGCCAGGTTGGGTAGGCTCTAAGTGTGATAAATGCAGGTAAGCTAATGACAAGTTGAGTCATAATTAGTGCAGTCAGTGACTATATCATCCTGCTGAGTCCTGTATGGTTACTTTCTTCATTTCAAATCCCCTGTCAAATTGATATGGTTTTGGTATTGTCCATCCATTTGCCCTAAAATTTGCTCTTCCATCCACCACCTGTTTGTGTTTTCAGCCATGACTTTGTCAACAATGAGTGGAATTTTATTTACTAGTAAATCAACAATGCCAATACTGAAAGGTTTCGCCCCTTTTGGGATTCAAACTCATGACCTCGACAACATGTGACATTAGCCATCAATATACAACCTTTTGTTTGGGTTGTCACAGTAGCGCAATAGGTAGCAGTGATGTCTGTTGTAGTTGTAGTCGAGGTCGTGAGTTTGAATCCCACAAGGATGGATTTTGACCAAAACTGTAAAGAATGATACTTATTTAGGACCACCAGGGTCATATAACTATCCTTGACTGCACTTCTTAATGAATGGCCGGATTTTGACCAAACTAGTGCAGCTACATCATTGGGATGACCTTAATAAATTACAAGATTATGTTAACCTTGATCTATTTTTCAAGGTCACCAGGGCCGTATATCTCTATGAGGTGGATGGAGGGATGTTTTCTTCTGAATCTCCATCTCTGGTTGACATATTGAAATGTGAAAGTTTTAGCCAATATGTATCACAAGTTTGTAGCCCTTAAAACTTTTATTAATTTATAGCCTTTTAAAAGTGTTGGGAAGTTATTTAGTTATCTATAACAAGTTCTTAAAATTCTATCAAACTTGTTAGTCTCAGATCCTGGGGTTAGTACTACCTTATTCTCTCACACCAGATCGGGATTTCCATTGTTTTTACCATCTCACATATCCATACTAGCCTGCGGAAAAGATAAAAACGCACGCAAGCCCCACATCCATCTGTGATATTATTGAAATGTTAAAATGATGTCACCATGTTGCATCTAGGCTAAGCGTATTCAGGATTTTCTGTGAGCCTTTTTCATGTTATTCCAATGTAAAATGAGGTATTTAGTGGTGAGCAAGAAAAAGAATCCATTATTCGTGTGAGGGTAGGATAGAAAAATCAGTCCCTCGCGATCACCGTTTGTCATCACTCGGCAAGCCTCTTGATGCCAATCGGTGATCCTCAGGACAGACTATAGTGTAGATTTTTTTCTTGTCCTTTGGGATCATAGGTTTCATTGTGGAACTTTGAAACTATAAGAGGGTCACTGATGAAGTCAAAATGGCAGAAGCTAGCTAGTCTGGCCCAGGAGGTGTGCGCACTCTAGTTTCAGTTCTTTGGTGTAGTCTTTGCTTCCAAAGGATACCCTTTTAAGAACATATTTCTAATCTCACACTCATGATGGATTCTTATAATGATTTGTCTGTTAGTGATGTATTTTGCTTAAAACCTTTGCAAACATTTGGACCTATATTAGGCCCTACAGTATGTTGGCTATGGTCTGGATCCAAAATGTTTCACACTGATGCTAAATAAATATTCCTGAAAGAAGCTTTTAAATTGATTTTGAAAAAAACAAAAACAACAGTAGACAAACTCTTTACCTACCAGTGGCATCTGCTGATAACCTTTGCAAATAGTTTGGACCCAGATCAGGTGCGACAAAATGTCGGGCCTCATTTGAATTGAAATTGTTATACAAGCTGATGGTATTCCTGAAATAATTAATAGATAAAGTAGCAGACAACAATAAAGCATGAACAATTTCTCAGGGGGCAAAGAGTTAAAAGATTTGTTAATTTGAAAAAAAATCCTACATCAAGAAAAGCATTTAAAAAATCAGCGTGCAAAGAGTTACCTTGGTGTATCATGTATCTTTCAGCCCTCCCTGCGAGCATGGTAAATGTATCTCACCAGGAGTGTGTGATTGTGACTCTGGATTCTATGGAGATACCTGTGACTCTAGGCTCATGGTGCTAGTGGTCATTGTTTTCCTCCTCTGTCTAACAGTAGGGGTTGGATCAATTGTGGCTTTGTGGTGGCTTTCAACAAGGTAAGCTATTAACTTCACTGTAAACGTCACGACAATAACTGTCTTCTGGGTTTCCGACCAGGTCATACCCAAACCAGCCTTATCAGCTTCAGAGTCTAGATAGAAAATCTAAATTTTGCTTGCAGCAAGTTTAGACATGATACTTTTCAATTAGTGAATAGCAAAGAGGCTGATCAGTCTGCGCGGATGCGCAGGCTGGTCTGTGCCTTTTGTTGTTCACAAACCCCAAAGGCTGGTTTTCTTGCGTTAAGACCCAGTTATCATTTTAACCATGTGCTCTTTATTTTGCCTTAGCGAAACTATAATTTTTAACATGGTTCACAAGGCTTAAAAATACTTGAATATAGAGGGCCTTCTTGAAAAAGCTTGGAAATTAAATCTGCCTTGAGAAGTACTATAAAAGTTACCCCAATGCCTTAAAAAGTCCTTATAGTATACACATTTTTTCTACATCTCTGTTAAGCATTTCCGAAATAGAATTTTAATATGTAAATCAGTCTTGCACTATAGTGTAGATTTTATTTTCTTGTCCTTTGGGATCATGGGTTTCATTGTGGAACTTTGAAACTATTAGAGGGTCACTGAAGAAGCCTAATTGGCAGAAACTAGCTAGTCTGGCCCAGGAATATGCAGTTCTTTGGTGCAGTCTTTGCTTCCAAAAGATACCATTTTAAGAACATATTGGAATGAACTTATAGTCCTTGAAAACTGCAAGTGTCTTTAAGAGGTCCTTGAAAAGCCCTTAAATTTGACACAAACTTGCTTGTATGAACCTTGTGTAATATGTGATGTTTTCTGTTGTATGGACAATGAAGATCCTGATCAGCCTGGGCATTGACAGAGGGCTGAGCAGAACCTTCATTGTCCATTTGCATGATGTTGGTTTATTCACATGAGGTAGACTATTACTTGAAACTGTATGGTTTTGTAATTTTAATAAACAACTGGCGGCCAGGTCAAAGTTTTGAGTATGATAAGGAAATACTAGGGAAAACAAATCTTTCATGTAAGTTAATGGATTAAATGTAAATCTATGGAACTCTTAAAACTCTTTTATCTCCTAGTGTTGTCTGCCAATATCTTTTGCTAATAGTTTCGATCCAGATCAGGCCCTACAAAATGTCGGGGCCTGATGTGGATCCAATCTGTTTGACACTCGGTTGGTATTCCTGAAAGAATTTTTCAAAAAAGTTGATTTTGGAGATAAAAAATTCAGCAGACGAAAAAAAAGCATGTTAAATTTCCCAGGATCCTATCTGTTTGACGCTCAGATGGTATTCCTGAAAGAATTTTTTTAAAAAGTTGATTTTAAAAGAATCAGCAGACGACAAAAAAGCATGAAAACTACTCAGGATCCGATATGTTTGACACTCAGATGGTATTCCTGAAAGGATTTTTTGAAAAAGTTGATCTTGAAAAAATCAGCAGACGACAAAAAGGCATGAAAAATTACCCAGGATCCAATTTGTTTGATACTAAGATGGTCTTCCTGAAAGAAGTTTTTGAAAAAGTTAATTTTGAAAAAAAATCAGCAGACAACATAAAAGCATGAAAAATTTCCCAAGGGGCAAAGTGTTAATAGATTAGTTCATCTGAGTGCCTCATGGAAGATAAGGGCCTCATGGAAGATTAGCACCATTGTTGGCTAAATGTTATCACCTTTGTTATATAAATTCTTTACTTACTTGCTTCCTTACTTGTTTTATTGGTCAGATTATTTCTGAGGACAGCCTTAAAAAAGCTGGACTGGCGCTGTGATTGGGAAGATGTGACAGTAGAAGCTGGGATGTACACCATAAATTCAGCAAAAGTCGAAGAAGCAGTCTTCAAGGAAAATTATGTTCTGTGGGATGGAAAAACCTGTTTTGCTCAAGTAAATATCAAAATTGAGTTTGCACAGGCTTGAAAAGTACTTGAATTTAGAGAGCTTTTTTGAAAAATCCTTGAAAATTTAATCTGCCTTGAAAAGTACTTGAAAATCATGCAAAAGCCTTGAAAAGTCATTGAATTATACTATTTTCTGTAGGACTTAGCACTGTTGGTAGAGACCTAAATCAGTATAAATTGCTGTGCCTTTATTTGGTGCAGCAAATGCTGCACCAAATTAAGGCACAACAATTTTATACTAATTTTCCAGTGTTAATGTCTCCATTATCTCAGTCTAGTATTTCTGAAGTAGAATCAGAAATCAGGATTTTTCTTAAACTTTTAGTCCTTGAAAACTGTAGTGTATTCTTTAGAAAAGTCCTTGAATTTTACTCAAACTTGCCTGTATGAGCCTTGCAATAGCTGGAGTCCAACTTACTGAAAACACTTATATGTGGTGGGTATTCTTTATTTAGCCCTATTGGCAGTAAAAACTAAAAATTGATTGCCAAAATATGAGACCGCCTAATACAGTTTTGAATTAGTGTACGAATAAGCAATATACAGATGCACACCCTCAGTATCATCAAAAATCAACGTTTGAAAGCTAGAATATTTTTCAATGTAGAGTAAACCACATTTTAATCCATTACTCCATAATAGCTCCTTTTGACGTCTTTGAAATATCATATATTTGAAAATATTATGGAAAATGGAGCATTTGCTCCATTTTCCATAATAGTTTCAAAAGTATTCAAAACTTTACTTAAATTTTTCTTGATTTTTTTTCAATGTTCATGATCTAAAAATAGCTTATGGAGTAAAGGGTTAAAAGGGGCTTCTATTGAAGGAGAGGGGGCACATTATTTCCGTAAAAAGTAGCCTCTAAAAGAATAGACAATATCTTTAAAGGACATTAAACAAAAATTAAGAAACAGCCAAAATAAAACTACACCAATATGTCAGTCTTTTAAAATCGCCAAATTTTGATGCCGCGAATAATAAGTGATTTACAGTATTTTCATATGTTCTTTACTTCGTGGTTTTATCCTTGCATAAGGCCCAGAACAGCCCTGCATGGTTTCCTTTGGCTGATCAGGATCTTTGTCCTTTGGTGCAATGAAACTGTATTGAAGCTGGAAAGTCATAAATGACAGTGCCACCCTTTTAAATGTGTATTTTTTTCTGCAAGGAGTTTGAATTAGTTGGAATCCAAATCCAAAAATATTAAAGGGGATGGCAACATTGAAAGCAAGCAATCGTAAATACAAGCCCTTATTAAGTCATGCAATCTGTCGCAAACCAGATCAAAATTGGATAATAAATAAGAAAGTTTTAGGAATCAGAAAATCAAAAATCTAACAATGGAGGCCGCCATTTTGAATATTAAATTAGTTTCCGATAAATTTTATAAAGCCAATAATATCCCCTAGTCAATCATAATGATAGCATACCTTACTAAGTCATGGCTAAATATTTCATTGGAATTGCCTGATTATGGACAATTCATATGATATATGAAGCCTTATTTTGTTCCTTAATGAAACAACAACATTTGAAAATGTTGCTAATTGTAATTTTAGGAAGCTCTTTCAGGGATGATTTTGCTCACATTTCATTTTTCAATAACAGAAACTATATGAGCCAGTGCATGAGATTTCCAACAATGTGGTATGTATGACCAGAAAAGCCTCAGATCAGCATGCGCATATGCGCAGTCTGATCAGAGCCTATGCTAGTCGCTTGAGTATTCTATGATTGTTAAGCTACTGACTGAATACTATTTGGAGTTTCTAAGCTTAAAAGAAGGCTGCAGAGGCTCGTTCGAGTCTACACATGTCAAAATACAACATAGTTGGAAATCATTACTATGATAATATTTAACTATTATGTTTGTAGAGATTTGATTGTGACACACTAGACGTAGAAGATGAAGAGGTTCGTATGGAAATAATTGATTTAAAAACACTCAAACATACCAATGTGCTACCCTTTATTAATATGTTTGTAGAGATTTGACTGTGATACACTAGACTTAGAAGATGAAGAGATTCGTATGGAAATAATTGATTTAAAAACACTCAAACATACCAATGTGCTACCCTTTATTATTATGTTTGTAGAGATTTGACTGTGATACACTAGACTTAGAAGATGAAGAGATTCGTATGGAAATAATTGATTTAAAAACACTCAAACATACCAATGTGCTACCCTTTATTATTATGTTTGTAGAGATTTGACTGTGATACACTAGACTTAGAAGATGAAGAGATTCATATGGAAATAATTGATTTAAAAACACTCAAGCATACCAATGTGCTACCCTTTATTATTATGTTTGTAGAGATTTGACTGTGATACACTAGATTTAGAAGATGAAGAGATTCTTATGGAAATAATTGATTTAAAAACACTCAAACATACCAATGTGCTACCCTTTATTATTATGTTTGTAGAGATTTGACTGTGACACACTAGGCGTAGAAGATGTAGAGATTCGTATGGAAATAATTGATTTAAAAACTCTCAAACATACCAATGTGCTACCCTTTATTATTATGTTTGTAGAGATTTGACTGTGATACACTAGACCTAGAAGATGAAGAGATTCTTATGGAAATAATTGATTTAAAAACACTCAAACATACCAATGTGCTACCCTTTATTATTATGTTTGTAGAGATTTGATTGTGATACACTAGACGTAGAAGATGTAGAGATTCGTATGGAAATAATTGATTTAAAAACACTCAAACATACCAATGTTTTACCCTTATTATTATGTTTGTAGAGATTTGATTGTGATACACTAGACGTAGAAGATGAACGAGATTCGTATGGAAATAATTGATTTAAACACTCAAACATACCAATGTGCTATTCTTTATTATTATGTTTGTAGAGATTTGACTGTGATACACTAGACTTAGAAGATGAAGAGATTCGTATGGAAATAATTGATTTAAAAACACTCAAGCATACCAATGTGCTACCCTTTATTATTATGTTTGTAGAGATTTGATTGTGATACACTAGACCTAGAAGATGAAGAGATTCGTATGGAAATAATTGATTTAAAAACACTCAAACGTACCAATGTTTTACCCTTATTATTATGTTTGTAGAGATTTAACTGTGACACACTAGACTTAGAAGATGTAGAGATTCGTATGGAAATAATTGATTTAAAAACACTCAAGCATACCAATGTGCTACCCTTTATTATTATGTTTGTAGAGATTTGATTGTGATACACTAGACCTAGAAGATGAAGAGATTCATATGGAAATAATTGATTTGAAAACACTCAAGCATACCAATGTGCTACCCTTTATTATTATGTTTGTAGAGATTTGATTGTGATACACTAGACCTAGAAGATGAAGAGATTCGTATGGAAATAATTGATTTAAAAACACTCAAGCATACCAATGTGCTACCCTTATTATTATGTTTGTAGAGATTTGATTGTGATACACTAGACCTAGAAGATGAAGAGATTCTTATGGAAATAATTCATTTAAAAACACTCAAACATATCCATGTGCTACCCTTTATTATTATGTTTGTGATACACTAGACCTAGAAGATGAAGAGATTCATATGGAAATAATTGATTTAAAAACACTCAAGCATACCAATGTGCTACCCTTTATTATTATGTTTGTAGAGATTTGATCGTGATACACTAGACCTAGAAGATGAAGAGATTCTTATGGAAATAATTCATTTAAAAACACTCAAACATATCCATGTGCTACCCTTTATTATTATGTTTGTGATACACTAGACCTAGAAGATGAAGAGATTCATATGGAAATAATTGATTTAAAAACACTCAAGCATACCAATGTGCTACCCTTTATTATTATGTTTGTAGAGATTTGATTGTGATACACTAGACCTAGAAGATGAAGAGATTCATATGGAAATAATTGATTTAAAAACACTCAAGCATACCAATGTGCTACCCTTTATTATTATGTTTGTAGAAATTTGATTGTGATACACTAGACCTAGAAGATGAAGAGATTCTTATGGAAATAATTGATTTAAAAACACTCAAACATACCAATGTGCTACCCTTATTATTATGTTTGTAGAGATTTGACTGCGATACACTAGACGTAGAAGATGAAGAGATTCGTATGGAAATAATTGATTTAAACACTCAAACATACCAATGTGCTATTCTTTATTATTATGTTTGTAGAGATTTGACTGTGATACACTAGACTTAGAAGATGAAGAGATTCGTATGAAAATAATTGATTTAAAAACACTCAAATGTACCAATGTGCTACCCTTTATTATTATGTTTGTAGAGATATGACTGCGATACACTAGACGTAGAAGATGAAGAGATTCGTATGGAAATAATTGATTTAAAAACACTCAAACATACCAATGTGCTACCCTTTATTATTATGTTTGTAGAGATTTGATTGTGATACACTAGACGTAGAAGATGAAGAGATTCGTATGGAAATAATTGATTTAAAAACACTCAAATGTACCAATGTGCTACCCTTATTATTATGTTTGTAGAGATTTGATTGTGATACACTAGACCTAGAAGATGAAGAGATTCATATGGAAATAATTGATTTAAAAACACTCAAATGTACCAATGTGCTACCCTTTATTATTATGTTTGTAGAGATTTGATTGTGATACACTAGACCTAGAAGATGAAGAGATTCATATGGAAATAATTGATTTAAAAACACTCAAATGTACCAATGTGCTACCCTTATTATTATGTTTGTAGAGATTTGACTGCGATACACTAGACCTAGAAGATGAAGAGATTCATATGGAAATAATTGATTTAAAAAAACTCAAACATATCAATGTGCTACCCTTTATTGGAGCTTGTCTGCAGTGGCCAAATGTCTGTATTCTCACAGAACCATGCCCTAAGGTAAACAGTTTCTTAACTCTTTACACAGGTTTAGATAAACAAAAATTTTCAGCGTAAAAATGTAAATATTTAATTCCCATCAGTTTTAACATACGTTTTGGGTGCTCAAAAGAACCGTCTCATTGAGGCTCTAGGTGAGCTATTGTGATCGGTCGTTGTCGGTTGTCCATCCATCGTCCGTCCGTAAACGTTTTCTTTAAACGACATCTCCTCCTGAACCACTGATCCTAATTTCATATAACTTCGCATGAATGTTCAAAATGATGCCCTCTTTCAAAATTGCATAAATGGTTCAGCTCCACTGAACAGGAGAGTCGCCAGAGCTCCAGATAAGAAATCTTTTAAAAGACATCTCCTGAACCACTGACCCAAATTCAAAATAATTTCACAGAATTGTTCCTCAAAATCCCCTCTACCAAAATTGCACCAATGACTACACTACACTCTGCTGAACAAAAATGCTGCCATATATCCAGATAAGAAATACCTTAAACGGCATTTCCTCCTGAACCACTGGTCCAACTTCAAAATGATTTCACAGAATCGTTCCTCGTGATAACTTCTACCAAAATTACACAAATTGTTCCGGTCGGCCGAACACAGGGGCTGCCAGAGCTCTGGATACGAAATGTCTTTAAACAACATCTCCTTTTGAACCACTGGTCCAAATTCCATATAACTTCAATGAATATTGCCCATGATGCCCTGTTTCAAAATTGCAGAAATGGTTCTGTTTTACCAAACAGGAGGACTGCATGAGCTACAGATAAGAAATCTTTTCAATGATACTGAACCACTAACCCAAATTCAAAATAATTCACAAAATTGTTCCTCATGATGCACTCTACCAAAATTTCACAAATGGTTCCACTCCACTGATCAGTCATTCACAGATTAGCGATCCAGGTCTGTCCTTTAGATTTATTGTCTATTTTCATGAAGAAATTTTAGTTTAACCCTTTGCAAACCGATGACACTTTTTATAATTATTACTTTGGCAAAAGGAGAAGACGCAGATGAAAATGCAACATTTCATCAGGGTCTACACTGTTTGATAAGGCAAAATCCATCTAGAGATGTCATTTGAAGCATTAGTTGACCATGATCTAATATGCCTTATTTTGAGGATCCTTTTCATGATTTTTGTCTATTTTTCACAATTTGTTGGCAATTTTTCCAATCTAAACCCTTCTAATGCATAATATTTTTCATGTACTACACTCCTCCCAAATTTTTATCCTGTTAACCTGCAGCATTCCAGTTTTAAGTATGCAGGGTTCGCACAGGCTTGAAAAGTACTTGAATATACAGGTCTGTCTTGAAAAGTCCCTGAAAATAAAATTTGCCTTGAAAAGTACTGGAAAATACTTAAAGGCTTTGAAAGGTCCTTGAATTTTGCCATTTATAGGAGGATTCAATACTGTTTTGGAGATCTAAATCAATGTAAAATTGTGGTGCCTCTATTTGGTGCAGCATATACTAATTTTCTGAAACAAATATCTTTAGTAATGAAGTCTAGCAGTTCCGAAGTAGAATTTTAATGTGTAAATCAGTATTTCCATAAGTTTTCAGTCCTTGAAAATAGTAGGAAAGTCTTAAAGAAGTCCTTGAAAAGTCCTTGAATTTGACACAGACTTGCCTGTATGAACCCTGGAGTGGGAAACAGTGTTGATCCTCATCAGATGGCTTCGTCAGGAGACAGCTGATCTGAATTTACAGTGTTTTCAAAAAAAGATAAATTGGGGGTTCGGCAGGACAAGGGTTAGATACAGGCTTTTTACTATAGTAACTGTACTGAATATAGGTCTGACAATGTCTCAACAATCCTATATCAGGGGACAAAAATAATTCAACTGCAGGACGATTGATTTACAATTTTCACTCGTCCTGCAAACACATGCACGTGTCCTTTAAAAGCGTATGCAATAAAGAACATAAGGGAGTAACATGCAACACGACTTCCTCGAGTAATTCTTCCCAAAGCACTCGTCCTATAAGACCAGTGCTTTGGGTGGAATTACTTGTCCTTTTTAGATTTCACTCGTAACTATGAGCGGACGAGTAAAATTTTTTGTCCCCTGTATGTTATGTACTGTCTTTATGCCTTCAAACAATGTTAAACCTGGTATCCTCGTGGGCTTCATAAATCACAGTTTTAGTATATTGGAACACTAATTGCTTTCCAAAAAGGTTTAGACAAACAGTGCCGACCTAGGGTCTTCCCCGTTTTGTTTTCTGACAAGCAGTTTGTATATTCCAGAGAGAGAGAACAGAAAGAGTACATGTAATTACAAAGTGTTCGAAATTTTAGAAATTTTATCATCATATGTTTTCTACAGGGGAGCCTAGAAGATGTAATATACAAGGACTCAGTCAGGTTTGGATGGGATTTCCGTTTCTCTGTGCTGAAGGACATCTGCCGTGGCATGGAATACTTACACAGATCAGCTATTGAATCACATGGAAGACTTAAATCATCTAACTGTTTGATAGATAAAGGATGGAGATGTAAAATTTCAGGTCAATATAACATACTTATATCAAATTTTTAGACAACTTAACCCCTTTGTGTACTGGAAACCCCTAAACAGGTACTTTGGCAAACAGTGCAGACCCTGATGAAATGTAGCATAATGTATTTCATCAGGGTCTGCACTGTTTGCTAAGATAAAACAATCTTGGGGGACAGACATACATAATAGTTTAGAAAATTCTACCTGTGTCAGATTATACAAATCTTTGGCCCTTACTGAAGCCAATTGAAGGCCATAAAATATTATGCATGAAGTTGAAGAAAAGCTCTCAGCCATGTATTTGGGAGGGAGGAAGAGGGCATTGTATTAGGCGATATTGAAGCTTGTCTTACAAGAAGCTTGTGTGAGTGCATTTTGTACTTTTATGGCAAAATATGCGGCATTTCGGAAATCATTTTTAAATGTCCCCAAATTCTTGAAAAATGCCTTTCATATTCCTGAAGAGCACCTCTCTGTGTCAGAGCAGTTAGAATATTGTTTAAATAGGCTTACCTAAATAAAATCAATACCATTCACCAGAGCCAATATGGCATCTAAGATTAACATTCATTTTTTTATGAGGGAAAATGCCATAAAATTTCGAACACAAGTTGCCTGCCAAAATGGCCTAGACAAACAGTGCAGACCAAAGTCAGACTGCTTCTGATAAAGTAGTCTGATCAGGGTCTTCCCTATTTGCTATTCTGGGCATTTTATGACTTTTAGCCTTGAAAACCAACATTTCAATTGAGAGCAGAAAGAGTTAAGTTTTAGAACAAATACCGTCAATTTAGGTGCTTAGTTGAGTGTGCAGGACAGATTTTGTTGTTGCTTGGGTGAATTTAAAGGATTTGATAAAAACACCCAAAACTGCAAACAGTGTGTAAATATTATTTATAAATGTGTCCTATTTAGGTCTCCCCTCTTGTTTTGGGGCTAGGAATTGTCATACTTGTGATGGACTCTTCATGCACAAACTCCATCACAAGTACACATGTGACAATTTCTAGCGCCAAAAGAAGAGAGAAACCTAAAAAGACCTGGTCTGAGTGTGCCAGGGCTGACATGAAAATGTGCAGCCTTGGCAGCTTAGATCCTCTGAACAGAGAGGGAATTTGGTGTTAGACACTCTAGTCACCTGCTGCCTCCCCCAGTACCTGGGACACCCGCAGCAGTAGAAAAATAAACTCAGGATCAAGTCAAGTCGAAGTCCTTGAAAAGTATGAGATTTGTTCTTGAAAAGTCGTCAGTTTTACAGAGCCTTACAGAAGCAGGAGGTATGAAAACAAGTTAACCCTTTACTCCACTCAAGCATCTTTGGACGCCTTTGAAATGTAAGTTGTTTTATAAATGTTATGAAAAATGGAACATATTTGCTTCTGAGGAGCAAATGTTCTATTTTACATAATATTTTCAAAACTATTGAAATGTAAATTTTTTTTTGGGAAAATATTTGAAAATTTGAATTATTTATAGAAAATGATGCAATAAGGGTAAGAGTGGGTGCCAATATGGAGACCTGGCCTCCGTTGTAAAGCTGAAAAATAATGTCAAACACTTTTACATCGCTGAAATTTTTTCTACTATAAAAATACAGTGTTCACAATTTTGTATCACCTAAATATTAACCCTTAAAGCTCCAATCACAACTGCAGCAGACGACAAATTTTGCGACATCTTTCCAAATTTTTGACAAAAAGAAGGTATGATATTACATGAGAATCGTCTGCCAGCAGACGATTCTCATGAAATATCATGCCTTATTCGTTATTTTTGTAAAAGCGGCAAAATTTGCAATTGTCATCTGCTGCAAATTATAGGTGGCGTTTTAAGGGTTAAGATTATATTTGAAGCAAGTCCATTTTACAACTAAGGTGACGGGAGCGCAGTGGCTCAGTGGTAGAGTGCTTCGATACCGAAGGGCTGGGGGTTCGAGCCTCACCAGCGTCACTGCGTTGTGTCCTTGAGCAAGAACATTAATCCTAGCTTAGTACTGGTACAAACCAGGAAGACCCGTCCCTTTATAACTGAAAGATTGTTGATGGGACGTAAAGAATCAAATCAAACAAACAAATCAAATAACTAAGGATGTGGAATGGCAAATAGTGTAAATCCTGATCAGACTTCTCCTTCATCCCTGTGGGTACAACACCAGGCCGACGTAGAGCTATTTTATTAAGAATTAAAATCTGAGTTTCTTCTCCTACAGGTTTTGGAGCGCCAACAATGAGATATGAGGGAGCAAGGAGGGCCATTCCTAACAAGAGAATTGGTCAGAAAAATCCATCGAGGTAACGATCTTTACATGAACCCTTGTGGGTGTAGGTTTGTATTTAAACATCCAATTAGGGAGCGCAGTGGCTCAGTGGTAGAGTGCTTGACTCCAGACCAAGGGGCCGCAGGTTCTAGTCTCACCGGCGTCACTGCGTTGTGGTCCTTGAGCAAGACACATTTATCTTAGTTTAGTATTGGTTCAACCCAGGAAGACCCGTCCCTGTTTAACTGAAAGATTGTTGATGGGACGTAAAGAATCAAATCAAACAAAACATCCAATCAACAGCTGGTAATATCACATGCAGACCAGGCCCCAAGGTTATAAAACTTGTTTCATGCTTAACTCAACTGAGCATGAAATTCATTCTGGTCATAAATGTTAAAATGCCAACAAATGTTGGCATTTTAACATTTATCAGCATGATGAATACAACATCTGAGAGTATGAAAGCAAGAAATGGCTTATTTTTCAGCATTTTAGTTTCTTTGAGCAGGTTGAAATTTCATGCTCAGCTGAGTTGAGCATGAAAAAAGTTATAACCTCAGGGCCAGGCCATGGGCTTAGTCTCATCCTACAGACTGCAGAAACCAGGATGCTAATCTACGACAAGATGGATAGTTTATCCACTACACCACAGCAGCTCCACACACCCTTGTCCTAGTGAGGCCAAATAAAAAAAATAAGTGTTTAGTGTAACAGATCTGAACATTTTAGGTAGGGTAGGCACACATGTTTTTTGGTGTTTTTTTTTTTTTTTTTTTTTTTTTTAAATGTTCTGGAAAAAAATTTAATGCATTTTGAAAGGGATTTGCCTTAATGCCTTTCAAAATGCATTAAATTGTTGTTGTTTTTTTTCAGAAAAAAAAAACTGAAAAAAATTCTATGTTTCACCAGTAAATTTCGTTACGGTTGGGTTACCCTAAACACAGGTGTTTTTTTATTTGGCCTGATTATCTTAATATGGCACATCATTGTTCTGTTTTCTGACCATTACAGAAATTTAATATTGAGTCATGGCAACTTTGAAAAATACATTTATTCATTTGACTGCTTTAATTGTCCACACTTTTTAAGGCTAATTTTGGTATATAAGTTGTACCATTTTTGTAATTTTGCAAGTTTTATATTGATGAGTATATGAAAAGTTTCATAATTATTCCTAAATTCAGGATTTTAAGGCTGATTTTTGTTAAGAAAGTCAGATTTTCCTATAGAAAGTCAGCCTCAAAATACTAAATAAGGCTGATTAAATCAGTTTCCAACTCATTATACCCCTGGTTATATGAAGTATATAGGGGGTATATACACTGCTCAAAATATTTAAAGGAACACCTGATGATTTTCCATAGGTGATATTGATAACCCCTGTTCAATAGACAAGTAATGTATTTCAACAGACTATAAGGCAGAAACCCAGTTTATTTTGCCATTTGTGCAACGATAGTCAAAGTTTTGGATCAGAAAAAGTTTTTTGTAGAACAATTGCTGCTTAAGTTCATGGCTCAAATTTTGTTATTTCTAATTTTCTTGAAAATGAAGATTTTTTCTGGAACTCTGTAGACTCTTCCAAATTAGCTAATAGCATAACCTAATGATTTCTGCAATATTAAAAGGCTATAGACTGTACAGAAATGATGCTGTTGTGGTGCTTGATTGAAACATCCTCTTAAAATTTTTGTTTTGAAAAAAGGGGTATTTTTAACAAAATTCCATTTTTTCATAAAGCGTTCCATGGAGAATTCTGGAAAGGGATTACTTCATTTTTGTTAACAAGCATCATCCTTGATAGGTAACCAAACTAATCACAGGAGATACATGTTTTACGCTTATTAATTCAACTCTCGTTATGATTCAGACTATGAGTGACTTTGTATTGTGATCAATGACAAAATATGCAGTGTTCCTTTAAATATTTTGAGCAGTGTAGTTTTTGCCTTTTCTGTACGGATGTTAGTTTGTCTGTTTGTTAGCTTTTTTTTTCGTCAAAGATTTCTCAGGAACTACTTTACTTAGGATTTCGAAATTTGGTACAAACATCAGGTATGACAAGTTGCATTGTGTAATAAAGAATCAGCCACATATGGCTTATCAGTCCCTTTATCCTTTTTAGCTCACCTGAGCCGAAGGCTCATTGGTGAGCTTATAGTATACCAGTGACTCCGGCGTCCGTTGTCCGTCCGTCCGTCGTCCGTCAACATTTTTATGCCCCCGCTATTCGTAGAATGCGGAAGGGCATTAAGCGTTGCCCATGTCCGTCCGTCCGTCCGTGCGTCCTTCCCTTCGTCCATCATTTAGGTAGGTACTTTGTGAGCGCAACTCCTCCTACAATTTTTTCCCAATCCTTTTGAAACTTTACAGGTGTTTTTGTCAAGGACTGAAGATGTGCATGACATTTGGATATAACCCTCAGATTAATTTTTGTCACTTTTTTCTCAGTTTGAACTTAGTCAATTTTGGGCTCAACTACTACTGAAGCTTATGGCCATTAGGTACCTTGTGAGCGCAACTCCTCCTACAATTTTATCCCAATCCTTTTGAAACTTTACTGTTGTTTTTGTCAAGGACTGAAGATGTGCATGACATTTGGATATAACCCTCAGATCAATTTTTGTCACTTTTTTCACAGTTTGAACTTAGTCATTTTTGGGCTAAATTACTACAGAAGCTTATGGACATTAGGTACCTTGTGAGCGCAACTCCTCCTACAATTTTATCCCAATCCTTTTGAAACTTTACTGGTGTTTTTGTTAAGAACTGAAGATGTGCATGACATTTGGATATAACCCTCAGATCATTTTTTGTCACTTTTTTCATAGGTTGAACTTAGTCATTTTTGGGTTTAATTACTACAGAAGCTTATGGACATTAGATACCTTGTGAGCACAAATCCTCCTACAATTTTACTAATTCCTTTTTAAACTTTACAGTTGTTTTGTCAAGAACAGAATATATGCTTTACAACTACTACTGAAGCTTATGGCCATTAGGTACCTTGTGAGCGCAACTCCTCCTACAATTTTATCCCAATCCTTTTGAAACTTTACTGTTGTTTTTGTCAAGGACTGAAGATGTGCATGACATTTGGATATAACCCTCAGATCAATTTTTGTCACTTTTTTCACAGTTTGAACTTAGTCATTTTTGGGCTAAATTACTACAGAAGCTTATGGACTTTATTTGAAATAAAAACAATAGGCGGGGGCATCTGTGTCCCATGGACACTTTTTCTAGTCAAACATCTTCTCCTCTGAAACTACTAGGCCAATTGAACTCATATTTCATATGGAGACTCCTTAGGATAGGGGAACGAAAGTTTGTTCAAATGGTCTTGGTCACATGACCAAGATGGCCGCCACGCCCATATATGGTAAAAACCCTTAAAAATCTTCTTCTCCAGAACCAGAAGGCCTATGACCTTGGGACTTGGTATGTCGCATTAGGGTTGTGGGGCCTACCAAGTTTGTTCAAATGATGATCCTAGGTTGACCATGACCTACTTAACTTTGCTTCCTAATGCATTTAAATGGGAAAATTTCTGAAAAGTTGATTTTTTAAAAAAATTGGGGAAGCTTTAGTCATTATTCTCACTTAATATGTGTAAACTAATGAGACAATGGCTATAAATAAGTTCAAAAGGTCAAGGTTGACCTTTGACCTTTCAGCTTAGGTCGCTCATATTGGAGTCCCATCAATATATTAAAACATAGTTTTCTCCCAAACCATTGACCCAATTGAACTCAAACTTCAAGTGAAGACTCCTTATGATCAAAATTTATGCAAAATATTTTGGTCACATGACCAAGATGGCCGCCACGCCCGTATATGGTAAAAAACATTTAAAATTCTTCTGCTCCAGAACCAAAAGGCGGATGACCTTGGGACATGGTATGTAGCCTTTGGGATGTGGGACCTACCAAGTTTGTTAAAATGATGAACCTAAGTTGACCTTGACCTACTTAACGTCAAGGTCAAATTTGCTTCCTAATGCATTTAAATGGGATTTTTTTTGAAAATTTCATTTTTTGAAAACTGTTGAGCCCAAAGTCATTATTCTCACTTGATATGTTAAACCAAATGGGACAATGGCTATAAATAAGTTTCAAAGGTCAAGGTTGACCTTTAACTTTTCAGCCAAGGTCGCTCATATTGGAGTCCCATCAACACATCAAAACATAGTTTCCTCTGAAACCACTAGGCCATTTGAACTCAAATTTCATATGAAGACTCCTTATGATAGGTTAGCCAAAATTTATACCAATTGTACTGGTCACATGACCAAGATGGCCACTACGCCCATATATGGTAAAAATCCTTTAAATGTCTTCTTCTGGAACCAAAAGGCCAATGGCCTTGGGACTTGGTATGTAGCATTGAGGATGTGGGCCCTTCCAGATTTGCACAAATGAATAATCTAGGTTGACCTTGACCTACTTTATGGCAAGGTCAAATTTGATTCCCAGTGCATTTATATGGGAAAAATCTTGTATTGAGTTCCAAATGTCAAGCTGACCTGTGACCTTTTATCCAAGGCCACTCATTTGGACTGCCACACACCTATCTAAACATTTGTTTCTCAGAAATCATTGGGCTATTTGATGGATTATTCATTAGATTGTTTAAGTCACTTGACCAAAATGTCTGCAACCCACATATAGGGTAAAACAAAATTTGTTCCATTATAAGCTGTAGTTGACCTTGACCTATTTAACAATATTAAGGAGATCAGGTGAGCGCCTCAGGACCTCAGGTCCTCTAGTTTCTTTCTCTCTAACAAAATTTTTTGTCAAAGATTTCACAGAATTTACTTGCTTTAGGGTTTTGAAATTTGGTACAAATATAAGGTAGGACAAGTCTCTTTATTTGTCTTTTTCCCTTTTTCTATCTCTCACTGCAATGTAACGCATATGGAAAAATTGTCAAGGATTTTCAGGAACTGTTTGACCTAGTTTTCTCTGAAAGTTTTCTCTTATGGCTACAGCCGGGGGTAAGTGAGCTTTGCTCACTTCTTGCTATATTTGATCAGAATTAATCATTGAAATTTAAATTCATGTTTTATAGCCATACTGTAAGTTATATATTTTGAATTTTAAAGTTCTGGATTTTGCTAATTTTCAGCTTTCATCAATGAATGTACAAAAATACAAAGTTGCAAACCTAAGAACAAAGCAAGGATTACAGCATCTTATCTATTCTTTCAGCAATCTATTGTTGACAGCACCAGAATTATTGCGAAAATGTCAAACTCTAGATGATGTAGGGAAGGGAACACAGGCTGGAGATGCCTACTCGTAAGTATACCATTATACTACCGTAAAACCTGTGTAAAATGTCCACTCTCAAAAAGATCACAAATCCGTTTTCAAAACCAATTATCGCTTAATGCAGGTCAAAAGTAGGTCAAAAGTACTGTTGAATGCTCCAAGGGAAGCATTCTGCAAAACTTTTGACCTTCATTAAGCTACCATTTGTCATTAAGATCTTTGTTTTGTCTATTTTTGAGTGGCCATTTTACACAGGTTTTACTGTATATCAACTTCTGGTTCTGTATTCTAATGGGTTCTTCCATCTGATATGAAACAATAAACTTGGGATAGTTCATTGTATATATTGAGGGATCACAGGTTATAATTTCCAGATAAAATTAAATTGCTTTCTCTGAAGATTGTTTTAGTATAAGCAAACTGTGTAGGCCCTGATGTAAAGCAGTATATAAACATTATTATAATAGCAACTTGATCTGGTGTACTGTATCACATCGAGTGGATGAGGTCATACCATCGGATCACCCGAGACACGAAGCTGGCTGGTTCCTCTTGATATTTTGTGCTTTTTAGCTTTTAATAAGTGATTAAAAAATATTTTTAGTTCCATTCAGGATTTAGCATTTTAGTGGACAGAAATCTGGAAACTATAAAAAAAATCAGACTGTTGGAGAAGAAAGGCACAGTATTTCAATGGATTACAGTCATGATAAGATTGATATATTTAAGCAGAATGGAATTTCCCACTCCTATCAAATGGGCCAGTCCATTTCCATTTTAAGGGTTGTTGGTAGTATTTTTCATTTTTATTCAAATTTTAATTAAATAGAACTTTCTTTAAGCAAACAGTGGATACCCTGATCAGATGCATCAGCATCTGATCAGGGTATCCACTGTTTGCCTATGTCCCTGCACTGTTTGCCTATGGGTTAATTTTCAGATTTGCCATTTTGATGACAGAAGTGATATCACGTGACCAACCTTATTCCCAAGAGTTGATCAGTCTTACAGCAGATGAAGTGTTACAACTTGTCAAAGATAAGGATTCCCCATCAGCTGTTGTTGCTAAAAGGGTAAGGTAGAGGTACTGAAAAATGTTTGTGCATAAAATTTGAATTATCTTCTTTATCCATCACTTTAAACTTATGTTTTGGGAAAAGAAACATCTCATTGAGTACCCACAACATATGTTTTGGTTGAGAAATAAAATTGATCAGTTTTACAGCAGGATGAAGTGATCCATCAGCTGTTGTTTTAAAAAGGGTAAGGCATAGGTTAAGATGAAAAAACAACAACATTTGTGCATTAAATAAAATTTGAAATATCTTTTTATCCATCCATTGCTTTATTAGGAGATGGATGTATTAATGCTTAATCTTCATTTGAGGAAAAACATCTTTGACTTTTTGGTCGCAAATTTGTTCAGTAAAACCTGTATTAAGCAACTACTTAAAGTAGACAAAACAAAGGTCTGAATGGGAAATAGTAGCTTAATGAAGGTCAAAAGCAGGGGAGCATTCTGAAATACTTTTGACCCGCATTCAGCAATGATCGGTATTGAAAACCAATTTGTTGTGTTCTTTTTGGGTGGCCGCTTAAGACAGGTTTTACTGTATATAGAAACCTTTAGTGAAGTAAAACATGGTTGTTTCCAATGTGAGTGTGGTATTATTTTTCTATTCAAAGATATGGTATGTGGGTGGTGGTGACACAACCAAATATTTTAGACCTAGAATTGATGAGAAAAGCCTGGCAGGAGATTCTGCTGCTAAAATAGGAATGATAAAGGTTTGTAGACCAGTCAGCTTATGAAATTAGTACATATACGAGGAATGTCAGTAGAGATTGTGTACACATACAAAATATACCAAAATAGATGCACATCATTAAACAAATTACATTAGCATTATCAACAATATGTTTGGAGTCTATTTGAAAAATTGTGTGACTGCTATTACTAGTTAGTGTTACTCTTAAATTGGCTTTTTCTTGTACGCACCGAGGCATACCTGGGTCAGATTGATGAAGTCAAAACCTCAGTGATTCACCAGGGTTCGCACAGGCTTGAAAAATACTTGAATATACAAGACTGTCTTGAAAAGTCCTTGAAAATTTAATTTGCTATGAAAAGTACTTGAAAAACACCCAAAGACCTTGAAAAGTCCTTGAATTTTACCATTTACAGGCTGATTCAACAATGTCTTTGGAGACCCTAATCAGTATAAACTTATGTGACTTTATTTGGTGCAGCATATGCACCACAATTTTATACTAATTTTCTAAAACTATTTAATACCTTCAGAAATTCAGTCTTGCATTTCTGAAGCAGAACTTTAATTTGTAAATCAGTATTTTTTATAATTTTTTAGTCCTTGAAAACAGTAGGAAAGTCTTAGACATCCTTGAAAAGTCCTTGAATTTTAGACAAACTTGAATTATGAACCTTGTTCACATGTTAACTCTGTTCCTTTTTTTCTTTTCTGTGATAATTCTGGGAATCCAACTTGCCCAAACTTTGTTAATTTTAAGTCTTTCCTTGAAAATAACATCAATAGTGTTTTTTCCGACACCAAATCGGTCCACTTGTTCTTGGTGAGTGACTCAACTGTCCTAATCTATTGCTCCCTCACCGAGTCAACCAATCCCGCATTGATCACTCTTTGATCTGCTTCTGTTGAAGTAAAGAGGAAGGCAAAGATCAGGAATTGATACAACCAAGTACCACACATGACCCTGGACACCATATGGGAAAGTGACAAAAGCACAAGAAAGCACAAGAGATCCAAGAGGTCAGCCCTTTCCCAGCATCCTGCTGATCAAAATGTATAGTCAGGAGCAGTCTGATCAGGGTCAACACTGTGTAGTAAGCTACTTAAACAATTCAGCAGATGACAAAAGCAGACAAGTTTTGTTGTGATTGTGGCTTTGAGGGTTAAAGATGCATTTTGTACTGTTTCAGCTGTGTGAGAGAAACTGGGATCAAGCTCCTGAGAAAAGATTATCATTTAAAGAATCTTTGGCTAGTCTAAATGAAATCTATCCAATCAAAGGAAGACAGGTTGACAATATGGTCAGTCTGGTAAGATATTTCCCCAACTTATGATAAAATTTTCAGTCCTCTTATGTTTAGAATGGCTATAACTGCGGAGGGTTTACATCAAGTTTGAATAGGAGTACTTGAAAAACAGGGTAACATTTTAAAGAACACATTTTCTTGAAATTCCTTGAAATTTTGAATTTGCCGAAAAATTGCACTTATATAGTCCTTGAAAAGTTTGGGATGTTTACTATTTTAAATTCCTGTTTATGGAGCACCAAACCAGTACATGTACAATAAATATTTATAAACTGTAGATCTTGTTGTTATTTTCTTATAAACTTTTAGTATGTAAAAACTAGAGTAAAAATCCTTATTTAGCCGTTATATCGCCCAATGCTATATTTAGACAAAAGCAATTGAAAATAGAAAGCTGAAATATCTGTTTTATTTATTTTTCTCCCAGTTATACAATACCGTACATGGATGGTGTAAAATTGGTATTTATAGCATTTAGGACATTTACAGATCCTATTTCAACATTGCTGAGTATTTGGCAGAAAGATTCATTTAGGTGATATTTTTGCACTAATTGGTGGGGTAAAGCCTATGTTTTAAGCCTAATTTGGTCTTTCTACTCCTTGGAGTAAGCCAACTTTTTACCTTTGACCTGTAGAAAAGTTCAAAGCATGATTCCTATATCACAGTTCAATTCTATGGACCCCAAATATATATCAGCCACGACATGTGATTTCCAACAATGAGCCATTTTGACAAGTGTAGACTCAGATGAGCCTATGCAGCCTCCTTTAAAGCTTAGAAACTCGAAATGATGTTCAGTCAGTAGCTTAACACTCATAAAATATCTAAGCGACTAGCAAAGGCTCTGATCAGACTGCACGTATGCGCAGGCTGATCTGAGGCTTTGCTGGTCGCACATACCACATTGTTGGAAATCTCATGTCGCGGCTCATATTTTAAAGCGTTATAAAGAATTTTCTCAACGGCTATATTTACAGCTAGACAAGTATTGTAGCAATCTTCAAGATGTCGTAGTTGGTAAAGAGCGGGAATTAGAAGTTGAGAAAGCCAGGGTTGAACAGCTCACTAGTCAGATGTTGCCGGAGGAGATTTTAGATAACTTCCAACATGGGATACCTGTAGGAACAGAAGATTACGATAGTGTTACTATCTTCTTCAGGTGAGCGGTTAATGCACCATTCGTAACAAAAGTCGTCTGCTTTTCTCGTCTGCTGAAATTTTTAAGAAGCCTCTATAGCAAACAGTCTGTTCTAGGTCCTCGCTGTTTGCTTCTTTACTTATTTCGTCAGTAATGTTAGGCTAGTATTTGCAGCAGACGACTTCAGCAGACAACATTTTCAGATGCATTTTTTCTTGGTGCTTTAAGGGTTAAAATTGAGCTTTTACTCTTTGCCAACTCAGAAATTTTGCATGCTTTTTTGTCGTCAGCTGATCTCTTTCAAAATCAACTTTTTGAAAAATTCTTTCAGGAATACAATCACTGTCAAACAGTTTTGATCCAAATCCTGTCGGACGTTTTGTCAAGCCTGATCTGGGTCTAACTGTTTGTAAAGGTTATTTTCACATGATACTAGAACCAGTGCACGAGATTTCCAACAATGTGGTATGTGCGACCAGCAAAGCCTCAGATCAGCCTGCACATACGTGCAGTCTGATCAGAGCCTTTACTAGTTGCTTGATTATTCTATGATTGTTAAGCTACTGACTGAACACCATTTGGAGTTTCTAAGTTTCAAGGAGGCTGCAGAGGCTGGCCTGAGTCTACTTGTCAAAATGCCACTTTGTTGGAAATCACATGCCATGGCTCAAGTCTATAGTACTAGTAGGCAAAGGGTTAACCCTTTTTAGCCAGTTATGACTGTTGTTGTCTGCTCTTTTGTTTCTTCATGTTCTTAGGTAGTAGAAAATAAGAATCTATCATGAGTGGGAGGGTAGGATAGATAGAGTCCTGAGGATCGCTGTTTGGCATCACGAGGCTTTAAAACATAAAGTAAAAACCTTTTGCTGTTTTTCTTTTTCCAAAAGCATCCTGATATTAAATTTCCAAAAATATTTCATGTGATTAAATGTGGCTTAATCACTTGGGCTAGTGTGCAATGTTAGGGGCCGCGCAATTTTAGGGGACATGATTTTAAAAGTTGAAGGTATATCTTATGTAAGAGTAGTACAAGATCGTCTGAGACTAAAGAATGTTTATTTGTACCCGTACACTTTAAATATATTTATTTTTCTAGAACAACACAACTTCTGATAAATGATCCACCATTTCTGATACCAGTTCCAAGTTCCAGGGTTCCCACAAGCTCTGGAAATCATGGAAAACCTGGAAAATCAAAAAAAACTCCTTGCATAGAAAAATCATAGAATTCCAAAAATACCCTGAATAATCATGGAAAATCATGGAATTTTGTGAAATAATTTGACAAAACCACCAGTAGCCAGAAAACAAGCTGTCAGACACACAACTTTTGTGTGTCTGACAGCTAGTTTTCTGGCTCCTGGTGGTTTAAAGTTTTAATTATTTTAAAATGCATGCATGGTCTACAAGCATGCTTATTAAAATAAATTAGCGTTGCTGCATTCCGCATTTATGCTTAGTGTGGTGAAGATGCCGCCAAAAGAGGAGGTTGGAGGCCATACATTAAATGGTCATGGAAATTACATTGTTAATCATGGAAAATCATGGAAAAATCATGGAATTGTGTTTTTAAATTTCTGTGGGAACCCTGAAGTTCAGGATGGCGTAGGAGTAAAGATACAGTAAAACTATCTCTGATCAATTCCAGTTCAATTTGAATGCTGCTGTTTTCCCTGAAAGAGGATATATTTGCAAAATAAACAAAATTTGCATTTTTCCTGTTTTATCAGAACACTTGCTAAGTGTAAAGATACATGTTTGAAGTAGGCTCCTATGGGAAATTCATACAGATTAATTTTATGAAAACCGCATGAACAGTTGAACACTTTACATCTTCAGCCAAAAAGCATTTTATTATAAATAATGAAATTTGTTGTTTTAGTAATTTATAGTATACTGACATCGCGAAGTTTGAAACAAGTAGTATTAAACTAGAATTGTTTTTCTACAAAAAAACAGATGTCTCCCCCCCTTTTGATGTCAAAAGCATGAGTCATTAAATACAATTTCAAACAGAAACATTAAATACAATTTCTAAGGGAAATTCTAGTCATTTCATGCAGACAATCAGCTCGTATCTAGTAAAGATATCTGTCAATGTATTAACTTTTGCACAATCATAACCTGGTATAAAATAGTCATAGATAATTTTTTTTGTGATGGACAAAGTTCAAAGGGAAATAACTCAAATAGTATAAATGACAGAGTTACAATTCTTTCACTCTGCACATCAACTGATTTTGGTTGATACTTGTATAAAGTTTCGTGAATATAGCTTAAGCGGTTTTCAAGTTATAGAGCGGACACGTTTTTTGTGATGCACAAAGTTCCGAGGAATAACTCAAAAAGTATAAAAGGCAGAGTTACCATTCTTGCACTCTGCACGTCATCTCATGCTGATTGATATTTGTATAAAGTTTCATGAATATAGCTTAAGTGGTTTTCAAGTTATAGAGCGGACACGATTTTTGTGATGCACAAAGTTTAAAGGGAAATAACTCAAAAAGTATTAAAGGCAGAGTTACCATTCTTGCACTCTGCACGTCATCTCATGCTGATTGATATTTGTATAAAGTTTCATGAATATAGCTTAAGTGGTTTTCAAGTTATAGAGCGGACACGATTTTTGTGATGCACAAAGTTCAAAGGGAAATAACTCAAAAGTATAAAAGGCAGAGTTACCATTCTTGCACTCTGCACGTCATCTCATGCTGATTGATGTTTGTATAAAGTTTCGTGAATATAGCTTAAGTGGTTTTCAAGTTATAGAGCGGACACGATTTGTGACAGACAGACAGACAGACGGACAGACAGACAGACAGACGCCCGGGGAAAAACTATATGTCTCCCGACCCTAAAGGGGGGAGACATAATATCACACACACTGTGCATGACCATTATATCCCCTAATTGAGCCTCTCATTTTCATCACTATGATAGATATATGCAAATTAGTGTGAGCTCACCAGCGAAAGTACTCCTTACCAAGTGACAGAACTGCTCAGTGATCTGTATGCATTATTTGATACTATATTAGATCAGTATTATTTGGATATTTCAGTGATGTGGTAGGATTTACAGAACTCACCAATGAAAGTACTCCCTACCAAGTGATAGAACTACTCAGTGATCTATATGCATTATTTGATACTATATTAGATCAGTATTATTTGGATATTTCAGTGATGTGGTAGGATTTACACAGCTCACCAATGAAAGTACTCCCTACCAAGTGACAGAACTGCTCAGTGATCTGTATGCATTATTTGATACTATATTAGATCAGTATTATTTGGATATTTCAGTGATGTGGTAGGATTTACACAGCTCACCAATGAAAGTACTCCCTACCAAGTGATAGAACTACTCAGTGATCTATATGCATTATTTGATACTATATTAGATCAGTATTATTTGGATATTTCAGTGATGTGGTAGGATTTACACAGCTCACCAATGAAAGTACTCCCTACCAAGTGACAGAACTGCTCAATGATCTGTATGCATTATTTGATACTATATTAGATCAGTATTATTTGGATATTTCAGTGATGTGGTAGGATTTACAGAACTCACCAATGAAAGTACTCCCTACCAAGTGATAGAACTACTCAGTGATCTATATGCATTATTTGATACTATATTAGATCAGTATTATTTGGATATTTCAGTGATGTGGTAGGATTTACACAGCTCTCCAATGACAGTACTCCCTACCAAGTGATAGAACTACTCAGTGATCTATATGCATTATTTGATACTATATTAGATCAGTATTATTTGGATATTTCAGTGATGTGGTAGGATTTACACAGCTCACCAATGAAAGTACTCCTTACCAAGTGATAGAACTGCTCAGTGATCTATATGCATTATTTGATACTATATTAGATCAGTACTATTTTGATATTTCAGTGATGTTGTTGGATTTACACAGCTCACCAATGAAAGTACTCCTTACCAGGTGATAGAACTACTCAGTGATCTGTATGCATTATTTGATACTATATTAGATCAGTACAATGTTTACAAGATAGAAACCATCAGTGATGCCTGTGAGTATATAGCCGTAACCAAGTGAAAATGCTTATCACCTTTGCCCCAACTGGGAATAGAACCCGGCCCACCGGATCTGAAATCAGACACTCTACCATGTCGCTGTAAATGCCGGCTTATACAGCTGTGGTAGAGTGTCTGATTTCGGAGCCGGTGGCCTGGCTTCGATCCCCATTCGAGATCATAGGTGATACACAGTTTTTCACCTGTTACATTTGGCGTCCAATGTAAATAACCCATTAATGGGCTCGAAGCACATCCATGTTTAGTATAAAGGTTCATTGATATTCTGGGATGAATCTAAAAATGGAGGAGGAATATGCGGTAGTGCCA
This sequence comes from Loripinus fragilis, assembly GCA_964019695.1. Lineage (NCBI taxonomy): Eukaryota > Metazoa > Mollusca > Bivalvia > Lucinida > Lucinidae > Loripinus > Loripinus fragilis. The sequence goes on from OZ026529.1 coordinate 6,365,765, forward strand.
AGTGTAACAACACTTGTACAGCTTTGCTGTATGAGCCGGTTTATACAGAGACGTTGTAGAGTGTCAGATTTTGGACTCGGCAGCCTGGGTTTCATCCCAAGTTGGGGCATTGGTGATACACATTTTTTCATCTGTTACGGAAAACTTGTCATTTAATTTATATTACAGAGTTGTTGCCCCTGATTTACTCATAACTTGTTAGTAGGATATCTATCTGATAAACTATAAGAGCTACAGTTTTGAACTTGATAAGCTTATAATAGATAATTAGTGGATCACCTGAATAACTTTTGTAGAATGTAGTAAAATATTATAACAGAGTTATGGCCCTTGTTTTAAGAAATTACCATTCCTTATTGACAATTTAAGATATGGTTTGGAGCAGTGTTTCACAAACACCATTAAGGTGTTCCTGAAGCACTGCTCCAAACCATATCTTGGTCCATTTCTAGTTTCTTTTATCATATAACGTGAGAGTGATATAACGCCATGTGTTAAAATTGATAATAACTTTTTGGTTTGTGCCGATCACAGTGACTGAGTTGGTAGAGCATTAAACTGGGGAACGGGTTGCTAGTTTGAGCCTCACTGCTGATGCAGTCACTGTGTTGTGACCATAATATATAAACATCTAACAAAATAATGTATATCACTGTGTTGTGTCCTTGAGCAAGACACATTAATCCTAGCTTAGGACTGGTTCAACCCAGGAAGACCCATCCCTATATAGCTGAAAGATTGTTGATGGGACGTAAAGAATCAAATCAAACAAACAAAATATAATGTATACACATGCAATATCTATGTTTTAATGTAAATGCATATGAAATTGTATGAATTTATACATTCCAAGTCATATTATAGACAATTAAAGTGCCCACTTTTCGTTATGCACCCTTGAAGGTGTTATGGCCTAATTGTTGCCATGGTAACATAATTCATACAAAACTACATAGAATAAGAAATGTTAGCTACTTTGATGACAAAAAGCAATAGAAACATTTTCTCGGTAATATTGAACCATGTGAAATTTTGTCATTTTAAGTGTTTTCAAAATAGAGGATCTTACATGAGTGCTCATGTTTTATTGAATTTATTAAACAAGTTGAGGAAAAGAGATAAAATGCGAGGTTTTCCGAGCATTTTATTTCTTTTTCGCAATGAGTTTAATAAATTCAATAACACAGGGCACGAATGTTAGATTCTATTTATCATATGACATTAAGATTACTTTGAAATCTCACTTCTGCCGTATAAACATTATAATTTTGTCATTACAGTTATGTACTAAACGTAACGTTGTTATGGATGTCATAACGTTTTCCAAAAGTCTATAAACCACTAGTTGTTTATCGATTTTATTGCATGGCGTTATTTCACTCCCAGATGTGACGTCATATGATAATGTCTTTTATGTAATTATTGCTGGAAAACTTTAGGACCTTTTCTAAGATCCGGGCTCCCATGTTTAAACCTATGGGTAAGAAAATAATTATTCCAATTTTACACTCAAAAACTTTGCTATATTGGACAAATTGATTGTTTCAGTCATGATTGTTAGTGGTTTACCTGAGAGGATTGAACAGTTCCATGCGGGTGAGATTGCCTCAATGTCCCTGCATCTTGTGTCCTCGATATGTGACTTCAAAATCAGACATATGCCAGACTCAATGTTACAACTTAGAATAGGCATTCATTCAGGTGAGCCCAAGCAAAAGGTATAAAAAAGTTGACTGATTGTTGTTGTTTTTCAGGTTTATTGACGGTGTGCCGTGGCCCCTCGCAAAATTACATATAAAGGGCACACAACACACCCAAAAGTGACTGATGTCAGCAATTAACCCATTTAAGCCAAATGGAGTTTCCTAGTATTATCAATCGGACCAGTTCATATCCATTTTAAGGGTTGTTGAATAGATTTTTTGATTTTTAAACAATTTTTATAGCAAACAGTGTAGACCCAGATCAGACACCACATTCTGTGGCATCTGATCCTGGTCTGCACTGTTTGCCTATGTCCCACAAAAAGGATGCTAGAATTATACTTAACTACTAAAGAAATCTGACACATACTGTATGTCAATTTTTTGGTAGTAAATGAATATGATGCACACTTGTCTTTCCATTGCATAAAGTTGAACAATGGTAGGCAAAGATGCACTGAGATTATTTGAAAAACTGAACTAATTTCAGAGTTCAGCTATCAAAAAGTCATGTAAGCCCTAAAATCAATTTTTGCAAGAACAAAGAAATCACGCAAAATTCATCACAAAACCGCTTTAATGTGATTCTTTGTTATTTCATTGACATATTCTGGGCATTCAAATAAAGCATGCATCCATTGTTCAACCCAGAAGCATATTTTCATTTTCTTAACGTCAATTTTACTTTATCAGCGTTTTATGAGCTTTTAAGAAGGACTGCCACTTTATCAACTTTTTTCACTTTGTATCATGTTTGGAATGCATTTTGACAATGTTTCAATCCTTTTAAACTCCAAATCTGCCGCCTATGTCCATTTAGGGACTTCAAGCCTTACAAGAACATGCTGATATGTGCATACTGCAAAGCTTGAAATTCATACGCAATTAAAGTGAAGTGCAGCCAATTGGCACTTTAACAAAGTAGACAGCACACACTAAACGGTGCCATACGTTGACAAAGAAAATAACGGTTATTAAACTCCGTTCAGAAATTGTGTGGCACCGGTTTTTCGCAGTTCTTGCTTTTATACGTCATCTAAGGTCCTACATCGCTGTGAGAAAGTTACTCGTGTAGGCCTCCCCTAATTTCTCCAGCTGGTTCTGTGCGTGTGCGAGCTTCTGGCAAAGCCCTGATATCTTGGGGAAAATCATGAAATTGAAAAATACGCCAGCAGACTAAGACAATTTGACACTTTTGAAACGCCCTCCATGAACGTATAAGGAAATGACAATATTTTCATTATAATATTTGGGTGTGGTTATTTCAATTGGCGAGAAATTCGTGGGAAATTATAAAGCGTGACTACACACCGTATATCTGGAAAATTAAACACTGATCTGGCGCTTTACGCGCCAACGTTAGTGTAAAATAACATTTCCGACTATTAGAACTTGTGTTTGTGTTTAACGTCCCACCAACAGCTAAGGTCATATGGAGACAGGGCCACGGCTTAAAGTCTCATCTGACAGACTGGTGAAACCGGTGATCAAACCTGCGACCCCTGGATTACAAGGCAAATGGTTTATCAACTACACCACGGTGGCTCCTGTTACAACTTGAGGCTAACATTTCTTCAGCATAAAACTTAAACATTTCTACTTGTTATTGTTGTAGTTATTCTGCGGGTCAAAATTATTGAACAGAATATAGCTTAAAAGCAGTTAAAAAGCACACAAAGATCAAATAGCAGTTCAGTTGCTATTTTTGATAACTTATTTTCACGGTGTACTTATTCGAAAAATAGATTGTTAGAAAAGATTGGATTCATGTTTATACACGGGTATGACATCATAAAACACAAATCAACTTGTAGTGTCGATTAAACCAAGCCATTATAAATGGTGGTAGAAATGCCCCATTTCAACTGTACATTAATAATAACATGCTGATAATGTCCTGTTACCAAGGTATTACCTTTACTGCGTCTTTTTGTGAGCATAGCCATTTTTTCATGAACATTGCTAAATTTGTAATGGTTAATGAGGTAAAGGGCATCCCTGTTGAAATGGCACAATTTTCGTCGTGCTTGCCACATGCATGCACTGTTGAAAATATCTGCAGGTCAACGTGGGTTTATAGCATGAGTTTGCTTGACCAATGGCTCGGAACTAATTAACTAATTGCCACCATTGCAGGTCCCCCAGCCCCTTGATCCTTACTTTCGCGTGTACTAGGACCGGTAAAACTTTATTGTAGCTTGTTATCAAAACATTTAATATTCGAGTAAAGGGTGTGTTGCATTTGAGCAATTTAAAAATAGACTCGAGACACGTGAAGCATATCGATGAATATTGATGTATTTTATGTGGCAATCATCGTCAACTGGACTTAGTCTGTGGGTGCATTTCTGATTTTTCTGATTTTTCCCAAGATATCAGGGCTTTGCCAGAAGCACGCACAGCCACGGAACCTGCTGGAGAAATTAGGGGAGGTCTTCAAGAATAACTTTCTCACAGCAATGTAGGACCTAAAACGACATATAAAAGCAGGAACTGCGAAAAACCGGCGCCACACAATTTCTGAACGGAGTTTAGCTATAGATTATGTTGTTTCTTGAGGTTAAATTTGGTTTATTCCGCTTTTACCCTTGAACCTGACACAAAACATAAGTTCTGATTCTTGAAAATGCATTCTCTTACAATGATTGTTTGACTGCAAGTCATTTCAGTTCCTAGAAATTGCTTAAACAAAGGAAAAACACACTACCGTTTTGACAACGTCAAAAGCACAATTTAAAACCCCCATATCATACGTCACAGCTAGAAATTGCAAATTTTTAAAATGCACTTTTGTCTGTACTGGTTTTGGCTTAGCATACATGAAAAAAATTTTCAAAAAATATCTAGACATACACACACGAGGCAAAAGTGATATAAACTGTATTTTTGACGTCGTAACATCATGTTCTATATTTGATAAATATATTTTTCGAAGAATACTTTCTAATGTCTTGCTTTTAAAATAAGCATATCGGCTTAGCTCTATAATTTGTTATTTACTAGTTTGAAGCAACTGAAAAGTGTCAGGTTTCTTTAGTAGTTCAGTATATATGGGTTAATAGGTTAATGCATTAAAGCATTTGCTAAAAGTTTATACCTGATGACTATAGGCCTTTGAAAGGTTGGTATTTTGAACTATTTAGGCCAGAATTTTTTTAAGTTTTTGATTTATGCGGGGGGAAAAAAAATCAGATTTAGGGTTCTGGGGACCAAAAAAAAAAGACTCTGCAACTTTGGACATTGAAAACTTGTAACCAAGCTATTATAAAAGATTGTTATAGCTATGAGCTTCAAACTTGGTCAGCTGAAAGAGGATAATGATTTCACTGGTGAATTTTCAACAAAACTTTGCATGCAGTCAGAAGAATGTTAGATATAAAACGTATCAAGTAGGAATTTAGTTTCAAAGCCTGGATCTGATTTCCTGGGTGGACTTAGTGGGGTGGGGTCAAAGCCAAAATTAACTTATTTTGGAATATGTTGGGTTAATAAGGAATACAGCAACATGGTAGCAAATATTTTGTTGGCAGACACACCCTCGATCCCTAGGTTGTGGTCAAAAGGTCAAAACTTTTTTTTTTCTGAAAGTGAACCCGTTGCACGTCAAATTAAAGAGAAAGAAGTGTAGACCAACATGCACACAAAAGCTTTGACCTTACACACACCGTTGACCTCTGTGGTCGGGTTGAAACGTGGAGTTAGGTTTATTTTTATTGAACTAAGCATGTTGGCACTGAAACATAGGCGATAGACAGGCTTTTGTTATCTGAATGATACCCTAGGTAAATTCTGATAAACTTAGGGGGTGGAGAAATCAGATTTTTATTTTATGATGTGCTGTAAAACCTGTGTAAAATGTCCACTCTCAAAAAGACCAAAAATTGGTTTTCAAGAACAATTATCGCTTAATGAAGGTCAAAAGTATTGCAGAATGCTCCTGCAATACTTTTGACCTTCATTAAGTTATAAAAATCTTTGTTTTGTCTTTTTTGAGTGGTCATTTTACACAGGTTTTACTGTACATGTTACTGAAAAATAATCCTTCTTCGGAGGATATAAATTCGAAGAATCTGCCTTGTTTTAAACAGGTCGTTGTGTTGCTGGTGTGGTTGGTAGAAAGGTGCCGAAATATTGTTTGTTTGGAGATACTGTCAGTTTAGCCGCTTCTATGCTAGCTACCTCTATAGGTAAGTCACAGGTACTTGTGTCAGGGAAACATCATTAATCCCCCCTCTCAACTTTAAAAAAGTGGGAGCATATTGGTTTCTGCTTATTCAGTCAAGCATCTGTGGGTCTGTTACAAAAAACAATTTGTGGTTTTTAATAAAAAATAATAATTTTTTTTTTATCAGACCCGTTTTTTTGGTCTGAAATATACTTTGGGGTGTTTTGCCCCTTTTAAAGGGTCAGAATGAAATCTAGCAATCAAGATATCTCAAAATCTATAAAAGCTAAGAATTTCAAAATTAGTCAGCTGATAGGGGATGATGAGAAGATTACCTGGTCAAATTTAAAGAAGAAAAAAATAGTAAAAATATTTTTAGAGTTATTGCCCTTTGTAAATCATGTAAAAAAGATATCTTGGAGCTTCAAACTTGGTCAGCTGATAGAAGATGATGAGTAAAATACCTGGTGAAATTAAAAAAAAAAGTTGTTCTAATTTTTTCGAGTTATTGTCCTATGCAAACTTGGCCATTGAAAATGAATACTTGTAATCAAGATATTTCAAAACCTGCTATAGGTTCATATAGCAGGGTGATGATTAAATTACCTGGAGAAATTTTTAAAAAGTTATTTTATTTTTTTGTGCTTAACTGGGCATTGAAAACTTGGAATCAAGATATCTCAAAACCTGCTACAGTCAGAACCGCTGATAGAGGATGATGTGTATAGTATAGCTAAGAGTTTCAAAGGGGTACGTGCATTAAGGGGCTATTTTGGCCCCCTCTAGAGCCAAAAACTGAAAGTTGCTTTTCACCAATTTCATCTTGTTGGTTCATTAGAAGAATAGCCCAAGTGTGAAATTCTAGCAATTATTTTACTTTTACCGGTTGCTATGGTAACCAAAATGGCCGACAAAATAGGCTTAAAATAGAGAAATTGCCATTTAAGGCCAAATTTGAGGTATTTTGAGACCGATTTTTTAAGAATTAGATATCAGCACAAGCAAATACCGAAAAAACTTTTTAATATATTGTGTGCCTTGATAATTCTCATAATCTGTTAAAATATTTTTTTGGTATTTGCTTGTGCTCTGTATTAATTCCTCTGTAACATGTCTCAAATTTGCTCCAAAATGGCCATTCTCCTATTTTCAGCCTATTTTGGCGGCCATTTTTGTTACCATAGCAACAGTAAAAGTCGAATCAATGCAAGACTTTTAAACTTTGACTATTGTTCTAATAAACTAATACAAAGAAACTTGTGAAGAGCAACTTTTATTTTTTGACCTCATAGGGGGGGCAAAATAGCCTCTTAATGCACGTACCCCTTTAAGATGTCCCTGTCTTAAAAAGGAGCTCCATTTATAGCATATGATTTGGGGGCACAAAAACTCAAGTTCTGATGTTGCATATGGATGGGCCAGCACACAAGGTTTTGGTACTCATCACATATGCACAAAATCATCTTTAAATGCCCATACTGACAGATTATCAGGGGCTAGAGGTCTGATTTTTTGTCTGAGTCTTCCTCCGCTGTAATACTTTGTATATAAGAAGTAAAGGTGAGACTGGGCTGTTTGCCCAGCCTCGTCTGAGCCTTGGCTACTCGCCAATGCACTAAGAACCCAAACTTATGTACTGGCCTATATATGGGTAGCACTAAAGATATTGGTGCTTATCAGCTAAACATAAATTACCATTTGTGTTCTGATGGACTTTCCCATATATACTGATACAATATGTATGGGACTGCCCATTGTGTGCTTTAAGAAGTCACAGGTAGAATTTTCTAAATTATGATGTATATCTGTCCCTGAAGTTTTTTATCCCCTGACGAAGTCAGAGGGATATAGTTTTGGCGTTGTCCCTCCGTCCGTGCGTCCGTCCGTCCGTGCGTGCGTCCGTCCACACTTTTTGTCTGTCCAGAACCATATCTCAGTGCCTATTGGTCAGATTTGATTTATTCTTTGTACAAACGATAAGTACCATGAACTCTCGATATCCTATAAGTTTGGTCAAAATCTACCGCTTAACACTTGAGTTATTGCCCTTGTTTTGGTATAGGCAATTAAAAGGCAAAATATATATTAGCTTTTTTGTGTGATGATCTTCATATTTCATCAAAGCTATTATATTTAACAACTTCTCACTATATACCATGATTGCCAAGTGCCTGTAGATAAGCATGGCAGTGTCAAAGTTTTACCCCAACCCCTTTGACCCCACCTGAGGGGTCATAGGTCAAATATTTTAATTTCGCAATAACAAAGGCAATTGTTAATATTTTTGCTGAAATTTTGCATGCAGGCAGCGCAGCAACAAATATGAAACATATCAAACGGGATTTCAGTTTGGAGGCCTGGGTCTGAGTCTGTTGGGTGGACTTAGGGGGCGGGGCTGAGGCCAAAATTCAACTTTGCATATCAAATTAAAGCTGACGACGCTGGCAGCAACATGGTAGCAAATATTTGGCCCATAGACACACCCTTGACCTAGGGGGTGGGGTCAAAAGGTCAAACTATTTTTCTGAAAGTAGTCATGTTGCATATCAAATTAAAGCCAACGACGCTGGCAGCAACATGGTAGGAAATATTTTGCCCACAGACACACCCTCGACCAAGGGGGTGGGGTCAAAAGGTCAAACTATATCTTTTTCTGAAAGTAGTCATGTTGCATATCAAATTAAAGGCAAATGAGCACAGAGCACCATGAAAGCAAATATGTTGTCATTACACACACCAACGACCCCTGGGGTGGGGTCAAAAGGTCATTTTGTTTTCTTTTCTAAAAGTGGTAATGTTGCATATCAAATTAAAGTGGAAGAAGGGTAGACCTACATGCAAGGTAACACTTTGAATTTACACACACCCTTGACCTCTGGGTTTGGGTTCAAAGGTCAGATATTGAAATTGTGCAGATGTAAGTATACTTTTTATTAAACTAAGCACTAAAACATATTTGACAGGCTTTTGTTATGATCTGAATGATACTGAAGGTGAACTAAGCCTAAGGGTTAGATAAATGGGATTTATGTTTTGTGATTTACATGTTTCTCTCAAATAACCCTTCCTCGGGGGATATAAATTCGTCGAATTTGTCTTGTTTAATCTAAGCAAACAGTGCAGACCCAGATGAAATGCAGCATTATGCTGCATTTCATTTGGGTCTGCACTGTTTGCCAGAGTGCCTATTTAGGGGTTTCCAGTATGCATAAAAAGGTTTGAATACCCAGCTAGCTAGTTGTTGGAGGTCAGATCCTACATCTACATCCATACAGTATCGGAGTCCCATCAATGTATTAAAACATAGTTTTTCCTCAGAAACCACAAGGCCAATTGAACTCTAATTCATACGAAGACTCCTTACAATAATTTAGCCAGAACTTTTACAAATTGTTCTGGTCACCTGACCAAGATGGCTGCCGCATCAAAATATTGTCAAAACCCTTTAAAATCTTCTCCAGAACCAGAAGGCTGATAATCTTGAGACAAGTGGTATGTAGCATTGGGGATGTGGGCCTTACCAAGTTTGTAAAAATGATGAACCTGGGTTGACCTGGACCTACTTAATTATAATTTCAAATTAATGATTCTTAATGCATTTATATTGGAAAAGTCTTGAAATGTTCATTTTTATATGACTGTTTAAGCTGAAATCATAATATTTGTGAGAAAAGTTAAACCTAGTGCACAATGGTTATATACAAGTGCCAAAGGTCAAGCTGACCTTTGGCTTTTCATCCAAGGCCACCCATGTTGGACTGACACACATACCTAAACATCTTTTTCTCAAAAAATCAATGGGCTGTTTGAACTCAAGTTTCATAACAGAGTATTCATTGAATAAAACAACAAGATAAGAATGTGATATTTATTTTAGGTCACTTGACCAAAATGGCAACCCCATACCCATATATGGTAAAACAAAATATGTTTAAATAATACGCCTAAGCTGACTTTGACCAATTTTAAAAATTATTTAAGGGGATCGGGCCCCGAGGGTATAAAACTTTTTCGTGCACAACTCTACTGAGCACGAAAATTCAACTGCTCATAAAAACTTAAATACCGACAAATAAAGAAGTTTCTTGCTTTAAGTCTCTCAGATGTTGCATTTATCATGCTCATAAATGTTAAAATGCCAACAATTGTTGGCATTTTAACATTTATGAGCAGGATAAATTTCATGCTTAGCTGAGTTGAAGGGCATATCTTCAGACCATGACCATGATGAAAAAGTTTTATAACCCTGAGGCCAAGTGAGCACTTCAGGACCTTCATGTCCTCTTGTTTATATTTCAGGACTCAAGATTCAGATGAGTGAAGCTACTGCTAAGATTCTCTCAAATCTTGGAGGTTATCAAATACATCGGAGAAGAGAAAGAAAATTCAAGAATATAAAGGTAGCATCAAATCAATATACCTTATCCCACCACAATTTTTTTTTGTCCTGAATATATCAAGATGTTCATATTGTTTTAATTAAAAAATTCAGTCTGAAGAGTACTAAGCAAAAGAGCAAGAGTACAAACAAATTTTCTACAATACGTTGGGACAATACAGGCCATACATTTAAAAGAAAAAAATAGATATTATCAAAATATATCAGAGCCCTTTTATGCTTGCTCACTTTTCCAATATAATAAAAAAACAAACAAGGGGCCAAGATTATGTATGATAGATTAAATATAAATGAGGATAAACCAACAGCACAACAAATATGGAACAACCTTTATAATATTCAAGAAAAAGACTGAAAAAAGATATCTATGTACCAGATAAAAATAACAAAGTACTGCACTCTACAGTGGTTTCAAATTAGTATAAACCATAACATATTAATCACACACGTCTGCAATATATGAGTATAAAGGACAATCCACTATGTACATTATGTAAAACTCATGTAGAAACAACTGTCCATCTACTGTGAGACTGCAGCATAACAAAAGATTTTTAAAAATCTTTTTTATCACCATATTGGTATAGAACTGTCTGAAAAACTATTCTTATTTGGACTAGAAACAGGGGAAAAAATATCAAAAGTCTGTAATTTTATTTTATTGTATGCAAAATATTACATCTACTGTTCTCGCTGCAACAATCATTCATTAATGCTTGAAATTATATTTCATGCATAAAATACACATGGAAATAGCATATGCCAATTTTGGATAGATTTCAAAATATATGGAGACCATATGAGGATCTACTCAAGGATATAAATACATATTAACTCCTTACCAACTAAATGAGCAAATTTTAAATAAGATTCCAAAACCAGAGCCAATCCATATGCGGTTAATTATACCCCCGCAAAATTTGTTTTTATACCCCCCGCAAACTTTGTTTTTATACCCCCGCAAACTTTGTTTGTGGTGGGTATACTGTTTTCACGTTGTCCGTGTGTGCGTGCGTGCGTCCATCCGTAACGTTTTGTTTTTTCAATAACTTGAAGAGTCATTGCTGGATTTTCATCAAACCTTGCAAACATGTTCATATATGCAAGACAAATACTTGAGACAAAAAAGGAAGGGCTAGGGGCCAATTCTATTAGAGTTATTAGCTCACCTGAGCCGAAGGCTCCGAGGTGAGCTATTAGTATACCAGTGACTCCGGCGTCCGTCGTCCGTCCGTCCGTCGTCCGTCCGTCCGTCGTCCGTCCGTCCGTCCGTCAACATTTTCAAACATCTTCTTCTCTGAAACCACTGGGCCAATTGAACTCAAATTTCATATGGAGACTCCTTAGGATGGGGGAACGAAAGTTTGTTCAAATGTACCTGGTCACATGACCAAGATGGCCGCCATGCCCATATATGGTAAAAACCCGTTAAAAATCTTCTCCTCCAGAACCAGAAGGCCGATGACCTTGGGACTTGGTATGTAGCATCAGGGATGTGGGGCCTACCAAGTTTGTTCAAATAATGATCCTAGGTTGACCTTGACCTACTTAACGTCAAGGTCAAATTTGCTTCCTAATAGATTTAAATGGGAATTTTTTTGAAAAGTTGATTTTTTGAATGCTGTGAAAGCGAAAGTGATTATTCTTACTTGATATGTCGAAACTAATGAGACAATGGCTATAAATAAGTTTCAAAGGTCAAGGTTGACCTTTGCCCTTTCAGCCAAGGTCGCTCATATTGTGGTCCCATCAATATATTAAAACAGTTTCCTCACAAACCATTGGCCCAATTGAGCTCAAATTTCATATGAAGACTCCTTATGATAAGTCAGCCAAAATTTATGCAAAATATTTTGGTCACATGACAAAGATGGCCGCCATGCCCATATATGGTAAAAACCTTTTAAAAATCTTCTTCTCCAGAACCAGAAGGCCAGTGACCTTGAGACTTGGTATGTAGTATTGGGGATGTGGGGCCTTTAAGTTTGTTCAAATGATGATCCTAGGATGACCTTGACCTACTTAACGTCAAGGTCAAGTTTGCTTTCTAATGCATTTGAATTGAAAATTGAATTGAAAAGGTGATTTTTTGAATACTGTGGAAGCCAAAGTCATTATTCTCACTTGATATGTTCAATCTAGTGGCTATAAATAAGTTTCAAAGGTCAAGGTTGATCTTTGACCTTTCAGCAAAGGTGGCTTATATTGAAGTCTCATCAACATATTAAGACATAGTTTTCTCAGACAATTCTTGGCCAATTGAAACCAAATTTCATATGACAACTCCTTATGATTGGTTAGCCAAAACTTATACAAATTGTTATGGTCACATGACTAACATGGCCACCATGCCCATATATGGTATAAACTCTTTAAATCTCTTCTTCTCTGGAACCAAAAGGCCATTGGCTTTGGGACTTGGTTTGTAGGATTGGGATGTGGGCCCTACCAGGTTAGCACAAATGATGAGTCTAGGTTGACCTTGACTTACTTGATGGCAAGGTCAAATTTGATTCCTTATGCATTTATATGGAGAAAATCTTAAAATGTTCATTTTCTATAACTGAGCCGAATTCATTAAAGTTAAGCCTATTGAGACAATGGTTAATTAAGTACCAAATGTCAAGCTGACCTGTGACCTTTTATCCAAGGCCACTCATTGGGACTGCCACATACCTATCTAAAAATCTTTTTCTCAGAAATCACTGGGCTGTTTGATGGATTATTCATTAGATTGTTTAGGTCACTTGACCAAAATGTATGGTAAAAACAAAATTTGTTCCATTATAAGCTGTAGTTAACCTTGACCTATTTTAACATTATTAAGAAGATCAGGTGAGCGCCTCAGGACCTTCAGGTCCTCTAGTTTCCCTTTGTAGTTCTATATGGCTTTTAATATAGGGTTTTATGCTTATGCTATTATAGGCCATACACGGGCCGATCAACTCCTACCACAGCTTTTGATGGAACGATTTGATACTTTGCCTATACAATGTAGACACATTGAACATATGCATGAAGGAGTTTGGTTCAGAAAAGATAATTTTTGACAAAATGACAGCTGTGAGAACTTAGACAATTTTTCCCTAATAAGATGTTTGTATATGCATAGATGGTGCCTTCATGGGCCGATCAACTCCTACCACAGCTTTGGATGCAACAATTTGATACTTTGCCTATACAATTTAGACACATTGAACATATGCATGAAGGAGTTTGGTTCAGAAAAAATAATTTTTGACAAAATGACAGTTGTGAGAACTTAGACAATTTTTCCCTAATGAGGCTTTTGTATATGCATAGATGGTGCCTTCATGGGCCGATCAACTCCTACCACAGCTTTGGATGGAACAATTTGATGCTTTGCTCATACAATGAAGACACATTGATCATATGGATGAAGGAGTTTGGCTCAGAAAAAAATAATTTTTTGACAAAATAACAGCTGTGACTACTTAGACAATTTTTCCCTAATAGGGCTTTTGTATATGCATAGATGGTGCCTTCATGGGCTGATCAACTCCTACCACAGCTTTTAATAGACACATAGAACATATGCATGAAGGAGTTTGGTTCAGAAATTTTTTTTTTTGTCAAAATGACAGCTGTGAGAACTTAGACAATTTTTCCCTAATAAGGCTTTTATATATGCATAGATGGTGCCTTCAAGGGCCGATCAACTCCTACCACAGTTTTTAATGGAGCAATTTTATACTTTTCCTATACAATGGAGACACATTGAACATATGCATGAAGGAGTCTGGTTGCAAAAAAAAATTGACAAAATGACAGCAGTGAGAACTTTTATTATTCTCTTATTATTATTAGGGCTTTTGTATATGCATAGATGGTGCCTTCATGGGCCGATCAACTCCTACCACAGCTTTTAATAGACACATAGAACATATGCATGAAGGAGTTTGGTTCAGAAAAATTTTTTTTTGTCAAAATGACAGCTGTGAGAACTTAGACAATTTTCCCTAATATGGCTTTTGTATATGCATAGATGGTGCCTTCATGGGCCGATCAACTACTACCACAGCTTTTGATGGAGCAATTTGATACTTTGTGGATACAATGTAGACACATTGAACATATGCATGAAGGAGTTTATGATTTTTGTTTAGCACAGATTCTACTGAAATCTTCGTTTCAAAACGTAGGTCTGCTGGTTTGAACTAAACTTGCCAAGTTTTTTCACTGAATCTTACTGTGCGGGGGGTATCTAATAAGCATTGCTTATTGGCTTTTTTCATTTAAATTATCTTCATACATGTAACCCTTTGAAATATTATATAGGGCAGACTCCAGCTCCCCCCTCCCACAGTCCCCATTTTTAAGCTGTCAGGTATACACTGGCGTACACATAAAATATCTGTTTGTTTTAATGTTAAGATGTACAATGAAAGATGGTATATATTATAGATATGATATAAGTAAATATTGCACAATGGATATTATATTGTAACCATGTTATAATAGAAATTAACAGATAAACAAAAAAAAAATCTTGGAGGTTATCATATTCAGAGGAGAAGAGAAAGAAAATTCAAAAATATAAAGGTATCATCAAATTAATTGTCCCTTATCCCACCACATTTTTTTTGTCCTGAAAATGTCAAAATATTCAGACTGTTTTAATTAAAAAATTCAGTCTGAAGTGTACTTGAATATTTCAGGGTTCGCACAGGCTTGAATTGAAAAGTACTTGAAAATACAGGACTTGAAAAATAAATCTAAAGTACTTGAAAAACACTCAAAGGCCTTAAAAAGTCCTTGAATTTTACCATTTACAGGAGGGTTCAACAGTTTTTTGAGACATAAATCAGTATAAATTGTGGTGCTTTTATTTGGTGCAGCATATTAGTAATGGACTCTAGCATTTCCGAAGTAGAATCTTATTGTGTAAATCAGTATTTTTCATAAATTTTCAGTCCTTGAAAACAGTAGAAAAGTCTTTTAGAAGTCCTTGAAAAGTCTTTGAATTTAACACAAACTTGCCTGTATGAACCTTGTATATGCAACAAACGTAAAAATCAGGCAACATTTTCAGGAAGAAAAAATAGTGGCGGGATAAGAATTAATGTATTCAGGCTTTCAAGCTGGCCCTAGTTTTCCCTACGTTTTTTATTTGCTCCTACTTTTCCCTACTTTTTCCTTGAAAAAAAACCTACTATCCCTACTTTTTCACTCTAAAATGTCATTTTAATGTAAAATCCAAAATATTTCCTTGCTCCCTCGGGTTTTATGAATTAAACAATGTATTCTTTCAGGGAGCATGTTGCAAACTACATCTCGATTTTTAATTTTTAACACAAAAGTCTCTGTTTAGCTTGTACTATTATCACAGCTATTATCCTGCTTATTAAGTGTGGAATTTCTAATTTCTAACAAGTCTCATTGAGATGAATTTTGAACTTGGAAAAGCCATACTATCCCTACTTTTTTACACTGATAATCCCTACTTTTTCAATACTTTTTCCAAATTTTCATCCCTCCTTTTTATTGAAGGGCACTTGAAAGCCTGTGTCTTGTCTGTTTGGTAATTATCTATTTGGTAATATTGCTTTTTTGTTGTTATTTAGCTAATTTTCTTTGATTATTTCCAGGGCAGGCCAAAGATGAATACCTACTGGTTGGATGGCAAGGAGGGGTTTACGCTGCCTTTACCAGTACGCCATATATCAACTGATCCGTAGACCTGTACAAGCTTAGGAATTAAGAATCCATTTCTACCTCAGAGCTCAAGAAACTTTTCCAAAGTCTTGCATGCTAGGTAGTTTTTACATGTCTGCTGATTTTTTAAAAACAAAATTAAACTTTTTCAAGAAAAAACTCATTGTCAAACTGTTCGGATTCTGATCAGAGTTGTTGTTTTATTAAGGCTGATCTGGATCTAAACTGTTTGAAGAATTATCAACAGAAAACAAAAGCCATCACAAATGGGCAAGGAGTTGAATACTCAAATTACAGTAACACATGTCTGAAGCGGCCACTCAAAAATAGACAAAGCAAAAGTCTTAAAGACAAATGGTAGCTTGATAAAGGTCAAAAGTTTTGCAGAATGCTCACTTGGAGCATTCTGTAATAATGGCTTGACCTGCGTTAAGCGATAATCGGTCTTGAAAACCAATTTTTGGTCTTCTTTTTGAGTGGTTGCTTAAGACAGGTTTACTGTATTTTATAATACCAAGTAAAGCTGAAGTATTGACTTTTGTTCTTTCAAAGAACCAAATATATTGGAAAGTCTCGGATATTATTGAAAAAATATGTCTTATCAAGACATTGTAGCATTTATTTTATTTTTCAATGTGGATTTATATAATGGAATCAAATTTCATCTGGAGTATCATTGGGGTGGGGGAAAGGCTGCATAAGGTTTTGGGCCAGATTGGATCAGGACCAGGAATTAGATGCCTCCTTAAAGTTAACTATTGATTATACCCCCGGTACGAAGTATATAGGGGGTATATAGTTTTTGCCTTTTCTGTAATTATGTGTGTCTGTCTGTTTGTCTGTCTGTAAACTTTTTTCCCGTCAAAGATTTCTCAGTAACTACTTTGGTTAGGATTCTGAAATTTGGTACAAAGCTTGATAGTGATTAGTTGTATTGTGTAATAAAAGAACATCCACATATTGCTTATCAGTCCCTTTATTTGTTTATTTTTCTTTCTCTCCAATGGAAATTTCTGTCACAGATTTCTCAGCTCCTATTGGAGCCAGTGTTTTCAAATTTTGTGTACATCTTCAGGAAGGCAAAGTGTACTGTGTAAATGGAAATAAAGATGCTAATGCTCATTTTGCCTTCTTTTTTCAAATTTTCATTTTTTCCTTCTTTCTCTTATATAATACATATGGACATTTTTTTCTGTCAAAGATTTCTCAGCAACCACTTGAGTTCTGATTCTGAAATTTGGTACAAAGCTTGAAAGCGATTAGTTGTATTGTGTAACAAAAGAACAGCCACGTATTGTTTATCAGTCCCTTTATTTTTTCATTTTTCTTTCTCTCCAATGAAAATTTCTGTCGCAGATCTCTCTGCTCCTATTGGAGCCAGTGTTTTCAAATTTTGTGTACACCTTCAGGTAGGCTAAATGTATTGTGTAAATGAAAATAAAGATGCTAAAGCTAATTTTGCCTTCCTTTTTCAATTTTTCCTTCTGTCACTCCTATATAACACATATGGATGTTATTTTGTCAGAGTTTTCTCAGCAACTACTTGAGTTAGGATTATGAAGTTTTGTGTACACTTTCAGGTAGGCAAAGTGTATTGTGTAAATGAAAATTAAGGTGCCAATCCTCATTTTGCCTTTTTTCAAATTTTCAATTTTTCCTTCTGTCACTCTTTTTAAGACATATGGACATTTTTCATCAGAAACTGCTTCATTTAGGATTATGAAATCTCTGACAATTTTGTCTTTTCTCTGAAAGTGTTACAACCTCTGATGGCTACTGCCGGGGGTATGTGAGCTTTGCTCACTTCTTGCTATATTTTTTCAAGATGCAAAAAATAGCTTAAAATTGATTAAAATCAAAATAGTTTCATTTTTTCTGAAGATCACAATGATATTTTTGACCACAAGTACCACATCGATCTAGGCAATTTATTAAGTATTTGATATAGCATGTTGAAATATCAATGCTTAACTTAAGTCTTCCTTAACTTAAAGGAGGCATTGTAATTGCGGGCTCAGTACTCTGGTTTATGGTTCCACCTTAAAGACTTATCTATTGATGAGATGGTAGGGGCCTGATGCTTTGGCTGTTTGTCGGGCCTACCGGGGTTTACCTGTTGGATTTCTTTTGCTCCGGTATTCAGTTTTATTTACTGTTGAGTCCTTATCTTTGCTTTATCTCCTTGTTATATCTTGATTTATATGTTTTAGGAGATGATGCATTGATATGTTAGGGGTCTTTCATGCAAACCAAATCTCTATGTGTCTTGATCCACATCTGAATTAAGGGTGAGGTTGGCGCACCGTTAAACCGGTTTAAGCCCTCCAGTAAGATATTTTACTTACCGTTCCAAGGCGGTTCTTCTTTTGTGGATCTTTTATGTTTTTGTTCTGTCTTGTGTTTGCTATGTCTTTGTGCGCGTCTGTTTAATTATGCTTTGTGGTCACCTGCTGGGGAAGGGGCGGACCTCTTGGCTCTCGTATGTGGTGTCTTACTGTGAGAGTGTCACTTTCCCAATGGTATCCTGGGTCAGGTGTGGTACTTGATTGTATTGATTCCTGATCTTTGCACCCTTACTTACTTCTATGGCAACAGGTAGCTCCCGTAGGGTTATAATGGGGGAAATCTTGTTAGCACTGTAGCTGCTACATTTTTGCTCGGATCTTCTTCATTCTTGTATTCTTTGACTTTTCGCTTACTGTAAAGGCGGCGCCTAATGAATGCGTAATTAGGACTGGTCAACCTTAGACATAGGTAAAAGCTGAAAATGAGGCGTGGTTTTATTCAAAAGTAACTGTATCATCTTGCACCATTATCTCAGTATAGACGCAAAACACATTATCTAGTCCTTAAAACGCCAGCAAAATAACTGCATCTGAAAATGTCTATTTAACATAAGCATAGAGGCAAACATTGTGGAGCCAGATCAGACTGCTCCTACAGGAGCAGTCTAGTCTGATCTGGATCCACACTGTTTGTCTATGAGGCTTCAAAATATTTTAGTGAATGACAAAAACATACATTTGGTGATTATGCGTTTTAAGTAAACGAAAAGTCTATTAATATACAAGACACAGAATAAATAGCCAGCTGATCATGATCCATACTGCTGCCAATAAAACATTTTAGTTCAAATTGCTTAGAAATCAGCAAATAACAATTCATTCATCATAGTAAGGGGTTAACCAATTTGAAAAATATTAAAACTACCGTCCATGTCTCGACAGCTTTATAATACCAGAATTATATTATCCCAGGACACGTACATTGTAATCAGTGGTAGAGTGCTTATCTCAAGACTGAGAGGTTGCGGGTTCGAGCCTCACCGGTGGCACTGCCTTGTGTCCTTGAGCAAGACATTAATCCCTGCTTAGTACTGGTTCAAACCAGGAAGACCTGTCCCTACATAACTGAAAAATTGTTGACTGGGGTGTAAAGAATCAAATCAAACAAACGTTGTAAATAGAAACTTTTAACTTGTCCAGAATGAAATGGGACATCAGGCATGATATATCTACACCATTGCCTATTTAACTCATTGTATTCAGGAAACCCATATATGAGTATGTTAGCAAACAGTGAAGACCCAGATGAAATGCATCATATATGCTGCATTTCATCAGGGTCTACAGTGTAAAGGTAAAAACCATCTTCAGACATAAGAATACAATATTTTTTTGAAATTATAACCCGACACCTCTAGATATATGAACAATAGACTATCCCAAATTTATTGTATCAAATCAGAAATACGAATCCATTAGTACACTGACCCAAAATGAAAACTTTACACTGTATTCAAAAGTATATATTTGGATATTTAATTAAGTTTCGGGGTTAATTTTTTCGGTCATCGAATCTTCAATGCCTTATTGGTGTCCCTGAAAAATTTATTGGATGAAAATCATAAATTGCATAATTTTTATGAATAATTCAGTTCAGAGGGGTCAAAATGAAAATTTCTAAGAACAATTAAAACAGTCACACAGATTTTGGAAACAGGAAATTACTGACTGCATGCTTTAAGTGATGTTAAAAAGATCACCAGTAACCAGTGTGACCTCCATTTTTACGAACGCTTAGCAGAATACGTCGCCCCATTGAAATTACGTAACGTTGTATGAGCACGTTAGGGATACATATGTAATGCTAACAGAGGTGCATATTGGAGTCATTTAACGCATCCATTTGATGATTGGACCTGACCCTCCGACCCAATTCATCCTCTACGTGTTCTATGGGGCTCATGACCCGGGATGAAGCAGGCCAAGGCAAGATTTAGAAGTTTTAAGCATGAAATTATGTGGTTATTTACGTGTTGTGTGAGGCCGTGCATTGTCATGCATGAAAATGCCAGGTCTGTTATTTTGCACGAAATGACTAATTATCATTTGTGCATGAACCCAGTAAAGACGAGCAATAATGGTTGCCGTTTAAAACGATTACGTTGGTGAGTTAACGTGTTAACGCGAAAAGGACGTAACGTCGTCACACGTGCGCTACCAGGTCTTGCACG
The DNA here is from genome assembly GCA_964019695.1 of Loripinus fragilis. Taxonomy (NCBI): domain Eukaryota; kingdom Metazoa; phylum Mollusca; class Bivalvia; order Lucinida; family Lucinidae; genus Loripinus; species Loripinus fragilis. The sequence goes on from OZ026529.1 coordinate 6,386,224, forward strand.
AACTCTGACATACTCAGATGTGTTGTACGGGTTCATATGATAATGAAAAGTCTGTCTAGAGCAGCCAAAATGATGCGTGATATCATTTACCGTAGATCCCGCTTTGAGCACGTCAAGAACTTGGTTTCTTTGATCTTTTGAAAAACGTGCCGTCACTAAATGGAAGCGTTTTGTAACAATAAATTAATTTTTATTACCAGTTCTCAGCTGCAAATGTTTTCTTGTCGGTTTTAAAGCTGTCAATGAATCACCTGTTCCTCAGCACGTGCAACGTAAGGAACACGTTTTTCAGGCGTTGACACTTAAATTGACCTCTGATTTGAATAAAAATTGCATAATCGTTATCTGTGACGAAGTCTCAATAAGCATGCGTAAATCTTACAAGGACATGCATACTAACAAAACAGTTATTCAAAGAAATAAAGTGTAAAGTTTTCATTTTGGGTCAGTGTATATAAAGGCTTATATGCCCCCATCCATCTGGCATCATTAATAGGAGTGTTTGTCTCATATAAATGTTATTAAACCATAAACAGTATCTCCCTTTATATATATATATATATATATATATATATATATATATATATATATATATATATATATATATATGGGGTCCAAGGACTGGACAGTTTTATAAGTGAATCATGTTATAAAGGGACAACAGTATAGGATTATTATCATTTTATGGTCATTTTCCTAATATTTTTTTTGAAAATTTCCATGGTGATAAAAATTTGGGGGCCACAAATTGACCTTGTTATAGTCAAATTTGTAATGAGGTGTGTTATAAAGGGACTGCACTGCATTTGTTGTCTCACAAGACTGTTTATTAAATTATTGTACATAATAAAGAGATACTATGTTGTTCATGAAATATATAATATGTAAAATTTTTGTTGTTGAAATAAACATTTTTAAAATTGCTTATTTGTTTTCTTTTTCATTTTCCGTAGGATATTAATACTTAGTTTTAAAGCTGCATAGTCTGTAACTTTTGATGTTTTAATTTTTGAACTAATGTTTCTATTTTTCAAGAACAAAGTAAAAAAAAAAATTAAGGTATACATTTTACCAATTTCCTAAATCTTAACAAATTATCAGTATCAAAACAAGAGCATTTATGTTAAAATTAACTGTCTATAATTATTGGAGGGACACAAATAATTACCAAAAAAAGAAAAACACACCTGTTTTATAAGATAATTCACTTTTCCGTGCAGTTTTCAGCTATAGTAAACAGATTTATCGTGAAAACATAACTTAATTCTTCTTTTACAAATGATTTAAAAAGAAAATAAAAAAAAATAAAAAAAATGTTCATAGTTGCAGACTAGGTCTCTCTAACTCTTTGCTTACTGGGTATTTTTTCATGCTTTTTTTGTTGTCTGCTGATTTTTTCAAAATTCGGGAACACTATCAGAGTGTCAAACAGATTGTATCCAGATTAGAACTGACATTCTGTTGGTCCTGATCTGGGTCTAAACTGCTTGCAAAGGCAGATGGAAAAAGATGCTGCTGGCAGTCAAAGACTTAATTTTGGAGCAGGTACCAATATTTGTGATTCTTAATTTGATTGAACTATGGTTAATAGCTATGGTTCACAATGGTTTCCTCATTAATTGCATGACAATGGGTCAGGCTTTAGATTGTAGGAAGAGTTTTCCCTGCAATTTTCATTCGTGAGTTTGTGCCTGATGCTTTGGCTTTGGCTGGGCCCACCATGGCTCATTTAGTTTTTTTTAGCTCTGACTCAGTGACCCTTAAGGTCCCTTTTCTTTGTTTTATCACAGTTATTTCCTGAGATGATAAATTACATAAGTTAGGAGGACTCCATGTGAGCTTAACAATTTAAGCTTTTAAACTACTCAAGAATCTAGGGCAATGATTTGGCTGTAAAATATTGTGATAATTAAGCTTATTTCAGGTGAATCCTATATATGCGACATTAACAACAAAACATTTGTGCAGTCCAAATCATGCAGGTATCGGTGGAAACTCTCACCAGGAATATGAAATTAGCCAGTGCATTAGGTTTCCAACAATTTGGTATGTGCGACCAACTAAGCCTCAGATCAGCCTGCACATACGCGCAGTCTGATCAGAGCCTTTGCTAGTCGCTTGAGTATTCAATTATTGTTAAGCTACTGCCTGAACACCATTTGGAGTTTCTAAGCTTAAAAGGAGGCTGCAGGGGCTCGTCCGAGTCTACACTTGTCAAATTGTTGGAAATCTCTTGCCGCGGCTCAAATCATGTATTGCCAACATTCTTCATTATACATGTTATATGATTATCGTCAATGAATAAAACAACAACAAATCGACGGCACCCACTTTTATGCCAACGGCCTCCGAGGAACAGATAAGCTACTTTTGTCGGTATTTAAGCAATTCGTGAAAAAAACTATTTAAAAAAAAATGGGGTCACAAACAATTAAATTTTGGAAAAAGAAAAAAAAAATGAAATTCTAATTGAAATGTGAATGTTTCGGCTGGGTAGCATTGTAGTGTACACATTTGGTTGAAGATAAAAAAAAATACGTTGCTGCAATCAACGGTTGGGCTAATTTTTGTGGGGAGAGGTCGGGGAATTAAAATGCTGGTAATTAGCAATACAAATAATTTTCATACTTCCCACAATTAAGTCAAGGCAAACTTAAGCAGCCAAAGCAACTTATGGTCATTGTAACAACGTGTTTATGGAGGTTGGCATTGTGCACGTTATCGGGTCTCATCATTTTTAAAATGTTTTCCAGTTGCCATGAAACTGATACTTCATTTAAGACATTTTTAAATGTTTTCGTATGAATGGCAGTCTTACAATACATTGTACCTTTTTCTTACAACAGAATTTTATATCGTTGAAGTTGGCGATGGTACTATGAGTAAGACTGGTTGCGATATTTACCATGCTCCGATCAAAACTCATACCTGTAGCCTGGTAATTCTGATTTTCGAAATCAAATCTCCCTCATGTGTGGATCCAGAGGGGGGGGGGGGGGGGGGACAGGGGGTCCGGAGCCCCTCTGAAAAATCACAAAAATGCAATTCTGGTCCAGATCCGCTGAAAAATCACAAAGCTACCGGCCATCATCTGCCCGCTTTTAGTGCTATTTGGATCCTCTTTCCCCTCATTGCAAAAAAAACAAAAACAAAAACACCCACACAAAAAAAGTCAGAGTTGGACCCCCTCTGGCAAAACTTTCTGCCATGGATCAGCGTATGTCCCCATGTTTAAGCATGGAGTGCGTACGTTGTATGTTTAAATCGTTGGACTTCAAATTGATGGTATCCTCTTGAATTGCGTGAAGATGAGTCCGACCACAGCCTCAACAGAACTGTAAAACATAAGTGCAAGTTAATTCCAAAAGAGGCTTGCGCGGATCCAGAAAATTTTGTCTGAGGGGTCAAATTTTGACAACGATTTTTTTATGAGGGAAGAGAGAATCCAAATACCACTATAAGTGGGCCATCATCGCATCGGCCCGCCAGCGAAGAGCCATTTAAATGGCGTTTCGCTGGCGTGTCGATGTTGGCCCATCATTGAAAACTGGTTTGGTAGTTTGAGATTTTTCAGGGGTCCTGATGCAGCAATATTGGTAAGAAATCCTATATTTTGTGATTTTTAGGCGGGGGGGGGGGGGTCCGAACCCCCTGTCCCTCCTTTGGATCCGCGCATGAGCGGTGTGGTATCCGAGCTGCCAACCCTTTTGGTGTTAACTGCAGTACCAATTGTTTTTCTCCTACAACAACTTAAGGCTAACATTTCTCCAGTAATAGAACAGAACAGAACAGAAAGAACTTTATTTTGAAATATAGTTCCCAGGCCACTCGCAGGTGGCATTAGAGAACAGACATTTGATTAAACAGTAAATACAATATAGTTGGTGACGCCAAAACAATATAAAAACACGCTCGGATCTTAAGGCTGGGTTTATGTCCTACCAAATCGCTCCTGGCATACTAACAAAACATGCAGTGCACCAAAGGCGAATTGGTATCGCTGTAGCAGAGGAGTGTACAAAATAGAGTTGCCTATAAGCTCAACTTAAAATCCCAGTGTGTTAGTAACGTTCAATGTGGCATTGCCTATATGTAACTACTTTTAGTCTTTTATCATGCCTTATTCTGCAGTATACACATGATGTATTTGTATAATTAAAATGAGTTCTAAACAGTTTTGTTATAGACAGAATGTAGCTTCATTTTAATCATGTGGTTGTAACATTTGCCCAAATCAGGCTATGCAAATGTGTAAATAAATACACGTCTGCACAGTCCGATATGTGCCAGCAGAGAACAGGTCTGGTGTAATGCAACTCATTCATGATCAAAAGCGCGACCCTGGCGTGAAAAACCTGTAATGAGGTCCAGCGACCAGGCACTACTTAAGTGAGCCACCTCAGCCACAGATCTTACCATATTATAATTGTGCCTGTAACATGTACAGCTTGTATACTAATCACAAGGCAAACAAATAAGGCGCATACCAGACTGCACATATGCGCTAGCTGGTCTACGCCCCTGTTGTTTGCATGCAAAAAGGTCAGGCTTCCCACCGACAGGGTCTCATATAAATGATTATCATATTGGTATCTTCTTCAACTATGAGTCTAAATATATTGAGTTTGTGTGGCACTTTGACAAAGTGGTAAAAATTATATCTAATCCACCTGTTGCAATTAATGTCTGTCAATAAATGTTACTGGCAAAATGTTTCATGATTATATCAACAAATTTAGACAGTTTAATAAGTGTTTGTCTATTTCTTGAGCTCATTAGCTCATTGAATTTCAATATATTTGGACGTTTATAAAAATAAGACTTCAGGTATTCTTTTCTGTAATTTGCAAAATACGGGCAAATAAAAAGATAATGATATTCATCTCCGATATCCTGGTCACATAAAGTGCATTTCCTCTCAGCCAAAGGTATGTTTGCCCATCGGCCTGTTTCTACAGGTAGCCTGTGGTTACCTGTTCGAAACCTGCAGAGTGGAAAACAAAACTTAGAGCATAGATCAAGAAGATATCTTTCTAAGCCCATTTCTTTTTTATAGATTGAATAATTCTTCCCCTTACTAGACTCCTGAATTTTTGCATTCCATTCTTGAATATATAGATCGTTAAGAGTATTTTTTATTGAATTTTGTATATGTTTTGGACGATCAAGGGATGTTGCGTTAAAAAGATTAGGTTTGCCAACTGATATTAAAATATTTTTGATAGTCTGTATCCATTTAGATACAAAGTTTCCATTATTACTCTCATTAATGAGAACTGAGTAGAGCAAATTCGATAATTTAGTTTTCTTACCATTGATAATTGATATCCAAAATCCTATCATTCGACTATGTATATTTGTGTACAGTGGTCTCCTTCCCAGTTCAGCATGCAGCATATAAATTGGTGTACTTTTTTTTACCTTTAATATATTTCTTAAAAATTCGTTATGTACGTTTTCAATGCTATTGGTATTGTGATAACCCCAAATTTCACAGCCATATAACAAAATTGGTACAATGGTGTGGTCAAATAACTTCAACTGTAGATCAATTGGCAAATTTAGATTTCTAATACGCTTATATAGCAGGTGTGACGCCTTCTTTGCTTGATCTACATTATGCTTAATAGTACTATAAAAACTTCTGTTTTTTGAAAAGATCACTCCAAGGTATTTAAATTCTTTACATATTGATAGTTCATTAGGGCCTAATTTAAAAGAGAACCCATCATCATTTCTAGTTCCAAAAACCAAAACTTCAGATTTTGAGAAATTAATATCCAATTTCCATTGCTTTGTGTATTCATAAAATTCATCTAAACTATCTTGAAAATCTGCTACACATGTACCAAATATTACTGTGTCATCTGCATAGAGTAGGACAAATATCTTTAAATATAGCGTTAAATCTTCATACCTAAAATTTATATCCACCCCCTTACAATTATTACTTTCCAAAAAGGTTTCTAAATCATTAAGAAAGATAGCAAATAAGATTGGAGAAAGATTCTCTCCCTGTCTTACTCCTCTAAAACATTGAAAATATGCTGATTGTTGGCCATTATGAGAAATACATGATTTAATGTTTTGATACATGTTATGGATAAGTCGAAATATTTTTCCATTAATATTATAACTTAACATTTTTTGCCATAATCCTACCCTCCAGACAGAGTCAAAAGCTTTTTTAAAGTCAATAAAACCACAGAATAATTTTATCTTTTTTCTTTTAAGAATTTCAATCAAAGCATGCAGCACAAAAATGTGATCTGTGGTTGAGTATCCAGATCTGAAACCTGCTTGATTTTCTTTTATAATGTTATTTGTTTCCAAAAAGGTTTGTAATCTAAGGTTAAGTATTGAAGTAAAAAGTTTCCCAAAGCAGCTCAAAATAGTTATAGGTCTATAGTTTTCAGGTTCATGAGGGTCACCTTTCCTTTTATAAATAGGCCGAATTATGCCTTCAAGCCAGCATTCAGGTAAAATACCTGTATTTAAAATCAAATTAAAGAGGGATATATAAATTGGCATCATTAGTTCAACAGACTCTTTGATAAATTCATTGATAATGTTATCATTGGAGCATGTTTTATTATTTTTCAACAGCTTAATGCATTTTCTAACTTCAGTTTCTGTTATGAAGGAATTCAAAATTTCATCACCTTCTTCATCAATATGTATTGGAAAAGTATCTGTATCTGGGGCATCATTGTCAGAAGGGCCATTTAAGTTTTTGAAAAAATTGTATAAGTCCTTCAGAACTATATCAGGATCTTGTTTCTTGTTATCTATGCTATTTAAAGTTTTCCAATATTCTTTGGGGTCCTTATTATGCATGTTTCTTAATTTATTTTGTGATTTTTTGATAAATTTATTTATGTAAAAATTCATTTTCTTTTTATACTCCTTACTTGCTTTGATTAAATTTATTTTGTTGGTGTTTGACGAATTTATTTTATGGATTTTCTTAGCTAGGTGGTATTTTTTACGGGCAGTACGGCATTCAGCACCGAACCATTGTTTTTGCGGATTTTGAGAGGTGTATTGGGACTGCTCCTGCTGCGTATTTGTGTCTGACATTGCATAGGCATGCATAAAAATATCAGAGATGTCTTTACATAAATGGTTAATTGTTAGCTCATTAACTGAGTCCAAGTTGTTTTCCAAATTTCGAAGAGTGATCAACATATCGTTTATTTTCATTGCATCCAAATTTTCAGTAAATTTTGCTTTCAAATTTTGTTTCCATTTTGGCTTATGTTTCGTTGAATTTGGCTTTGTGCTCGTGGGTTTATCATGTTGCGTGGTGTTATTGTTAAAGATGAATTCAGTACAAATTAATGAATGTCCATCAGTGAATATTGGGTCAAGTTCTGTTATACAGAAGTCATTTACAAAACTTATTAAGTTGGGTGTAGTGATAGAATAGTCTATCACTGATATATTACGGAACGTCAATTCCCCAGATGGTTTATCGCTACCACAACGGCCATTTAGGATAATTAGATTATTGGCTTTACACACATCTAACAAAACTTTGCCTTCGTGATTTAAAACGGAATCACGTGACCTTCTCTGCCTTGAAATATGGTTATTTTTGTCAAATACATCAGACATTTCAAAATGTTCAAGAAGACTATCATCAAACTCAAAGTGTTTACTCAAAAAGCTATCAACATTCGTGATACCAGTTTGATCGGCCACTCTGGCATTAAAATCGCCAATTAGGTGTACATATTTGTGTGCGATGCACATATTGGATATTTCTACATCGAAAACAGACAATTCTTCTGCCGTGTTGAATCTGGAATCACCAGGGGGTACGTATACAGCACCAAAGTGTAGGTCTTCCTCGGTTTTAAAGACAGACTTATTTAATTTAAACCAGAGGATATAGTCTGAATCAGATTCAACAAGTGATACATGTTTAAATAAACAGTTTCTAACAAAAACGCCAATTCCTCCGCTTTTCCTTAAATATCTTTGCTTGCGGACTTGGGAGACGAAGCTGTAGCCAGGTAGATTTATTAGATCCAAATCATCAAGCTTGGTCTCGCTCACACAAAATATATCATAATGCGAAATTAATTCGCCAAAATCTGGGTACAAGATTCGTCTACTTGTTATTGTTGTCGTTATTCTCCGAATGAAAAACTTTTTTAAGCAGTTGAAAGATGTCCTGGAGCCCTATGACGCCTGACAATGTTTGAAACGGATGTGCTATGAAGCGAAAATGTTTTCAACTGGACAGCCAAAGTTTAGCATGAACTTATGATTTTCTCAGGCTGACGTACATAGGCTATGTCATTCAAAAAGTGCAACGTCATGATGACCTGATAGAGGCTGAGCGGCAATATTGGTATCATGCTGATGATGTGGTTTCTTTACGCTGTTTTGCAAACTGTCTGCAAATGTCGCCTGTCAATATTCTTTGAAAAAAAGGACAAAAGGTCGGGTTTGATCTATATACAAAATGTTGATTGGTATTCCTGATTGTTTTTTGTGGGGGGATGCGGGGGGGGGGGGTAAAAATCAGCACACGCACATGCGCAAGTTCTCATGCAAAGAATTAAGAACCTTGACCCATTTATGACGAATGGAATTTTCCATTCTTGTTAATAGGACTATTCCATTTTCGTTTTAAGGGCTGTAAAGGTGGTATTTTTTTAATTCAAATTTTGATAGAACATTCTGTAAGCAAACAGTGAAGACCCTGATCGCAGACGCCTCGTTGGGTGGCATCTGATCTAGGTCTGCATCGTTTGCATATGTCCCACAAAAAGGATGCTAGGCTTATATGGGTTAATAGACGACGCTTAATTAGTTTGGATTGCTGATGAACAAATATGCCCTGGACGGACGCACATGCTTAACTGACCCACGAACGGTAGTAGGTACCTTTCACATGGGGGAAAAAAAGAGCACTGAGGACATCAGGTTGGTTGGTACATTACAGTAACTTAAGGAAATAATGAACCGAATCATAATAATATCAGATGACATTAAGGCCATATAAAACACTTCGAAATTGGCGTTCATACTCACTAACAGCCTGCTCTTGAACCGTGTCATGCAAAAAAACACCGTTTTTGTTGTTTGCGAACGGCAAAACCACTGATCAGGCAGCGCTTTTGTAGTTGTCTTGAAAGTAGATCATTCGTGTACATATGAATCACAAATATTTGAAAACTCAATATATCAACACTTTGCCTCCTGGGTAATTGTTCATGCTTTTTTGCCGTCTGCTGATTTTTTCAAAATGAACTTTCTTTCAGGAATGCTTTAGGAGTGTCAAACAGTTTGGATCCAGATCAGGCCCGACATTTTTTGCAAAAGGTTGACAGCATGCGACACTTGGAGGCAAAGAGGTAATGCAGCTGAGCATGTTGGTTTAACCCATATACGCTAAGCGTCCTTTTTGGGGGACATAGGCAAACAGTGCAGACTTAGATCAGACGCCGCAGTACGCGGCGTCTGATCAGGGTCCTCACTGTTTGCTTACAGAACATTCTATTAAAAATAGCACCAAGCAACTCGTAAAGCAGAAATGGACTGGTTCAATTGATAAGAGAGGGTAATTCCATTCAGCTTAAATGGGTTAAGCCTTGCTCGATCGCAAACCCCGAAGAACGCCGGCTTCTCGGGGCATGGCTCAAATTCTCAGTCCCCTTGATAAGTGCTTGACCTCGTCAACAGTACTATCTAGTTACCATTGAAGTTGCTATCTCCCCCCCTCTCATCTAATGGCCACAAAAAATAAGGGTGATTGATACACTCGTACATTGGCGGCTCTAAATTCATCCCATACAGCGGTTCATGGTACAGCTTTTCAGAAGGATTTTTTTGTGAAGTAATGAAAAAGACAACAGCAAAAGTAGCAAAGCAAACAGGCAGATGATGAAATCATATTTGAAGAAAGGCCCAGGAATTCCAGAACACTTTGTATTAGTGCCAGCAGATAAGCTGCTAACAATGCTGTGGTCGTTTAAGAATGTAGTATCATCATCCAAAATAAAAGAAAACAAGACAAAAAATATGCATTGCTTAAACCTGTGAGCATAAAGTCTGATGTTGAAAGGCGTCAGTGCCGTATAACTACTAATTTGGTGTGCTTGTTGACGAACTTCCTACGTTATACTAGTTACCTAAACTTCATTAAGTTCTTACTCTACTATTCCACACGTCGTTTATGACAGTGACATAAGGTATATCATGCGCGGATCCAGAAAGTTTTGACAGAGGGGTCCAACTCTGACATTTTTTTTTTTTTTTTTTTTTTTTGATGAGGGGAAAGAGGATCCAAATAGCACTAAAAGCAGGCCATCATCGGCCCGCCAGCGAAACGCCATTAAATGGCGTTTCGCTGGTGGGCCGATGATGGCCCAACATTGAATGCTGGCTTGGTAGCTTTGTGAATTTTCAGGGGGTCCGGACCAGTTTTGCTAAGAAACTCTATATTTTTGTGATTTTTCAGGGGGGGGGGGGGTCCGGACCCCCTGTCCACCCCTCTGGATTCGCACATGTATATACCAAAATCAATAACACTTTTATATTAACAGTTACTGTAAAATCTGCACAGTAGTTTACTACCAAAACATATTATGACTACACTGTCTGAATCTCCTTGTTTTATAGAACTACTTGAGCCGCGGTATGTGATTTCCAACAATGTGGCATTTTTACGAGTGTAGACTCAGACGAGCCTGTGCAGCCTCCTTTTAACCATAGAAACTCCAAATGGTGTTCAGTCAGTAGCTCAACACTCATAGAGTACTCAAGCGACTTGCAAAGGCTCTGATCAGACTGCGCGTATGCGCAGGCTGATCTGAGGTTTTGCTGATCGCATATACCACATTGTTGGAAATCTCATGCACTGGCTCTCTATAGAGTTGTCTATACTTTTGACTTCTTGGCTCACTTCGATCAAAAATCATGTTGTAAAATATTGTGAAAAAGTCTATTAGAAGAATGGTAAAAAATCTATTTTTACTTTATTAAATATTCAGGTGAGAATCAAAAAGAATTAAATTTTAAAAGTTTTCTATCCTCTAGTTTGTATACATAATTATGATTTCTCCACTTTCTATACTACATTGCCCATATAAATTGAACAGTTTTAAATAGAGAGTGCTCGCTTTATGTTTGCTTGTAATGAGAAATGCACTCTTTTAACATCTGAAAACCTAAAAGATATAATTTGTGTTCATGTTAGCAAGTTACTGACACCTCCACCGGGAGTGCCCAAATTAGTTTTCCTTGTATCAAAATCAAAACCACTTGTAGCAAAATAGAATAGAGCATCTTAAGCAAGCGGGGCCATCATAAATTTATCTATTCCTAAAGCCCCATATCAACTTGCTATACCCCTATCCAATCTTTAGATCACGTTTCATTATTCAAGAGTTGTTTTGACCCTTCAGGGTGTTAAAGGCTAAAATTCTGAGACAATAAAAGTGGCCATATAAATTGAACAGACTTAAATAGAGAGTGCTCGCTTTATGTTTGCTTGTAATGAGAAACGTACTCTTTTAACTCCTGAAAACCTAAAAGATATAATTTGTGTTCATGTTAGAAAGTTACTGACACCTCCATCGGGAGTGTCCAAATTAGTTTTCCTTGTAACAAAATTAAACCCTCTTGTAGCAAAATAGAATAGAGCATCTTAAGCAAGCGGGGCCATATTAAATTTATCTATTCCTAAAGCCCCATATCAACTTGCTATACCCCTATCCAATCTTTAGATCACGTTTCATTATTCAAGAGTTGTATTGACCCTTCAGGGTGTTAAAGGCTAAAATTCTGAGACAATACAAGTGGCCATATAAATTGAATAGACTTAAATAGAGAGTGCTCGCTTTATGTTTGCTTGTAATGAGGGACGCACTCTTTTTTACTCCTGAAAACCTAAAAGATATAATTTGTGATCATGTTAGCAAGTTAATGACACTCTCCATTCCATTATCTGTTGAACAAACTATATTTATAAGATTTGGCTTAAGAACTGTGCGAGAATGAACAGGAAATACCACAATCACACACTGCAGACCAGCCATCAGCAGCACGAGGAAGAGCCACAGAACACTAACAATCACAAGACATTAGGAAGACAAGATATGATTATAATCTACCAATTATAAAGTCTCCCAAACCAGCCCCAATGCCCTAGCACATTCCTAGAGGACATCCTGGTCAAATGTGTGTTATCATAAGGAGCATGATTATATATGGTTTAGGGGTGGGGATCTGAACGCTTTCAGAGATATTAAACTTTTCGTGAAGTGAACGGGGGTTGGGCATGACTGGGCTCAACCACATGGGACATCCTGGTCAGTGTTAATGAATGCGTCTTATCATACGGAATATCATGATTTGTGGTTAAGGGGTGGGGATCTGAATGGTTTCCGAAGACCTGGATTTTGTTGCAGTTAAACACAAAGGGCATATAGCTCTCGTGGAGGCTTCCTAACTTATGCACTGTATCAGCACAGAGAAACAATGGTGAAACAAAGAAAAGGGCTCACGACTCACAAATAGTCAGAGCTAAAGAAAGGCTCAAGTTATCATGGATAAAAGGCCGTCGTTGAGTCTGAGGCCACCTTCATGCAATTAAAGAGGAAATCGTAGCAAGGCATGCAGACTGTCGCATGATAGCCATATTATATCCAACTTATTTTTTCTACGACTATATTTTATAATTGATCACTAACATTAGGCTCTCAAACAATGAACACATTTTTGTATTCCAAAAAAATTTGTTGCATATTTGTTTTTGTTTCAATATGAGCAAAATTTCATGTTCTTGAAGCATTTAATTCGACTTTCAAACTGATGTTAAGATAACATGCATCAGCATACAGGAAAAGTGGCCGCCAGCAGGGAAAGGGTAAATAATACAGATATATTTCAAATTTACTCAAGTAACTCCCTTTTAGTGTATTTATGATGGCAATCGCTGCTTCTAATCGTATTGCTATAAAACCAAAAGATGAAGAATATTTCGTTCCCTCATCATATTTCACTATAAGTTAAATAAACGAATAAAAATTATAAAAAATGTACCAAAGTTTTATATTTTCAGGGTTGAATTATTGCAACTATTTATCAAATTGACGAGACAATCCATTAAAGCGGTTTCGGTTTACATTGAAACTTTAATTTGATTATTGTTAAAGATGGTCCAGAAAGACTCTATAATTGTCCTGAGGGCATACAGCAGGGCGCACGATTGTCGCCCTTATTGTTACAATATTTATGTGTCTGTAGTATTGAAATGTATATGGGCCAGACCAGTAGATATTGGTACTTACACGTAACGCATGCGTAAAGACAACCTGCTGCTATCCATTTAGGATGCAAGCCAACAGTTTGCCTGGGCATTCTGAACCCGAATTCTCGTCATGTATGCATATTTTGTGCGGGCAGGGAACGTTCTGGTGAGATTGCGTGGATACGCAGACTCGTTTGAGGCAGTGCTGCTAGCTTCTGCGACAAGTACCAAAATATAATGTGCTGGCTCAAATATATAAATTGAAATCAGACACCAGAACATATGTCATCTATTGTTGGCATGATGTACATTCGATAAATATGACCCCAACCGAGATGGTTTCACGTAGAAACAATTAATTCATATATTATCTAGGCTGCCTTTCACCCGATCAGCCATGTCAGTCACACACCATGTTTGCCATGCGTACATGTAGACCTTTCGTCAAATGGTATTGCATAAAGCCTCGCCGGTCCAGCAAAACACCAAGCAACTCCAGGCCCCTACACACCAGAGGCGAGTTCAACAATGCGAGCGCTTTCAAGCGCTCGTTGTACTGATGCCAGGCTTTACACATTACGAATGAAGATAGGTACCAATCAAAAAGCGCTCGGCGAGCTCTCGCATTGTTGAACTCGCCTCCGGTTTAGTATGTACATAAGTAGACTGCACGTTCAGATATATAAGTCAGCATAATGCCGAAATAGAGTTGATTTGAGGACATTCTAAGTTTGAAGTACTAATGCATAAAAACCCCTATATTTTATATCCACCAAACCCAGGTAAGTTGGCCCCAGGGGTTTTGGGGATCTTGGGAGAATGACTATTTCTTTTTAGGGAGCTCGGGAGAACTGGTAATTATTTTAGGGGATCTGGGGAGCAAGCTAATAGTTTTGGGGATTTAGGGAGCTCTGCCAAATAGTAAAAAAATAATTTAAAACAATCTCACCTTACAGGAAAAGCCTCCATTTTATTTGATTTTTTTTTTTTTTAAATCTTTGGCCCCCAGACCCCCTTATAAAATGTAATTGTTTGTTTACACGTACATTAAGATTGCTTAAAGGGGAAATATGGCGTATACTATTTGTTGTTGCTGATTTATAATCCTGAAAATTGTTGATATTTAGGTTGATAATAGCGTACTTTGGAACGCTCAGAATGCACCAGATCGCACCATTTTTTTTTTCATTTTTTCTCATGAGCAGCATGCCCCGGACCCCCTAGCACACGTGTCAATCAACATCCTTACACGGCTACCTACGCTCTCTCTACGCTCCCTCTCTAGTTAACTAGGTGATTTTTATTAAAACTTTGAAGAATGCTGATCACATATATACTTGATGAAACTGAAATTAAACACGCATAAAGGGCTGATAGCAATTGTAAAAAGACTTTTTATGGTTACAAAAAATAAAATGCTTTCACTTTTTTTTTTTAAAAAAAAAAGTCTGGTTTAAGCTGTTGGAAAAAACACACAGCCCCTCCCTCCAACAGAAAAAAATATGGTCTGTCCCCAATTAAAAAAATCTAAAGAGCATTCCTCCATTCCTACTATACCAGTACAGGAATAGCATTTTTAAGGATGGACTCATATCATGTATTTCATTAAAATAATTATATATTCATGTATTCTATGGCTAAGCACTGTCTTACATATTAAGTGAACATTAAGCAATGTGCTTGTGTATAGCATCTTGTTGCACCTTTGATTGATATTCCAATGTTTTACATCAAATATCTCACAATGCACAAAGTGTACATGCATGCTGGCGCAATAAGGCAGTTATTGTATGGTTGTGCGTATGTACGGGAGATAATCCACTCGCTAAAGCTCGCGGATTATCCTCCCGTACATACGCACTAACCATACAATAACATACACATATATTTTAAGTATCTGAATTTTTTCTTGCGACGGAAAAAATACATTTTTGGGATAATTGGCTTATAATTTTGAGGTTTTGGGGAGAAGCTGAATTAACATTAGGGATTTGTAGACAAAATACTTTCAGGGAGCTGAGGATTTTTTTCAGGGATTTTGGGAGATCAATGCATTACTTTAGGGGAGCAAGGGAGCACAGACCCACATGGGGGCCTCTAAGATGGATAAGTGACAGACAGATAGTGTACGCATCCATGGACACTTGACGATATTATGTTGTGGTTTCTTTACGACTTCTGGTATCATTGATATTGTGTGCCTGTAAAGAAACCCATCAAAAGTTTACTGAATCACATCTCTGTAAGCATGTTAATTGATGATCAGTAGAAGAAGAATTGAGCTGCCAAACAAACAGGATATGATGACCGTAAGGATATACGCTTCTTTCTGTCCAGGTAGCAACAAGTCTCGAGCCACTATCGGCCCACCAGTGTAACGCCATTCAAGCGGGTCCATAGTGGCCCGCTTTTAGATTATGACATTTTTGTAATTTAGCAGAGGCTGCTGATTGCCAGCAATTACTAAACTGGACTACTGCTAGAAGTGATCACCACTACACAATATATACTCCTCAAAATAATTGAAGGACCAAGATTTTCAAATGCTAGTATAATTAGCTCAAACATTTAAATTATGTAAAACTTGGCCCAAATCTTTCTACTCTTTATGCCCATAAATCAGGAATCAATACTACTGATTTCCATGCCTAATTCTGCCATAACTGAGTCTCAAATGCACCTAGATTTCAGATTCTAAAAACATTATTCATCCATTTCATGCAGTAATGTGGTCCATGGATTGCACACAAATAATGACATTCCAATACATTCAGGTCAGGTTTAAAATGACATAAAATTCATGTTAGTAACATCTTCTACCATTTTCTTTTTGCTGTTTCACTTGGCAATAGGGCGTCAAAGATGTCCGGAGAATTTTGACTAGATCGTAAAATTGGTTTTTAAAATACGTTCTACACAATATGCATCAATGTTATAATTGATAGTATTGGTCCTTCAATTATTTTGAGGAGTATATACTGAGCCACACTTCTAAAGCAAAATCAAACATACGCTTATATTATATAACATATATTGTTTCATCCATTGTAACACAATTTTATCAAAATTTATGAAAATGAAAGTTAAACTTCATCGGTCAATTATTCCCTTTTAATCATAACCTGATTGGGTGAATGTCTGCCCTAACCCCTGAATGGTACAATGATTTCGACAAAACCTCGTACAGTTACATTCCTGAAGCATTTGCGTTGGAAGTGTGGGTCAGTGTATTGCAAACTTTATCCACATAGGATTTTGGCATGAAGTGCCGATCACCCGACAATGATTTCCATGAAAAAATACAGGATTTCCAAACGTGGTGGTCGTGTTTACGCGACGTTAGAATTTAAGACTAGCGGCTAACGTGGCCATTTCTGATCATAAGGGAAACTCAAAACCATTTTCAAGCGACTGTTTGGTCACTGAAATCAAAAAGGCAAAACAAATACTGAAAGTTGAAGAAATTTCTTCGAGAAAAAAAAAAGCACCAAGTTTGAACAATTTGGCGTTTTGTAAATGCCTTAACGTTATCGCATTTAAATGGGGTTTCTGATCGGCATTTACAAGAAAAGCTAAATGATGCCTTCATACATGTTAAGGCAAATACGTTGTTGAATATAACATCTTTACTGCTACAGAGCATCAGTCGGAGGCCTATTCTAATGCAGCCGAAATTGCATTTTATCAAAATTCATAATTATCATTCACCTCTGATAAGGATGGTACACAGTCGCCAGAATAAACGAAGATGGAAATACTCGCAACGCTATGACCCTTAGCTATGGCTACTTCTGCCAGTGTGGTCATCAAATGTCAGAATATTGACCGCATGCTTCGATATATGTACACCAGATCTCTCTATATATATTGGTCTTTATCTTTTGTAGATTCTCAGTGTAGACTCTCAGTGTCAATCGCGTTTCAAATCCTTTCATGGTGCGTTTCCCTACACGTGTCGTATCACAAACGCATTCACACCCGGGCATGATGATAACCCTTTAATGAATTCAATGTTACACGAGAACTCATGTAAGATCCTCTGTTTCTTCCCTACGAGCAGATGTGATAAGTGCAATTATCACATGGACCACTGACGTCGGGACAAAACCCGTCTTCTGAGTTTCCGACAAGGCGGAACTCAAACCAGTCTCCTCAGCTACAGAGACTAGCTAGATAATTGAAATTTCGCTCGTAGCAAGTTAATATATGAACCTTTCCAAAAAAGGAACAGCAAAGGCGCTGATCAGACTGCGCGGTTCGTTTGGTGTCAAAACGTAGTCCTTGAGTATTTTGAGAGTGACACTGTTGTGGACTAGCTAGATGTGTCATATTGCTTTGTATTGTATATAGCCAAAGGCATTGTTTTTTTGCTGATATGCTAATAAATTTGTATTGTGATCACACGAGTTTAAAGTGATTGTTGTTCGCAAACCCCGAAGACAGGTTTTCTCGCGTCGAGGCCCACATGGTAGGATAGGGTGGCCCTACTAACTGTCGCCTAACCCTGTATATCAAGATACAAGATAAGGATTCTCGGGTCATTATTTCGTTTTTAAGGGCTCGTATTTCTGTCATTGAGTAATGATAAGATTTGTCCTTTCTAATAATCTTTGAGCCGTGTCACGAAAATGACATCAACGTCGTTACCTGTTCTTCTGCTGAATTAAAAAAAATGCTCCAAGTTTCCACCATAACCCTCATTGAACAGAGTCATTGAAACCGAGTCTGCTTTCCAACCAGGCAACTAGCAAGATAGCAAAGAGGTAGTTCATGAACTCAAATTAGGAGATATAGATGTCATATTAATATAAACAATTTGCTGTAGAGTAACAGGTTTTTTAATACTGATTTGCAGTTTGGGATGCTTAAAAGAGGCAAAGTCAATGGACGTGATATTTTGTAAGTGTAAATTTCCAAATTGTTTACCTTATTTTCAGTAACATATGTTGTAGATACACATTGGAATTGCCTCATATGTGTACCTACAGCACCTACAACATTTGTCTTTTCAATAAATTAGTTTTTCACCATAAGCTTGTTTAAAAACAGATTCTCAACCACTTTCATTGGTTCAGTGAAATGAGCATGTAGAAATGAACACGTTTTCATGCAGTTTGTCATACATTTTATGCTTCTGATAGTTTATCTTGAGACGTTTCATTGGAGTATATTGCTAACATGGTACTTGTGTGGTTGTAAGCAAACATTGTAGGTTCTACCAATTTCCTAAGGATCCGTTTTTCTAGACTATTTAGATGACGCAACAGAACTTCTTTCTCCCCAACACAGAACATGTGTTGATACATGTATTTTTCATATGCTGGAACTTCAGTAATATTAGTAGAACATCCCTTCAGTTGGTGCTAGGAGCTGATGCTGTACGTCCCAGTCAACATTTTTTTCAATCATGTAGGGACGATTTCCTGTCTTACTGGGTTGAACCAGTACTAAGTAGCGGATTTAGAATGTTGCTCATGACTAGAATACTCGTATGTAAGCTATTAATCCGAGCCTTCGTGGCTTTTCTATATTTTGATATTTGCCACCATTTGGTAGTGGCAAATATCAAAATAAAGAAAAGCCACTAAAACGTCAGAGAAAACTCGGACTAGTAAGCTATATACTATCTAATGTACGGTCGCCAATGACGCTGATCAGACCAAACCTTTATTGTTTACATTCAACAAAAAGATTTTCTCGTGATCTGGTTCAAATATGAACAACGTACATTTGTGTCTGAAATTGAAATGCGCACGCCTGTGACATTGAATATGGCATTCCCATAACTTCGTGCGAAAACTGATACCAGTTTTAACAAATGACTTAGCAGCCTTGGTAGCCATGTACCCGAGCCCAGGGAGCCGGTCTCCGATTGCACTTGACACCTCCTCGTTTAGGAAACAAATGGGAAATGTCGGCCTCCCGATGTTCACGAACACTGAAATATTTTAAACGGAGCGAACTTTGATATGAATTTTCAAAACGAGATCATATTCTACAAAAATCTAAGTTATAGAACAGGCTAATGTTGCACATTTCTTAAATGTGTCAGGAAATGTACAATTTTCAGACTAAGGCCAGATTTTTTTTATTAATTGATTTACAAAGCCTCCTATTGTTTTTTTTCCGGAGAGTAGAAAAAAAATCTATTTTTTTTTATTTTATCCGCCGACTCTAAAAATTATTTGTTTCTATGAAAAAAATATGAGGTTCTGTCTCTGTATTTTTGAGAATGACACTGTTAAAAGTGATTGTCCTATGCAGATTTTTAGGAAAATTATGAAATATTCAATGATTTAATACAGACTAATGGTTTTACAACTGTGAGTTTGTCACTTTCCCCTTGGTAGCCTGGGTCGGGAGTGGTACTTATTTGTATCGATTCCTGATCTTTGCACCCTTACTCACATTTACTACGGTCTTACTTGTTTTACTGTTTGTTCTGGATATATTAAAAACTGCTCTGAAAATGACCAGTCAGCTGTAAAAAGCTCTGAAAATGTCCAGTGGAAGGACAATGTCACACTACTGACATTTGTTGAAGATTAAATTAGTCGAATCTCCATTATTTCTCTGTATATCTGTAATTTTGCTTCAAAAAGCATTGGTTTAATATACTATCTTTAAGACTGTATTGTTATATTTATTGAAAGTTTATCCGTCTTTTGGAAGATCAGCAAGAAACTTAGGTACCCTTTTTAGCTATTTTCGGCACTTTTGGCCGAAAATTGTCTGAAATCAACCTAAAAAGATGATAAAACTTCAATTTTATTTACTGTAACTTGTAATATTTCAACTTTGAATATCCGTAATAACTTCGTTTAACCTCAAGTATGTTCAGAATCAATTTAATGGCTGTAGCACTTTGAAATAGCGCTTATATTGGGTCCGAGGTACAAGTAACATATCGCCATACGCTTAAAAAATTGTGCATATTCGACGTTTGGCAACGTAAACACCGTATTGTAGCGTGCTCCTAACTTGTTTAAAAATTATCTCCACATTTAACTTATTCAACGTGCTGAATTTTCTCATACGTCGGTACACGTTGGTGCTGTACGTCGTATATGATATTGCTTTGTAATATATATAGCCAAATGTTTATACTTACCTTTAAAAGTAATAGAAGTATGATTTCTTTTGGTATGATCACTACCCTCAACATGTTTTATGCTTTAATATAATTTCCCATTTATGCGTAATGCATTTGTTTTCTGTCTGAAGAAGCAAGATATTTTTTTAGAAAAAGCTGTGTTGATTTTAATTTTTTATCATTTATTTATTCTTATGTTTATATACATATAGCGCTTTGCTATCAAATATTATATTTATAAGACTCCTGTAATAATTTGGCCATGTCACATTCTGTACAGCGAACATCATCATCAGTTATTTAAGCATCGATTGCTAAAGCTGAGTAAGATATTATGACTGCATTTTTTAAACGTTTTATTTTTCCATCCAATATCTTTAAGAACATTTTAAAGTGTATTTTACATTACCTGAGTGTCACAATGTCTTATTCAGCCTGACATAACTCTTGACTGATAATGGCATATGTGTTGAAAGTAGTTTCTTAAGCAGCAATTACCATGTGTTCCTTGGATATGATCATATCACATGAGATCGTTGTCATCCATTATAACTGATTTTAACCATTTTTAGGGAAACGTTTCTTCAATAAAAAACCTCTTCTTATAAAGTGATATTGGTTTAGCAAATGATCAAAGGTACTAACAATTTCATTAAATAAACTACAAAAGGTATGCTGAAAATAAACTAAAATCTAGTTAAAAATAGTAAATGAGTATGATCAGGAAATACCACAATCACAAACTGCAGACAACCCCGTGGCACCGCGAGGAAGAGCCGCTCAACCATCACGAGGCATCAGGAAGACAAATAAAGCAAAGCAATCACATCTTTCTTCCCCATCAATATGATTGCAATACTAGAATGGACAAAAAGTAACGTACAACAAAACATAGAACAACCACAGACTCCCACAATGGGAGTAACAATAAACAAAAAGTCAACAACAACAGAACCACCGCCTTAGAACGGATAGCAGCCTAATACCACCGGGGGGGGGGGGCTTAAATGCATTCCATGCTTTGATGGTGGAAGGAAAGAAAGAGTCTGAGAATAGGTTAGTTTTTGATCTGAAGCACTGAATTGATCTGCATTCCTGAGAGCATAGTTATTTGTTTGACCTACAATAGGGGAAAAAAGATCCGAACGAGCGCTATACCATGCATAATTTTGTAGAATGTAACAAGTTTGTGCTTATTTCTCCTAGTTTGTATCGGCTCCTAACCAAGTTCCATAAATAGTTTGTCAATGCTACACAATTTCGTCGTTCCTGTGACAATTCGTGCTGCTTCTACATGAACAGTGTCTTAGAGTTGTTTTGATTCTGAATAGCAATTGTCCCAAACAGTATCGCTATATTCCAAAAGAGGACCTATATATGCAAAATATATTTTTTTCCAAAGATTTTCTTGAAACTCTAAATTTAAGGGCTTTTAGCAAGTTTAGTCTTGACCAGGGTTTTTCTGTTATAGATTTAACATGCTCATCCCAACTGCCAGTATTTGAAAAAGTAAGACACAGGTGCTTATGAAAAGAAGTTTTCTTTATCACTGTACCATTCATAAAGAGGGGAGGGTGGAATACAGGATAGCGCTTACGCAAGATTAACATTGACAGTGTTTTTAGGGGATTAAATGTGTTAAGCCAAGCAGCAGCCCAGTCTGAGATAGTTTGCAGATCTGTGTTTAGAAGTTGAGCTGATTGAAGAGGACGGTCCACAACGATATACAAACTTGTATCATTGGCACCTAGAATAGATCCTTGTGGAACACCAGCCAAGATATGAACCAAATCTGATGAATTGCCATTAATTACAACACGTTGTCTCCGCTCAGATTAACAACTTTCAAACCACTTAACAATACCACTTGAACATCCCATGCAGCGCAATTTGTAAAGTAGTCCCTTGTGCGAGACACTGTCGAAGGCCTTACTAATATCGCAAAATACTGCTCTTATTTCTTTGCCTTTGTCTACAGCCTCACAAATTTTATAAGTATGAAGTAATTGATTGGCTGTGGAGTCACCTTCCCTGAATCCAGACTGTAAGGGTGTTAAAAGTTGGTTTGTAACCATGTAATTGTAGAAATGCTTATGGACACAGCGTTCCATCGTTTTACCAACAATACTCAAAAGCGATATAGGTCGGTAATTACTTGGTAGTGATTTGTCTTCCCTTTTTTGTAAATTGCAGTGACATTTGCGTCTCTTAATGACGAAGGGAAATATCCTTGTTCAAGAGAACGGTTGAAAATAATAGAGCATGGGTGTACAAAAATATGGCAACCTTCTTTCAACAAACGAGGACTAAGTAAGTCTGGTCCATATTGAGAGGTTGCACAGGCCAAAGTTTTGTAAGATTATTCTCCCTTGATCCACCATATTGGAGACAATAACCAGGGTTATGCACACAATTTTAATCATTTTTATCAGAGTATTACGCAGTGATAAAAAGAGGCTGAGATTTAGAACCACACCATGTTTAATTTTGAGGCTCTTAGAAATTGAATAATTAAGGTTTCATCTTCTTTTACCAAGGGATAGCGGGGAAAAATATGCTCAAAGTACATTAAGAATGAGTAGAAAACATTGTTGGTGGTCTCCACCAAGAAAGACAACTCAAGGTGTGTGATGTCATCTGCAACCTCTCTATGCTTTTGTGACGTCAAGATGTTGAAAAACATCGCTTACATCTTGGATGGTAATAGTTTATGAACTCTTATGAATGATCTATGTGTGGAATCGGGGGTAGTCGTGTGTTTGCACCATCAACAACAGCTTGAGATGAAAAATATGTACTTAACAATTTTGCCTTTTCGAGATCATTCTCTGCATAAATGCCATTATATTATGGCGAAGAGCTGGTATATTTAAGATGTGTTTCGATGTTTTCTATAGCGTTTTTGAATTGCAATCACCTGAAGATAAAAGCTGATCAAGATTGTCGTTATATGATTGTTTTGATTTCCTCAACTCCGTTATTACTTTGTTTCGTAGGGTTTTGTATTTGTTCCAGTAGTTTCTTTTGTTGCCTAGATGCTAGTTTCCGTTTCTGCACAAGTCTTTTTATGTAACATGTTATCCATGGAGGATCAGTTGGTCTAACGGTGATTATTTTGTTTGCTATTGAAACTTCCGTTGCTTTCAGGAACACTTTCAGGAACACTTTCAGGGAGCCAGACGAGGGTTGGTCCTGATCTGAGTCCAAGCTATTTGCGACGTCACAATTCGCCGCCATCAACGAAAGATATTGTACTACGAAGCGATCAGAACGTTACATTTATGGGCACCCATTTTGCGATACTTTTTGTCCCTGTCTCTGTACGTGACCATGGCAGGTGCAAACATATTTCCGCGGAATTCTTGATCTGGTTACCCCACCAATCATATTGGTGAGAATGTATCCCTTGATTGACAGTATAAAGAACATAAAATGTTGATTTCACCTGATGAGATTGATGATTATAAGTTTTCACTGACCTGCCCATCAAATCACCTGCTTTCGGGAGTTAAAAAGTCAAATTGACATGTCAAAACTAACTACTGTACTAACATTCTTCTAATAAAACAGACCCACAGATATGTACTATATGTACCATGGGTTGTCCGCCTGTACGTGGAGATAATCCACGAGCTTTAGCGAGTGGATTATCTAACGTACAGGTGGACAAACATGGTATGACTATTTTATACCACCTACATCAGTGTAGACCTTGCACATCAAGTGATATTCCATGCTAAAGCTAGTAAAGGTGGTATAAGAGTGCGTAATCACAAATGAAGTTTCTTATTTCTCAACTCAACCGTATGATGTTGGTCCTCAGAAGAATTGCCTCATTTTGAGCATTCAAAACATATGTTAAACTGATGGGTATGACAATGTTTTAAAATTTTACGATAAAAAATATTTTCATCTTGGAGTGTCCATCTATAGATACCTACTATAACAATTATAATTGTGGTTGTATCTCAAGAGCGGATTCAGGATTTCTGGAAAGGGGGTTCATACTCAGGGTTAAACGAAATAATATGGTCTCACTGAGACCAAATTATTTTATTTTCATAGGATATTTAAAAACGGGGGGCAGAGAGGCCTGGGGTTCGAGTGAACCCCCTAAGCCCCCCTCCGGATCTGCCACTGCATCTTGTTTTTATTAAACTAGCATTGCATACTCTTTTCAACTCTTTGCATTTTGAGCATTTTTCACATTTTCTGTCGTCTGTTGTTTTTCCCAAAATTCACGCTTTCATTTTTCTGGAATAACAGTTTGGATTTAGTGTTGTAAACGGCATTTGCAGAAAAAGAGTAAAACAACTTTTCATATAAATGGCGTGTGACTTTGAGATATTGGTCCCTTGGTAAATGCCAAGAGGTAGTACGGCACTGAAAGCTGACCGCGGTCATATTAACCAGCGTCAACAAATAATGTATTTAATGTATTTAATAGATTTCCTTTCAGATCATGAACTCTCAAAATATATGTCATAGTGGGGTTGGTCATCAAAAAAGGGACTCTATGAGCTATTGACCATATACACGTTAAAATTATGAAACACGTCTATCATGAACACGAGTCTAATAGTCTTTTCAGATTTGTTTGTTCTTTTATATAGATAAGACAACACTTTTCGGGTTATGCATTGGGTTGCTTTTCTTTAAACCTCTCTTATAATTATTTTGGCATCGTCGCGAGATAACTTGATTGTTGCATGCGAAGAACAAAGCCGCAGACCATCCTGCACATTCGCGCTGTCTGATCAGCGCCTTTGTTTTTAAGTCAGTGCAAAGTATAATGTTTAAGCTTGGTTTATACAAAATTTCATTATTCTAGTTGTTCTTCTAAGCTGACCAGACTTGTTTGAGTCTTACTTGGTCGTAAACCACGAAGACGGGCTTTCTCGCTTCACGGCCTGTTGGGTATCAGTTCATCCAAGCTTGAAAGTGATAATCAGCTGCTGGCAATTTCCACAGCAGGGAATCTTTCACAACTTAAATGGCCCACTGTATCTTTAATTTTTATTATTGATAAGCATGAAAAATGTCTTTGATTTTATTGTCACTCAGATCTTTGCGCTTTGGTTTACGGCGATATGTATTATTTTAATTTAGAAGAAGGGATGCATCTGGCCAGGCTATGAGTCAATTTGCATGCTGGGTAACTTTGTCAATTTTTGTCTGCTGATATTGTCAAATAGGTTTTTTGAAACATATCAAAGTGGCAAACAGATCTGGGTCGAAACTGTTTTCAAATGTTATCAGAAAGGAATAAGAGAGAGTAAACACGCATTTAAGAATTTACAGCAGGGATATTTCTTGAAGGGCCTTGTGCTAAAAGGCCTCTTAATTTGAACGGCGCCATTTTCTAGAAAACTAGGGCATTCTATAAGGTAATGGTCTAGGGGAGTGCTGCTGTTTGAATACTTTTGGGACCCCAGGGGTTTTGGGAGCTGGGGAGAAGGGCTAAGTCTATTAATTTTCAGGGAGCTGAGGAGCACTGGTAATTATTTTAGGGGAGATGGGGAGCAAGCTCATATATAGTTTTGGGGATTTAGGAATTCCTGTCAAATAGCTAAGAATAAAAATAAAATGTCTCACCCTAAAGGAAAGGCTTTCATTTTGTTTGATTTAATAAAATTTTATTTTGCTTCTGGAGACCGTTGCTCCCACCCCCTGACCCCTTTGTAAAATGTAAATGTATTTATAGATTTATTTTCGTACTAGTATACACATAAGCTAGGGTAGAAAATATATTCAAGACACAGTCGATCGCTGCTACTGTCCATTTCAATTCGTGCGCAGATCCAGTGGGGGTGGAAGGAGGGGGTCCAGACCCCACTGTAAAGTAACAATTGGCAATAAGTTTCCTTAGAAATACTGATACGGACCTCCAAGCATATCAGGACCCCCTGACGGAATTTCCTGGATCCGCGCGTGCAATTGTGATGCTGTTGCTTCCATTGTGGGCTTGGGTTTTGCGTTTGGTCTTGGTGTCGTGATATAGAAGGGTCTGGATGGGGTATAATGATTAGTGAATAATGGCCTTATTTTATAATGAATAGTGAATAATGAGCCAAAAAATAATGAATAGTGAATAATGAGAGCCTTAAAATAATGAATAATCCTATCTTTTAATGAATTGAAGAAAAAATTAATGAATAGTGAATAAACAGATTTCTTTGCCACCTTTCTTACTTTCAATGAATAATTGGTCTTATTTTAATGAATATCCCAAAAATTTAATGAGATGAATAATGGGCTAATTTGTTAATGAATAGTGAATACCAGACCCCCATCCAGACCCTCATATAGTGTTTGAGTCCATTCTGGTTTGGAAATCACCTTTTTTGGGAAGAGATATGAGCGAATACATGTGATTTCCAGCAATGTGGCATTTTGACAATTGTAGACTCAGACGACCCTGTGCAGCCTCCTTTTAAGCTTAGCAACTCCAAATTATGTTCAGTCAGTAGCTTAACAGTCATAGACTATTCAAGCGACTAGCACAGGCTCTGATCAGACAGCGCGTATGCGCAGGCTGGTCTGAGCCTTAGCTGGTAGCATATACCACAATGTTGGAAATCTCATGTCGCGGCTCAATTATGTCTTTCTTTTATGTATTTGTTTGTTTGTGGGTGTCTTTGTTTGTGTTCTAGCATCTCTTCATTTGTGTATAATGTTTTTGTCTGTGACTGTGGCATTCCCTTATCATATTCACTTGTTTTTGTTTAGTAAGATTAAGTACAGGAATATTGTTAAAGATTTACATTGTTTACTCAGTTTTGTACCGATTGTTTCGTATTTCCTGTCAGTTACTTCTTATATCCTTTCAGTGCTCCCATATACCTCTTCTACTGCATACATACTTATTGCATATACCAATATCAAATCGCATAGTGACATGATTAAATGTTTGTCTCCAATTAGTTCATACAAACAGCATGTTTGTCTTGCACCAGCCCATTGTTAATTGCATTGTCCATAAAGTCAGTCACTGGACAATGAAGTTTTTGTTCTATTGATATGGCATTATATACATATAAATGAATGTATTCTGTTTAGATTTTACAGGTTCATCATGTAGGCGGAATATTGTCATTAAATTCTCATCCTCCTCCTCCTCCTCCTCCTCCTCATCCTCCTCCTCATCCTCCTCCTCCTCCTCATCCTCCTCCTCCTCATCCTCATCCTCCTCCTCCTCCTCCTCATCCTCCTCCTCCTCCTCCTCCTCCTCCTCCTTCTCCTCCTCCTCCTCCTCCTCCTCCTCCTCCTCCTCCTCATCCTCCTCCTCCTCCTCCTCCTCCTCCTCCTCCTTCTCCTCCTCCTTCTCCTCCTCCTCCTCCTCCTCCTCCTCCTTCTCATCCTCCTCCTCCTCCTCATCCTCCTCCTCCTCCTCCTCCTCCTCCTCATCCTCCTCCTCCTCCTCATCCTTCTCCTCCTCCTCCTCCTCCTTCTCCTCCTCCTCCTCCTCATCCTCCTCCTCCTCCTCCTTCTCCTCCTCCTCCTCCTCCTCCTCCTCCTCCTCCTTCTCCTCCTCCTCCTCCTCCTCCTCCTCCTCCTCCTCCTCCTCATCCTCCTCCTCCTCCTCCTCCTCCTCCTCCTCCTCCTCATCCTCCTCCTCCTCCTCCTCCTCCTCCTCCTCCTCCTGCTCCTCCTCCTTCTCCTCCTCCTCCTCCTCCTCCTCCTCCTCCTCCTCCTCCTCCTCCTCCTTCTCATCCTCCTCCTCATCATCATCACGTCTTCTTATGAGCTGTCCAGAGTAACATTCCTGAATGAAGATATTGGCGGCTCTGTCTTTCCAGTTGAGAACCTAAACACTTAACCAGGAATATGCTAAGGTAAAAAAATACATGGGCTACCCAGCATATTTTTTGAGTCTCTCCACCTAGAAAAACAGCAACATCGGTGATAGTGGGCTTTGTTGCAGAGAATATAGCTAATAATTCCCAAGCTCTGGTAATAAGTCAACTACAGTACATCATCATCATCATCATCATCATCATCATCATCATCATCATCATCATCATCATCATCATCATCATCATCATCATCAACGCCATATCATCATCATCATCATCATCATCATCATCATCATCATCATCATCCCTTAAATGCTCTACACACCATCGATCAAGTGAAAAAGGACCTTATCAACCCAAGAAGTAAGTAACAACAGAACAATAATACAGATATAGGCCAAAAAGAACATTATTCAGACTGTTTGAAATATTACTTGTAGAAAACAACAGCATGTCAAGCAACCACTGATTTGGACAAGAACATAGGAATAGGATCTTATAGGCATGCATAATTCACTAGAGATGGACCAAAGGATTTATACCTTGACACCCAAACACTCGAAAATCTGGCCTATAAATTATTGAAGATCCTTATATATCTTTAACATAGGTTGCTGTCGATTCTAAGGCGGTGATTCTGTTGTTGTTTATTCATAGTTAGATAGTGTTCCCATTGTGTATCAGCATTTTCGCTTAACATGTGTAGCGCTGCCAGCTTCTCCCAGTCTGTCTGACGAGACTTTAAGCCCTGGCCCCGTCTTCTGAGACGCTTTAAAACCAGAACCACTGTCGGTGAGCCTTCAGGTGCTCCTGGACATAAAACCACAAAACCATAAACCTACCCGGCCAGTACTGGTTATAACCAAGGAACACGGCAACAAACAATATGAGTATGTAAAGTCTTGTAACCTAATAGCAAATTTTTGTAATAACACCGCTTGTATCCTTATTTGTACTGTATTGTGTTAATCTGAAAGTGGTGTATACACCTAAAATGCATTCTATTTTTGTAAATGTTGGGATATATTTTTGTCAATGTCACTTGTGTCCTCGCAGTGCCATGAATGATCTGTGGTTTATGATTGTGACATTTTCTGGCCATAATCACATGTTGATTGGTTTTGTAAAATCAAGTAAATGAAATAGAGGATCTTACATGAGTGCTAATGTAAGATACTCTATTTCATTAATGAGTGCTCATGTTTATTGGATTTATTAGAAACGTCATTTCATAACGTGACCCAAAAATCTGAAAACCACTAGTGGTTTATCGATTTTAATGCAAAGTAAGAAAGAGGACAAAGATCAGGAATCGATAAAATCAAACACCACATCTGACCCGTTATACCAATCGGAAAGTGACAACGTCACAATTAAACATCACAAACGAGAGCCAAGAGGTCAGCCCTTTCCCAGCAGGTGACCACAAGGCATCAACAAACAGACGTGCATGAAAGCATAACACAACAAGACAGAAATAACATAAACGATCCACAAAAGAAGCGCCGCCTTGGAACGGTCAGTAAAAATATTTTACCGGAGTGCTTGAACCGGTTTCACGGTGCACCAACCTCACCCTTAGTTCAGATGTGGATCAAGACACTTAGATGTTTGGTTGCAAGAAAGACCCCTAAGCCGTTATTTCACTCACAGACGCGACCTCATATGCCATTTATACTCAGCTCTGACCTGTTGTTTTCTTATATTGATTCCAGTCCATCAAATACCCCCATCCCACTGAATGCCCAAAACTAATTGCATGTTCCGTTACATCAGTACTGTGCCACATAATATAAGCATGATTCAAAGCATGGCTCAAATTACTTGCTATATTGTCTTTGTGCAATGTGTAGTGCGTTGTAAACTTTGCCATACTGCCTTGCAATATAGATGTTGTTAACGCTGTTTTATATACGTTTACTTCAAGATACGCAGTTTAAAGCATTTCATTTTACTGAATCAGAATCGGGATAGGCTAAGTTTTTATTTTGATGTGCTGATGATTAAATTTCAATGAAACTGAAGGGGTGCTAATTTCGTACGTTTCATTTCACAATAAGTTCTGTTAAAGTGCCCTTATACACCTTTTTATCTAAATCAGTTCTTTCTTCGTACATCATGCATTTAGCATGCTCATTGGGTATTACATGTATTCCATAATTTAGTGCACCTATCATAAAGACATTGGAAGCGAAATTGTAAGCTTTGACCCACTGGATTGACGTTATATACATGAACATGTTGTTATATCCAGATTTATCATTTAGTAGGTACCCGACTGGATCTGCGCACTTTCATTTAATGCTCTTATTATTCGAATCCTCAGGATTGAGTGTACAATCACCTTCAATTGCCATGAAACTGATTTCAGCCCTCCAGCAAAATGTTTTTACTGGCCGTTCCAAGGCGGTACTTCTTTTGTGTATCATTTGTGTTATTTATGTCTTGTGTTTGTCATGTTTTCGCGTCTGCTCATTGCCGCCTTGTGGCCTCCTGCTTGGAAAGGGCTGACCTCTTGGCTCTCGTATGTGATGTTTAATTGTGTTTTAGTCACTTTCCCATTTGGTATCCTGGGTCAGGTGTGGTACTTGATTGTATCGATTTCTGATCTTTGCAACTTTTCTTACATGGATTGTCATTAAAGCAAAATCACCATCTTTATATGGTCTTGTTGTTTTGAGTTATTTAAAAAAATGTATCCCTAGACAATAGCATATGTATATTCATAAGTTAAATTTAGGTAAGTTGTTGGGTAGTAACCATTCAAATCAAATTTGGATGTGACAGTCACAAGACATCAGAAAGACAATTAAAGTAATGCAATGTAATGTAATCCCCATTATTATGGTTATAAAACTAGAAAGGACTCAGTTTTATATAACAGTACAAGGAACAAACACAGAACTGACTGCAAGCATTAAAATTTTATTCAGAAGAGCAGACTATTTTCATAAGTGGCGTGAATATATAAGCTGGTTGCTTTGCTTTTACTATTTGTATTGCTTTTCAGATGTCTTGTTACTGTAAATGTTTTTTGGCTCTTCCTCATGGTACTGTGTGTTGGTCTTCAGTGTGCGATTGTGGTATTTCCTGATCATACTCACTTATTTATTTTTGTCATAACACTGTTTTGCATCCTTATTTCTTTTGTTTCATGTTAATCTGGTGGTGAGTATATGTACTTAAAATGCATTCAATACTTTTGGTGAATGCCAATGTTTTTGCAGTTGTCGGGCCTGATCTGGGTCAAAACTGTTAGCCTTTATCAGCGCTCCTAGCGGGACTTTCTCGCTGTGGTCGATGAAACTTGTATTGAGGATGACATACTCAACTCTTCTTTTTGTGCTATGGAATCATGTCATTTCTTTAAGATAGTGTTCAACAGTTTACAAAGACTGAGCCTAGTTATACGTACGAGGGTCATTTTTTATGTTCGTATCTCTACAAATATAGAATTTACGGTACCATAAATACATATATTTTGAAAGGTCTAGCTTTTGCCTATCAACTGATATTAGGTTTACATCAATATCGCTTAGTTCGGTCAAGATATACAGCTTTGAATAGGGCACGAAAAGGACACTGGTCGAAATTCATGCCATTTTAACCACGCAGCAAGCAGGGAATTAGACGCTGTTAAGTTCCATTCGCTATGGTGATGTAAGCATTTTTCAAGCCGATTTTTCTTTTGCACCATCAAAATTAATTATTCAAACGCTAATCGTAGACGAGTGCAGCAAAACTATAAGCATGTTGTTTACTGTTCTATAACAATTTTAAAACACCCATAAATATACCAAAATAATCACAGTCATGTGCTAGTTATTATATCTGTTAAAATTACGATTATGAACAAATTTTTAAATTTCTTCTGGTTTTGCATTGCACATGTTATACTCAATCATTCGTCAGCAGTTATATTGATGTATCGAGTTAAGCGTGTAACTGGCAACTTCCGGTACTGGCATACCCCCATGTTATAAAAAGTGGGTGGGGTATATCAATCCCGCGTAGAAAACACAATAACAATCGGATCTGCATAATTCTCTTATTGCAGTGATTTCAACACATATTTAGAGGCATAAAACAGTTTTAATGTATTTTCTAAAAATAGTAACGCTATATGGCGTCATTTATGTACAAAATATGGGATTTTAGCACCCACTAGACAATTTATTTTGCAGTTCATTTCTAATAAAACAAAAGCATTGACTTTGTTTTGGGATGAAAGTTACCACAACACTTCCATCTACCAAATAAACAAGAGAAATTATAATACTACTTTACAGCTAACATATTAAGCCACATTCAAAAGCCCGTATCCAACTTCCGCTTGTGTCAACTTTTTACAATAAAAGTTTATATGCTTACTGTTCACTCTACTGAGGTTCCAAACAAATCTTCCATATCCAATAGTTGCTGCGTATTTGCTATAATGTTTATATAATATTGTAGCACGTGGTGTCCTTGATCTGCAGCCAAATTTTTAGAAGCTGTGTATGGCTATGGACCCATTTTCATGCAATTGTTAGTGACGTTCTGTCAGCGATATATAGGTATGTCTTAGCCTCTTAGAAGACATTAAAGTAATGCATTTTGAAATAATTTTAGGTTGCATGTATTGATAAAGCTCAATCTTTTTCAAATATATGCATGATGTATGCATTTACTTTCGCCGTTTTCATTAAATCTACCTCTCTACGAACATAAAAAACGTCCCTCGTACAGACAGGCGCACTAGCTGACCAAGACAAAGGAAGGACACAAGAAATCGCATTACAAAACCAGAAACAAGCAGAAAACCCCCGTACCATTTGGGAGCAACAAAAAAAAGAACATAAATTATTACATGTTTGATAGAAAAATTGCATGATTTATCAAACAAATACAATCTGTAGTTTTGTTTTTGTCTAGCATATAACAATCTACCATGAGTGTCCATAAAGGATAGATATATCTTTATTTAACATGGACAGGCTCTTGATGGAATATTTTTCTCCTACTTTTCCAAGCTTTTTTGATGGAACATAAAAAGCCAATAAAACGTAAAAATTTCAACTTTTTATTCATTTGATGTACATTTATTCTAAACCACCGAGGCTGATGTTTCTTATATAGTAGGTTCTCTCTTTTTCTGAAGGATCAGTTTTTCCAGATTATGTATCTGGTATAAAACTGGGTGTAACATATTTTCTTTAATTGGAGCAGGCAGTTCAAGCAGAATACATGTAATATACAGTTTACTAAATCTATCTATTTAAAATATGAGATTTTTAAACCTCGGGAGGTGAAACATCCTGTAAAGAAACTCGTGCGTGCACACTGGTTTCTTTATCAGAATTTTCACCTCTCTTGGTTTATAAACCCCATACTTTAAATAAAACGATTATAAACTTTATATATTATCAGGATCAATGTTTTAGAATTAGCTGCACTCGTAGTCAATGCATTGTACCAGCAACATCATTCGTACAAGTTTCTGTTGTAATTGCTAACATCGCATGGCAGCTTCCTAATTTATTGAAAGTATTAACACATAAAGTGCGTATGACCAGGAGCTGCCACATTCGCAGACCACATTCCTACCAATTACACCGTGAGAAAGACATAGAACACAGACAGCCACATAACAATTAAAGTAAAGCTTCCCCAACAAGATGATTGCTTCACTAGAAAGGTCACAAGATTGGCTCCACAAATGGACCAACACAAAAAACATACAAATAGAGCAACAACTACCATTTATAAACAACGACATAATCACCGCCATATAACGGATAGCAGCCAAAGCCACTGGGTGGGGGATATCTTAAATACTATACATAAATACAATAATGCAATTAAAGTAAATAGAAGTAAGAAAGAGGACAAAGATCACGAATCGATACAATCAAGCACCACACCTGACCCAAGATACCAATGGGAAAGTGACAACTTCACAATTAGACATCACAAAACGAGAGCCAAGAGGTCAGCCCTTTCCCAGCAGGTGACCACAAGGCATCAATAAACAGACGCGCACGAAAGCATAACAAAAACAAGACAGAAATAAAATAAATGATCCACAAAAGAAGCGCCGCCTTGGAACGGTCAGTAAAAAATATTTTACCGGAGGGCTTGAACCGGTTTCACGGCGCGCCAACCTCACCCACAGTAATAAAAGCAAGCTATAGGACTGATAAACAAAACTAACTCATAACCTACTTAACCGAAAGGCAACCAGAGCTAAAGAAAACCACCAGTTGAGCCACATAGCCAGAACGCTGAAAAAGTTACGCACATCAAAGGGAGACTATTGAATTAAGCAGCGATTCTCTTCAATTGCGCCCCAGGCAGTTTAGGGTGTTTCATTTTTTGAACTTTTTCTCTGATCACCTATATAATTAAACCAACTGTTCTCTAGTATAAACAATATTTCCAGGCCAAATTTCAGCTCAATCCATCAAAGTTTGAACCTCCCCCTACCGGTTTGAATTTTTGACCTTACAGCCATTTGTAGGCAGTTTTCACTACAATAGGTTTTCATTTCGAACATATTCTACCAACATTCTTTTGTTGTAATTGTGCAATACCAACAATTTGAAGTTGTTTCAGTTCATTTTTGCCCATATTTCATAATAGAAATACCAAAATAATATACTGCTTCTGTTCATTACATTGCAAAAAGGTGTGTTCTTTCCTAAAATTTGATAAAAAGGACACTTTTTTGAAATTTTGTTTCCATTTGCACATTGCCTATGCCCAAATGGGAGGGCTCTTATAAGAATCATCTGGTCTAGGTTTGAACTGTCATGTTTTGGAATACATAAGGATGTACTAAACTCCAGCTGTTAAGTTTTTAGACTTAATTTTTCGCAATAACTTTTTTATCGTCAATTTTAGCAAAATGTGTTCGCGATGAAAAGTATTCAGGAACATCTCCGCCAACTTCTCCAAATGGTTCCAACATCCTAGATGCTGCAAGTTCATCAGTGCTTAGATGCACTCTTTGAACATTTTAAGCATAGCGCAAATAAACTAAGTCCAAGATGTCAGTCAAAAAGTTAAATTGCACCGCCCTAATTCAATTACTAAAGCGATGGATGGCTTGTTCAAATATAATAGAAATCGCGCCTGATTCGCTCGTGCGTTAAGCTAGTAGGGTCATCTCAAAACCATTCATTTCATAGCACGTGTGTAAGAGAAAAATGGCACGTCATGCGATAACCAAGCCTTTGTTCCTACAAATGAGCCTGCTTTTAAGTTGATTCTGCATATGCACGGTATATTCTGAGTATGTTAACGGCAGTTTTATGTTCTGCACAGCCTTTGAAGAACGGGATATGCACCGCTTCCCGGAATATTTTTTGAAACTACCCCTTTCTGTCACGCCTATACGAGTTATACCTGTCAATAATAGACTTAGAAATTTAGGATGAATTTCATTATTTGCAAAATCTTCATCTATATACACGAAAATCTGTTTGCGCCACAAGCACAAGAGCTTTTGGAGAAGTTGGCGGAAATTCTCCTCTACAACTTTCATCGCGAACACATTTTGCTAAAATTGAAGATAAAAAAGTTATTGCGAAAAATTAAGTCTAAAAACTTAACAGCTGGAATTTAGTTTGATTTTACAGGTATAACTATTCTATGCATAATAAGTTTAGCAATTTCTTATGTTTCTCATCTTTATGTGCTCATCTTTGTGCAATATCGAACAATTTCAATTGCAATGATGAGAACAGGATCTTAGGCAAATGAACCCACGAAATTACAGACGCCATCCTTTAAATAGGCATTTGGGGAGAGCATGAATTGCAGGAGGGGTCAGTAAGCAAAATTCACATCCGAAAATTATATGCATGTGATTTTACATTTGGTGGTCTTACATCTTCCTTATGCATCATACGCCTATAAAAATATTGGTTATTTGACAGATGTAAAAGAAATTTCATGCTGAAAAAATCAGCTGCCATCAATGACGTCAAAACATAGTCATCATTTGATTTAACTTCTTATAATAATTGGCGTTTCAATTCAACAGAGCATCAGTTTACAAAGATGTCATAGGCTTCTAATGTAACTCATCTTGTGGTTGATTAAAACGTTAAGTTACTGGAAAATGGTGCGACGCATTTGCGAGATAACAGTGACGTGAGATTTTATCTTTCGGCTCGTGCTCTGTAGCCATGAAGATGTTTCATTCAGTAAATGTTTCATTCATTATCTGTATTAATGTGTTGGAAGGCATCAAACAGTTTTACTTGTCAATGTGGTTTAAGAAAACCCGACTAGAAACACCGTTTAAAGGCGATAACGTAAAAGCATTAATTAAAACGTCAACTTGTTAAAAATTGGTCCTTTGTTTCTCTGAGAAAAGTAAGAAAAAAGCAGCATTTGCTATGCCTTTTTGGTTTTCAGTGACCAAACAATCGCTTAAAAATGCTTTTGGCTCCCCCAATGATCAGAAATACCCACGTTACCCGCTAGTCTTAAAATTTAACGTCACTTTAGCACGGCCGTTGCGTTTGGTAATTCCGTACTTTTTTAAATGGATCGGCGTTTGTATCTTCATGACAGCAAATGAAACCTGAGATCTTGTGTGGATGGAATCATCCATACAAAACAATTGCTAAACGTATTGTGCAAAGTATATATCATTACCATTTCAGTTTGTTTGTCATGGAGTGTTAATTTGATTAGAGTGTTTTCCATGATGATACATTGCATTAGTTAGATGGCCTCCATGCGAGCTGAACATTTCTTGTACTTCAACAACAGCAGAATCTAGGGCGACAATTTGGTACCAGTAAAATGCATTTAAGCCCCCCGGTGGCTTAGGCTGCTGTCCGTTCTAAGGCGGTGGTTCTGTTGTTTTTGACTTTTTGTTTATTGTTACTCCCATTGTGGGAGTCTGTAATTGTTCTATGTTTTGTTGTACGTTACTTTATGTCCATTCTAGTATTGCAATCATCTTGATGGGGAAGAGAGAGCTGATTGCTTTGCTTAATTTGTCTTCCTGGTGTCTCGTGATGGTTGAGTGGCTCTTCATCGCGGTGCCATGGGGTTGTCTGCAGTTTGTGATTGTGGTATTTCCTGATCATACTCACTTACTATTTTTTACTGCTGAACTTACAATATACCTCTACAAAATTAACCCGATTCTGACCTTTATGCATGAATAAATTATTACGGTATACACACTGAATATATAGTTTTTCGTGTTGGATCGTGTGCAATCGGTATGTTTCGAGCAATTACGGAAATAAACGTCTTGGTACAATTGCGATGAGATCCGTTGATAACTCAATGTAGTTGTACTTTCCACGGTAGTCGTGTGGTTCGTTAGATAAGCTACAGATACGAAAATTGTGCGTTCGAATTCTGGTCGACCAAACCTTTTTTTATTTCATTTTTCTTTGTTTTCATGTCAAAGAAATGCACATATACACAAAACATGTAAGTTCACGCTTTCTTTGAAAATGTAATGACTGACAACTTCTTGATGCTTGGAGTTAGAATTTAGTTTGTGAATATAGGTCTACACCCGTGCTCTTGGCTCCAAAGCAAAATAAATCAGTTATAGCAGGTCGTAGCATTTCTCTAAAGAGCAGCAAGGAGGTCCATTTATGAGCCACAACATGAGATTTCCAACAATATGTTATGTGCGACAAGCAAGGCTAAGACCAGCATGCACATACGCACTGTCTGATCAGAGCCTTTGCTAGTCACTTGAATATTCCATGGGTGTTAAGCTACTGAATGAACAGCATTTAGTTTCAATTCTTAAAAAGAGGGTGCACAGGCTCACCTGTGCCTATTCGTGTCAAAATGCCACATTGTTGGAAATCTCATGTCGCAGCTCATATCTTAAAAACTGAAGAGATGACAAGCGATAGTTGAAGTCTAGTGCTACGGATCCGACGAGAGAATGTTGTTGTCACCAAAGGGATCAAATTAATTAAAATAGAGAAACGATATTGCAAAAGGAGAAAATTTAATAAAAATAAAAACAATACTCTTTTTAATAGTTACATTAATAAATGTCGCTTACGGATTCGAACTAACAACGCAGAGCTTAAAAAATATAAGTGTGCAATATTCACGTGTTCTACCCACTGAGCCCACGCAGACAGCTGATAGCCAATTGAGCATTATAGCGGTATATGTATATCTATTGTGTTAAAAAGTACCACGTGCATTTCCGTATAAGTTATACGATGAACGCCGAAGATATATTTAGAAGCTCAATCGGCTGTGAAATTATGTTAATGATAAAGGCCAGGATCAGGTTAATATTTTCAAGGTATACCTTATTTTGTACTGCCTGATAGATATTAAGTAATTTATTTTGGATATGCCACAAAGTAAGTCAGTATGACCAGGAAATGCCACAATCACCCCAGGGCACTGTGAGGAATAACAGCGACTTGACATTCAGAATACAATAAAAGTAAAGCAACCAGCTCTCTCTCTTCCCCAGTGAGATGATTGCAAAACTAGTAAGGACACAAAGAACTGCAAAATAAAACAAAGACGTAACACAAAACCCCTACAAGCAATGGGAGCAACAACAAAAAGTCATCCAAAAGGAAAGCAAGCACATACTCAGGAGAAGCATCCCCATGGACTTGAGAACAGGTGCAGATATAGGAGGGTACAATTGGCCCATCTATAAGTGTAGTTCATGGCCATAAGCTTCCTCAGGTCAATGTACTCCACTAGGACGGAAAGGTAACAAAGTATGAAAACCAAAAAGAGTCTGATGAGCAGCTCACCATAACTGGAACATCACACACACCTGAAGATACCAGATAACACTTGTGCCAGCAAGGAAGATGCTTTGATAACCAGCCTCAATGAATGGCACATACTGGCCAACATTATGGGTATGTGTGAAAAAAATGACAGCTTTAAAGTTTAACACTGGACAGAATCAAGGCTCCACAACTTATTGAATAAGAGCTTGGTAGTGGCATCGTGTGGCTAGCGCGTCGTCACCATATTAGGGAGTTGCACATAAAACATACTGATGTTAAAGCTTGTGGTGCATTGGCAGGTATGGGTACTTAATTTGGTGCTTTGTTTACAACTATATCAATTAGCTGCATAACAAATACCATATTCATGATTTTCAGGTCTATCAAAGTTCCCACACATACAAGCTGATCCGCTGCAACTTAGACTCTTGAATTGGCCTGAAATTTCTCCCTCACATCTTTCTGGTAGCAAGAACACTAGATCTGCGTAACTTCTTACAGCAGCACTTACTTGAAGGTGACTTCAGAACAGATCACAACAGAGACATCTGTGAACTGATCATCATGTACCTGCGTGGACATGTTATTCTGACACCCAAGACGCCGGCCTGGGACAGTCCAACACTTGGGGATAATTTTGTAATGAGAACTCCTTGTGCACTACACCATGCCAGATTTCCTGGCTCTTGCTTGTATATCAGGAAGCTTGTTATGTTGTCCAATGTAACACTTCCGGGCCTTCTCACACCAAACATGCTTGCCAATCTTGTTAGAATGGTTCAGTATAATGCTCTTTTCCATGGACCATGCTTCCTTCAAGCCAGAGTTGTTGCAATTGCACCACAATTAAACTTCGAGTTATGAGATCAGATGGATAAATTTATGCTCAAATCGCATGCGTAGGCAGTCCCTATTTCAACAGTTATGGTACCTTTCTGAGCACCTTGTGATTTGTGCCTTTTTCGAATGAGTCCGTGGTTGCCAATGTGAAGGAAGTTATGGATACACAAAGTTCAAATGCATCGTCCCATATCTGTACCTGTTCTCAAGATCTCTTGTGGATGTTTCCCTTAAGTCTTTGGTTGTCTTCCTTTTGGACTACTTGGTATATCCAAAATGACAAGTTGTCTTTGAATGTCACTATCACTCCACAAATCATGTTACTAGTATAATAGTATATCTATCAAAATAATACTGTAGCAGACAGTACAAAATGAGATATCGTTATAAGTTAAGCAGTAAGACAAAACAAACTGAAAGGGTATTGATATAGTTATACCTGAAAACCAAACTAGTACATCCTTATGTATTCCAAAACATGACAGTTCAAACCTAGACCAGATGATTCTTAAGAGAGCCCTCTTATTTGAGCCTGGAATGTTTGCAAACGGAAACAAAATTCCAAAATTGTTTTTTTCTTATTCAATTTTTAGAAAATACACCTTTTATGCAATGTAATGAACTCTAGCAGCATATTATTTTGGTATTTACATTATGAAATATGGGCAAAAATGAGGTGAAACAAATTCAAATTGTTGGTATTGCACAATTAAAATAAAAGAAAGTTGGTGGAATAAGTTACAAATGAAAACCTAATGTAGTGGAAACTGCTTACAAACGGCTGTAGGGTAAAAAATTCGAACAGGTAGGGGGAGGTTCAAACTTTGATGGATTGAGCTGAAATTTGGTCTGGAAATATTGTTTATACTAGAGAACAGTTGGTTTAATTATATAGTTGATCAGAGAAAAAGTTCAAAAAATTAAACACCATAGCCCCCCTATTCAAAATGGGAACTTCTCAAAAAGGAAAGAATTTGCTCCCAGAGGGAGCGAATGTTTTCCTTTATAAGAAGTTCCCTAGAGTATGGAAAATTACTTTGCCATATTAGGTCAACTCCATTGAATGTATCTATTACGCACGTGCGTAGGCTGCGTAATGGGAGCTACGTCAAAGATGACCCTGCCGAAACAAGCACCAGACACCAACCAATCAATGTAAGTGAAGGTCAAGGTCATCATTGAGTCTGCAGCCTGTTCCACCGCTGTGCAATAATATATGAAATCATAGTTTTATACTGTTATGCCAATTTGCAGCAATTCTAATGGGTTCAGATTGTATCCGTCTTTTTGCATTTATTGTGTGACTCCAAGAAATGACTTCTAAATACAGATAAACTGATGACATGTAAGATTAAAATTCCACACACCAATGTATCTAGATGACTTACTTAATATTTACGATCCATATTTTGAATAAATGAAATTTCATAAACTATATCTCATTGAACTTCAGTTGAATGAGGAGCCAATTATTTTGATACTGAAGCACCGTTTACAGATATGGACTTGCCCTTACCATCAAAATGTATATATGATACCTGAGATGATTTGTTATTAACTTCTCTCTTCTTGGTGTAGATGGTCCTCACTCCTCATCTTATGGTGTTTATTTCTCACAAACAAGCACAGCCTTTGAGCGAGTGTAAAATTTGACAGCCAAGTTACTTAAAGAAAGCAACCCTACCATTAACTACATAAAGCATTTGAGCCAGTGCATGAGATTTCCAACAATTTGGTATGTGCGACCAGCAAAGCCTCAGATCAGCCTGCGCATACGCGCAGTCCGATCAGAGCCTTTGGTAGTCGCTTGAATATTCTATGAGTGTTAAGCTACTGACTGAACATCATTTGGAGTTTGTAAGCTTATAAGGAGGCTGCACAGGCTCGTCTGAGTCTATACTTGTCAAAATCCCACATTGTTGGAAGTCACATGTCGCGGCTCATTTTATAAATACTATCGCAGATACCCAGAGCTTATAGTTAGTATAATATTAATAATATAACGCTCCTACAATATGGTACTTTCTTCTGATTATGACAAACCAATTCAAGGAACATTTCAAAAACCTACTTTTCCTGACCAGTTAAAATATGAACAATGTTATAGATGGGTATAATAATATGGCAGCTTACAGTCTGCATGGCAAACTAAAAACCCAATCACAGTTTATGGTTATGGCTTTGTCTTCAATTGCATGATTGTACTTGTAGACTAATATTTTTATCTGAAAATTCTTTTCTTTAGGTCCTATTGTGGCTCAACCAATGTAAGATAAAATATATTTTATCTGTTTTAACGGACGACCAGATGTCTGCACTGTCCAGAGAGATAGTTGCTTTTTCATTGTATTCTTGCAACATATGTGTCTTGGCTGGTCATTTTTCTACTTTCTCTTCCTCTTGGTAATATAGATTGGTTTGTAATCTATGGTTGGGTTATAAAGACTAATTTGTATCAAGTTTCCAGGCACAACTTCGAGAATGCTTGTTCAATCGCGAGGCTCTGCCAAGTGATTTAACGTGCGTTTCGAAGCCGAGCCTGGTATACTAGATATCAAAAGACGGGAACTTAGTGTTCTTTTTAAATATTAGTTAACCCAGTTTTTACTCTTCGAATTGGCGATTATGACGTAATTATTGATTTTCGCGTCGATTCAACGCACTGGAAAAAATTCTATGTCATGCTGACCTGATAAAGATACATGCAGTGAGATAGACAAGTTTTTTTTCGGGTCAACGTACAACAATGTAGTTATATGAGAGGCAACGGATAAATGGCAATTCCTGGTCATCCAGATTGTCGCAATATATTCATGTTATAACGTTTTCGTTTCACTTGAACACAGTTAACTTATTTTGAAAAAAATAAATGCGGATAAACAGCCTCACTGTGCCAATTGTTACACTATCAACAACAGCTAACACTTAACAGCGCAGAATAAGCTTAAGCAACCAAAGGGGCCAAAATATTTCGTTCTTGAAATTCAACAATTAACTTAAGTATATCTGCAGGTCAATCCAGGATGTCAGACTAAATTTCAAAATATTCCGCTATGGAGAATATGAACATACTAAATATAACAGATTTGGCTGTAATCTATACTTATAACCTTTTGAAATTTTGAAATATTGTGACGGCTTCTGATTGGAGGAAAATTTAGACCTAGTTTATTGTTAACATAACTTTTTCGATCTCATAATTAATGCAAAAAATATTACCTTTGACACTTTTAATACCTTTTTTCGTTAAAAGCTATAGTCAGTATTTTTTGCTCATTCTCAACTGATTACTTTTTTGTTTTCCGCAAGTGACAACCATACCAGGACGACAACTATATTATTAATAAATTAATTTCTTCATAAATGATGATCCAAGGCTATAAAAATGTCATTAAACACTATGATGCATAGCAATTCGGTTACACAGGTAAACCTTTTACATCTTTCCCACGGTCTATAAAGGTACTGTCATATGGCTAACAAAGGTGGGTGAAATATATGGGTTAGCACACAAAGTTTAAACTTTTTTCTGCTTACAATTTCTCAGAAGCAGAAGAAAGTATAACATGTGGATCGTCTCAAGGAGATGATTAACGTGAAATGGCACTCTCTTTTACAGGGAGAAAGTGAGAAACTGGCTAATTTCACTGTCATCTGTTGGTTGTATTGTCAGTGTACCAAGGAGGAAAGATTCACCTGCGCCTTGACGCTCTATTGGAATGCGAAATTGACTTAGCGGCACGTGACCTCATTTGGGTTGTTTAAAAAGTAGGTAATATTTTGATTGTTCCCTGTAAGTATACAAAAGCGGGCCACCATCGACCCACTAGCTAAACGCCATTCAGATGGCATTTCGCTGGTGGGCGGATGGTGGCCCGAGACTATATGCTGACTGGGTTGTGGAATACGTGAACATACAGCAGCCATTTTGATATCGAGGGGTCGCAAGTTCGAGCCTTACGAAGTCAATGTGTGGTGTCATTGAGCAACATACTTTATCTTCTGCTTAGTATTGGTTCAACAAACGAAACATCTCGATATGACTGGAAAGTGTTGACTGGGATCCAAAGCATCAACACATGCAAACAAACATTCGAAAGCAGAAGAGGGAAAGCAAGATACATTATCCGAGTGAAAAGTGCATTAATATCGCCTCTAAGAGAGACGTAGTCTATATGCTTTCGTCTCTTTCCCTTGTTGTAATACATGATTGTGGCAATAGTGGTTTTAAAGAATTCATCGAAACATATAGCGATTATGAAAAAAAAGTTGTCGTCTTGGTATTTGCGTTTCATTTTATCTGTAAACGAACTAGATTC
This sequence comes from Loripinus fragilis, assembly GCA_964019695.1. Taxonomy (NCBI): domain Eukaryota; kingdom Metazoa; phylum Mollusca; class Bivalvia; order Lucinida; family Lucinidae; genus Loripinus; species Loripinus fragilis. The sequence goes on from OZ026529.1 coordinate 6,430,281, forward strand.
GAACCCACAACAACGTATTAATTGTATCTCCAATAGGATACTTTATACCAAACTTTCCAACCTTTACACAAAATATCACGTTATATGCAAGGTCTACACTCATGTAGGTGGTATAAAATATGTATGGTACGTACAGCTATCGACAAAGCTTGTGGATCATCTCCACGCCATGGTATAACTATTACTTATTGTAATAGCAAGGTCTAACTATTTGGATGCCTTCTATTTTTTTTTATCACCGCTTTCTTTGCGAATGATGGAAAACATTTTCATATAAATGTAATGGAGTTTCATCTCAATTTAAAACATTAGATTTTCTATTCTTTTAGACGTTCTTTCTCATTTGATCATCTATAGTTCACAGCTAAATTACTTCGCACAGTCGTTATGATTTTGCATTAACTTGTTTCATGATCTGATTTCAAATTCTTGGATCTATGTATCATTAAAAAAGCAAACAAAAACCAACAACAACAAATAAACAATGAAAACCGAGCCAACTTTCGTCCTAATATCATATGCACATGTTCATTAACACACATGGGCAATTCTCTATTGAGGTAGATGCGTGGAGGTCTAGGTTTTTTCTTCTTCTTTGAACACATTTGAGGCTTCACCTACTATCGTACTTAAAGCTACTTTTCTGAGAAGGAAGTTTTGCATGCAACGAAATTGAAAGTCGTCCTATAACTTTTAGATCAACCCTATTTACCTATTTTGCATACCTGTACAAATAGGCGGAGATTTCCCACACTCTGTATCTATGCCTGGCACGCGCCACAGCTGTCAATCAAGTATATGACACGAGTTTTATATCGCTTAATGTTTATTACCATCCGGTGTCGCCTGACAAGAGAAATAGATAACCGCTATTTTCCTCCAATTGAAACAGCAGTTTAATTCTGGTTTATGCCTGGTTGCCCTTGATTGACACTCCTACGTATTTTAACATAGGTCCAGTTAAGCAAAATTTTTGAGCGAAAAATTGCAATTATTTTCTTACCCAGCAATCTAAACATATGGTTTGGGTGATCAAAAGAATCGTCTCATTGAGACGGTTCTTTTGAGTACCCACAACATATGTTTTGGTTGAGAAATAAAAAAAAAAAGATTTTCAGGTACGCACATTTATCTGGTGGCCTGGTATTTACATCCTTTTTGGTCGCAAAGAATAAGAATAAAAACACGTTTAAAAGTTGGGCAGGTTTTAACTTGCCATTATTTACCTGATCATTAAGCAAACGATAAAGCTGAAACAACAGTATATTATTGAAGCGAGAACTGACACGAGCGGACACACGCTTTTATGAAACTTGCTCAAACACTGCAATTGAAAGGGACAGATTTATAATCAGTTTCTTGGCGTTAAAGATGTAGTGGACACTTGGAACCTATAGAAAAGCGATTTCTGAAGTATAAAATACTTGAGGTGGACATAGCTAATACGGAAGAGTTAATAAAAGGAGTTATAGTGTAGCGGAAAGGAATAGTCAGGAGAATAAAATAGAATAAGAGACCAATAAGAAATATTGTTTAGACAATCAGTTGACTCTTAAAGTTGACAAAACCTACCGAGTTCTACACTGGACACCAGCAAATAATGATGGAATTTGAGAAATGTGCAGATTCCGTAATTGGGAGGGGTCCTATTCATAACAGGAGGGTATGTTAAGTTATTAGTTTTATAAACATTTCTATGATGATGTTTGCTAACATTGTTCAATAGCTAAAAAGTATTTAGATCATTTAAACAGAACATGTTATAGTAGTTGTAATCTTTCTATCACTATGCCTATTTTTCTCTGTCTGATATAGTGTCGTCTATGGATAATAGTTGCTAACAGATTGGACCAAAATCAGACCCACAAAACGTCAGCTCCTATAAGAATCCAAACTGTTTGACACTCAAATAGTATTTATGAGAAGCAAAATAATCGTGACGTATTACCCTGTGTGCAAAGAGTTAATATATCATGCTTGTTTAGTATTGTCATGAATTTGGGGCGGGATAGAAAAATCTGTCCAGAGGATCACCTTTAGGCATCACAAGACTTGCCAAATGATGACAATCGATAATTTCGAGAAATGGATTTGTCTATTTTTTCCTCACACCAATAATGGATTCAATTTCTTGTCAACAATTGAACTCCGCATTTTATTCTTAAGTTCCGCAAGGTTCTGAGATGATTAATTACATAATGACGTCACTTTGGCACAACACTGATAACATAGGTAAGATCCCAGTCTAAAATCCCAGATATACTTATCAGGTCTGCAAGAAAATTGCCAAACTGGATAATCTTGGTAAAGTAGTTTCATTTTTCTGTTTCAGATTACGAAGTCAGTAATGGAGAAAAAACGACGGGCTAGAATCAACACCAGTCTGATTGAATTGAAGACCATGCTAGCAGGAATGATAACTGAAAAGGTACATAGTCAGTTATATGATTTTCATGAGTTTGATGAAAAAATAAAACATACCAGTGTTTTGACATTAGACAAGAGAAATAGCACCATTGATGAATATGTGTTCATTCACTTAAATGTTGATTGAATTTTAGCTCCTTTAATGGTTTCTAAATCGATTGTAGGAAGAATGGGCCAACATATCACAAAATTCATGGGCGAATCCAGTAAATTTTGTCAGGGGTGGGTAGGTGGCGTTTGGGGTCCTGACTACGTTTTTTAAGTCATGAACATATCTTACAGAAGACTATGCGAACCTCTCTTGAGAAGCATTTTGATCCAAGGGGTCCAATTGTTTCTCAAGGGGATCCGTACTAGTGTTTCTAAGGAAACATATAGCAACTTGTGAATTGCCAGAGCGGGGGGGGGGAGACCCCAGCCCCACTCTGGATCCTCTGAATAAAATTTTGGCAAGTAAGCTTATTCCCAGTAAGCATATAAAAGTGGGGCATTTGGACCAAGCAGCTAAACGCCATTCAAATGACGGTCAGCTTGGAATGAGATTTGGCTGATGGGCCAATGGTGACTTATGACTGTATGTATTAGGGCTGGGCATTTGCCTTTTTTTAAAATAGCATTTTGCCTCCTATTGCTCATTTAAAGGTAAAGTAAGGCGTGGTCGAATAGATCTTACTTGAATTCTCTGTTAGTAATCAAATAAGGGCGTTTCCTTAACTCAAGCAGTGAAAAATAAATAAAGAAAAGAATGAGATATTTCAGCTCTGGTTGCAATTCTAACTGTATACAACATAGCATACTTTATTTTACAGGGAGAAAAGTTGGACAAGTTAGAGAAAGCAGATATTCTAGAGTTGACAGTGAAGTACATAAAACAGTTGCAGCGCACTTCAGTTATTGGTACGTATTACTTGACTTTTCGCTTACTGTAAAGGCGGCACCTCATGAATGCGTAATTAGAACTGGTCAATCTTAGACAGAGGTGAAAGCCGAAAATGAAGCGTGGTTTTATTCAAAAGTAACTGTATCATCTTGCGCCATTACCTTTATATAGACGCAAAATACATTATTTAGTCCTTAAAACGCCAGCAAAATAACTGCATCTGGTTATGTCTATGTAACATAGGCAAAGGGGCAAACATTGTGGACCCAGATCAGACGGCTCCTACAGGAGCAGTCTGATCTGGGTCCACACTTTTTGTCTATGAGGCTTCAAATATTTTAGTGGACGACAAAACATACATTTTGTGATTATGCGCTTTAAGGGTTAATAAATGTGAGTTCAGTGTGTATACGGTTAGGATTTTCATGAAATGCACGCACGTTTGCTCGGCACAAAAAGCTTATTAACTCTTTACCAAATAATAAATAAAACTTGATTTCCCTTACTTAGCAGATGAAATAGCCGAACCACGCCCAGATATGAATATCAAAGTTGCCGCCTTTACAGTAAGCGAAAAGTCTATTAATATGCTGCTGGAGCTTAAAACAAACTCCAACATTTACACTCTTTTGAACTGAATGGTTCTTCTATCTGGTTTGTCATGAGCTATTTTCTTTGTTTCATCATAGTGTGTTAATTTGATTTGATTGTTTCTCTGTGATGATACATTGCATTAGTTAGGAATCGATTTGGCGCCAGTAAAATGCATTAAAGCCCCCCACGCAGGTGGCTTAGGCTGCTGTCCGTTCTAAGGTGATGGTTCTGTTGTTGTTAATCTATTGTTTAATGTACAGTACTCCCCATTGTTTGTGGGAGTTCTGTGTTTGTCTTTGCTTTGTTATGCATTACTGTGTCCATTCTAGTTTTGCAATCACCTTGAAGAGGAAGAGAAAGCTGGTTGCTTTGCTTTGATTGTCTTACAGATGTATTGTTACTATAAATGTTATGTGACTTTTCCTCACGGTGGCGTTGGTTGGTCTGCAGTGTGTGATTGTGGTATATTCTGATCATTCTCACTTTTTGAAACAATAAACTTTGGGTGACCCATAGTACACATCTAAGGGACACATATTTAAATATCAAAAGAACGATATAGTATTCAAAATTCTGTAGTTTGTTTCTATCTGAGCGTATACTGCAGACTCTGATCAATTTGCTGAAAGCTGAATTCTATTTCTTATAGGGGACAGTTCACAAGTTTTGTCTAAGACTTGAATCATTTATTTATAAATTCTACCAACGCACTCCTTCTACAGCATTCCCCTATAACAAAGTTAATCTATCACATATATGTTTAGCGCTGACTTATTTCAATATTATAATAATTTTACATTTTTCTATATTGTCTACCTTCCACTTACATTTTATTTCGCATTAGAGAAGAACAATATATGCTACATGCTTCCAATTTAATTTCCATGATCTATATTTACTTGCAGACGAGGAAGCTCCTAATGAAGACAAGTACAGAAGTGGATTTAATTCCTGTTTTAATGAGGTCCTCAACTTCATCAGTTCAAATGAATCTTGTAAACCAGAAATACGTGCAAAGGTACTGAGTCACTTGGCAGACAAGTTCACCTCTACCAAGACGACAAAATGTGTATCTTCAAACCCTGGATATTTACATGCTGACGTTCAGTATAGAAAGACTTGCAGTCCCAGCGCTAATAAGTTGATAGGTCAAAGTCAAAACCAATCTAAAACATATGAAACGACAAACCATATACATGATCAAAACAACAATGTTTATTCCTTACCAAATTCTGATTCGATGAATCTAGCAATGGACAAAGGAGTACCTCCTGCTAAGTCTAGTTCTATAACACCTGATAATTGCATTACCAGTGGTACTGTTACTGTTACTGCGACACAGACTCTACCAGGAGCGCTACAGTTTACTAACCCAGTAAATGTTAATGGACAGATTACACTCCTTGTGCCTACGAATGTGTTAAGCGGTGGTAACAGTTGTGTGATTCCAATAGCTGTTCCCAGTGTTTCTCCTGGTGGGTCTACTTTACTGGTTGCCTGCAGCAGTAGTGGAACGACATCACCAGTACCAGAAACCAGAACCAACACAGTACAGCGCTACAGTGATAACGATCAAACAAATCTTCCAAATTGCGCTAGACCGAGCGGACAGTGGGAAAGCAATAAAACGTGTTTTCAAAGTAGTATCAGCCAGGAAAGGCATTCTCGCAATAATACAACATTTCCTTCATGTGATGTTAAACAAATCAAACAATATGAAGGCAATAAACTATACTCGCCTTGTGATGACAGACAGAAACAACAGATTGACACCAGTCTTGTTAAAGTTAACAACAATAATAACATTGAAAATCACTGCTTGAATAATGGCTTTCATACTGACGCCAGCACAAACATTATAACACATCATCATTCAGGCAATGCTCTTCATACGTATGGAATGATGAAGCAAAACACTGGTAGTTCTAAGGTTTACAGACCGTCAGAGGCAGAATCATCTAAATATGAATTAAATGCAATACCATCACGTCAATTTGATAGTGATCGATACTGTACCATGTTAAACAATCATAAAACTTTTCAACATGGTAAAGTTAATGTTTGGAGGCCATGGAATATTTGAGCCATCTCTTGAAAGTGTGGTACTTATCTTGTATGCTCAGACCAGCCGCGACAACCACGTGTCTCGATAGGGCATACGTTGTCCATACTCTCAAACAGTATTTGATTTGAATCTTTAGTCCCTGTCAACACTTTTTTCAGCTATGTCGGGACAGGCCATCCTGGGTTGATTTTGTTTGATTTCATTTGTTTTTGGCCCAGTCAACAAATTTTCAGCTATGTCGGTCGAAGAGGCTCGAAGCTGCAACACTCGATCTTGAGTCGAGCGCTCTACCACTGAGCCACTGTGCTCCAAAAAATGTAGAAGATGAATGGTTAAAATAAAACAAAAGAAGACATGACATGATAAAACCAACAAAGCTTGTGAGCGCCGAGTGAAGACTCTTCCCAGGCTGACCAGAGTCTTTGCTGTGCACTCAGCGGATAACGAAAGACCTTCTACATGTGGACAGCGAAGACTCTGATCAGACTGAACTGATGTCAAGGCTGATTTGAGTAACCTCATGACGCACAGTCACATTGTTGGTTTTCTCATATTTGGGCCGCGACGTGAGAAAGCCTGTCTTCGGGGTTTCCGACAGTGAGATTCAAACCAGCCTGCTTAGCTACAGAGACTAGCTAGAAAATTGAAATTTCCCTCGTATCAAGTCTAGATATAATACTTTCCAATTAGCGAATAGCAAAGGCACTGATCAGACTGCGCGGATGCGCAGGCTGGTCTGCGCCTTTGTTGTTTGCAAACCCCCGAAGACAGGTTTTCTCGCGTCGAGGCCCATTTTATGTGCACTTTGAATATGTAAGCTGTGCTGAGCATTTGGCGGTTGCCTTGTGATATGTGTCAAAACTGCACGAATTGGCCTATGTTTGATATATAGAGAGTACATTTATAATTACTATATTGCAATAAATGCCATAATAACTTCTTAAAGTGTGATTTTATTATTATGTACGTACATGTATAGCTCTCAGATATCAATTGATTTGGCATGCGCGGATCCAGACGGACAGGGGGTCTGGACCCCTGTAAAAAAACAGGTTTCTATAGGTTTTCTTATAAATACTGGTACGGACCCCCCCCCCACCCCGAAGGAGGCCCGTACGATCCTCTGGGAAATACGACTAATATAAAGCCTTATCAGGACTCCCTGACAGAACGTTCTGGATCCGTGCATGGTTGAATCAAAAGCCAGTGATGCCACAATCACATACCACAGACCAATCGCACGACTTGGCGAGAAAGAACCACAGTACACTGAGAGCCAAATAGTCTAAAATGACAGCTAGATTCTTATTTGGGCGCCCTGATAGCTCAGTTGATAGCAAGTTTACCTCTGACTAGCTATATAGATACAGCTGCCACACAGATTCGATTCTCGCTAGCAAAAATAGCGACAAATAGTTCCTGCAATGGAATACATACCATTGCATGAACTATTTTGTCGATATATCTTATCAATGGTTTATAAATGAAAACGGGTTTCGGTAGTTCCACAGGGTATTTCCAGGCCGAACGCCTAGAACTGCACTGGCTTTCCGCCACCATCTTAGAAGCAGCATTGCTTACGTCTGACATCTATCTCCAGTATGTAAGCAAAGAAATCAGCTTTCTCTCTCCCGGCAAGGTGATTGCAGAACAAGAATATAAAGAAAGTAACAATATATTGCAGTAAGCACAACGACATTAAAACGTACACAACAACAGACCAGAAACCAATCATTCTTGTAAAAACACCTGAAGTGGTGGCAGCTGCATTGAGCATATGTACAGTTAAACTTACAATGGGTATACACAAACAAGAACTCAATAAGAAAGTATTCAATGTTCTTGCACAACAGAAAAAAAAATATCTGAGATTTTAGCCTGGATCAGAAATTTTTATCTTACCAATATGATCTTACCCAGACTCTCACGAGACGACTGCTCATTGGCTGTATGTGGACCCACGCATATGTCGTCAAGTGACGTCATCGTGTAATAATGCACCTCTGCGTATCAAACGCTCGAATGCTCAACATCTGGTTGAATATTAAAAACAATTCCTTCAGGAAGAGAATAAAAAATCGGGGAATGTCATGCAACAGACTATGCATTCCTACGTTTGTGGTATAAATTTGACTCGATTTGTCAGATTTACATTTCGCGTAAAATAGGTGTACCAGAATTCGACAGTAACGTGTTTCTCGCGCGAAAAGTAAATATGACCTAATGAGAATACTTTCTGAGCTCGTAGTTATACCACAAACTCAGGAATCCATAGGCTGTTGCATGACACTCCCCGATTTTTTATATTCTTCATAGAGCAGTTGTTTTTAATAGGCCTATTCAACCAGATGTTGAGCATTCGAGCGTTTGGTAGGCGTGATTCAGGGACTTCAAAATAACAGTCAATCGTGAGGAAGAAAAAGAATCGATTCTGTGTGTAAGTGTGGGATTGAAAATGCGCCCTGATGATCACCTGGAGATCACCGTTTGTCATCACACGGCAAGCCTTGTTATGCCAAAAAGTGTTCCTCGGGCGCTTTCTATATCGCCCCTCCACACTCCTGACAGATTCTAATAGTTTTCCACCAAACTGGATAGGACACAGAGCATTGTATCGCAAAACCAGACCCCTATGTTATAAAACGTTTTTCATGCTCTACTGCAATGAGCATGAAATCAGTTCGAACAGTGCATAGTTTGGTAGAATGTATTGGGAGCTTAAACGGAAAAGCGTTGTCAGGTTTCTTCAGAAACAAATAAAGTAACCAAATCCACCACATATACCATTGTAACTTATTTTATCATACGCGTTCAAACGTACAGTTAAACAAACAATGAGTGTACTCAATAAGCAAGTACTCAATTTTCCTGCACAACGGAAAAGAATATCTGAGATTTTAGCCTGGATCAGAAATTCTTATCTTACCAATGTAATCTTAACCAGGCTGTCACGAGACGACTGTTCATTGGCTGTATATTACTCGAGGTCTGGGAGTGAAATAACGCCATGCATTGAAATCGATAAACCACGTGTGGCTTACAGATTTTAAGGAAACGTTATGAAATGGCATGACGCTTTTAACAACGTCACGTATACTGGTCGTGAAAAGATGGCGTGTACAGGTAGTTCCATAAATTTGCTGGCTATCTACTGAATGTACTATAAAGTGTCCTCTGGTATTCCATAGGAAGCGAGGAGAATTGATAATGGCACAGAATCGTTCCACGCCCATTTTAACGAACAGCTCTTCACATCTCATCGAAACATTTTCATATTTGTTGATATTTTGTAAAAAGTCCAAGCAACAATCAATGTGAAACTCAGAAGCAATTGCCAACGACCATCAGATTCCAAAGAAGAGGGTCGAGAAAGAAAATCTAAATTTCTAAATATATCAATAAAGCAAATTTCAAAACTAAGAAATGTTTAGGTTGGATTTTATTTAAATGGTTGGTTACAGATTCAGTGCTAAAACTGATATTTAGACTAGTTGTTTTTAAACTTTTAAACCTGACTAAACTGTTACGCATGTATCTATTTACCTGAGAAAAATCTTTTCAATCTGAGAATTCAATATCCTGCTCATCCTTCCATCGTCCCGTGGTGAGCAAGGGGGAAATGAATTTACATTTCTAAGTTAGGTTAACGGATGGTTTAAGAATACTTAATACACTTTAACTACCTTAATTATCACTAATTACTTTGTAATGAGGCGTGAAAAGTGTGGAAATGATGTACAGAATTATGCGCAAATGAAGAAAAGAAGTTCGCAAATGCAAAACGTCATTCTTATTCGCAGCCAGAATTAAAACATAGAGCTGTCGTTGTTTCTGTTTTGAGTTGGTAAAACTTCTCCCCGCGTATCGATATGGTGTTGATATCTTTTCACATTCTGGCCCTCGGGAATGTTAGGTTCTGACGTAAAGCAGAATACCGCTTAAGCTGTTGTTAGGGATGTGAGAATTGTTGCACTTTCCATTAGTTCTCATGAACAGTTTAATAGAATCGAGTCTGCTGTTATGTAACATTGTAGGTTCTCTCTATTTCTGAAGGATCCTTCCAGATTATTTAGAGACCATGTCTTCTGATTTTAAGACGACCAGTTCTGATAAACGATATAGAGGATATTCAAATTTTTGGAATGAATATGCCATTTATTTCATCGAGTGAAGCGAAAAATGCATATTTCAGGAGTGGCAAAGCCACGAATGAAATATACATTTTCTCGCTTCACGAGATGAAATAAATGGCATATTCATTGCAAAATTTGAACTTTCTTGTTATTATATACAATTCAAACCGTGGCAGATTGTTTTGCACTAAATGACGTCATAAACCTGAAACCACAGGAGCAGGAGTAGAAAAAGTGGTTTTTCCTTGCGATCTAACTAAGAAAATGAATACCCACACTTTAAGTTTTTGTAACTAATAATAAAGTTACCGGCGTTTGAAATTCTGAAGTGGGCTCAAGGAAGTCAACGGAGAATGCAGAGGACATCCAATTTCACCCGTGGAATACAACTTATATTTTCATGGCTGTGAAATACAACTTTTTATATTTTCACGGCTGTGAAATACAGTTTTTTTTAAATATGCATTATATTTAATCAATATTTTCCTGTATTTCATTACTTTGTATATAATAACAATAAATATTCAGACAAATTTTATTAACTTTGCTTTGTCAAGAAAATGTCGAAATGATGTACGTTCTGTTGTTATTTATTCATTGTTTGTTGTTCTTCCCATTTTGTGTGTTTGGGGTGGGGCTGGCTCTTGTATGTAATGTTTTCTTGTATATTTCAAACTTTTCCATGTGTTGTACTGGGTCAGATGTGGCACTTGATTGGATCGATTCTTGATCTTTGTCTTCTTCCTTACTTTGTGTTGGGTCCTTGTTCTGTGATGTTGTTCTAGACTAGCAATAATCTTTTCGCTTAGGAAGGGAGAACTGGCTGATTTACTTTAATTGGAGCCGCGGCATGAGATTTCCAACAATTTGACATTTTGACAAGTGTAGGCTCAGACGAGCCTCTGCAGCCTCGTTTTAAGCTTAGAAACTCTAAATGGTGTTCAGTCAGTAGCTTTACAATCATAGAATACTCAAGCGACAAGCAAAGGCTCTGATCAGACTGCGCATATGCGCAGGCTGATCTGAGGCTTTGCTGGGCGCACATACCACATTGTTGGAAATCTCATGCACTGGCTCATTTAATTTTGTAGTGGCTGTCTGTGCTCTGTATCTACGTCTTATGGCTGACTTTCAGCGAATTAAGCACCACAACACTTCATCGCAGTTTTTTGTATACCAGTGTGCAGAGCAGTTTATGCCCCTCTCCTCTTCCCCGAGATCAATAAGATTCGACTTCAAAATCACGTAGCGGCTTGCAAGGACAAGGGTTATAAGATCAAAACCTTGCTACATAGAGCGTGTTAATATGACAGCTATGATATATAATATATCATTAAAGTTCTTATCGAACATACTAGTTTTAGATAGTATTTCAATTTACGTACTTTACATAAATTCGGAAATCTGATACGAGATTGGACAGGCAAAAAGGTCCCCTTATTATAAGGGTTGAGAAATACTGGACCATATCAGATCCAGATGGTGTTTGTAGTCAATGCTATAGGCTACAAAGGTCATATCAAATTACCTTTTTCTCGCAGTAAATGATACAATGACTCGCTTTTTGAAAAGTTTCATGTATAATCTTGCTACAAGCGAAATTCAATTTTTCTACCCCTCCCCACTTTTCTCATACATTGTTTCTGAAGCCACCTTGTAAAATATATGAAGCTTTGATAAGTGTATATCAACTAGTCATACATTAAATTTACCAAAACGTGACAACATGTATCTCTTAGCCATTGTAAACAATGTATGCATAGAACCTGTCTAAGAACTGTTCAAGATCTCATTTTCCCGCTGATACATTGCGCGCTGAAGTTTCTGTCAGTGCATGCTTGGTTTAAACATATTTTATTAGCAAGAACAGTTGACATTATCAAACAGATGTTAACAGTATTAAAGTTACAAGGATTGGAATGGAAGCAACATGCTTAGTGCATGCTCAGTGCATGCTTCTTGGTGGAGACATAGATATCGAGGATACATCTTATCATGTTTAATCCATAATGTGATATATCAAGATTCATATTTTATAGTATGACTACTGTATAATTGTACTTGTGTATTGTGAACCGTATTGTGCTTGTATATGTTGCATGATGTTGTTTCTGAAATGAATGATTAATAACAAAAAGAAATTGATTTTTCTAGCTAATCTCTGTAGCTGAGGAGACTGGCTTGAGTCTCGCTTTGTTGGAAACCCCAATGACAGGTTTTGTCGCATCTGTTCCGCATGCTGAAGATGGGAAGGATGTGTCTCATACTGTATATACATAGCTTGATCTTACATTGTAGACATACAAGGTTAGCTTTTAAAAAGCTAAGAACCATCGCATGGCGTTTTACAGTTATTAAAGAAGAACTTATATAGTGTTTTAATATTACATTTGCTGAAGCAACTCTTTTCAACGTTTCATGTGCTTCAAGTTCTGAGTATTTTTTTTGTTTTAGTTAACGATTTGTACATAGGTGATCCTTTGGAAGCAAATAAAACACATGGAATATGCATATTCCGGTAAGACTCTGCTCATGAACACACTGAATAATGGTAGAGTTAACCCCCTCCCCAGCAGTATGTTTTAAGTCATTCAATCGTATTCCTCAATGGAAGACAATGCACATAGTGCCTATGGGGCATATTGAAACTGACCCATCTACATCTAGTTATTTCGTCAAACTTAGTCTAGAATATCCGAAGGGTCCATATTTGATCTGGATTCTAGCTCAGTGGTAAGGTCTCTAATAGACATTTTCGCTTTTAGAATCAATCCGGTATCCAAAGCAATGGTTGAACTTTGGAAGTAGCTTGGTCGACGGGGAGTCTGAGAAAGAACAGTAAAATACACTGCTGCTGGGGAGCTAACAATCGATCCATTTCCGCAACTTGCTAATGGAACAGGCCCGAATCGAACACGCGCCAAATGGAAGTTTACTAACGCTGGTGAATAATGGTACAAAGGTATGCTTGAATTGTTAAGACCCATGCTGGTGATTAAAAGGGTTAGTATCACGGTGTTAAGTGAATGCTGAACAACAGCAACAACAACAAAGTCAATATAAATCTGTAGGAGTACACACTGGTAAATGTATACGTCGATTTGGTGGTATTTACGCGTATTGCCGGTACTTCATAGACCGGAAGTGGTAGATATTGGTGTTAATACTATGTAGAAAAACATGCCGTATGCCTAAAGGACTATAGAATTAGATCATTTTTAAGTATTCAGTATGTGCATGGCGATTTATGTACGCATTGAGGAATAGATTCGAGTACCGATCATCCAGATCGGTACTCGAATCTATTCCTAAATGCTTACATAAATCGCCATGTGCATGCCTAAAACTTAAAAATGATCTAATTCTATAGTCCTTTAGGCATATGACATGTTTTTCTACATAGTATTAAGGCCAATATCTACCACTTCTGGTCTTTAAGGTACCGGCAATATGCGTAAATACCACCCAATCGACGTATACATTTACCAGTGTGGAGTAGTTACGTACCAAAGGTTACCCTGTTCAAAGAAGTACTAGAACAAGAACATAAACCGCATGTACATTTCAGACCAGGATTTTAGCACTCACAAAATTTCTAAAACTGTACACATGATACTCCCTGTATATATACATTGATTGCATTCAAGACGGAAAAATGACTTAGTTCAAAGCCTGTTAAAATGACAAAATAATCTGAGGGTCACGTAAAAAACACATTCACCTATACAGATGATGCGTAAAACCATGTAAAGTAAGAAAATGTAGAATGAGGGACCTCTTGATAGAATGGTTGGCGCAAAAATATCTTAGATAAAAACCTGGAAAATATACCATGTCGAAGGCAGTTGGAAAGTTTAATAAGTGGATATAAATCCAGGGAAGGGATGCGCATGGCATCTTTGCAAAGCTGAAATATAATGTTGAGAGATTCATACTCACACAAAAAATGCTAATTTTGTACAATGAAAAGATCACGTTCATTTGCCTTGGTGGTTAGTAGGGTGGTGCGCTCTCTGCTGTAGCTTTCTGAGAGATGGACCTGTCATAGTTTGTCTATAGACAGGAAGAAATTTGCTTCACTTTAGGCAATTGTAGGTGAGGGTCTACCCCATTCTTCTGTTCTCTTCCCCCCTCTCTGGGAGGAGTCCCAACATGACTTGAATATTGTTGACTGGGACTTGAAGCCTTGGCATAAATAAAAAAAAAAATCCTAATTGTCTTATGGCTGGTGTCTTCTATGTCCATGATGTTCTGGAAGGGGCGGACAGCGTGTGTACAATAATAATCAGCTTACTCGTAAATGCATCTTATGCTTATTTTCAAAATAGCAGGAAACGTACAAAATATTATACCTGTGCAAACTTGCAGTATTTTCAGCGTTTTTATACATTGAATCTTTGAAAATATGGGTCATCTCTTATTATTTCTTTGCCTGCTACTTCTGTCTGCTTATAACCACTAGAAACACGACCTGATCTGCATCAAAACTGTTGGACACAAAAAGAGGGGGGGGGGGGTGGCAAACACCAAGAAAACTAATTAGCATGCAAATTGTTAAGGGTTCTTTTCGGACGACGATGTCTTCTGTCAAACCTACATCATTCTAAAATGATAAATGATGCCTCTTTATACGTGTGATGTCTATGTGTCTATCAACATATATGTTGTCACACTATGTAGTTAGTGAAAAGATATTAATTAAAGTGCTTCTTTGATCAGGGTGAACCCCCGTGTGCTCGAAGACCCATTCATCATCCCTGTCATGTTTCAATGCAAGCAATACTGTGGTCATTTGAATAAACATTCAAAACTGACAACGCAAGCTGCCGAAGATTGGAAGTACCATCAAATTATTCCAAATACAATCGCTTGTACGCTCATGTAGATCGAAAAATCGAAAAAGAAACCCCACTGTGCCATTCCATGTGATATGGTACTTATCGCATACATGACGGCCAGGAGGGGAGATCTGAAAATCGCCAATCATTAAAATTTTGGCCACTTAATCGCTTAGGACTATATTTTATGCAGAGTATCGTTATATTTTAGACCAAAAATCGCTAAAAGTTTTTTTGTGTGGCTAATCAATATAAAACATGGCCCCAAATCGCTAACCGATATACCCAAATCAGGCCCTTATACAGGTAGCTTTAAGTCTTGTTACGTGCATGCGTATTTATAGACTGATACAGTCCATTCAATTTGGTTTATATTTTCATGTTATCATGTAACTACAATTCTCTCAAATACCTATTTAACTGACTTTTCAAAGAATCTGGCGAGAATTGAATCAAACAGTATAGAAGAGTTATTTAATTTAAAGTGCTATTTGCGAGGATGGTTTCTTCTTAGTATGAGGTGTTGATTTAGTATAGGCATATTTTTACTGTTTGGACAATTGCCAGTCTAGCGTAGTCGATACACAGGTGTACACGTATGAACCTTCTTCTACTTCCATACGTTTTGTTGGCAAGCAGTGGATGTATAGGCGATACTGCGCAAATGCACTGGTTCGTCTACGACCACATCAGGTTTAGGCTTTGGAAAAACGCTCCACAGCACAGCAAAGACTTACATCATCCCGACGTCACTTAATAATGATCAATTCTATGCACGTTACTGTTGATGACGTCAATTTTATACGACCGCTCATTGCTTCAAAGTCACTTTCCTTCTAACAGGAAGGATGCCAATGATACTGCACTTCACAAAAGGCAGAAAAATCATTGCCATCAAGCTTTCTAAGTCAACTCGGAAAAGTATCAGGACACAACCTTCTTACTCCTTTCCAGTCTAGATTTCGAATTTTTACACACATGTCATTCTTTTTTAGAACCAGTAGATAGTGGTAAAGTACGAGCTGCATTTTGCGATATCAGCAATAGAAAGGCACTCAAACTTTGGACGTGTAACGGTTTTGTATTACAAATGGCCCACTTTTACAGTAAAAAATCGATTATAAAGAAATCCCTCCAAAATATTACCAAATGATACCTATGAGTCTTTAGTTAAATGTGCACAATTTATTTTCTTCATTAAAATGTATTTTTATGATAAATTTTGGGGTTAAATGCATGCCCTATCAACCACACTTAACACTAAGTCTATGGTAAAACCAAACACCCTCGTGTACTTCGTGACTCAATTACATACATGTCCACATGCGGAACCGGATAAAACTATTTCTCATTTTATTATGCACATAATATTAGACCATAAAATGGTAACTCTTAGTCGGTTCCGCATGCGGCAAATACCGTAAAAAGACTTTTTCTGCTAATTTTATCCCGAAATGTACTATTCAATCCATACTTATCAAAGCACTGAGAGTAATAAAATCACTGGAGAGACGTAAGATTCCCATCCAAAAATGGAATACAATGTACATATTAGCAAGCTCGTATCAATATTATTTCTTACAAACAGTCTTTGGATATATTGCGTTTGAAAAGCAAATACAACAACATTTCAGTAAATCCGAGTCTTATTTGAGAGAGAGAGAGAGAGAGAGAGAGAGAGAGAGAGAGAGAGAGAGAGAGAGAGAGACCAGCGGAGAGGGAGGGTGCAAGGAGTGAGTTTGATGTGTCTCCTTCTTTAACTGATACATAGCTTTCTGAAAAAAGTTCTTTTGGTACAATCTGCTTTAAAAAAACAGCTCACCGCCACTTTTGTTTTGGCATGGCCCATTGCTTTGAATTAAGATTGTCAAAAATGTCAAATTATGTGATCATTCTTTGGAGCATGAGGAAAAATATTAAATTATTGGTATTCTCAAATTACAAGGCAGACACTGTTTTATTTGGCCATACTAGAGTAGTTAGGAATGGAAAGTATATAACATTAGATGTAGTTGTCCCCCACCCACTTAAAGGAGTTATGTGACGCTTGTGATCTTGGAATTGAGGTCAATGCTACCGAACTCTAGTCATTCATTTAGGTCTTCCCAATGAGTTATCTGTGTCAGTTTGGTCAAAATCTGGTCATTGGTTAGAAAGATAGAGTACAGACAAGCCATTTTTAAATATATGTCCCTGGTGACCTTGTAAATAAGGTCAAGGTCACCAAAATCTTCTAATTCGTTTTGGCTGTCCCAGATAAGTATCTGTGCAAGTTTCGATGAAATTCATCTAGCGGTTCATAAGGTAGAGCAAAAAGCTACTTCACAGCACAGATATCGGAATCATTTGATATGATTCCAAAATTTTGATAGAACTGTGTCAGTTTAATGGTAACATTATTAAAGTGAGGTTATTTGAACAAAAAGGAGCTAGTGTGATGTATACAAATGCACACTCTCAACATATATTGTATCTGACCCTCAAAGCTAACACCTATCTATGTTTTTTTAAGTTCGTAACTTCTCATGAACATATATGATGTATATAGGTGGCGCTTAATATTGTCGCAAACAAACCAATGTAATTCTTTGATTCAGTTTTGTTCTTTTCAATTCATTGTTATTTATGCAAGAAAGCATGTATAAAAACAGCCAGTGGCATTTTATTCATAATGAGTGTAATGCGCTTTTCATGCTTACATGTGCACAATATCTGTGCTAAACTGTTTGTTTCCTCAATGAATAGCACTCTCGTAAAGTGTTTGCTAAAATAATGCAGTATATATACAACAACCACTTATCTGCAGATGGTAAATAGTCACTTGTACCAACAAACACATACATTTAATATTCAAGGATCGAAATACTCTATTTTAGATGTTCATTTACCTTTTCAAAACACAATGCAGGTTGTTCAAACGGTTCCGAAATCCCTGCTTTGACGGAAGTTGTCACCCTTGAAATAGATGTCAACACCACAAATGCTTGAATCATGACTAAGTGTTTAAATGCTCTACGTCATTGCTCTACGCTACAGTGAATCATATTTCAGTCATGACATTTCCTCGGTTGAATATGTGTTACGCAATGAAGATGAAGGGTCTTGCACAATGACACAAAGCATATGTTTCTTCGGGATTGTGAACTGCGATCCCTTAGTCACACATAAGATAATAGGTAAGTAATATAGACCTCAGAGCTATCACGACTGTTGGATATCTGAGCTGGGACATGCGTAAAATATGGAGCAGATATGCATTCTGTACATGTAACCTATGACGGCCTGCTTTGACATGGCCTTAAAGTATTCATTTATTCTGCATGTTCTTCCACAAAGGTGCACAGTTTTGTGAATTAATCTTAAAATCGAATCAGGCGTTTGGAAGATACGTCACAGATACAAAAGTGCGACATGCAGACGAACTGACGGATGAAAAGACAGATATACAACACTCACATGTATCTATTTAATAATTGTGGCTGTGAGCAAAAAAAAAGTGTTCAAAGCTTCCATTATCATTTCTGTAGCTTTATAACTATTTATATTAATGTTTCATACCAATCCAGCAAAAAAAGGTTGCGCATGTAATGCCGCGTTAAAGATACTAAGTCTGCAACTATGAACATTTTTCGAAATTTTTCCTTTTCTTTTTAAATCATTTATAAAAGTAGAATTAAGTTATGTTTTCTTAATAAATCTGTTCACTATAGCTGAAAACTGCACGGAAAAGTGAATTATCTTGCAAAAACAGGTGTATTGGTAATTATTTGCGTCCCTCCAATAATTATAGACAGTTAATTTTAACGTAAATGCTGTTGTTTTGATACTGATAATTTGGTAAGGTTTACGAAATTGGTAAAATGTATACATGGATTTTAGTATTTTTACCGTCTTCTTGAAAAATAGAAACATTATTTCAAAAATTAAAAGATCAAAAGTTACAGACTATGCAGCTTTAAACATGTTACATACACGCTTGTGTACATATCGTACTGATTATATTGATATGAATAAACCGGAATAGGCTTGTCAATTTGTCAATTTCTAATGATATTGTTTCTACCAAAATTTATGAAAAACGTGACGACTTTGATTTTGAAATTGTCAATTTCCCGTTTTTAGATGGTGATGTTCCTCGCTCTACATCCTATTGAGTCTATATCTCTCAACTCATTCGTTTTGCTAGAGCATCTAGCTATGTTGCTGAATTCAACACTCGCAATAAATTGTTAACTCAGAAACTTCTTAAACAAGGCTATCGGTATCATAAACTTCGTAAAACATTTTAAAATTTTATAGACGATACTATGATTTGATTTCTAAATTCCAAGTTGGACTTAAATCTCTTTTGCGACAAGGACTTTCAGAACCTGATTTCTTTGGTGACTTGGTGTATAAGTTGAAGAAGATTGTTGGCTCTAATAATGATTCAGCACAGTTCATTAAAATAATTTCCCATTATAAAAAGATTGGCTATAACATTAATGTATTGCAACCGACTGCATGCTTGGTAGTCAACCCAATCACGGTTGGCAACTTTGCTTTCCTCTTTAATTGCACGCGGGTGGGTCGGACCTCAGACTCTATGATGGTTCCGACTTAAAGGCTTATCTATTGATGAGATGGTAGGGGCCTGATGCTTTGGCTGTTTGTCCGCCCCAGCGGGGTTTACCTGTTGGATTTCTTTTGCTCCGGTATTCAGTTTAATTTACTGTTGAGTCCTTATTCTTGCTTTATCTCCTTGTTATATCTTGATTTATATGTTTTAGGAGATGATGCATTGATAAGTTAGGGGTCTTTCATGCAAACCAAATATCTATGTGTCTTGATCCACATCTGATAGACGGATGGCTGAGAATGGGTTTGCTCCCCCCCCCCCCCTAGGGAATTTTGCAGACATATCCTATCTTGTAGAGAATTATAAGCCGAGTCTTTTAAGAGATGTTTGCACTCTGTGCTCCGGGGCGTTAGTCTGTAAGAGCCTGTAACATACGTTACTTAATCAAACTAAGAAAAAGTAAATTGAAAGTTTGGGCTAAAAATTAAAGACATTAAAATATTCATTTTTTAAAATCATTCATATAGTCTGCATACTGGATATCTTAACTACTTATGACAGACATTTGAACAAAATTGCGGCTTCCTAAGGTGTCATATGCGTTACATAAATCAGATAACCCATTAAAATTTGCAAGTGTGGTTTACATCATTTACATTCACAATCTCTCTGTGTGTTTTGCAAAATGTTTTTAACCATGTCTGACTAGCTTATGCAATTGGCTAACAGAAAAATTAAAGTTTGTTTCTCTAGCTTAAATATTTTTTCTGGAATAAGCAATTAAACAACCCTACCCCTACCCAGTTTTAAGGTGAAATGTTTGGTATTAAAACTAAAGTAAAAATAGTTAAAAAATATTTGCAGTTGATGAATGTGTTTCATTGTTTGGGATTTATTTGCTTATTTGAAAAGACTTATAAATCTGCAAGTTTGTTGCAAAATTTTTAATATCAGAGGCTGTAACATATGTTACCTGATGTAATAAATGGGCAAGCTCATTGTCTTTACGTAAGATATGCCTAAAATGTTTTAATCTCCTCGAGGGAATTTTGCAGACATATTCCTTCTAATAGTACAACTCAAGCTGCATCAAATAAGGGATGTTTGCACTCTCTAGGTTGTGGCGTTAGTCTGAAACCGCGTGTTACATGCGTTACTATTTCAAATAAAGGAAATGTAGTTTGAAAGTTTGAGCTAAAATTGTGAAAAAAACTCGCAGCTGTTGGATATCTTACATTGTTTAGGGATTTTAAACTGGCTCCTATGATAAAGACTTATAGATCTGCTAGTTGTCATCAAGTTTTAAAGATCAGAGAGCGTTACATATGTTAGCGACATAAGTAAAATCATCAAACAGTATTTTGACATCAAGCTGAGTAAGGGCCTGCTCCATTCTAATTCCCTTTGGATTTCTGCAGACAAATTACATCTTATGTAACCATTCAAGGTGCATTTAATAAGAAATGTTTGCACTCTGAAATTCAGGGCGTTAGCCTATAACAGCTTGTTACATATGTTACTATATCAATTTGAGAATAATAAATTTGAATGTTTGAGCTACCAAAAGAAGACATTAAAATTATCTAATAAATTGACATTCTTATAGTCTTTATATTGGATGTCTTTACTACATATGGAAGCTGTTTAACATTAATACGGCTAACTGTGGTGTTACGTGCGTTACATGAACCTAATTATAATTTAAAAGCTATAATTGTAGCTATTGTCATTTAGTTAAACAACTACTATGACTTGGTTTCAAACTGTTTTATTCGATTTTACAAACATATACTCAATTGATGAATAGGAAAAACCAAGTTTGCTTTTCTATCTTAAACATATTGTCTTATAGGAGCTAATACACAGACCTACTCCCAGTTTTACAGAGAAGCGAATTTTGTTATTACCCTTTAAGTAAAACACATGAAAGCGATTACAGCGTGTGGATATTTTTCATTTTCTTAGTCTGTCTTGCTCATATATCTACAAGATGTCATTTAGTTAAAGATCAGGACACTTAATGTGTACTTATAAGTCTTTAGTGCCACAACACTAGAAATTATATTCATTTCTTATTATCAAGCCCATGGACTGGTGTTACAGATGTTATCAATGACCTTTTGGACACATTTCCTAATACTGTGCATATAATGCTAAATATAGAGCCACAAATAGAAAAGATAGTTTTACATTTTTACAAGAAAATACAATAAATGAAATGGTCCAAACTATTTCTTATCTATTTAACACTCATGTTAAACGTTTGTCGTTGTCTGCTTCTGTGGTAATCATTATTATCACACGCCTCCTTGCAACTAGTAGAATCATCACACAATATTTCAATCATTTACTGTTATTCAATTTTACCACCAGTCCACTCAAAATAGATATGCCATTATCAACTTTCCAATTTTTACATTTATGGCTTGGAACATTCGGAAACTGATATGAATTCCTAATAGTTGGCTCTTTGAGTATGTGTTTCAAGTGATACTCTGCAAGTAGGGGAAAGAGTAAAGCTTTACAAAGAGGAAAACTATGCCATTAAGAGCAATGAGTACCTGGACTGATGTACTTTGATATTCCTGAGATAAAGAATCATATCTTAGCTGGTTAACTTTTATAAATGTAGCCTTTCCATACATGCAACCCACATATTTTCATCTAATAATGTATCTGCACTTATTATCTCTCCCCAAGCATTCAAAAACTTATTTGAAGTCTTAGTACTTCTGAAGTGCTGAAACCGAGGTAACTCTTTTCCTTCAGATAAACGAACTAGATGTATCACAGCAGGTAAAGCAATGAAATGCAGGATGAACAGAGCGCAAATGAGACCCTTTCAATTCAATGATTCACTAAGTTTCTAAGATAAGAGCGCTTATTTAAGGATGTAACATATATAACTCGTCATAATAAATGAGCAAGAGCATTGTCATGACATCCGTTTTGATTACACAGTCAGAGGCAAGTGTTTTCAATTTCAGTGTTTTCAATGGATCATGAAATGAGGCACCTTATCAACTTGTTTACTCTGTATAAATCTTCCATAAAGCAAGGTGTAACAGAAATTGTTTCAGACGGTCTGCCAAAACCATCAAGAGTCAACATTGTAACTAAAGAAAACTTATAAAGTTCTTTGGGCGCAGCAAAATACTATTGATCTCAGACCTGAGGACTTAAGCACCAAAAGACTGGATAGGTTCCATGGCAAATGATGCAAAAAGCAGCCTATCAAATTTCTGTTTGACCAATGTCAGAAATCTTAAAGTATTCTTAGAGGTACATGGTAGTGACATAGATTTTGCAAAATCAGAGCAAAGTTATCATTTGACTAGCACAGAAGCAGAGGCAGCTGCAGTTAGATTGCTCTTGCCACTTCACAGGAAGAGATATATACCAGAGTCATACTCCATTGTATGCATATATGTGAAATGGCATTAAACCCATATTTAATCAGGTGTTTGATCCCATGACACTGACATGCTGTTTCTGCTTTTGAAGAATGCTAAGGATGTTGTTTGTCGCTGGCACTGGCCACACATACAAAGAAAATCAAGTCTTTTGATGGCTAAAGATGAGGATCACACGAAATGCTTATAAGTGATGTTTGTCACAATTACCAATTATAAAAAGTAATCTTAATTAATGTAACACATATAACACCATAGGAAGCTGTATATTTGTTAAAAAATCTTTTCTTATGTATCAAAGGTATTCAGCATGCAAACTACATGAATAATTCAAATAAATAGATAGTTTTATGTCTTCTTTCTGTTTCTCAGACTTTCAATTCATTTATTCTTAAATTGATATGGTAACATACGTATCATACCATTACAGGCTAACCCCCTAGTTAATAGAGTGCAAACATCTCTTATTTGATGCAGCTTGAATTATTCTTTAAGGTAGGATATGTCTGCACAATTCCCAAAGGGGTGGAGAGGAACAGGATTGTACTCAGTTTGCAGTCCTAATACAATGCCATAATTCTACTGGTTGTGATGAAATGGGTGATTATTTTGCAATAGAAGCAGACACAATGATAGACATTGTGAGGGTGACTTGAATAAAGATTGTTTTTGAATAATTTTATTTAATAGGAATATTTATAAAATTGTGTCATTTAAATGAGAACTATTATTTTCTATCTATATGTCCATATATTTTAATATTATAGGCATTAGGAAATATGTGATTAAAAAGGTTATATATAACATAGGTAACACAATTCCATGGGCTTGTTATCAGCAATGACTGTAATTACTAAGACTAAGGCACCAAAAGCTAGAGATTAATAGGAAAACATGTGAAAAATGGTATTTTTCTGAAATATCATCTCTTACTTCCAAGAAAATTTCCTAGCTCATACATTATGCCATGTAACATACGTTACATACTTTAATAAGTGCTCTGATCCTGATGTCAAACTTGCAAATGTATGATTCTTTATTGCATTAGCAAGACAGTGCTAAAAATGTAAGATATCCATGAGCGTCAAATATTTTCATATATTTTTCTTCAATAATAGATACCAAAATTGGATACTTAAAATTGGGGGTAGGGTTGTTTAATAGCTCATATAAAACAATTTATTTGAGATAGAAAAGCAAACTTTGTTTTTTCTGTTAGTCAAATGAGTATTTTAGTAAACTAAGATTAAAAAAACTTGTAAAAATGCACAAATCGTCTGTAAAATGAATGATGTTAGTCACGATTTCAACTTTTAAAGGGAAATTTAATCTATGTAACGCATATAACACCATTGAAGGCTGTAATTTTGTTTAGAATGCTGCTTTTATGTAGCTTAGGCATCCAGCTTGCAAACTACAAGAGAAATTTGAATAATTAGATGGTTTAATGTCTTCTTTCTGTAGCTCAAACTTTCATTTTGATTTTTTCCTTAGTTTATTACAGTAACCTAGTAACAGGCTGTCAGAGACTAACGCCCCGGAGCACAGAGTGCAAACATCTCTTTAAAGATGCGGCTTGAAATTTTCTTCAAGATAGGATATGTCTGCAAAATTCCCTAGGGGGGGAGCAGGACCTTTTTTAGCTCGAAGTCTATGAATTAAGGGTGAGGTTGGCGCCGTTAAACCGGTTTAAGCCCTCCAGTAAAATATTTTACTGACCGTTCCAAGGCGGTACTTCTTTTGTGGATCGTTTATGTTTTTGTTCTGTCTTGTGTTTGCTATGTTTTGTGCGCGTCTGTTTATATGTACTTTGTGGTCACCTGCTGGGAAAGGGCTGACCTTTTGGCTCTCGTTTGTGGTGTCTACTGTGAGTTTGTCACTTTCCCATTGGTATCCTGGGTCAAGTGTGGTACTTGATTGTATCGATTCCTGATCTTTGCTCCCTTACTTACTTTGTTTGATCTATTGATTAACTGGAAAAGGCGATAAAACACTAAATGTTCAATAAATATTACACCTAAAAAACAACATATCATCAAGGTAGTTGTAAACACAGTATTAAGCCAAGTTTTAGCATAGTTTTAATTAATGATGGCAGTGTTAGCTCAAATTACGACATAGACATGAAGAGTATAAACACACGCATGTTTGGTATTATGTTTGAGGTCAGTTTGCTTGTTGCATCTTTAAAAATATCCACATTCATGAACAAACCTCTGTTTATACACACTAGTGAGAAACTTTAATTCATGTGATTGCATATGTCGTCGTTAATTCAAAAACATGCTCATGTGAAAGAGCAAAGATCAAACCACCATATATTTAAATTTTAGCCAAATCCACAGTCGGCCAAAAAAACGGCCAAACCGTTACACGTCCTTTGCACACTGCATTTATTCATCCCCTGCTCGAGTATAGCGACTCGGAATGGTACAGCAGTCCCGTTCATGTTACAAAGCAGCTTGAGGATATTCATTATGAAGCTGCCAGAATCATAACAGGTGGCACGAAGCTGTGTAGTCACGTAAAACTTCTTTTTGATCTAGGATTGTACTCCCTGCAAGAACGTCGAACAAAACATAAACTGGTAACATTCTACAAAATCTAATCCCACCTTATCTACGGGATTTTGTGCACCGTTAATCCACACAGACTTAGACATTCTAACGATATCCGCACAATTCACTCTAACACCAATTTGTGTTAAACCCTTTCTACCCAAACATAATACGGAAGTGGATTAACTTACCCCAAGAAATAAAAGACTCTGGCTCATTTGCATCATTTAAATATCAGCTGAACAGACACACAGAGGCGAGCACCACCAAATGTTTTTTCTATACCTCCCCATGCAAGAATAAGAATTTGCATGTAGCTCGCATAATTCTGATCTTTATCGCAAAAATATACCGAGTTCCATGTCCTTTCTGTGGCTGTGGGAGATTTAAAAGCGCTTACCACATATGTCCAAACTATTCAATAACACGCGGAAGATGCTTAGAGGCCAATCGGAGAAATCATACAACTCATGAATTACTATTTGGCAAGGATAGATCAACTAACAAAGAAAATGAAGAAATATTCCTTTAAGTGCAAGCATTTATAGTAAAGTCAAAACGATTTGCTCGTTGAGTCGATACTCTTGCTTGCCATACATATATCTGTCGGTTCTGATCTGGTTCCAAACTTTTTGCTAAGGCTATCAACAGATGACAATTGGCTAGTTAAATCGCGTGTTTACAATGAGAAAACAAAAAGTGTTTTATTGCCGACATGACTACGAGTATTTCATAATAGCAATAATTCTCGACAATGTTAACTATTTTTCGCGGTTTTTATTTTGCAAGACTGTCTCGAGACTGTCACATTTCTTTTTTGAACTATTTTTCTTTTTTTCTTTTTTCAGCATCATACAATGTACAGGAATAACGAGGGCGATCATGTGACAAGCGTTAGTATTTTTTTTTTTTAAAAAAATGACAATCATGGCTGAGAATGCCGAGTGACCCGCGAAGTCACTTGCACGGTATCGTGTCGTCTTCAAACTGGTAAATTGATTACAGATATCTGGTTTCAAAAATGTTTTCCTTTACTTACTTGAACTTATAAACGAAATTATCCAATTTAAGATTATGTTATATGATATTCTGTATTAATAAACTTAACATTGTGTACCCGTTTGGCTGTGTGTGGCTGGCGTTTGATATTAATTTGCTGTCTGATCCTATATGGGTTTACAGGATAAATAAACAGAAAAAATATAGATCGTTTTAAGAAGCGCAATGGGGTATGAGAGACCAAACATAAGTCGCACCACGAGAAAATTCTCTTTGACGTTTGTCAAACTGTGAGAATCGAGAAATCAAGTTTAAATATTACAACCTAACAGCATTAACTGGTGTTTGCTTGCTTTCTATTTTCGCTTTCGCCATCGAGCGTGCAAGCAATGACACGACGACACCATTTGAGCAGCGACATGTGATTTCCAACGATGTAGCATTTTGACAAGTTTAGACTCAGACTAGTCTGTACAGCTTCCTTTTAAGCCTAGAAACTCCAAATGATGTTTGGTCAGTAGCTTAACAGTCATATAATATTTTAAGCGACTACAAAGGCTCTGATCAGACTCCGCGTATGCGCAGGCTGGTCTGAGCGTTTGCTGGTCGCACATACCACATTGTTGGAAATCCCATATCGCGGCTCATTTGGGTTGAGTATACAACGACAACTGGTAGCATGGCATACTTTGATTTTATGTC
Organism: Loripinus fragilis; assembly: GCA_964019695.1. Lineage (NCBI taxonomy): Eukaryota > Metazoa > Mollusca > Bivalvia > Lucinida > Lucinidae > Loripinus > Loripinus fragilis. The sequence continues at coordinate 6,457,448 of OZ026529.1, forward strand.
CCCGCTATTCGAAGAATAATGGAAGTGCATTCATTATCAGTCGTGTCAGTGCGTCCGTCCGTGTGCCCACCTTTTCATTGGTTCCTTTGGAGCCTAACTGATCCTGCAAAATTGTTCCGATCTTTTTATGACTTTGCAGGTGTTTTGTTCATGGTCTGAAGATGTGCATGTGGTTTGGACATTTTCGTCAATTTATTATTTTCAACTTGTGAACTTACATGTACACGCGATCCTCTAAGTCACAAAGTGAACAATCTCATACATATCGTATCAGTGTGCCTGGGACTTACACCAGAATGAAAAGGATAAAGCTGGTTTTGTTTACTACCGTCATGCTGTTGTAATTACGTTTGTTTAGTATTAGTCAGGAAAAAATTCAGAAAAAGACGCTTATTCATGAAGGTACGGGCATTTTGTGAAGAAAAGGTTTTGAGATACCTATTAGGAGTATTTTGGTATGCTAAATCCAAAAACCAATGTTGGCAAGCTGAAAAATGGCGTCTTCACTATCTAATTTGCATATATCTAGGAAAAGAATAACATAAGCTTCCAGCTTTCGTTCTAATCCTTTTACATTATGTAACTTGTATATATTTGTATGTGTATCTTACAAGTTGAAATAAAATATGTTTAAACTAATTTGCATATTACCAAGATGGCCGCCAAATTGAAGAAAAAAACCATAAGAATCTGTAGAGTAACGTGTTAAGGATGCCAAACTGGTACAAATCAATCCAAAAACATCTTCTCATGATTGGAGGTCTTCACTGACATCAATTCATGCAATTAGAACTAATATATGACCGAGAGGTAATCAGGGGGAACAACTTGAGCAAAATATCTTGCTTCCGTCTTAGTTAAGTTTTTACATGATAGTCCATGTATATTAACTGGCCCAAATGTGTCAGAAATTATTTCATTAAAATGAGAACTTTAAAAAATTCATCGCAATGATATCTCTATTGTTTGCAGGAAAGTATGGCAATTTCAACAACATTCTGTAAGTTTCAGCTTGGGGAGGGGGTTAATGCAATTTTAAAGAAAGTGTGCCTGTAGCCACAAAATGACTGGCATCTCATCAGCAACTCACCCTACACTATTAAACTTGCGAGCAAATTAAAGCTTAGATATGGAACTTTCATCAGATGGAATAGTCTGATATGCAGATTAATTATCTTAATTTAATATTCACCAATACTGATGAAAATTTCAGAAAATAAAGGAAAATCATAAAAAGACCCATATAACTGAATTCTGCCCCCATCTGTTCCTGTTGCATGTTATTATATCATCAGTGATACAATTTGACAAGTCTTTTCATCCAATAGCCATATATAAAATTATCTCATTTGCATATTCGTGAATATTTATGAAACTAAAAATAGAGGTAAGATCATGGAATAACTATTAGCCCCCCCCACACACACACCTTAGGAGGGGGCTTATTAGACCTACCTTGCACACAAGGACAATTACTCATCGGTGCGAAATTGTTCAGTGGGACCACTCAATACCAAAAATTGTTATTGCCTCCGAAAATAAACCTGTTTGGATTACATAAAATTGCATGGTGTCCATGGCAACCCATGGGGTACTGTAGCTGGGTCATTTGCAAGCAGACCCATGATCGACACTTGCTTGCCGCACATTTTTTCATGGATTTTTTTTCTCTCTTCCACTAATTCAAGAGAAGCAAACTGTCAGTTACTGGCGAAACTAAATGGTCACTTAATAGCAAAGAAAAACATGGCTCAGGGAGTCTTGCATAGAACAATTTACCCTCCCCCATTATGTGAAAATCCACAATAAGATTTTAAAGAAAGTGGGTGTACCTACAAAATGATTCGTATTTAAGCAGCAACTCATCCTAGACTACCGACCCTGGTACCAAATTAAAGCCCAGCCAAAGTTTACAATTCAATATGCTGATATTCAAATTTTCTTTTTTGCATATTCATTTTTTGGTATAAAATAGAAATAAAAGTAAATTCATATAAAAAATAAGGGGGTGTACCTACACATATTACACATATGTCAGTTGCTAGTTATCATAGACTATCAAGCTGGGTACCAAATTAAAGCCTAGAAAAATTAATTTTACCCAATGACACGATATGCAAATGATCTAATTTGAATATTCATGAATATTTGTGAAAACATGAGAAATAAGAGTAAAATGGTAGAAAAAATAAGGAGGGTACGTACCACATTACCCAAATGTCAGCTGCTAACTATTCTAGACAACCAAACTTGTAACCAAATAAAAGTGAGACATTACACTTAAAACAATAGTATGATATACAAATTATTTAATTTGCATATTCATGAATATTAATGTAAACATTAGGAAATAAGAGAAAAATGTTAGAAAATTTAAAGGGGTGTACGTACAACATAACCCATATGTCAGCTGCTAACTGTTTTAGACTTCCAAAATTGGTACCAAATAAAAGGAGGGTCATTATACTATAACCCAATAGTCCGATATACAAATCTAATTTACATATTTGTGAATATTACTGAAAACATTTAGCAAAAAAAGAAAAATTGTAGAAAAATTAAAACAGGTATATTTACAAAATTACCTATATCTCATCTGCTGATTGTCCTAGACTAACAAACTTGGTACCAAATAAATGCTAAGACATAGCATTTTTTATACAATGATCAGATAAGCGAATCATTTTATGTTTATGTTCTTGAATATTAATCTAAATGTTAGAAATGAGAGAAAAATGGTTATAAAATTAAGGGGGTGTACCTACAAAATTACTCATAGCGTAGCTGCTAATATTCATAGACTACCACTCTTGGTACCAACTTAAAGCTAAGACATTTTACTTTACTCAATAGTCATTATGTGAAATTATCTATTTTTTAAACTTATTAAATATTAATGTAAACATTAGAAATGAGTGAAAAAAAAACGTAGAAAAATTAGTGGGGGTCTACTTCTAAAATTGCTCCTATCTCATCTTTTACTTGTTCTAGACAATTGATCATAGTATCAAATTAAGGGCTGAAAAACACTCTTTATTCCACTGGTCAGATATACAATCATTTGACAAACATATTCATGAGTATTGATGAAAACAATAGAAAACTAAATAAAATTGAAAAAGATTCAATAAGGTTGTATCTAATTATACTATTTAATAAACAAATTAAATAACTTGCGTATCAAACAACACTATTATGCAACATTTTCTGGACTTTAATTTGGGAACTAGTTTAGAAAGTAAGTGAGTATGAAATCTAGGATAAATAGCAGCTGAGATATGAGTAATTTTGCATGTACATTCTATTATTTTTTCTCTATTTGATCTCATTTCAAATATTTAATTAATATTAATGAATACAATTTTTAGGTAATTTGCATATTGGACCATTAAGTAAACATGCTTTGCTTTAGCATTAAATTTGGTACCAAGGCTGGTAGTATAGGATAGTAAGCAGCTGAGATGTAGATAAATTATCATGTACACCCTTACTTTCTGACGATCTGTTATTCCAAATGTTTTCATTAATATTCATGAATATGCCAATTTGACAATTTGCATATCTGGGCCTGGAATTACAATGCCTCCTTAAAGTTAAGGAAGACTTAAGCTAAGTATTGGTTTTTCAGGATGCAAAAATAACGATTCTAACTGATTAAAAACAAATTAGTTTCGTTTTTTTCTGTAAATCACAATGATACCTTTGACCCTAAGTACTGCATAGATCCAGGCAATATATTTAGCATCAAATATTGCATGTTGGAATATCAAGACTTAACTTAAGTCTTCCTTAACTTTAAGGAGGCATTGTAATTCCGGGCCCTGAACATTGGATGAAAGTCTTATGTCTTTACATTCAGTTGGTACCAAGTTTAAAGGTTTGGATGAGTTGCTGCTGAGATATGAGTACTTTTGTAGGGACATTTCCATTCTTTAGAAGCGCATTATGCGTTTCTATGGAAGCCATGCAATTTCACACAGCTCAAATTGGTTTTTCTTTAGGGCAATACTTTTTCCCATTTTGGTGGTCTCCCAAAACAATTTGACACACACTAGAAGCTTTCCTGATGGTGCAAGGTTGGTCTAATCAGACCCTAGGGTACTAAGGAAAGTGCATCCTGTTACTTTTTATAGATACAAAATGTACCATATATTTCGGCATGATCATTATGCCATATTTATTTTAAAACAAAACAACTTCTAGATTATCAAAGTTTCTTTCTTATTTATTACTTGAAAAGCTGGTTAACTGTCCAAAATCGTGCTATGTATAAAACTTACATTTAAATAGCAGGATAATGAATAAGGCAAGTTGTTGACTTTTTGTTTATTGTTACTCCCATTGTGGGAGTCTGTAATTGTTCTATGTTTTGTTGTACGTTACTTTATGTCCATTCTAGTATTGCAATCATCTTGATGGGAAAGAGAGAGCTGATTGCTTTGCTTAATTTGTGTTCCTGGTGTCTCGTGATGGTTGAGCGGCTCTTCCTCGCCGTGCCACGGGGTTGTCTGCAGTTTGTGATTGTGGTATTTCCTGATCATACTCACTTACTATTTTTTATGTCACGACTCTTGTGTTTGTGCTGCGTGGTTACTGTTAAAAGTTTCCCCGTACTTGCATTTAATGTCGTTATTATTACTATAGTCAGGATTTACACTTGACAATCATTCATTGCATTAACTTCCCTATTGGTATCACTTAAATACCTCATTTAAGGAGCAGTGTAGACCAGCATTCGTATCTCGTTAATAACTATTGCTTTCTCTGTGTGTATTAGACTTAGTTATATGTTGGGAGCTTTAGCTATTTCTCAAATGCAGCAGCTGGATATTGCTATTAATAACCGATATGAATGCTGCTTTTCAATGTATGGTATAAACTTAAAAACTCAATTATGAATAGCCTAAAAACAGTCAAAATTTTACTTTCTCCTCTTTGGTTACATTCTGCTTCTTCCATACAGATTCCCCAGTCCACCAATAGATATAATTCTATGTTACCATCTGTTTACGTTTCACCTCTGAAACTTCATTCGGCCACTAAAATTAATTTACATGGAGTTTCTGACTCTGCCCTTTTTAGAAACCACTTAAAAGTTCGTCTCTCACCTCTTAAGTCACCTGTACTCAGGAAATCTAGGAGTAAGTATAGAAGAAGTGTAGTGTAATCCTCTATTTCTAAGTGCAATGCCAAGAGGTGTAGCTGTTGCAAACATTTATGTTGTAAATCAACTATTTAATCTACTGTTAATGGAAGACAATTTTCTGTAATTACTAATTCTGATCTTGATTGAAAATCAACTGATGTTATTTATGTTTTATCTTGAGAAGAGAAAGATTGTGGCATGCAATATGTTGGCCAAACTTGTAGATTTCAAAAAACTAGATTTTCTGAGCACTATCGTCGAACAAAAAAGCCTCGCAAAATTGATAATTTTCTTTATAGGCATTTCAAACAAACTAATCACTCTACTAGCAGTATTTCTATTCAGCCTGTTGAAAAGATAATATATGGTGATAATTCCACTAAAAGATATAGAAATATTCTTAGGCATGAATTAGAATTAAAGTGGATAAAATTATTACAGACACCACATCCACTTGGTTTTAATGATAATATTTACCATGAGGGTAACATTTCTAGATTACCTGATTTTGATGTTTTTTCTCTTTTAGATATCCGTAAACGTAATAACTGATCTCATAGTCAACGCAAAAATGGAAATTTAAAACGCAAAAATATACATGTTTTTAACTCTTTCAGAATTAAGTATCGTCTTAAAACATTCTGGCCGACATATGGCCCTTTCACGTTTAGTAACTCTTTCTATATCTTCACTTCGTAATTTGGATATTGAGGCTAATAAATTCTATGATAGAGCTCATCGACTTTATGATGCAGCAATTCTTACCCGGTGTTACATTCAACATGCTCTTCGGCCATATATAGATTCAGAAATTAATCATATTAGACATTTTATTAAAATTCAATTTGTCAACAAGGGGATTGAATTCATTAACTTACCCAGTATATTTAAAGATAAATCTGTTATCTCTTCTATTCCTACTTATTTTGAAAATAAGGAATCCCCTATCATTTGTTATAAGTATAATAAACCTATTCGTAGTACTGTTTTTAACTATAACAAATTAGTAACAGAACTTGATATCGAAAATTCTATTCCTGACTCCTGAGATTGCATAGACTCTAAGTATTGCTATCAACTTGCTGGTCATATAGTCACAGGGGATTTAAAAATCATAACTGATTCAAGAATTCGGTCTATTATATGTAAGGGACCTAAATATAGGCTTCCTGTGCCAATAGACTTTAAATCATGTCGTGAGGAAATTGCAGGAGCCTTACAAGAAATTTGTAATCGCTGGGGTAAAGGAGAGCATGTTGAGTCTAATGCCTTAAATAGTTGGAAACTTAATATTTTTAAAATTATTGATAGTAGAATTTCATTTTATTGCAACAATTTAGATCTTCTACCACCTAAACTTTAATTCACTTTTAGACACATGAAGAAAGGGATCCAGGAATTCCATAGGGAGTTTGTTTTGGCCCCCGCAGATAAGGCTGCTAACAATGTTGTGGTCGTTTGAAAAAGATACTATATTAACACCCTAAAGCAATAACTTAGCACTTCCAAAACATATGAGCATAACAGGCTTGATGAGACGTCTATCGTTGATATGCATCGATGCCATATGGCAGCTAAGTTTGGGTTGTTTGTTGATGAGGACCATAGCAAGCTTCCTACGTTATACTGGTTACCTAAACTTCATAAACGGCCCTTTAAGTCGCGTTTTATTGCTAATTCTAGTGCATGTACAACTACTGACTTGTCTATTCTTTTGACTTCTTGCCTCACTGCAATTAAAAACCATGTCATTGAATATTGAACAACAGTTTATGTAAGAAATGGTAATTTTTTTTTTGGTCTATTAAAAATTCAGGTGGAATTCTTAATAAATTGATGTCTAGAGGTTTTCTAGCATCTGGTTTGTCTACATATGATTTCTCTACTCTATATACTACATTGCCTCATATTCTAATAAAAGATAAACTAACAGAATTAATTGAACAAATATTTAACAGAGAGGGCTCACTTTATTTGGCTTGTAATGATAAAAATGCCTTTTTTACTTCTGAACAACCTAAACGATATAAATTGTGGTCATGTCAGAAAATGTGTGATGCGCTCCATTTTTTGGACAATATATTTATAAGATTTGGCTCAAAATTATATAGACAAATTGTTGGTATTCCAATGGGTACTAATTGTGCTCCTCTTGTTGCAGATTTGTTTTTGTTTTGTTATGAGAGAGACTTTATGTTGTCTCTGTCAGACAATAATCAAACTGATATTATTGAAGCTTTTGACTCTACCTCCAGATATTTAGGTGACTTACTTAATATTGATTATCCTTATTTTGAACAAATGGTAGGTCAGATATATCCCACTGAACTTCATTTAAATAAGGTGAATTCTTCTGATACTGAAGCTCCATTCTTGGACTTGAACTTGTCAATAACAAATAGCATAGTTTCTTCTAAAATTTATGATAAACGGGATGATTTTAATTTTGAAATAGTAAATTTCCCATTTCTTGAAGGAGATGTTCCTCGCTCTCCTTCCTATGGTGTATATATTTCTCAGCTTATTCGTTTTGCTAGAGTGTGCTCTAATGTTGATGACTTCAACAACAGAAACTTATTTTTAACTGCTAAATTATTAAAACAAGGTTATAGATATCATGAAATTCGAAAAGCATTTTCTAAATTCTACTACAGACACTCAGAGTTAATTGTTAAATACAACATTGGGTTAAAAACTCTTCTGCAACAAGGCATATCAGAACCTATATTTTATGGTGATTTAGTCTATAAATTCAAACGAATTGTTGGAAAACCTAATTTTAGTGATCAATTCAAAAAGATAGTAAAACATTATATAAGGGTTGGATATAATTTGGATATCATATGACAGTCTGCATGCCTAGCTTTAAACCCAATCACGGTTTATAGCTATGGTTTCCTCTTAAATTGCACGACGGTGGGTCAGGCCTCAGACTCTATGATGGCTCTGACGTAAAACTTTAATCGGTGGGTTGGTGCCTGATGCTTATCTGTAGCTGGACCCACCGTGGCTCAACTTGAGGTTTTCTTTAGCTCTGACTATCTGTGAGTCATGAGCCCTTTTCTTTGTTTCATCATGGAGTGTTAATTTGATTAGAGTGTTTACCATGATGATACATTGCATTAGTTAGATGGCATCCATGCGAGCTGAACATTTCTTGTACCTCAACAACAGCAGAATCTAGGGCGAAGATTTGATACCAGTAAAATGCATTTAAGCCCCCCGGTGGCTTAGGCTGCTGTCCGTTCTAAGGCGGCGGTTCTGTTGTTGTTGACTTTTTGTTTATTGTTACTCCCATTGTGGGAGTCTGTAATTGTTCTATGTTTTGTTGTACGTTACTTTATGTCCATTCTAGTATTGCAATCATCTTGATGGGGAAGAGAGAGCTGATTGCTTTGCTTAATTTGTGTTCCTGGTGTCTCGTGATGGTTGAGCGGCTCTTCCTCGTGGTGCCACGGGGTTGTCTGCAGTTTGTGATTGTGGTATTTTCTGATCATACTCACTTACTATTTTTTATTATATAACTTTATAGACTAAACGGACATTTATTACCATGAATACGGTAATATCCTGGAATAATCATGTAAATTGCCACCAAAACCATGTACTCTAATGGTAAATCAATCTTAGGACATAATACAAATGATTTTGCATAAAAAAAACATTGTCAAAAATGAAATATTTCAGTTATATTTCATATTCCATTATTTTTGGCGGCCATTTTGAAAATATGCAAATAAGGTCATTAAGACGTCATTTCTCAGCTTGCCAACATTGGTTTTCGGACTCAGCATACCAAATTACCCCTATTTGAGGTGTCAAACCCTTTTCCTCACAAAATGCCTGTAATTGTTAACTTTTCTGATTTTTTTTCCTGACTATATTGCACCTTGAGTTGTTTACTTATGTTAACCTGAGGATTGAAAGGCAATCTTGAAATCTTGTAAGTCCTTTATGGGCGTATCAGATGCAATGCATGAGTACCTTGTGAACGCAGCTCCTCCTTCGATTGCATACCGATCTTTTTGAAACTTTGCATGTGTTATGTTGATAGTCTGAAGATATGCATGTTGTTTGGAAAGTACATGTATCCAAACTAATTTTTTCATTTTTTAAACTTGTGAACTTAGTCATTTTTCGGCACCTCAGACACAATTAGTGGGTACATTTTGAGCACAACTCCTCCTATAATTTTAATCCAATCTTTTTGAAATTTGAAGATTGTTTATCCTTGGTATGAAGATGTACATGTGGTTAAGGCATTATCATCATTTATTTTCATCATATTTTCAACTTGAACCTGAACACATTTCGGCATGTCAGATGCAATGATTGGGTACATTGTGAGCGCAACTCCATCTAGAATTTTATACCCATCTTTTTGAAAACCTGTATGTGTTTGTTTCGTGGTCTGATGATATGTACGTGGTTTGGAAGTTATCCCCACTTTAAAAAAAAAAAAAAAAAAAAAAAAAAAAAAAAAAATCAGTAGATGCCTTGTGAGCATTGTTACATTTTTATGCCGATCTTTTTGAAACTTTGTGTGCGATTTTTTTATAGGATGAGGATGTGCATGTGGGTTGGACATTATTGTCAGATTTTTTAAATATTTTTAAAACTTATGAACTTTGTCATTATTCAGCATCACACAACACAGTGTACAATTGCCTTATTATGCACCCGCCCTTCCAAGGATGATGGAAGGCGTTGCACATGCCCGTCCGCCTGTGTGTGCGTGTGTACAGTCAGCTTTGTGAGCATCAGAAGAGAAGATGTGAATGTGGCTTGGATATCATCCTTAGATTAATTTTTACACTTTATTTGCAGTTTAAAGACACAAAAATTTTAGCAATAATACTGGTACCACTCATTATGACTCTCTCCAGGGGTCATACTGGGCAGATCAAAAGGATGGTCATAATGAGGTGATTATGACTTCCCTACAGGGGCAATAAAGTGGTCCCATGAAGGGATTAGGTAATTTATGATAAAATGTTAATCTTTATCTTAGTGGAAGAAATTTTGTTGTATACAGGTAATTCCCCACTTGAGGCCCCTTTAAATTTGTGAGATATTGAAACTGCCCCTTATCAGTTAATCTTTTAATGATCTCTATTGGACAGTAATCTATGCCTTTAAACTTAACCATTTTACCTCAATAACTACAAAAGAAAAAGCCACACTTCAACTCATCCTTCAATTTTATCATGAGCGTTAACGTTATGAAAAGTGAGGTAATGTGAAGGTCTGCAAATATGCATACATTTTGGATGTACCAATTTGGATGTAATCCTCAGAATATGTTTTGATACTTGTTTTTTTTGCAAATTTGAACTCAGTCAGTCTGCAATTGATAGTTCCCACTCAACCAATACTTACTTCCCTTTGAAATATAGATTAGATGAATAAGACAAATAGGTAAACCTTTTTTTTCTAAAACAAACCTTGGCACAGTTGAAATGATTTTGCATTAAACATAGGGACACGATTTTTTGTCGAGTCACTTTTGGCTACATCAGCAATAATTATCCAAATGCTAAAATATCTTTTCTCTAGTGTGCCATGTAATACAAATTTGTTAAGAAGCGAAAGAATAGTACCTTTTCATGTTGTAAAACTCAAAAGCTTGTGTTTTATGTGAGCATGAAATAGGGAAAAAACAAAAATAAATGGATATTTTGGACATCTCAATTGGCATTTTGAGAAGCGCGTTTGAATTCACGTCCATGCAAACTTAATATGAAGACTTAGGAAATACAACAAGTGTATAGTGTCTTTCTAAAAGCCCACTCTTTCAGATTGAAACGTAAAAAATATCATTTATTACATAATTTTGTAAATAAAATCACTTTCAAAAAATTGTTTGCTGATGTAACTTTTCGTGTCCAACCATGTTTCGATATGTCCTAATGTACTTAAACTCAATTATATTGACAGTTAGAAGAGTGCCAACAGTTGGAATACGAATATTAACGAGTTGGGAACAATGCGGGGACCAATCAGTATGTTTAGAACATTTAACACAAATAAAAAATATCGACCTTAAATGTTGGGGTATTTATGGTGTCCAGTATGTTACGTCAACAACTGTGAAAATCGATATATAAATGTACCTAAGCACTTAATCATCGAAAAATTGGCGCGCTTTTTGTCACGTAGGTATACACAACTGAAATATATTGTACGTATCATAAGTGGATGTGTTGTTGGAGGTTGGAGGGAGATGAAAATACCCCAGTGTTATTTTAACATGACGTTACGTCTTGGCCAGAGAAAAACTGTCTGGTTGTTCATTTCAGTGAAAGTAAAACATGCAAAGGAACTGACATACAAAGTGTTGCATCTCTGTACATGTTGTTCATGCACAGAAAAATGTCATTTAGCGGCGTGTGCTTATCAAAACGAGACTACTATTAAATGATGTAACGTGGACACTATCTTCTTGTTTCTCCGTTACAGCCAGGTTTATAAAGAAGAACATTCAAGAGAGATATACTTCACATTAAAAATATGATGCTGAATTCTGCGTTAATGCTGTTAGTAAATCCATTGATGGTCTTTTCAGGTATGTATGTTTACTTTTACTTTAAATAAAGCGAAATATATTGGGAGTAACAAAGACGCAATTAAAAGGTGTCCTGTTACATCTCTAACGTATTTTTATGTAATTCATTGATGACAATAACTCCATTATATCTTTGCAACTCTTCTTTAAAAAAGGAATGCTGAAACTGAGCTAGTCATAGTATAGTTTTGTTGGGCTGCTGTCCGTTCTGGGGCGGTGGTTCTGTTGTTGTTGACTTTTTGTTTATTGTTACTCCCATTGTGGGAGTCTGTAATTGTTCTATGTTTTGTTGTACGTTACTTTATGTCCATTCTAGTATTGCAATCATCTTGATGGGGAAGAGAGAGCTGATTGCTTTGCTTAATTTGTCTTCCTGCTGTCTCGTGGTGGTTGAGCCACTCTTCCTCGCGGTGCCACGGGGTAGTCTGCAGTTTGTGATTGTGGTATTTCCTGATCATACTCACTTACTATTTTTGTAATAATGTAGTTGGAGTTCTATTCAAATACACAATTACAGCAAAGATGTAATGAAGACTCCATGATTCGTTTCCAGTTACATCACAAAGTTCACCCTTTAGTTTTCTGGTAATACAAATGTATTGTCTCACTATAAAATAGTCCAAGAGAATGATTTCTAAATACAGTAGTTATCCAAACAGGAAATAGTGAAATATTTTGTAAAGTAAAACATATAGTGCGAAGATGTAATGAAGACTCCATAATTTATTGTCCAGTTACATCACAAGTGCTTAAAGAACGTTTAAACCTTAGTTTTGTGTAAACAAACATTTAATGTCAAGTATTTATATACAACAAGAGAAGGATTTCCAAAATCAGTAGTTCAAAAAATGGAAAAAAGGGAATTATTTTGTTTATAAGCCAGTGTGTTGTCAAGCGTTACATCACTAATTAATATGAGTATAAAATTGCAAATAACAAATTCAAAATTACTGAAAGTTTTTTCTTCTTCTTCGGGATGTTGTAGGCAGTTGACTTAGGCTAAACGCTGCACTAGAAATTAATTGCTTCAATACACTTTTATTTTTAGGAAAAAGTTGGACACTTAGTGATTAATGATGTAACAAAAAAGGATTGGACAAAAAAAAACCGTGTCCATATATCGAAATCAGCATATTTGGTTTGACATAAAAATTGGGTTTCTTACTAAAATGATTTTAATCCACACCCACAATCGATCTTTCTATATTTCAAAGGGAAGTAACTATTGGTTGAGCGGGAAACACTTGGTACCTTTTGAGAGCAAAACCTCCTACCAATTTATTCTGATATTTATGCAACTTTACAGGGGATTTTGTGAGCACACAGAACGCCAAAAGTTGTTCCTTTGGTTTGGGTGAAACCCTCATATTAATTTTTGTCACTTTAAACTTTTTTTCGCCCTAAAAGCCTAAAATATACAGCATGTACAAACAGTACCAGCTATGGACAAGCAAATTACAAAGCTGTGTGGACATTTTTCTAGTCATTATATGTCAAGAAATATCTTACTTGTGACCTCGGTTTTTTGAAATTATTGGGGCCTACAAAAATGTAGAACTTTGATCCTAGCTGTATAATACTGCAATGTCCGAGTTTATCAAAAATATCTAAAAACGACGAATTAGAGGCTCAGACGTACAATAAGTTAAAGCTCTGAATCGTCGAAAAACTTAACAGTTAAAGTTACCTTGATTAGCAGCTTTTTCAAAAATATCATTATTTGCTACCAAGTAGAATATATTTTATCACGAAATGGCGAAAAGTGGTCATAAACGTAGGTATATTTTTTAAGGACATAAACTACTATAATACTTCCCATGTAGAAATCTGTGCAATACTTTGCATACAGTTTGTTTTATGCATGGGCTATCGATTCATGAAATAAAAAGGATCTGTCACCGTGCTTATTTGTTCAGATTCTCATCTTGAAGTTTTCAGCATTTGACCAATTTTCTAAACAGATGAAAGAATAACACTAGTCCTAAATAACGAGCTAAAATTGTTGTAATCTTCAGCCAGCTTATTTCTATTAACTTAAATTATTTTCCATGACCTCAAACCTTTTAGAAAATGTGCAAATTTATTTGTTATCCCAAGCTTTGACAAGATACTGCATGATATATTTTGGCAATTCGTCGAAAATTTGAATTTATTCTTTGGATAATCATATATTAAAAAACCTGATGTTGAAAATCTTAAGAATTTATTTTTATTTCATGGACTATTATAATACCTTTCAGAAAAAATAATAAAAATCTGGGGTCACCGAACTTATTCTCTTTCAGGAGGGCCAAATTTAACCCCACCCCCATAGGATTCATGCATAATTCAATATCAAAAGTTCAGCAATGACCATTTCGGTCGTTTTGATGATGCCATTTTACTAGTATAAAGCAATTTAACATTAAAATGCTAAAAAAGAAACAAAAACACACTGAAAATAGGTGCGCACCCGGGACTCGATCCAGGTTCTCTGGTTTCGTAGCAAGACACGCTAACCACTAGCCACGAGGTCAAGTCGTGCGTCGCTTTAAATAACCGTACAAGTAGAATAGACTCGGCCACTTTCGTATTTGTAACCAGGGTAATTGTGAACAGCGTTTGATTTCGTCTGAGCTACATTTATTTGTCTTTGGTTCTGAGACGATCAGTTCTGATAAAAGGTCAATACATATTTCGGACACACTTTAAATACTTTATTTTGTCAAGAAAATGTGGAACATCGATATGGCATAAGGGTTTCTGAAAGCTGTGTTGACCCGAATCCTTAAATGGCCGAAAGACAGGACCCAGACAACTTTACCTGTTTTCTGACGCGGAAATGATGCGCATAAAAGTTAGCCGCATATGTCTTAAAAGAAAGTGACACACCTTTTATGATAACATTAGTGGATACATCGATGATTAGGAAAGCTGCATCTTATCTGTGTCTACACTTCTTGTTACTGTCCCATTTAGGGGACGCTAGACATTAATAGGTTTAAAAGCTATTAAAGATAATGTGCGCAACTGAAACGAGCATTTAGTCAGCGCGTGCTAAAACGGTACTTATCACATATGTGTGGAGTGATGGCTCAGACGAGTTTCCGTACCATAGCCCTCACTACTTGCACAAACAAAGATTGGAAGTAGATGATGATTTACATCATAACCTGAACATAACTGGTTGCTTAATTGTCTCTCAGATATCTTGTGACTGTTAGTGTTCTGTGGTTTAATATATATGTTTTTAAAGCAACATAAACTGGGCTGAAGATTTGGCCAATGTTGTGTGTTTTAGGCCGAGATGCTGTGATGACTGGCTGTTTCAGGGATGTGGTTGCGTGGTTAGTGGTTTAATCTGGACCATAGGTTATAAACATTTCCATACTCAACTCAACTAACCATGAAATGTATCCTACTCATAAAAAATCAAATGTCAACAATTGATAGAGCTTTAACATTAATAAGCAGGATTAATACAACATATGAATACTATTTTTTTTTCATTCAACCTCTGATTTTTAACATTTCAGCTCATTTTACATGATTGCATATGTGTTTAATAACATATGTATAATGTGTATTACTCATATAATCAAATCAAATTCTATAATCAAAGCATAAAGGACTTAAAACAACTGCAGAAGAAGTGACCCATGGAATAAAAATGATCTTCAATGGCCACTTTAAGCATAAAAGTGTTCATTTTAAGTCGAAAATATGAACACTTCCCCACAAGATAGGACTTGCAACTTTTAGTATGTGATCACAGGCATATTAATATGATAGCAAAAACAACTAATGGCATTTGTTGCAATTAGTTCAAGGTTAGCCTATTTTGGAAGCCCCATTGACTAGTCTAGTTCTGGGAGAATCTTTTATTCTAAAATGTATGACATTTATGGTTTTGGATGTTTTTAAGCGTTGCAATTTAGGTAATATCCCAAAGGTTTACAGTAAAATCTGTCTTAAGCAGCCACTCTAAAATAGACAAAACAAAGATCTTAATGACAAATGGTAGCTTAATGCGGGTCGAAAGTATTGCAGAATGCTCCAATTGGAGCAATGGAGCATTCTGCAATACTTTTGACCTGCATTAAGCGATAATTGGCATTAAAAACAGTTTTGGTCTTCATTTTTGAGTGGCCGCTTAAGACAGGGTTTACTGTATATAAGATTATTACAAGAACTGGGAGAATTTTTCAACCAATTTGGAAAGTGTATGATTAAATATACCTACCATTTTTTTTATTTCTTTTCAAGAATATCCACTATAAAAATATCAGTGTCTATATGGAATTTAACGCACTAAATTACTTAAATAACATGAACTCAATATCATTGCGGAACGAACTTTCTTAACACCCTTTATATGCTTAATATAACATTAAAGGGTCGCAGAAACTGAAACAAAAGAAAAAGAAGAAACCAAAAACTGACACTGGAGCGAGTGGGTTTACCAAACAGGAGGAGATGCAGTCAAAAGGAGAATCAGTTCACCCAAACGTGTGTAAACAACTCGAAGAAATAAACAAAAAGTTGTCAAATGTTCTAAGAAAGGACGATGGTTTTCTACGAGACTTGATAAAGGATATGTTCCAACAAATGAAGGAAGAGTTCCTTGGCTCAGTGTATAAGAGAATTGAAATATTAGAAGGTAAACTATTTGAAAAGGATCAAGACAACGATACGCTCCTGAAAAGTATTGATGTACTCAAACAGAGAATAGAAGAGAAGAACTTAAAGATAGAAGAGCAGAAAGCAGAAAACAAGAAGCTGAGTGATCAAATAGAATCCGTAAATCTCGACATGTCATCAAAATTAAATGATATGGAACAATACAGTAGAAAGACAAACATAAGAATAAACGGTATTCCAGAGACAGGTTATGAAACTGCAGAGGACACAACATTGAAGGTGATTGACACTTTAAATAAAACACTTAAGGACATCAACGTGCAAAATGAACACATAAATATAGCCCATAGACTAGGCAAGAAAAAGACTACAGTCCCAAGACAAATCATAGTCAAATTTCATTCCAGAATGAAAAGGGACGAGCTTCTTAAGAAACGGAGAGAACTCAAAGGTACAAACATTTACATTAGTGAGGATCTAACGCCTATAAACCAGCAAGTATTGGCCTGTTTGCGGAAGAAAATCCCTGACGAGGTAGAGCAATCATGGTCTAACCGTGGACGTTTGTATTACAAGACTAGGAGTGATAAAGACACAATAAAAGAAGTTCACTACAAGGACTTTCAAATGTGGATTGACTTACCTTGGCCAACCACCATGAAAGCAAAACAATAAACTAACTGTCATTTTGCACTTTCTATAACCACAATCTTAAGAGCAAAACGTTGCGGATCATGATCAGTCATTCTCAAAGAAGCAGACTGACCAGGACCCACATACATTTTCTGTCTCTTTAGAAAATAACTAACCATACGCATTTGTTACATAGAGAAGTAACTATTTCAAATCTGTTTTTACGTTAAGAACATCGCTATGGATCTGTTTATGGACGGGTCAAACAACCATACCATGTAAAAATCTGTCTTCTTCAAACTGCTTATGTTGACTGCATAGGAACTCGAAAACCTGGACAAAAATACAGACGGGCGATTGACAGCAGATAATAGAGGTGCTGATCAGACTGTACAGACGTTCAGTCTGATCAGCTCCTTTGCAATATGCACGCAAGGTCTATTTCAAACGATGCCGCCGACATATGTTATCCATTAATCGACCCTATTTTACAAACTAAGACATGAATCAACCCAAAATGCGATATGCAGCAAGCCATAGAGGTGCTGATCAGACTGACAATGTGCAGGCTGATATGCTCCTTTGTTGTACGCTGCACTATCATTTGCCCACTATATAACACAAACTTATATATGCACCACTCTAAGTGTGATTGGCAGAAAATAACTAGGGCTGTGATCAGACGGTACAGATGAGCAGATCGATTTATTCCTTTGCTGCCACATATAGTGGGAATTCAGTTCTACATGATGTGAAATAACTCATGCCACAATGCAATTTGATATCAGGTCCGACATCAACACCTACAGTGCGACAAGCAGAATACTTTATAGGTGCGGTCCAGACTGTGCAAATGTGCAGGCTGAGTCGCTCCTTTGTTGCTGTTACAATCATCAATACTGTATAAATAAACGAGGCTGAGACGTGTACCAGCCACACTGAGACAAGCAGGTTAGATGAAGGAGTTGACCGGACTGTGCAAAAACTGTCTGATTTGCTCCGTCATTAGACCTGTCTCTAAGTTTTTTGTACCATTAAACGAGTATCGGGCTACCAGAGCCTGGGAAAATCAGAATGACCCTTTGCATAACCACCCATTATGTTTCCCAATACGGTCGAATTATATGTAACATAAACCTCTGTACACTAGAAACCCGAAACGGGTATTTCGGCACACAGTGGAGACCCGGATGAAATGCTGCATGATGCAGCATTTCATCAGGGTCTGCAATGCTTGCAAAATAAAGAAGTAGAACCCCAAGGATCTGAAGAACATACCCATCTGGAATCCCGTATTAAAATTGTGTAATAGGCAACCCTATCTTTATTGGAACTCATTAGAATGAATACGGTATGAAACAAGGCGAGTAAATTTCTACGGACACTATAGTTATTTGTAAAATAGACTATAGCCTTTATCTCCTTGCTTTGCATGAAAGGCATGAGCTTGTAACTGTTAGTATTTAAGTGTCCAACCATTCAAGTGCAACACGACATAGCATTTACGACTGAGCTTCATTATTTGAAACAGCCGAATGCTTATGGAATGATATAGGCTGTGTCGCGACTAGCTCTCAATAGTCTTATCTTGCGCAAAATTCGAGGTTCATCGGACTATATAATCAGCAAAACGAAAAACAAGGACACAGATCGGAACGCTTAAATATGCAAACCGGCCTGTGTCTTTGCTTTTCGGGCACATCTAAACACAGCATGCTTTTTAATACTTAAAGCGATGGACGTGCTCTCCTTACACAGGTGATAGAGCTAGATATTTCAAGTGAATGGCTGATACACGATTCACATGTGAGTCGCGACGTGGGGGTTTCCAACAGTGTGGTATGTGAGACCAGCAAGGGCTCAGACCGGCCTGCGCATACGCGCGGTCTGGTCGGAGCCTTTGATGGTCGCTTGAATAATCTATGAGTGTTAAGCTGTTGACTGAGCGTCATTTGGAGTTTCTTGGCTTGAAGGGGGCTGCGAGGGCCCGTCTGGGTCTGCACTTGCCAGGGTGCCACATTGTTGGAAGACACATGTCGCGGCCCAGGTGTGTTCTAGCATAATCTGACTGAGAGAGGAACTTGAAACAGGGCTGATATCTAAGTTTTTCTCTAAACCTGGGTATGCCGCCTGAGTGATATATATAATTAAGCTTATGGGTCTCTGTACAGGCTACTTTTATATACATAAATTAACAAGTCGTTTGATGTACTTTTCACGAAAATCACGTAACTGTATCAAGACTTAAATCAAATATATTAACCCAAAGGTCTTTCAGCAAAATTTGTCTGCTTTTGACGCCTGCTGAAACTCTTTTGAAGCCTCTCCTTCAAACGGTGTGGACCCGGATTAGACTGTTACCAAGCAATCTGACCTGGGACCACACCGTTTACCTTCTGACTGACGTTAATATAGGGAACCAAAAAGTTAACACCTCTATTATGAAATTGTGATACCCAATGCTACTTACAGTGTATTTGGTGTGTGCGTGCATGTGCGAGCGTGTGTGTGTCATTTCCTTTAAAATGTATAAAAGGGGGTGTCGCACAAATGAAACCGACTTACAATACCACTTTACTTATTTTATGCTAAACTATTTGCTTGAAATGTTGCATAACACTACAATGTCCGCTTTTAAAATTAAATCCATATCTGAGACCAATACGCGAAACAAGGGTACATGTTGTTTACTGTTATAACTAGTTAACAGTGGCGTGTAAATTACGCACGTCAAGGGAGACTAATGCGTTAGGCAGTGATTCTCTACAGCTACGTCCTTTTTCAAAATAGATACTTCTCTTAAAGGAAAGAATTTGCTCCCAGAGGGAGCAACTTCTTTCTTTTAAGAGCAGTGGTAAGACCACCTTTTACCACATAAGGTGAGCTCCCTTGAGTGTTACTATTTTTATTATGGACCATACTGTGTAATTGGGGCTACGCCAATGGTTAACGAGGTATCGTGTATGGGCCCGAATGTGGATGCATCCTTGTATGATGGAGTTTTTTGGTCGCTTTGGAGGCGGTAATTTTAATATTCATATCTGGCTATTCCATATACTCATGAATTCTGACGGTATATACATTGACCTCAGGTGTATTAACCATAAAAGAGCATATTAAAAAAGTCGTAATTTTTTGTCGTCTGTTGAAACATTTTGAAGCCTCTTAACAAAAGTGTAGATCCGGATCAGGCGGCTCCAGTAGAAGCAGTCTGATCTGGGCCCACACTGTTTGACTCTATACATATGTTTAACAATAAATAGTTATATTCGGTTGTTAAAAGGTTGAGTTATTACTGTCCTAAGATACATATAGTTACCTCCGGATGGAATTACGCCCCAATTTCGGCTTTTGCCTGTGTCCGGAGTGGACCAGTCCTAGTTACGCATACATGAGGTGCTGCCTTTACAGTGACCGAAAGGTTTTATAATATGAGGAATTATGTCCAGCGGAAAACCGGTATTGCGAGAGTTGTTTCCCATACCCCTCGACTTTTGTTTTCGTTTCGAAAAGACCTGGGGAAGGGTAAAACAACCTCTCAGTAACACAGTATGTAAACTGAAATAAACATCCTGTACCATTCCTCCTAGCTCAGGCCGTATAAACATGAATTTCAGCGCTCGTGCGTAACCAGTAGTCGGTAATCGTGCCGATTTGAGGTTTAATGCCGATTTTTTTGGACCAGCTATCATGATTTAGCGACTGTAGCATACGTGTGGTAAGTTAATTGTGTATTCTCTTGTTTTTATCCCCATTTAACCTTGTATAACGAAATCCTCCGTGTTGTGTTTTGAGTTTGCATTCAACCCAGCTTATCAAATCAGGCGTTATTGTCAAACAAAACGCAGGTTGCTGTCAATCCTTTTCATCAAGAGTCCGTAGATGAATAGTTTTGCCCTCCACCCAAAGGATTATTATGAGGTCTTTACAAATTATGCTTAAAAATGTTTAAAATGGTGTCAACTGACGATACAAATACTATACCAACAACTGCGCTCACACTGCACCACTAACTTGGATGCATGATGAAGTTACTGTACCGCTAACTGGATGAAGCTAAATCTGATTTCATGCTCATACAGTTATAAATTCCATCTTTATAATCTCAAGACGCATTCCAGTATTTTCATTGATTTAGAAAATGAAATAACAGGCCCATGTACATCTTTTAGCTCTCACAAACGAATTAAAAGCTTTCATCTAATTATAATTTCAAGAGAGTTTATTATTTTCATGCATCTAAGTAGCGATGATTGAGACAAGCCTTCCATTCCCACAGTCTCGCCAATGATATTCATCTTTTACACTCACAAATAAAGTTTGTTTTGGTGCTTGAGGTATCAATTAACAAATCAGTCATGTCTGAACGATTTCCTGTCTTCCCCTGTTGAACCAGTACTTATTAGTGGATAAAGCCTTTGGTGAAAGACACATAATCACAAAGGAAGGGTGTATATTAGACAAAGGCTGCCAACCCCCTGAAGATAGCTACAGATTTACACTCAAATAATTCATTTACATAAATGTGATAGTGTCAAAATCTCATGAGCTGGCCTGTTCTTTGATGATACCCATTTGTGATTTTTTTCATGAAACAAATTAAGAATTTTATGATGATATTGTTTGCTGATATAGAATATTAAATACCGTTTGGACAGCTGTAGAGTGTCTTTTTGATCCCAACCGCAATTTGGAGAGTGGATTATGAAAATGGACATCATGTGCCCATCTATCTATTAATTCATCCACCCATCTGTCCATAACACGTCTTTGTCCTTTCCAGCTCTCCTGAACTATTTGAAAGATCTTTATCAAACTTGGTGAAATGTTGATCCTACTAAAATGGTATGCAAAACCAATAGCATAACTATGCAGGCTCAAGGTCTATGGGTTGCCGTTTTAGTATTTATTCCTTATTCATGGATATCCATAATTCATTTATGGGTATCCATAATTCATTTATGGATATCCCAACATCATTTATGGATATCCATAATTCATTTATGGATATCAATAAATAATTATGGATATCCATAAATCATCTATGGATATCCATAATTCATCTAAGGATATCCAAAAATCATTTATGGATATCCAAAAATCATTTATGGATATCCTAAATTCATTTAAGGATATCCAAAAATCATTTACGGATATCCAAAAATGAATTATGGATATCCTAAAATTAGTTTGTATTTATGGATATCCATAATTCATTGTTGGATATCCATACATCGATTTATGGATATCCAATATTCAACTGATTAATGGATATCCAAAAATGATTTATGGATATCCAAAAATGATTTATGGATATCCAAAAATGATTTAAGGATATCCAAAATTCATTTATGGATATCCTTAAATGAATTATGGATTTCCATAAATGAATATCCATAATTCTATTATGGATATCTAAAAATCATTAATGGATATCCATAATTCATTTATGGATATCCACAAATAATAATGGATATCCATAAATCATTTGATGATATCCATAAATCATTTTTGATATCCATTTATCAGTTGAATATTGGATATAAATCATTTATGGATATCCTTAATTCATTTAAGGATATCCAAAAAGTCATTTTAGGACATCCAAAAATGAATTATGGATATCCTAAAATCAGTTTGTGTTTAAGGATATCCATAATTCATTTTTGGATATCCATAAAAAGATTTATGGCTATCCAATATTCAACTGATTGATGGATATCCAAAAATGATTTATATATATCCAAAAATGATTTATGGATATCCAAAAATGATTTATGGATATCCAAAAATGATTTATGGATATCCAAAATGTATTTATGGATTTCCTTAAATGAATTTTGGATATCCATAAATAAGGAATAAATACTAAAAGGGCACCCCATAAAGGTCAAGGTCACAATCATAAGTCAATGGAGGTTGCTATTTATAAAATTTTAATTAACTTCCTATAATTTTTAAAATCCAATAAAATTCCTAGTTTCATCACAAAATGTACATTTTTTGTGTCGCCTGCAAATCATGGTGGTCACATATGGATCATGTCTAGGTCGTCATCGTTGTCTTCTGAGTTGTCCACGTTGTAACACTTTTGGTTTCTGATCGATAACTTTTGGAGGGATCCATAAATTCCATTCAAACTTTACAGAAATGTCAACCATCATTAAATACAGATCAAGTTTGAAAGGTTGATAATCCGCAAAATTTGGACTTAGTTATGACCCCTTTTATACTTAGATTGCGGCTAAATTGTGGGTTTTGATCAAAAAAACTTTTGAAGGGATGCAACTATTTCATTCAATTTTTACTGAAGGCTAAAGCATCACAGAATACAGATCAAGTTCGAATTTGGAGATCAATCACAATTTGTTTTAAGTTACTGAGTTATGGCCCTGTTTTGACTTAGGTTTAGGCTAATGCTAAAGCTATATTGTTTTTTTGTGGAATAAAATTCACATTTCTCCAAAACTATTATATCTGACAACTTCTCACTATAGGCCATGGTTTCCCAGTGCCTGTAGATAAGCATGACAGTGATTAAAAATTTACCCCACCCCTAGACCCCTTAGGTGGGGTCAAATGTAAAATATTTAAATTTTACAATAACTCAGTCAGTTGTCAACATTTTTTACTGAATTGTCGCATGCAGACAGAGGTAAAATGATTATGAAACATATCAAATGTGGTTTAAGGTCAAAGGCATCGATCGGATCCCCTGGATGGACTTAGGTGGTGGGGTCTAAAGCTCAAAATTCAACTTCTTCAGAATATGGTCATGTTGCATATCAAATTAAAAGGAATCACACATGCAGCAACATAATAGGGAATATTTTGCCAGCAGACCCCCCCCCGTAAACACTGGGGGTCTAAGTGTCAAAATACAACTTTTTCAAAACATAAACATATTGCATATTAAATTTAAGTATATCACAAATGCAGCAAAATGGTAGCAAATATTTTGCCGGCAGACCCCCCCCCCCCAACCCTTGGGGTCAATAGGTCAAAATTCAACTTGTTCAGAACATGGTCCTGTTGCATATCAAATTAAAGAAGAATTACAAATGCAGCAACATGGTAGGAAATATTTTGCCAGCAGACTCCCCCTGCCAACACTGGGGTCTAAATGCCAAAATTTATGTCAAGAGGTATAATATATATGAAACATATCAAATGTGATTTTAGATCAAAGGCCTCGGTCTGATCCCCTGAATGGACTTAGGGGTTGGGGTCAAAAGCTCAAAATTCAACTTCTTCAGAACATGGTCATGTTGCATATGAAATTAAATGGACTCAATCAAACTTGTATTACAGATGCTTGCGATACCATGCGCCCATTTAAATAAACCGTCATTCATTTAGTGATCTAAAGATTGTGAGTAGGACTAGGAAATGCACAATCACAGACTGCAGATCTACCCACATTACCGCGAGGAAAAGAACTAGACACAGAACACAGACAGCCACAACCCAATTAAAGTAAAGCAATCAACTCTATCGTTCTCAGTAGGACGACTGCTAAACTAGAAAGGGCACCAAGAACCACACTACACCCCCAACCTCCTCCACCACACCACACATACGATAGGAGCAACAACAAATACTTGGATGTAAAACAAATTATAGCAATCCGAAAATCGAATTTCTGACTTCTTTTAAGTAAATGGAGGCCGCCCTTTTTGAGCATTTTATTTATTTCCTGTATTTTTCTATCGCTAACTTTTGAAATCATTTGTCAAAATCAACTACTCTCAGCAGAAGATTTAACAAAAATGCAAACAAAGGTTAAATTAGCAGCACGAAACTCTACATTCTGTTTGTGCATAGTTTTTGGACTGTGTGAGGTCACTCAGCCTAAAATGGCTACTCTCCGTAGTTCTTAATTCTCTGTTATACGAAAATCTGTAAATATGTTATTTTTCAGTCAAATTTGATTGGGATTTTTGCATATTGGGTTTGGATTTCAGATTCATTTGCCTTCGATATTGCTGTCCCGTTTATGCTCGAAATTTAATTATTGAGAGACATAGGAGACTCTATGATGGTTCCTACTTGAAGACTTATCTATTGTTGGGATGGTAGGGGCCTGATGCTTTGGCTGTTTGTCGGGCCCACCGGGGTTTATCTGTTGGATTTCTTTTGCTCCGGTATTCAGTTTAATTTACTGTTGAGTCCTTATCTTTGCTGTATCTCCTTGTTATGTCTTGATTTATATGTTTTAGGAGATGATTCATTGATAAGTTAAGGGTCTTTCATGCAAACCAAATATCTATGTGTCTTGTTCCACATCTGAATTAAGGGTGAGGTTAGCGCCGTTAAACCGGTTTAAGCCGTCCAGTAAAATATTTTACTGACCGTTCCAAGGCGGTACTTCTTTTGTGGATCTTTTATGTTTTTTTCTGTCTTGTGTTTGCTATGTCTTTGTGCGCGTCTGTTTATATGTGCTTTGTGGTCACCTGCTTGGAAAGGACTAACCTCTTGGCTCTCGTTTGTGGTGTCTAATTGTGAATTTGTCACTTTCCCATTGTTATCCTGGGTCAGGTGTAGTACTTGATTGTATCGATTCCTGATCTTTGCACCCTTACTTACTTTGTAAAGAAAAATGACGTCATCTAAATCCGTATGACTGCAGCTCTCCTGGTTCCTTGTGATTGAGTCTGTAGCTGGTATGGCTGCTGCTTGACTTATTACTCTCTGTCGATGATATAAGCATGAGTAATACAAATGTTATGCTATCACCCTGAACTCCTGCCATTATCAAGGGCTATGGGTTGAAATGTTAACTCTATAGAAGATCTTAAAGCAAACAGTCGATAGTTAGTCGGGCTGTATAAATACCAATCGGGTCAATCATACTCAAATCGTGATTATCCATAATCGTGATCGTGAAAGACATCTTGACCACAATCGTATTTGGTCACAAAAGAGTGTATCGGTTCGAGAGGAACGCATTAGAACGTATACGCGCGTGCCCGGGAACCCCAATCGTGATGCTCGTATCAGATTGGCACTAAATCGTGGACTCGATCAGGACAATCCTGTTTGTATCTAAACGAGATACCAGGAAATTGACCAATCCTGAGCGTATCGTATTCAATGGCAACAAATCCTGTCCGTACGTATCGACCCGCATCACTTCGTACCGGCATCCAAGCCAAAATCCCACGATCATCTACAAATGGCCAATCGTGGTGTTCGTAACCGATCGCACGACAGTGGGAACGCCGCCTTAGCAAATTGCGCGACCCGCAGTTGTTCACTATAATAACCGTGTAAGTCCGTCTGTCTGTCTGTCCGTCCGTCCGTCCATTACCAGCTAGTGAAAAAAAACTCACAACGCTTGCACCACACGCTATATTTTGATCACATTTTACATGTCAACATTGTCTAACCACCGTGTAACAGCCATTTTAATGGACGAGGCTTTGCTGAGCATCAGACTGACCGGTCATGGCCTGTTAGTTAAAATACTCATAACTCTTGAACCATTTGGAATAAAAAAACTTAGAAAACTGCCGGAAAACACAAAGTATATGTTAGATTGAAAACAAATGTAAATCGCAATACATTTTAATCAATAACAATTATTTATTCAAAGACTTTCGCACAACTCGCAGATGGGCACTATAACCACTGTGTGAGTTCGTTTGCTCGTCCAATTTGTGTTCCACATATTCCGTCTGGTACCTGACAGTGATTATTTTACTTTCACCATGGGCCGTGCACATTACAGGCAGTTGATTACACATGCAATTTGACTGAATTAGGTTCCGCGGTTAAGGAGCATAACACATATGGATAAATGGACAGACATACACACGTTTTACCCAGATGACACGAATCGTGAAGGGACTACAAATAATGTGTACATACACACCATGCTGTTTAAGCAAGTAACTGAAAACTGTGCAGGATTTATGTAGGGAACTACTAGACATTGTTACATACTAAACATATAAGCTGAAGGTCTCCTGGTTTCAGAAGAAATTTTAAAGTTTTTTTCATTACAAGTCTATGGAAAAGCTTGATCCCCGGGGCGGGGCCAGATTGCACCCCTCAGACTTGAGTGGCTTCTTTTATGAAGAGGGCCACCAGACATTGCTACATTAGTAATATAAAAGCTTTGGGCCGTATAGTTTCATAGAATATAAGTGTACGGAGCTAAATAACGCCATGGCAACCACAATTCATTATTCAATCAGCCAATGTAAAGCATCTTCGGGCGCAGTCTTTTTCATTTTATTTGCCTGAAGATGCTTTACATGAAATTTTGATAAAATTGGCCCTATATACGTTATACTACTTTGACAGTGTGGACGGACGACGACGCTGCACCATTGGCATACTAATGCCTGATCTGAGCTCAATTATAAACAGACAGTTAAAAAGCGATTTTAAGATAGGGAGATAAAATTAATCTTAAACTGTGGAATGAATGCTATATTCGTCATACAGTTTATGATAACTGACTTCATGTATATTAAAGCCGAACATGAAAAAATATATATCAATGCCCTTGCGCATGAGCATTGCTAGTCTCACAGGCATTTTAGTGGGCCCCAAAGTGCTTTCGGTAGCACTGTCTTACTACATATCCTAGGCTCGCGAGGGTCCCATATTTTCCTGCACATTGATCATGAAGTAATTTCTAAGGTCATTCTCACCCCTTCCGCTGCTCAGTTACAAACTTTTAAAAATATGACATTTTTCAAAAGGCGAGGTCTGCTGACAACCGGTTGTCACTAGACTTTTTTGTCTGGTGACAACCGGTTGTCACTAGCAAAATGTCTGGTGACAACCGGTTGTCACCAGCAAAAAGTCTGCTGACAACCAGCTGTATATTTTCCAATACCAATGTGTACCCTATTCAACAATATCAGGCATTTAATGATATACTCTGTTATAAATTGTTTTTCTATACATAATTATGTATGTATATACAAAAAAATACATTTGTGTATATTATAAAATGATATTAATTTATACAATGCTTGGTAATTATTGGTTTATTGACTAATCATGATTTAAGGTACTATTTTTTAACTCCTAGAAATGGAACCTTCCAGATTATCTGGACTTTACTGCTTAGTTACCAGACAAGTTAACAGATAGCCCCTGATCAGACTCACTCAGCTCCTCTTAGGGGACAATGCTGATGAATGATTAATTTGTTTGTGCAAACCTTTCCTTGTCAAGTAATTTGATTTTGGTGCTTAGAGAATTAGAGCAATAATGATGAAATATTAGTTTTATATCAAGCTAAATTTATTTCAAATTCAATATGTTGTGACTTTCTCTAGAGAGGGTGTCTACATACAACACATGCAGGACTGTAAATTCTTAACTTAGCTATTAGTGCTAGCTGGACAAGTGTGGTAAATGGAAACTTCCAGTTGATTTTTTAAAACTTTTACTAATCCTATCTGGTTATAATTGATTAATTTGCCGAGGAAAAGTTAGAAATAGTCCCTGATCCGATTGCTTTTCCAAGGACCTGATTTGGTGTGCATAAACTTTTTTCTCTTAAAAATGAGGATTTAATTTGATTCTGCTAAAATGATATTGTCCATTCATTGTGAAACCTTCAATAACAATATATAGGTGTATAATATATTTGTTTCCTTAAAGCTGTGCTTGTATCATATAAGCTGATAGAAAATAAATGAACATTGATATACAAACGATGAAACTAAACAATAAATCTTTATCTAGTAAAAAATACTAGTATTTTTCTGTAATAAAAAAACCAAATTGTAAATTCATTACTTTCTTATTCAATATTTATTCAAGTTTTCTATAACTGTATTTAAAATGCCACTAGACTCAGGTAGATTTCCAAGAAAACATGCTAAGTATACAGTAGTATTGGAAAAATACAGCTGGTTGTCAGCAGACTTTTTGCTGGTGACAACCGGTTGTCACCAGCAAAATGTCTGGTGACAACCGGTTGTCAGCAGACAGTTCCTTTTCAAAATGTCAAAATACGATATTCGGCCCGATTTTGAATGTCAAAATAGGATTTTGAATGTCAAAGTACGATATTCGGCCTCAGTTCGAATGCCAAATATGATTTTGAATGTCAAAATACGATATTCGGCTCGTTTTCGAATTTCAAAATGGGATTTTGAATGTCGTAATGCGACTTCGGCCCAATTTCGAATGCCAAAAAAGGATTTTGAATGTCTAAATACGATATTCGGCAGCAGTTCGAATGACAAAGTAGGATTTTGAATGTCAAAATATGATATATTCGGCCCGATTTCACATGTGAAAATAGGATTTTTAATGTCAAAATACGATATTCAGCCCGATTTCGAATGTCAGAATAGGATTTTGAATGTCAAAATACGATATTCGGCCCCATGTTGAATGTCAAAATAGGATTTTGCATGTGAAAATACGATATTCGGCCCCAGTTTGCAGGTCAAAATACGATATTCGGCCCCAGTTCGAATGTCAAAATTGGATTTTGAATGACAAAATACGATATTCGCCCAGATTTCGAATGTCAAAATAGGGTTTTTAATGTCGAAATACAACATTCGGCCCAGTTCCAAGGTCAAAATAGGATTTAGAATGTCAAGATACGATATTCCGCCCGATTTCGAATGTGGAAATTGGATTTTGAATGTCAAATTACGATATTCGGCCCAAGTTCGAATGTCAAAAAAGGATTTTGAATGTTAAAATACGATATTCAGCCTCAATTTGAATGTGAAAATAGGATTTTGAAAGGAATGTCAAAATGCGATACACAGCCCTTTTTCCAATGTCAAAATATGATTTTGAATGTTGAAATACGATATTCAACCTCAATTCGAATGTCAAAATAGGATATTGAATGCCAACTGCGATATTCGGCCCCAGTTCAAATATCAAAATAGGATTTTGAATGTCAAATGTCGCTATTCAGCCGTATTTCGAATGTCAAAATAGGATTTTTAATGTCAAAATTCGATATTCGGCCCCAGTTCGAATGTCGAAATGGGATTTTGAATGTCAAAATATGTATTCGGCCAGGTTTTGAATGCCAAAATAGGATTTCGAATGTCAATTGCGATATTCAGTCTCAGCTCGAATGTCAAAATAGGATTTTGAATGTCGAAATACGATATTCCGCCTCAATTCGTATGTCAAAATGGGATTTTGAATGTCAAAATACGATATTCCGCCCCAGTTCAAATGTCAAAATAGGATTTTGAATGTCAAAATGCGATATTCCGCCCGATTTTGAATTTCAGAATAGGATTTTGAACGTCAAAATATGATATTCGGCCTCAATTCAAATGTCAAAATAGGATCTTGAATGTCAAAATTCGATATTTGGCCCCGGTTCGAATGTCAAAATAGAATTTTGAATGTCAAAATACGATTTTCGGCCCGATTTTGAATTTCAAAATAGGATTTTGAATGTCAAAATTCGATATTCGGCCCCAGTTTGAATGTCAAAATAGGATTTTGAATGTAAAAATAGTATATTCGGCCTCAGTTTGAATGTCAAAATACGATACTGGGCCCGAGTTTGAATGTCAAAAAAAAAAAGAAAAACGAAAAGAGAAAAATGAAAAGTGGATACGAAAGGTGAAAGACCAAAAGTGAAAAACGAATAACGAAATCGAATAACGAAAAGCGTAAAAAGAATAACGAAAAAAGATAAATGAAAAACAAAAAGCGAAAAAAAAGAAAAAAGAAAAACAAACCAACTTTACTTTGCTCTCCAATATTGAGTTTGGCCGATTTAGCTTGATACAAATTATGCACTACCCAAAAGTGATACGTGCTTGAAAGCATTGTTAGTATTGCATGCGCAAAATGAAAATATTTGCTAGTAAATGTATTAAAAATGCATAGCAATGTTTTAAGACATTTATTTGCATGACTTTACAACGAAGTTGTTTGAAGTTTAATAAAGTCTCAAATCCGCCGTTGTTACAGGCTCATGATAATAACCGCCTTCGTGTATGCTTATACCACGACCTCTAAGTAATGACCCTCGATTCATTCAATGCATTACTGTTACAGTCACGCCTCAAAGCGTTTTGTGGAAGTGTAATTAGCAGCAAAAATGGAAACTATAAAACAAAAAAATTGATTAGTCCAGGTCTATATCCAAAACGCTTCCACCAGGAAAAGATATTTGTTCAATTTCGACCGCAGACGGATCAAAGATTGGACGAGTTTAAGCAGTTGCACGTCAAGGTCATTCAGACTGTAACAGTTATTTCTAAACCAAATATCAACTGTCCATGCTATCTATGCTGAATTGAAAACAGGTAAGGTTTAACCGTTATTTCCTCTAGATTTACATGTCTCGTACTACATCTGGACTCTTCTAACATTTGAATAGTCTAAGTTCGAAATTTAGCAGTAGTTCAGTGACTCATGAAATGGCATAATACATTTTACTCTGTGTTATAAAATCCGTGCTGCATATATATTTAACAGTCATGGTTCAACCAGCACAATCTAATTTTTAACGAGGCCATTCACGTGCTGTTAATCCACTGTTTCCTAGCCGACACCTATGAAGGAAGCCGTGGGTTGGTCTGCAGAGTATGTGATTGTGGCTTTTTTGTCATACAAACTTACTTTTTGGTCATGAAACATGAATATTAATAAAAATGTCCAACCACAAACTGTGACAATTTATAGTGCCAAATTATAGTTTGGTAAATCTGGTTGAATATATTATTAAATCAACGCAATTATAACGATGATAACGATGTTTCAGTGGATTTTGCATCCCTCGGGTCCCCCGTGAGACGTCCCAAACGTCAGGCTTTGTCCTCAGTATGTAACGTCTCTCAGGCCATGACTAACGTTAATTCATGCAAAGAAATGTTTCATCCCTATATTAGTGTATATTATCACGTATACCTATGTAACAATGTTTAGAATAACACCTAGGTCATTACGTTGTAAATCAGAGTCTGGATGGCCAGAGCCACAGGCGAAGGCTATGTCAAACTGGCTGTCCAGAATTTCTCCCTCTGGCAGTCCATAAACCATGATAGTGCAGTCAACTCAATTAATATTGCTTAAAAAAAGAGGCATGCTTTCTGTCAAAAATATTTTGGAACATATACAAACCATTTACGAAGGACTAAACATTTTGTTCGTGACTTTTAGTCGTTTTAAAATAGTCTGTCAATCGAGTTAGTGGTATAGTTACGCACAAGTTAGTGGTATAGCGATTGGCTCAGATGTTTGAGTTGGTGGTACAGCTGCAATTGTGAGGGGCCATCTATTTAGGTTGATTTTTTCACAGATCTAAGAAACTTTAACAATTAGAACCATACAATCATGTAAACATGTGACTCCCTATTAAATCAAAACAATGCAAACTGACATTTAAGTTCATTTTCAGGACAAAACGGCACTATTTCCAAGCAGGTTCGATATATAAAAAGCGAAATGCGTAGGAGTAAACCGCTAAAATTATGGAATCAAACGTAAGAATTAAGTAAAACAAGCATTACTTACCTTGTTCGATTGTGTCCTATCTGTAACCGTAACAATGGAAATCGACTTGTGTACAGCGCTATAAATACGCGAATTTTCCGACTACTGGTTACGCACGAGCGCTGAAATTCATGTTTATACGGCCTGAGCTAGGAGGAAAAGGTACAGGATGTTTATTTCAGTTTACATACTGTGAGTAAGTCAACCAGTGTGTGTGTGTGTGTGTGTGTGTGTGTGTGTGTGTGTGTGTGTGTGTGTGTGTCAAAGAATGAACTTCCTGTGGGTCAGGCCGCTTAAAGGAGGTGCCCCTGTGAGACCCTTCCTTGAGCGGCAAGTAAATTGCTTTTGGTTTTTTTAGACAAAAAGTGGAAACAAATCTCTTATGTATGATACAAAAATTATTAAACAAAAGCTTTGATCCTCCGAAGTTCGAATAAATGAGGTTCGGTAGTATATAAGTACCAGCATAAGCATTTACACGTATACTTGACAG
Organism: Loripinus fragilis; assembly: GCA_964019695.1. Lineage (NCBI taxonomy): Eukaryota > Metazoa > Mollusca > Bivalvia > Lucinida > Lucinidae > Loripinus > Loripinus fragilis. The sequence continues at coordinate 6,490,364 of OZ026529.1, forward strand.
CAAAAGAAACGCATATTATACAATAACCATTTAATACCAGAAACCCTTATCAAATTTTACCCTAAATGATATGAAGATGTTTGAACGGACTCATGCGTTCGTTCAAGACCATTTAGTTAATTATTATTTTTTGTTTATTAATACAAAAACGCAAAACAGCATTTGATTATACACATGTTCCATACATCAGGGATTAATTAACTATCATTAGATGAGTATTTAAACCCCGATTTATACACTTTACCAAATATGCAAAATAGGCGTTTCTTTTGCTGTTCAGTATATATACGGGTACGATATTGATGCGGTACCTAATTCATAATTCATTATGCATGGCAAACCTGTTCACCACCTTGAATAACTAGATGTTATTTAGAAACCACGCTCATATATAGGTATTGCTCGATAAGCGTAGAGTTACGTTGTTGGTCAGGTGATGTTGCTTTATTCACCCGATTGGACAAATACACGGTTTTCTTTCATACTTCTAACTGTTAATCTATTTCGTCACCCTACGCTTACCGAGCAAGGACTCTACTTCCTCTTATTTACTCTTCACTGTCGCCTTTTTGTATACGAAACATGTACGCTTTTTACAAGACATTAAATGAATTTCTCCTGCTGCTCTTTCAATGTTAGAGGTTTGGGCAATAAACCTAAACGGGAACAAATATTCGCATGGCTAAAGTCAAGCAATCATACACTCTGCATGCTTCAGGAAACTCATTCAGGAGAAAACACTCACACTTCATGGAAACAGGAATGGGGAAATGACGCGTTCTGGAGTGGACATAGCAACAACAGTGAAGGTATAGGAATCTTGATAAATCCAACAGTTTCATACACAATTCAAAAATACACAGATTTAATCCCGGGTAGAATGCAAGCCTTAGAATTAATAATAAATGACAAGGAAATTTATTTTATTAACATCTATGGTCCAAATAATGATGACTGCATTTTTTTCGAACAATTAGAAAAATACTTAAAAGAAAACGACGAAAAAACATTTATAATAGGTGGTGATTTTAATACCGTATTGAATGAAAACCTTGATAAAGGAAATGGCAGGATATACTCACACAAACGTTGCAGAACGGTCATTAACAATATTATTGATGGATATAGCCTAACTGACATTTGGCGCGACATGCACCCAGACATAAAACAATTTACTTGGCATTCACATCACAAACCACCAATATTTTGTAGGCTTGATTATTTTTTAATTTCGGAAAATTTGAGGAATTCCGTAGTCTCCTGCAAACACAACACTGGGTATAAGTCGGACCACAGTAAAGTATCCTTAAACATCGACCTAATAAACCTTACCCATGGGCCTGGCTATTTCAAACTTAACAACAGTCTATTATTGGATAAAGATTATCAAGAAACAGTTAAGAAAAACATAGCTGAAATAGCTGAAATAAACAAAGAAGCAAACCCAAACACAAAGTGGGAATTGATTAAAGGTACAATTAGAAACGAAACAATAAAATATGCAACATACAAGAAGAAAGAAACTAATAAACAAGAAAAAAAGTTGACAAATGAAATAAACGAATTGCAAAACAAAATTTCTGAATCAACGGAGGCCAATGTAATAGAGGTATTAAAAAACGATCTTAATGAAAAAAGAACACACTTGAACAATTAACAGAAACTAAGCTAAACGGATTAATTCTGTGATCAAAAGCTAACATAGTCGAACATGACGAAAAAAACAGCAAATATTTTGCCAGCTTAGAAAAAAGCGGTCTGAAACAAAACTGATTTCAAGGTTATGCATCAACAACGTAATAAGTACAAACCAAAAAGAAATTTTAACAGAAATACAAACATTCTATAAAAATCTATATAACAAAAGAGAAATGAGCAACTCAAAATATAACTTTTTCGACCAGGCAATAAACAAATTAAGCAATATTGATCAAATTAAATGTGAAGGAGAAATAACAGAATCTGAATGTATAATTGCCCTAAAATCTATGAAAAATAAAAAAGTCCAGGCACTGATGGAATTACAGTGGAATTTAATAAACTCTTTTGGAATAACGTTAAAGAATTTTACGTGAACTCTATAAATTACTCATTTCAAACTGGATCGCTCACAGAACTGCAAAAACAAAGCATAATCACAATTATCCCTAAACAAAAGAAAGATCTGACATCACTGGATAGCTGGCGACCCATAAGTTTATTGAATGTAGACTATAAAATCGCAACTAAAGTTATTGCAAACCGTGTAAAACATGTCATTACTAAAATAATTCATAATTCACAGACCGGATTCATAAAAGGTAGATATATAGGCAAAAACATTAGATTGCTCTTTGAAATAATTGATAACGCTGAAGAAGAAAATAAACCAGGTCTTATTTTTTTCACAGATTTTGAAAAAGCGTTTGATAGCATTGACCATACATATATAATAAATTGCCTTAAACATTTTAACTTCCGTGAAGATTTTATTAAGTGGATACAACTATTCTATAAAGATGCAAAGAGTTGTGTTTCCAACAATGGATATTTGTCTGACTTCTTTCCTATTTTGCGAGGTGTCCGCCAGGGGTGTCCCCTGTCCACTTACCTCTTCATTATATGTATTGAGCTCTTATCATATAAGATAACAACTACTGAAGATATAAAAGGTATTTTGGAACCTGATTTCTATGGTGACTTGGTGTATAAGTTGAAGAAGATTGTTGGCTCTAATAATTTTTCAGCGCAGTTCATTAAAATAATTTCCCATTATAAAAAGATTGGCTATAACATTAATGTATTGCAACAGACTGCATGCTTGGTAGTCAACCCAATCACAGTTGGCAACTTTGCTTTCCTCTTTAATTGCACGCCGGTGGTTCGGACTTCAGACTCTATGATAGTTCCGACTTAAAGACTTATCTATTGATGAGATGGTAGGGGCCTGATGCTTTGGCTGTTTGTCGGGCCCACCGGGGTTTACCTGTTGGATTTCTTTTGCTCCGTTATTTAGTTTAATTTACTGTTGAGTCCTTATCCTTGCTTTTTCTCCTTGTTATATCTTGATTTATATGTTTTAGGAGATGATGCATTGATAAGTTAGGGGTCTTTCATGCAAACCAAATATCTATGTGTCTTGATCCACATCTGAATTAAGGGTGAGGTTGGCGCCGTTAAACTGGTTTAAGCCCTCCAGTAAAATATTTTACTGACCGTTCCAAGGCGGTACTTCTTTTGTGGATCTTTTATGTTTTTGTTCTGTCTTGTGTTTGCTATGTTTTGTGCGCGTCTGTTTATATGTGCTTCGTGGTCACCTGCTGGGAAAGGGCTGACCTCTTGGCTCTCGTTTGTGGTGTCTTCTGTGAGTTTGTCACTTTCCCATTGGTATCCTGGGTCAGGTGTGGTACTTGATTGTATCGATTCCTGATCTTTGCAACCTTACTTACTTTTATTACATATTCAAAACACGAATTTAAAAAGTCTCTTTTTGCTGACGATGCATCTTTTATCCTAGATGGTTCAATAAAATCATTTGAAGCTCTTGTTGATGTTTTAGATAACTATAGCTATATATCTGGATTAAAACTAAATTCAAAAAATGCCAAGTTTTGCGAATAGGCAGTATGATTCATAATGAAGTAGTATACTTGAAAAAACGGAAATTTAAGTGGAGCTCTAGCGAAGCTAACTCACTCGGATTTACCTTTTGCACTAACAATAGTCACATATACAAAGCAAATTTAGAACCCAAAATTGTTCTTTTTGAAAAGTGCTTAAAACAATGGCAACATAGAAAACTAACACTTATGGGTAAAATTACAGTGATAAAAAATTACGCTCTGCCAAAATTGATAAATGCACTCTCATCTCTGCCTAACCCACCCCCTCAAACAGTAAAAAGAATTGAAAAACTTATGTACGAATTCATATGGGATGGCAAACCTGAAAAAATTAAGAGAGATATACTCACGATGGGGTATGAAAGCGGGGGTTTAAAAATGATTGATTTAGACAATTTTATAAATTCGCTAAAAATATGTTGGATAAAACGAATGATAAAAGCTGAAAATGACGCAATTTTAAACAAAATATATATTAACAGTCTCAGCTCATTTGGTGGAAAACTTTTGTTTGAATGTAATATCTCCGAAGACGACATTTGTAGAATAACTCAAAATAGGTTTTTAAATGATGTTCTATTATCGTGGTGCAGATGCAAATCTAATGTTGTTATACAAAGTTACAGACATGAAATTCTGTGGAATAACAGTAATGTTGAGGCAGGTGTAAATACAATTATGTTTCCAAATTGGTTCGACAATGGAATAAAAGTTTTAAAAGACATATATGATGACGCCTCAAAGAAGTTTTACCCATTTAGTAGATTACGAGAAATTTACAACCTACCCGAAGGTGATTTTTTAAAATATCTAACTTTGACACATAGTATACCACACTCTTGGAAAACCAATATTAAAAATGAAAATACAAATACGCCAAACCCAAACACCATATTAAGACAATTAATAAACACAAAACACACCAATAAATATGTATACAACTTACTTCAGAAAAAAAGAAAACATCCAGATAAGAAATCAGAGAAGAAATGGGCTGAACAATTCCACGATGAAAACCTTAACTGGAAAACAATTTACATATCCTCCCTTCGGGCAACAAAAGACATAAAACTGCAAAATTTTAATTACAAGTTCTTAATGCGTATTATTCCAACAAACAGATTTCTATTAAAATGTAACATTGGACATACAACTTTATGTGATTTTTGCAGCATGGAAATTGAAACACTTGACCACCTATTTTGGGAGTGCATTCATGTACAGCTTTTTTGGACAAATTTATCAACACTTTTGCAAGATTATAATGTATTCATTCATTTTAACTTAAGAAACATAATGCTTGGTATAACGGAAGGAACAAATCAAACAGAAGTTCAAACAAAGAATTTTATAATTTTACTTGGAAAACATTTCATTTTCAAAAACAAATATAAAAAAGAACATCCAAATTTATTTCATTTCAAATTATATCTAAAACATCGAATCAATATAGAAAAACACATTTATTTCAAGAAAGACAGACTTGCCCAATTCAACAAAAAATGGGGAAACCTAAGAACACTAACGGAGTAAAAACGAAAATTAATTTAACATTTCAAACACGCTCGTACCTTAAAGGCGACAGTACTCTCTCTCTCTCCTTCTCTCTCTCTCTCTCTCTCTCTCTCTCTCTCTCTCTCTCTCTCTTACCATATTACATACCTTAGAAAACAACATATTTCTGATGATTCCAGGGTGCTTCATTGCACCCTTTTCGGCACATTTAGTTATATTTTTCGCTTTATTTTCTTTTACTTTGTTTTTTTCTCTTTATTTAATAACATTTTTTTTATTCATAACTATTTCTGAAACTAATTTGTAGAATATACATAACATTAGCGTATAGACTGTAAAATGTATGTGTTTAAATAGCCATCTTATTACATTAATATGATGTTTGTACATTATATGTCATATTCATATCTGAAGTATGCATGTGTTTATAATATATATGTTTCAGAAATAAATAATAAATAATAATAAAAAAACAAACATTAAAGGGTCGCTTATATAAGAAATTGTGTGAGTTGATGCTACAATAAAGTTTCTATGCATCTTAATAAGATTTCATGGATCTAATCAGCATCTCATAGCATTGAAAGGCTGTTATGAAAACTTCATTTAACAGTAACTTTCTTACTTCTCAACCGATTGTGGTCAAGTTTGCACTAAAATCGTTTCTGTGCGAATATCTGTCTTTTCAGACACATTTTATTTTTTGATGTGCGTTTATCGTTTTAAATCTAAAAGGATGGTTACGGCCAGGACTGTGCTTGGTACCAAATGAAGTATACCTTGTACCGATGTTAGTCAGAAGCGGTGAGGGTATTCTTAATCGTTCGCACAACTTTTAACCTGCTTTTACAGAACAAAGAATACTTTTTGCAAAATGTCAAAAGAAGTTCCGGTTAAGCTGCAATTTTCAAATCGAAAGTATGTGAAAAATGAAGGTCTATGTTTCAGTAATAAGATGTTATTTAAACGCACGGATGAGCCGCGTGCGAACACTATCAAAGTATGAAATATAATAGAAAAGTGATTTATCACCTGGACAATGTATCAACCTACCTCCTGGAGTGCTATTCTAGATGATGGCTTGGCGAAGGAAGATATTGTAACTATTTTACTGAAACCGGCACGTAGCTTGCAATATTAGGCTAGTCAGTTTTTCGTCGGCAAATTGACTACATGTACGTTTAGCATTTTTTTGCATTAACAATAACAGAGTTCAGCACCACCACTCCCACTTCACAAAGGGACGCTACCCATTCTAAGGTGGTGGTCTTGTTGATACTTCTTATAACGTGTGTTGTCCATTTTCGTTTTCGGTTCAGCTTTTGTGATATGTCTGTTCAAAAGCAAGGACTCAGGGTGGGTAGTCACATGGTTTCTGTTTGGATACACTGTACGGAAATTCCCACAGTGATGTTTTTAGCGTAAGTAGAGATTTCTCTGTGCTTTTCATCTGTACCCAGAAAGTTACACCACATTTTTACCTATCTAACGATGCCAGGAAATCCTCGTAAAGCTTCTTACTTTGAGTTCAGACTCTGTCACAAACTTGTTAGTGGCGAAGATTGAGATGATTTATAGAAATAAACTGTACAGACGACAACTATTTTCTTTGTGACAGAGTTTGTAAGAGGATATCCTGGTAGCGTTTGATATGGAAAATGTAGGCTGGAAAATGGAGTATAACTTACTGGGTATAGATAAAAAATCATAGAGAAATCTATTCAATCCGTACAGTGTATTCGAACATCCTTGCAGTGTATCCAAACAAAACCCAGTGACTACCTACCCTGGGGACTAGGAACACCACAATTACAGATCACAGACCAACCCATGGCGCTGTAAGACAGTGACACCAGAACACAGACGAAAACACACACACGCACGCACGTAATAAAACGTACAAAAAGCAAAGTAAGGTCGCGGATACTAAGTCTGGGAAAGATAGCATGATTTTAGGACGCATCGATCTTCTTTATATCAAAACTGCTTTATGAATTCTGTAGATCATTGGTTGGTTGGTTGGTTTTGTTGCTTTACGTCCCAAGTCAACAGCTATGGTAAGTGCGGGACAGTCAGTTCACCTAACCACACTTTTTCCTGGGCAGGCTTGAACAAGCGGTTAACCAGTAATTTGTGCACATTCTTTCGCTTGTAACTGACAACAACCCTTCTTGAATGAATCAGCGGTAGGGAGGAGAATGACCGTAGAAATTATTTCATGATCAATCTCCACGAAAGTATGGGACCGGGACGGGATCGAACTCGCGACCCCTGGATCTGCACTCAGACACACATCTGTAGCCAGACACGTTACCGACTGCGCTACGCGGCCCGGTATTCTGTAGATCACATTCTATACCGATCCTGGTAATTTATTAAACATTTTTTAAGTATGAAGCTAAATAAGGTAGTACTTAACATTGTAATATTTAAGGGGGCGTTGTAATTTTGGCCGTTATGACCCCCGAGGACTGTAAGTCCATAATGAAAGTCGGCTCTTTGTGATCCAGGGGGGGGGGGTACTCTGATTTTTCAGCGGGAGCTGTCTATAATCAACTTTACTCTAAATTTTCCACCAATCAGAAACAATCTTACATCTGCAAGTCTGCTATCTATGCTCATTGAAACGGACTATCTAAATTATCCACCAATCAGAAACAATTTTTCATCTGCAATTCTGCCATTGTCTTGCGCAGGCGCAATACTAAAGATACTGAACAGTATTTGATAAAATGCTCCCAATCGATGACAATGGCAAGTCGGTCGAGTATGAAAGCCATGACCGCGCCGCGCTGTCGCGCCAGAAATATATTTTTCCTTTCCCGAAGCACTAAGAGGCGAAATTTCATATTTTTTTCGCTCTATCATCTGCAAATAGTATTATTAACAATAACCAATTAAAACATAATTTATTTTTCCCGAAATAATTATTTTAATGGCGATTTGACATGTGTCAGGGGTGTGAAAGCCCCTGCCGTGCCTTGCCACTTGCGTTAGTGGCAGTTTACCGTATTTTTTTAACAGTCTATCACTGGAAAATTTGTCCTGGGTGCATTTTTACTAGAAATCATGGCACGGATGATGCTTAATGGGTGTTTTAGGCATGCGATTGAATATATTGATAATAATAACGCACAAACTCAATAGGCCCTTTTTAATTCATGCGTTGTTACAGCTGGACAATTAACTGGTCAGTTAAAATTGTTCACGGTCCGCTTGCATCATAATATAATCAAAGGAACATCATATTCCTGGCTTTGATCAATAATAGAACTAAACAAGCTCATTAAAGATGCACACATGCCTTTAATCTTATCAATTAGTGCTGAAAGAATTTCTTTCTAACAAGTTTGTGAACTTCAATGTGAACTTTAATGAGCTCGACATTAATTTGTGTTACTCAGAATTCAGAATTGGCTTATGACATATTTATTTATTTATTTATTTATTTATTTATTTATTTATTTATTTATTTATTTATTTAATTATTTATTTATTTATTTATTTATTTATTTATTTATTTAAGCATAGCTAATGCGCGGATGCGTCGGCTGGTCTGCGCCTTTGTTTTTCGCAACCCCCCCCCCCACAACATTAGCAACGGTTTTTTTTTGTTTCACAGTGTTGGCCAAGACGAGTCTGCGCATATGTACAGTCTCGCCATAGCCTCTACTGCTGGTTTATACAAGATGATAAACTTAATATATTAATCACGTCGCCCATCTAATGAAACTAGCTAGAATGTGGTTATATTACAAGATAGATAACGTTCGTACATCATGAATTTGTTCACAGTGAAGGCTCAGACGAGTTTGCGCATACGCACAGTCTCGCCAGGGCCTTTACTGTTTTCTAGCAATACTGGTACGGATCCCCTTAAAAATCACAAGGTTACCAAGCCAGCATTAAATGTTGGGCCATCATTGGTACGACAGCGAAACGCCATTTAAATGGCGTTTAGCTGGCGGGCCGATGTTGGCCCACTTATGGTGGTATTTGGATCGTCTCTCCCTTTATCAACTAAGAAAAAACAAAACAAAAAAAAAAACGTTGTCAAAGTCGGACCCAATCTGACACAACTTTCTGGATCCGCGCAAAATGTGCAAACTCGTCTGAGCCTTCACTGAGGTCTGACTTATGATGTACTTGCATTACAATTGAACAGAACTGAGTTGTATTCGAACTCCTGTAGGCTATATAGCTCGCGAAGATACAATCTACATCTTTCGGAGTGAGCTTAATTTTCTAACTCTTCAGTAAACAAGCAGTAAAGGCTCTGGCGAGACTGTGCGTAAGCGCATGGGCGGATCCAGAGGGGGGCAGGGGGTCCGGACCCCCCTGAAAAATCACAACACTATAGGGTTTCCTAGCAATACAAGTCCGGATCCCTTGTAAAATCACAAGGTTACCAAGCCATCATTCAATGTTGGGCCATCAACGGTACGGCAGTGAAACGCCATTTTATTGGCGTTTGTTGTCGGGCCGATGTTGGCCCGCTTATGGTGGTATTTGGATCGTCTCTCCCCTCATCAACTAAGATAAAACGTTGTCAAAGTCGGACCCCCTCTGGCAAAACTTTCTGGATCCGTGCAAGATGCGCAAACTCGTCTATGCCTTCACTGTGAACAAATTTATGATGTACGAACGTTATCTATCTTGTAATATAACAATATTCTAGCTAGTTTCATTAGATGAGCGACGTGATCTTGTATAAACCAGCAGTAGAAGCTATGACAAGACTGTGCATATAGGTTTGATAGGATTCTGAGTAAATATGATGGGGCTATTTGTTTTGTAGTATCCGGCTCAGCTCGGGTTGCCCATTTCACCCGGTTGTATCTTAAAGCTGTAACCGAACCGAATTCGGCCGAACCTACCGAACTTACCGAATATTCACTGTTTTAACCTATTGATTATAGGTATGTGATTTTCTTTATATCCCTTTAAGTTTTTTGCCAATATCTCTGTATCCTTAAAACCCCTCCCAGTGCCTCACTAAGAATAAAGGTGTGGCCGAGTTGTCTCATAAAGTGTCGCCGAATTGTCTCAAAATCTGTCGACGAGTTGTCTCAAAAAACGTGTAGCCTTCGGCGACATTCCGGTATATTTCGGTAAGTTTCTTAGATCATCAACCATTACGCTGACACTACTCGTGTTTCGCCATCTCCTGCAGGTCCAGCGGGCTGCTGTCCTCTGAACTTTCTCAATCTGATTGTTCTGAAGTTTCGAATGAGGGCTCCAAATGGGTGCTGCATACTCTAGTTTAGGCCGAACCAAAGTTTTTTTGCAACTTCCTTAGTACTCCTAGGTGCAAAAGCCAAGTTACTGCGAAGGAAACCAAGTGTCTTAGTTGCTTTGGAAGAGATTTCTGAGACATGTTGACCCGAATCCATGTTATCAGTAATGGTGATACCAAGGTATTTTGCCGACTGAACATTTTCCAAAGTTTGATTGTGTAGAGAGTAGTCGAAGAGAATTTGTTTGTGATGCTGATGCCGAGTCACTCTCATTGAGTGACATTTGGCAACATTAAATTTCATTTGCCAATCGGCTTCCCACTGTCCTAAGCTGATGAGGTCTTCTTGCAAGGCCAAACAATCCTGAAGTGAATGTATATTCCTATACAGGACACAATCGTCTGCGAACAGGCGAACAGAAGACCTGATGTTATCCAGCAAATCATTTATGAAGATGAGGAACAGGACCGGACCTAGGACCGATCCCTGGGGCACACCGGATAGCACTGGGACTGGATCTGAGGCTTGGCCATCTAAAACAACTTGTTGAGTGCGCCCAGAGAGCCACGAGTTGATCCACTTGTGGGTGGATCCTCTAATCCCATAATATTCCAATTTGTGAAATAGCCTCCTGTGTGAACCTTGTCAAAAGGCCTTACCAAAATCCATTATTATTAAATCTGTCTGTTTGTGCCCACGATTCACAGCCCCATCCAGGTTGCTGATGATGTTGTGTGCAAACTGGACCAACTGGGTTTTGCAAGACCTCTGACTTCGGAAAAGATGTGTTAAGATTCTGATTTAAATTCTATATTTTTTATTACGAAAGGATTATGTGCTTTGATATAAAACATTGTTAATTTCTTCTTCTGCATCTTAAAAGGAGCTGTCACTTGATATTTGGAAATAGTGTGTCAGGGGCAAGTTCGGCCACTTAAGTCGGAGCAAGTTCGGTCCATAGCCAAACTTGCTCCACACTTACAAAAAATACATGCCATTATTATTATTATTGTTATTATTTTCTATTTTATTTTGTTTTTTTTTTCACTAAAACGAGATGTATTCAAAGATTGGAAAGAAATAAGTTAAAAAAAACTCTAAACCCATACAAACCTAGCGCCTTCCTCTGGGCCATTGGTACACAGTAAAGACCCAGAGTGAGGAGTCTGATCATGGTCTCCACTGATTGTTTACAGATTATAAAATTTGATGAAAGTTACTACCCAATAGCCCTTTGATTCCAAACTGGTTCGTCCGATTGATAAAGGTGGGACATTTTATTTGGCATTAATGGGTTAGGCAGGCCCAAGAGCAATTCAACGAATAAATTGGCCCAAAAAGCAAGACGATAACTCGGACAATTTAATACGACATTTTAAGCCAAATTGTTGTTCAATTTGTATTCCGAAGAACCAACTTGGATTGTCCATATGCTTGTTTAATGTCGTTACATATTCTTGGCCCTTTGCAATTCCAACTACAGAAGTTTGACTGTATAATATTGGCCTTTGTCGAACTTGCCCCAAGGGGTGGCCGAACTTACCCCATTGCGGGGCAAGTTAGGCCACCATGACCTGATCTCCTTAAATGAAGATTACCCTTTATCGTATAGAGACACATGTTGTGGGTTACCGGGACTGGTACCACCCTATTGTGCCTTACTTAAATATATAGGTTTCATAGATCTAGATTTAATAGTCTTTCGAAAACTGTACTTTTTCTAAAATGGGGCCGAACTAGCCCCGGTCTCCCATAGTGTTTTTATATTGCATTTGCCGAAACCACTATTTTCAGTGTTTCATGTGTTTCAAGCTCTGAGTATTTCTGTTTTAGTTAACGATTTGTACATAGGTGATCCATTGGAAGCAAATTAAACTCAGGAAATATACATATTCCAGTAAGACTCTGCTCATAAACACACTGAATAGTGGTAGAGTTAACCTCCGCCCCAACCGTATTCCTCAATCGAAGTCAATGCACATTATGCCTAGGGGGCATATTGTAACTGACCCATCTACATTTAGTTATTCCATTACTTTAGCCTAGAAAATCTGAAGGCTCCACGTTTGATCTGGATTCAAGCTCAGTGGTAAGCCTTACTCAGGTCTCTAATTGGCATTTTCGTTTTTAGAAGCAATCCGGATTCCAAAGTTTATCAACATCGCTCACGCAATGGTGGAATTTTGGAAGTAGCTTGATCGACGGGGAGTTTGAGAAAGAACAGTAAAAGACACCGCTGCTGGGGAGTAATCAACAGGTCCGAATCGAACACTTTTAATCCCTTTATTTAACATTAAACATGAAATATACAAAATATACCATAACGCCAAACATTCTTAGTTATGAACTACTTATAATACTGCAATAGTGTAACAAGGGCTTTGAAACCTACGCAGCCAGATCAATGCTTAAGCTTACACTTCTCTTTTACAATGCAACTCCTCCACCAACTGACTTTCCAGACTAATTACAAATTTTCACGTGTCCCTACAACAGGCTTACAATACACTTTATCCCTTTGATCTGCAAAAGACATCGTTCACATACTCTGAGTCAAACTTTCACGTTGGCAACCTTCAATTTTTCACCTCATCCAATCAATCAACATCTAACACCAGTCTCGTGTGTAAAAAAACATCTTCCAATTACAGCAGGACTTTAAATGTATGTTCTCCTTTGAATGCCGCTGAATATCTTTTTTAAAGATATTTCTTGTTTCATATATACGTACGCCCGGGTCATTCTTTTGGGGGTTCAAAATTTTGAATTTCAATGTTTTTTGGGTTTCAAAAAAAAAACGAATATTTTTTGGGGTTTGAAAATTTTGTGGATATTCTTTTTTGGGGTCTTCACAAAATTGAACTATATTTTGGCGTCATTTCTATGCATCTAAGGGCTTTTCTTAAGAACAAGGTACAGAATGAAGGTATATTTTGGGGTTGCAAAAATTTCCAATATTTTTTGTGAACGGTAGATGCTGGGCCGAACCTACTTATGTAGAAATAATGAGAGTACCCGCCTGGGCTTTTTTATGCCTTCTCATTTACTAATAAACTCTGTAGAATACTAGTTCTGGAAAGTTTTGCTTTAAAGGGGACATATTAAAGTTCTAAATCCAGTAAAATTTGGAAGAAAATGGTACTAAGAGCTAAACATATCATTTTTTGTGGTAAAAAAATAAGAATATCTTCGCTAATTAGACCGTTGATTAATTAGTGCCGATAATTTATTATCCTGCTTATCTCCCTTTGATTTCTGTAGCGGCGAGTCACTTCCCTTGGATTTGTGACGTCACAAGGGCAGTTCGTCCGATGACTGTGTATTGACTGTATTGTCGCAGTGAATAATGCAGCACAAATATCGCATTTGATAGTGATTTAAATGATGTTTCGGGATAGACATTTACGAGTCTGGACCAATAGGCTACTGTAACACACTTATCAATATTCCAACGAGTTCCTCGAAAGTTGAAGACCCGTTGAAAACATAATCGTAGGCTCACATCGGCAGCCGCATATAGGGCATAATAAAATTGTATGTCTTTGTTAATCAAACCCCATTTTATATAGATTCTTGATCTACTATTTGTCTACATGACAAAATGCTCAAGTTTATCAAATACAAAAAACGGGTGACGTTGTCGTATCACACCGGCATCAACATGCGACAATAGCGAACGCATTGATAAAAAACTTGATCGGCGACAACAACGTTTTCTATTTTCAAACGATGATCGTGTTCCGCAAAATATATTGTTATCGATTGCAAAAAATGTAATTTTGCGATCAAAAAGGATATTTTTGACTGTCGAAGACGCTTCCAATGAGCACATTGACAAATTATAGCAAGCTCATGCGATTTTCATTCTTGCACCGATGGATCAGACGAGCTTGCGCACATGCAGTATCGCAAGGGCCTCCTCCAACAATATAGACATAAAGTAGAGACCCATCCAGTATCCAAGATCGGGCCACTATCGGCCTACTGGCGGCGTCGATGGCGACTCAGGTCCTTAGGCCCGCTAGATGGCTGCGCAACCATGTATGAAGGATTCCTTTACGAATACCAAAACTGTGGCTTTGTGCGCATGTCGACCCTAGGATTGTACATGTAGATTGACAACCTATTGATTTTAGTTGCACGTGGCCCAGGAATTCTACATGACAAAATGCATGTCATATCGGGAAGGGGAGATAGACTCGCCATTTAGTCACCGAAATCAAAGAGCATATTGCGTGAGCATCTGCTAAGTTCAAATTCTGATGCAACACAGATCCCAGTTTTTATATTTTCTACAAGAATATAAACTATTAATGGGTTCATTGGAAGCGTCTCGCGAGACGCTTTCAAAGAACACAGAAATAGCGAGCTCATGAGATTTTAGTACTACCAATAAAGTCCAAAACACTTATCTGCGCACAGTCTTGACAGTTTCTGCCACTCTCACACACAGATAACTTAGGAGCATAGTCGGTGATGAAGAAGCAGGGCAAAATTTAACCGCTCTGCTAGGCTCTAGCCCCACTTAAGATGGCTGCGCATGCATGTATAAATAATGTCTAAAATATGCGGTAAGTGCAAAAATTCACGAGCCGGCTTTGAACTCTCTCTCTCTCTCTCTCTCTCTCTCTCTCTCTCTCTCTCTCTCTTCCAATTAACTGATGCCGTAATGAACACTCACCTACCCACATAGCCTACATGATCTTGGTGCGCCATGCATGAATGTTTTAATTTTCGGTGATTAAACATTGGCGGACCCAGAGGAGGGACAGGGGGTCCGGACCCCCCCCCTGAATAAAATCACAAAAATATATGGCTTCTTAGCAATACTGGTCTAGATCCGCTGAAAAATCACAAGGCTACAAAGCCAGCATTCACGGTTTAGCCATCATCGGCACGCCAACGAAACGCCGTTTCGCTGGCGGGCCGATGACGGCCCGCTTATCGTGGTATATTTGGATCCACTGTCCCCTCATCAACTAAAACTGTTTATAAAACAAGAAGTCAAATTTGGACCCCCTATGACAAAACGTTCAGTATCCGAGCGTGTTAAAGACTGTGCAATTTTAGAGCCCTATGTACAGACTGATGAATCCCCACTAGAGTTTAACCCATTGTGGCAAAATTCGAATTAGGGAGCGCAGTGACTTAATGGTAGAGTGTTTGGCTCGAGATCGAAGGGTTACGGGCTCGAGCCTCACCTGCGACACTGCTGCGGTTTGTGTCCTTGAGCAAGATACGTTAAACTCTTCTAAGTACTGTTTCAACCCAGGAAGACCAACCTGACATGACTCAAAGAATCAATTAAAATAAACAAAATTCGTTTAGCACATACGCAACGGAGGACTGAAATAATATTTATGACTCATGTCATTGCAAAATTAAACTGCCGTTTATTGCTTGAATTGTTCAGGTTTACAAATGCTTTCACGACTGTTTCATGCGCATAGACGCGTAATCGTTTGAATTGTCTCGGAGATTTCCATTTTCTCTGAGCCGCTAAAATATAATATCGTAGGGCATTCAATTCACTGAAACACAAAAAAATCTATCCACAATTTCATTGAGAGCGGACCTACTGATCAGAATGCGTATTGCAGTGATTTTTGCAACACATAAACCCTTTTTTAT
The DNA here is from genome assembly GCA_964019695.1 of Loripinus fragilis. Taxonomy (NCBI): domain Eukaryota; kingdom Metazoa; phylum Mollusca; class Bivalvia; order Lucinida; family Lucinidae; genus Loripinus; species Loripinus fragilis. Next base: position 6,506,349 of record OZ026529.1, read on the forward strand.
CCGAGAATATTAAAAAAAAAATATCGGAATCCAACACGATTCTATACTAACAGTCCTTCATAAACTGCCTCTGTGACGTCATCAGGACACTCCGATAGCAAAGGGAAGTAACTAATTCAAGGGAAGTAAGCGAGTCGATATTTTATTGACAAAGCGCCCAAGCTTAAAGAAAATGATAATTATACTCATTTTATCACTGAACATTGTGGAAAATAATATGGGTTCGTAATAAATACATTAAATCCGACATATAAAAGGAATTTGCAATGAAAAATGAAAAACCTTGATATGTCCCCTTTAAATGGCCCCTACAGTTAAATATTTTTAATGTGAAAAGGGAGAATGTATCTAAATGGTCGCCATATAACTCTTCATTACTGGCGACGACCTATGTCGTCTGTTTATAGCTTTTGCAAACGGTTTGGACCCAGATCAGGACCGACATTTTGTCGGTCCTGATCTGGATCCAAACAGTTTGATGCTCTGATCGTGTTCCTGAAATAATTTTTCGAAAAAAAAAATAAATTTTAAAAAAAGTCAGCAGACGACAACAACACATGGAAAGTTACCCAGCATGCAAAGAGTTTAATGTGTCTTTTTCAGAAGATTAAGATCTGTTTTTGCAGCCGGACCGGTGAGTTCGGGTCAGCCTGACAGTATCAGTGTCCAGTGGCGAGCGTATGTTTGGTCACCTGTCACTTTCTAATTGACCAACTGACCACTCTATTTTATTTCATTTTTATCAAGATGACCCTATATGCAGGCGTCGTGACCTGCTCATTGAGCATAGGTTTTGTCAACGAGCACGTCCTCATTGTTCGTTTTACGCATGGAATAAATTCGGCCATTAAAAATATGATGAATCTGTTTTTGACAGTTTTTAAAATGTGCGCAAAAATAATGGTCACAAGATAAGAGTTTCCCCCAAAGCAAACAGTCCCACCGGAAATTTAATGTATTTTTGCGCGTAGCTTTAAATCTGTGCCTGCTAAGAACATTTGCTCATAACCTTTGTAAACACTTTGTACCCAAACAGATCCGACAAAATTTCAGTCCCGATCTGGGTTCAAAATGTTAAACAATCTGATGTTATTCCCAGGTTGGAAGAATTTTTGAAGAAAAAATCAGCAAACGACAAAAGGCGTTAAGAATTACCCGGCATGCAAGGAGTAAATGACCCATCGGAAATTGTAATGTCAGCACAAGCAACAAGATGGCAAATTTAAGTAGTTTTATAGTACATATGCTGAATAAATGACCATTCAGACTTACTCGTGCAGTTACTGTTCATAGATAATTGGCAAGAAAAGGGGTATCGTTGATGTTCATGGCTGATCAAGATTGCAAAGCTTCAATACTGTCTGCCAATAAATCCCATGCGCGGAGCAAGGGGGGGGGGGGGGAAACGGGGGTCCCCTGAAAAATCACAAAGCTACCAAGTCAGCATTCAATGCTGGGCTATTATCGGCCCGTCAGCGAAACGCCATTAAAATGGCGTTTCGCTGGCGGTCCGATGATGACCCGCTTTTAGTGCTAACAAAAAAAAACCGTTGTCAGAATTGTACCCCCTCTACAAAGCTTTCTGAATAAATGACCATTCTGACTTACTCGTGCAGTTACTATTCATAGATAATTGGCAAGAAAAAGGGGTATCGTTGATGTTCATTGCCGATCAAGATTGTAAATCTTCCAGACCAATACTGTCTGCCAATGAAGCCGATGGACCAGAGTCATAATAATACTTGCATTTTTCACATGACGTCGCGTCTGAGAGTGATATAAGGCCATACACCCTTTAAAGATTTTCTTCTCCAGAACCAGAAGGCGGATGGCATTTGGACTTGGTATGTAGCATTGGGGATGTAGGGCCTACCAAATTTGTTCAAAGTTGACTTTGACTTACTTAACATTAAGGTCAAAGATTTCTAATGCATTTAAATGGGATTTTTTTTGAAAAGTTGATTTTTTGAAAACTGTTGAAGCCAAAGTCAATATAATCACTAGATATGTTTAACCTAATGGGACAATGGCTATTAATAAGTCCCAAAGGTCAATGTTGACCTTTGACCTTTCACTTGAGGTCACTCATATTGGATTCCCATCAATTCATTAAAACACAGTTTTCTCAGAAACCATTAGGCCAATCAAACTCAAAGTTCATATGAAGACAGTGACTTCTTTTGATAAGTTAGCCAAAATTTATGCAAATTATTTTGGCCACATGCCCAAGATGGCCAACATGCCCATTTATGGTAAAACCCCTTTAAAAATCTTCTTCTCCAGAACCAGATAGTTGATGACCTTAAGACTTGGTATGTAACATTTGTGATGTAGGGCCTACCAAGTTTGTTCAAATGATGTTCCTAGGTGACCTTGACCTACTTAACACTAAGATAAATTTGCTTCCTAATGCATTTAAATTTTTGAAATGTTGATTTTTTATACTGTTGAAGCCAAAATCATTATTCTCACTTGTTATGTTAAACCTAATGAAACCATGGCTATAAGTAAGTTCCAAAGGTCAAGGTTAACCTTTCAGCCAAGGTCGCTCATATTGGAGTCCCATCAATATATTAGAACGTAGTTTTCTCAGAAACCACTAGGCTAATTGAGCTTATGGCGACTTCTTAAGTTAAAAGAAGTAAATTGATAACAAATATTTATGGTCACATGACCAAGATGGCCACCATGTCCATTTAAAGTAGAACCCCTTTAAATATCTTCTTCTCTGGATCCAAAAGACCAATGGGACTTGGTATGTAGCATTGGGGATTTTGGCCCTACCAGGTTTGCACAAATGACGAATCTGGGTTTACCTTGACCTTTTTTTTTACGGCACGGCCAAATTTGATTCATAATGCATAATTCATGTTTCTATAACCGTTTAAGCGTAAATCATAATACTTGCGAGAAATGTTAAACCGAATGAGACACTGGTTATATATAAGCACCAAAGGTCAAGCTGACCTTTGACCTTTCATCCAAGGCCACTCATTTTGGACTGCCACATACATATCTAAACATATTTTTCCCAGAAATCACTGGACTGTTTGAAATCAATGGTGTATTCAGTAGATAAAAAGCAAAATGGCCACCATGCCCATATATGGTAAAACAAAATATGTTTAAATAATAAGCTTAAGTTGACCGTGACATAGTTTAACATTTTTAAGGCGATCAGGTGAGCGCTTCATGACCTTCAGGTCCTCTAGTTTTTTTGATGTGGTTCTTGGTGCCTTTTCTGGTTTAACAATCATCTTGCTGAGGAAGAGAGTCTTGCTGAAGAAGGGAGTCTTGCTGAGGAAGAGAGAGCTGGCTGCTTACTTTAATTGTGATATTGCTGCCGTGTAGCTGTCTGTGCTCTGTGTCTTTTCTCCTGTAAAGCAATCAATAAGAAAAATTGCCCAACTAAAAATGGCACAAAGGCTACATCTCAAAAACAGGACGAAACACAAAGTAAGTAAGGTTGCAAAGATCAGGAATCGATACAATCAAGTACCACACCTGACCCAGGATACCAATGGGAAAGTGACAAACTCACAGAAGACACCACAAACGAGAGCCAAGAGGTCAGCCCTTTCCCAGCAGGTGACCACGAAGCACATATAAACAGACGCGCACAAAACATAGCAAACACAAGACAGAACAAAAACATAAAAGATCCACAAAAGAAGTACCGCCTTGGAACGGTCAGTAAAATATTATACTGGAGGGCTTAAACCGGTTTAACGGCGCCAACCTCACCCTTAATTCAGATGTGGATCAAGACACATAGATATTTGGTTTGCATGAAAGACCCCTAACTTATCAATGCATCATCTCCTAAAACATATAAATCAAGATATAACAAGGAGATAAAGCAAGGATAAGGACTCAACAGTAAATTAAACTGAATACCGGAGCAAAAGAAATCCAACAGGTAAACCCCGGTGGGCCCGACAAACAGCCAAAGCATCAGGCCCCTACCATCTCATCAATAGATAAGTCTTAAAGTCGGAACCATCATCAAAACAATGGGAGCAACGCCAAACTATGAACCAACACCAAGAGTCACCTGCCACTGTCTCAAAATTTCCTAACGTTTTCGATGCTTCATCACAGGGAAACAATCATACCTAATTATTAATAAACTCCCTTAGTGTAGATCAGTCAGTTGACCATACTAGTTGTATTCATTTTGACAGGAAAAACAATAAGTAATATATACCAAACAACATTTCAAAAAAGAACTCCCAATAAACTGCAATTTTTTCGAATATTTAAAACGACACATTTATCGAGAGTCCAATTGAGATCAATTGAAGACAAAATAGAAGCACTACAAATGCAAATATGAAGCACAAGTCCACAGAAGCGCAATTAACTGATGTAAAACATTACAATGTAAATCTAGTTAATGACGTCACATATCTCCACATAGCCAACATGCTCAAAAGCAAGTATGACCAGGGAAATGCTAAAATCTCTGACCACACCAAGATAAAAGAAACTGAACCCGGGCACATAAATGGCAGAAAGAACGTAATTAAAGTAAAACAACCAGCTCTCTTTCTACCTCAGCAAGTTTATTGCAAAACTAGAAAGGACATTTAGTTTTATGAGGAGTTTTTTTTGCAATCACACATGCACCTTACATCCAATACATTATTTACAATATTCTTATTTAAAGATGATAAGATTTGAAAATACATTTTGAATTATCCTATGCGATAATGACATTATATGTATAAACCCACATATAGAGGAGAGCCAATGTCTAGTGTTGGGTCTGAACCTCCATACTTGTTGTGGGCAAACAGGTAAAGCTCAGCTCTACAGAGACAACGTACGCGGTTGGCTCATCTGAGCTGGTACTCAGGTGCATACTAATAAATAATTATATTTTTAATTTATATTTTATTGTCTAAAGTGACCAGATTTCTTTACAGGAGGAACTGAAATACAATGCAGAACTAATGTATATAACATAACATGCGCGAATCCAGAAAGTTTGATCAGATGGGGTTCAACTCTAACAACGTTTTTTAGTTAAAAATGGGAGAGAGTTGCTCCAAATTCCACTTACCATCAGCGAAACGCCATTCAAATGGCGTTTCGCTGGCTGACCGATAATGGTCTAACATTGAAGCGGCTGGCTTGGTAGCTTTGTGATGTTTCATGGGATCCGGACCAGTACTGTTAGGAAAGCCTATATTTTTGTAATTTTTAGGGGGGATGTCCGGACCCCCTGCCCCCCTCCTTTGGATCTGCGCATGATTATAGATACTGAAGTTTGTCGTCTGCAGCCTGTTAAGAGCAACAAACAAAGGGTTAAAGAATAGCTCGTAGCTATAAAATGATAATATAACCATATAGGTAAATGTATAGAAAATCTTTCCCACGGTCGAAACTTGCAAGATGTTATACACCTGCTGAATTTAGTGTCGTCTAATTTGATAGATACCGATGGTGTCTCTCGGTATACAGCCGGCTAAAAATGACTATTATGCACCCAACTTTTCTCGAAGTTGGTTGGGTTTTGACTTACCGATGCATTACCTCGACGTTCGGTCCATCAAGCCTGTCTCGTCTGCAAGATCATTCACTATCGTATCAGACAAGAAGCAGCTGATGATGTGATATTGTCTAAAATAGAGATTTTAGGACTACCTTAAATTTTGTTCAATACATTGTTAATAGCGTTGACGACCAAGCTTTCCAGGGCCGCTTCTCACACTGGTAAATGTATACGTCGATTTGGTGGTATTTACGCGTATTGCCGGTACTTCATAGACCGGAAGTGGTAGATATTGGTGTTAATACTATATAGAAATACATGCCATATGCCTAAAGGACTATAGAATTAGATCATTTTTAAGTACTCGGCATGCACATGGCGATTTATGAAGCATTTAGGAATAAATAGATTCGAGTACCGATCTAGATGATCGGTACTCAAATCTATTCCTAATAGCTTACATAACTCGCCATGCACATACTGAATACTTAAAAATGATTGACGTCTATAGTCCTTCAGGCATATGGCATGTTTTTCTATATATTATTAACACCAATATCTACCACTTCCGGTCTATAAAGTACCGGCAATACGCGTAAATACCACCAAATCGACGTATGCATACATTTACCAGTGTGTTTCTGTTTATAAAGACTCGTTGCGTTTTGATGCAGGGAGATTGTCTCTGCATTTCTGTATTTAAGGCCTTAAGGCCCAAATTTCATCGTCATCGGTGAGACGGTTGCTAGGCCTGGTACACAAGAAAAAAGAAGAAAACAAGATATCCATGAGTGGATTAGACTTCGTGTTGTCGTTCTTTTTGCCAATGCTTCTTAACCTCGAAAGAGGTAGGCCTGGAGAGCCTGTCTGGCCGCACGAGAATTAAGTCAACAGCCGGGCATCACCGATATGGTCACATACCTGTAATTGTAAAAGGGTCAACGATTGGCTCAAAATGTGGGTGGAAGCTTAGTATGGTACCCTGCCTCATCTACTCTGACTTTTTTGAGTACACAAATAGACGCTGGGTACCAGACTAGTTTTTTAAGTTGTAAAGTGTTTCGGGGCTGGTCAATAATAAGCATACGGGGAAAGAAATCATATTTATTAGACGGATATATATTTGCTGCCCTTTTTGAAACAACATCCCTTTTGTTGATTAAGTTTACTGGTGTGGCTTAGAAATAGGATCTTTAATGAAAATTTTCCTCCTTCAGGGACCAAAAAGTGGTAAGACATGTTGGTCACCAGGGTATCTGATTGAACTAGGTCCAATCTGTAATTCTGTAATTCTACGGCAGTCTCATTGTGAATTAAGAGTTATGAGGACAACAGTTTACTAAAAAGCTATAATGGAGGTATATGGAAAAAACATTTACAGATCTGGGCTTTAAACAAAATCATTATCAGGCCTGTTTTGTTGGATACCTTGGTTGCTATGTATGTGACCTGTTATATGATTTGATGCTTTGTTTTGATTTCAGTAAGTCCTATAATGATTTCAGCTTTCAAAAAGTCCACCTTTTTTAATAAAAAATCATTAAGCATGCGGGAAAAGATCATAAATTAGTGGATAGGCGGTGATGGTTGGCTCTGCGTTGCACTACATCTTGGGCTGTGAAGCATATGATTTGCACTTATGCACTATGAGACTATACTATAAGTCAATAACTCACTGGTTCAGAGCATTTGTATTTTTTTAATGTTATGCTAAAGCATTTTTTGAGTATTTGTCCTTGTAATTATCAAAATATGGTAAAAAGGCCCTTTCGCTATTTTCGGTAAACGGCAGTAGTGGTTACTAGATTGAATAAAAGACAACTGAGTTGAAAAGTATTACATGTGGTAAACCCACATTTGTATGCTCATTTATTGTTATGGGCCTTAGTTGAACTTAGAGATAGCACAGGAGACTGTCATATGACCCAATATGACCTTGACCTTTGATAGATTGACTTTCAATTGAGCAAACGTGAAGAACAACATGGAAACATGTCCGATGATCACTTTGTTTAGTTGTCAATTTGGGTCATTTTGGGTTGATTTGCAGTCTAAATTGAATCTTGACCTTAAAGATGACATTAACCTTAATAAGAGGAGCCATTTCAAATGGATATCTGTATGTGTATTAGTCGGTTTTTATCTTTACTATTCAATCCGGCAATAGTTATGACACTTTGAAAAAAATGGCCTAATGAAACTGCAGCAACATACCAATTTACAGGCATGCTTTTACCTTTATAGCCTGCCATTTGTAAAATGAGTATTTTGGGCTAGTATTTTAAATTTTGTCAATAATGTAATATTTTCTCTCACATTTTGACCTCAATTAAGACAAATAGGATTTCAGTTGTAAAAATTGTACTTTTCAGACCAATAAAACTGCAAAGCGACCTTTGACCTCTATGACCTTGATATTTCCCTTTCACTGACCTTGGCTTTGCAGCATCCTGGCTGTAGTAATTTTATTCTCCAGCTAGTCTTTTGGTAAGCGGTCAAAATGCCATGCCAGTTGACCACAAGGCTACAATGAACAGACAAGAAAGCATGGTAAACACGAAACATAAATAACAAAAAGGACCCAAAAAAGAAGCACCGTCTTGGAACGGTCAGTTAAAAATTGAGCCAGTGCATGAGATTTTCAACAATGTGGTATGTGCGACCAGCAAAGTCTCAGATCAGCCTGCGCATACGCGCAGTCTGATCAGAGCCTTTGCTAGTCGCTTGAGTATTCTATGATTGTTAAGCTACTGACTGAACACCATTTGGAGTTTCTAAGCTTAAAAGGAGGCTGCAGACGTTCGTCCGAGTATACACATGTCAAAATGTCACATTGTTGGAAATCTCATGCACTGGGTCAATTATATTTTTACTGGAGGGCTTAAACTAGGTTTACAGTACCAACCTCATCCTTATTTCTGATGTGGATCAAGACAAATAGATGTTTGTTCGCTTTAAAGACCCCTAACTTATCGACTTAGTGATTTTTGCATCAGAAATGGATCTGCACTATTTGCATTTTAACACGAAAAAGGACGAAATGCATGAAATGGGAGTTTATGCATATTTGGTTCAGGCAGGTTCAATGAGTTACAAATTTTTGAGCTAGAGTCCGTGCTCGATATATGTACAGTTTCGTAGTTGGTCACGTTATGGTACTTTATTCACCTGATTGGACAAATATAGGGTTTTCATTCATAATTCTAACTGTAAATCTGTTCAGTTGGTCACGTTATGGTACTTTATTCACCTGAGTGGACAAATACAGGGGTTTCATTCATAACTCTAACTGTAAATCTGTTTCGTCACCCTACTCTTATCGAGCACGGACTATATCGAAGTACCACTGTATATTTTTTATATCTCAAAATTGAAAAGTAGAACATTTGAGCAGGTGTATATTCAAAGCCTATCATCTTTACTAATATTTATGACGGATGATAACCTGACTGACATCAAACATTTAATGTAAAAGTGGGTTGAGTTTTCCCACACTTACCTGCGTTTACCTGACACGCGCCTCATTAAAATAGAAAATGTGAGTTATATGCGCATGCGTACTGACTGCAGACATATGAGCCATCCCTTAATATAGTCTATGTTCATAGTCGAGTTGTGCAGCAGTCTATTTGAGCCAATCATCTATATAGTGTCCGGTACTAACTACGTTATTGCAAATGGATTGATCAGCATGCATATTGCTTAACCTGTAAAAATATAAGCAGATGAAACGTCGGTTCTGAACTGTATATAAACTGTCGGAAACGCTAATTGTTTTTAGAAAATGTTAGTTTTGAAAATAATCAGCAGAAAATAAAACATGCAAAATCACAAAGAATGTAGAGAGTTAACGCATTATTTATGCTAGGCGTCCATAAAATATGACATATAATGTATGGAACTCATCTATACCCACGCAGAGCTTAATTTCTACCTGAATTGCACCAACAATTCCACCTGATAAGACATCATTTAGTTTGGTAGCTATTTCATTAGTCTGATTTCTAATACTCATAGTAGGTTAAATGACATTTTTACAGCTAAAGTCTAGCTGCTGGGCTAGTAAATCTGGGTGGTTGACGGCTTCAAGTGTTTACAGCTCAGCGATATTCGGAGGTGGTACATTCCAGTTCTTCACAGTTCTAAACAAATATGACATTTTCCATTTTAGCGAGCTGATATATATGGGTATCCCAGCCAGCATACAATCTTGGCCACACTGCAATGCTGTCATTCTTAGTCCAAGTCCAATTGTTTGCCGATACCAAATGAGCCGCGACGCGAGGAAACCTGTCTTCGGGGGTTTGCGAACAACACAGGCGCAGAACAGCCTGCGCATTCTAAGCTTACTACATGTGAAATTTCATTTTTCTAGCTAGTCGGTGTAGCTGAGGAGACTGGTTTGAAACTTACTTTGTCAGATACCCCGAAGACAGGTTTTCTCGTGACGAGGCCCAAATGTTCTGTTTGGATTACCTTGGCCTGATGCTCTGTAGAACTCATCAAACATTGCGGGCAGAAATTTCTGAATTCAGTCGCACTTCCTCTCTACAAGGTGATACATGTAGTCATGAACATACTGAAATCTTCTTTCAGCATCTAGCCAAGGCCTCACCAAGCACCTCCGAGGTTGTTGCCCACCCCCTTCTCACAATAGGGCCACGAGCAATGTTTCTGCCAGGCCTCAGTCTTGTATATGCCTTCTGTCTTTCATTCTCGAGCAAACTTCGCAATAAACCCATTGCAGAATTTTCAAAGTAAGTAAGGATGCAAAGACCAGGAATCGATACAATCAAGTACCACACCTGACCCAGGATACCAATGGGACAAATTTACAGTTAGACACCACAAACGAGAGCCAAGAGGTCAGCCCTTTCCCAGCAGGTGAACACAAAGCACATATAAACAGACGCGCACAAAGACATAGCAAACACAAGACAGAAAAAAACCCATAAAAGATCCACAAAAGAAGTGCCGCCTTTGAACGGTCAGTCAATTCAGGTTCTTCCACGTCCGTGATCTCGAAAGAATGGGACGAGTTTGCTTGCGATCATCGCATTGACGTGGTGGTTACACGTGCAACGCGCCGCGACGCCACGGCATTGCGATGGTAGTCGTCCATACGCCGTTCGTACGCAGTACATACTCTATCAAAATAATACGTCATTCCATCGCATCCGATACGCTATGGATAAAAAAGTACGCCATAAGTACGCCGTGACAACGCTTCATATACCACAAGTACGCGACAAATACACTTAACGCGTAGCCATTGCGTATTTTAGTTAATTTTTTTACTTATTTATACAATATTTAAAGAGGTGTACACTTTAAGCTGAAATAGCCATTCTACCAAGTGGCCCTCTATAACAAAACTATATACATCAAAACATTATTTACAAATAACACATGTTTTAAAAGGGTGCATGGATGCATTAAAACAGATCATATACATCTTAAAACCTTGAAATAGCTTCGTTTCAAGCTACTATCGTTCTACGTTCATGCTGCGTTACTTTCGTCCTTACGGCGTACGTGTGACGTATGTATGGCGAATCGAAGCTGCTACGAATGTGCCAGCAATTTTTTAAACGATTTAAAAATCGCCGCGCCTTTGCGAACCCTCGCTGCAGTGTAACAGCTACGTATGCTTTTGATGATGTGGCTTTGCCATGACCTTATTTGCGATTCCAGATACGCCGTCAGTCGTTCGCATGCCGATTCGTAAATGTGTAAGAGCAAAATAAAGTTGCATATCATAAGTTTCACACAGACTGTATGAAAAACTCGCACATTCTGTGACTCAATGGTGTAGCCAGAATGCTGAAAATGTTACGCACATCAAAGGGAAACTACTGGATACAGCAGTGATTCTCTTCAATTGCGTTGCTTTTTAAAATGGGAACTTCTCTTAAAAGAAAGGATTTACTCCCAGAGGGAGGGTGAATTCTTTCCTTTAAGGGTAGTTCCTTATGGTATGGAAAATCGCTTTTACAAAATTAGGTGACCTCCCTTAAATGTTACTATTTTAATTACGCACGTATGTAACTGCGTAATGGGAGCTACGCCAATGTGTGTGATACTTATGCTTAGCAACTTATATATATTATAACTAAGGCTTATAGAAAAGGAGAAAAGAAAGTAAAGTTAACTCTTTTTATATGATTTTGTTCTTTTCCAAATAAGTTTTTTCATAAGATTCCTTCAGAATCACTATTACCAGAGTGTCAAACGGTTTGGGTCCAGATCAAGACCGACGATTTGTTGGTCCTGATCCTGGTCTCAACCGTTTGCAAAGGGTTTCAGCGGACGACAAAAGTCACCGTTTCTAAGGAAATATTTTAGGCTCATAGCACCTGGTACATGTACTTCCAGGCGGTCATCCCGTAGTCATTGCGTAACCTCGGTAATCGAACGTAAACGGTGTTTTCAACATGAATTTGCGCTGCACGAGACCTCTACTGGGGTACCAGTAATTGTAAAAAGGACACTGGTTGGCTCAAAAGGTGGGTGGAAGCTCAGCACAATATTTAAGTTGAAAAGTTATTCGTGATTGGTCAACAATAAAATTACTCGAAAGAAATCATATTTATTAGACGGATATATATTTGCTGCACTTTTTGAAACAACATATCTCTGCTTTGTAGAGTGGGTTTACTGGTGTGGCTTAGAAAGGAAGACCTTACAGTTTTTGGTATTTGTTTCAATGAAATTTTCCTCTCATGTAGGGTGCCAACCTTCAGGGGCCAAAAAGTGGTAAAACATGGCGGTCACCAGTGTATCTCTATCTTGTTTGTAGATTGCACTAGGTCCAATCTGTAATTCTATGGCAGCCTCATTGCGCTTTAAGAGTTGTGAGGACCACAGCTTACTTAAAGGCTATAATGGAGGCCAATGAAAAACAGTAACAGGTATGGGCCCCGGAATTACAATGCCTCCTTAAAGTTAAGGTAGACGTAAGGTAAAGTATTGATATTTCAACATGCTATATTAAATGCTAAATATGTTGCATGGATAGATGCAGTACTTGTGGTCAAAGATATCGTTGTGATCTAACGAAAAAATGTTTATATTTTTATTTTAATCAGTTTGAAACGAAAAATCAATACTTAATTTAAGTCTTCCTAAACTTTAAGGAGGCATTGTAATTCCGGGCCCTGGGCCCTAAACACTAACGTAACCGTTACTGATTTCTTTACTGTAGCGTATATTAGTCAAAGGGAGACTACCATTAATGCAGTAGAAAAATTGAACAACATGGATAAGATATAACCAAGAAATATCTTTTAAAAAAATATACGATGAGGTGACAAAGGACATATTTGATATGAGTCGCGTGAGAATTTTAAAAGAAATTGAGAAGAAAAAAATGGGGGGGATGTTTATAGTTTGTTATGTCTTCGGTCTGCTGAGCTCAGTAATTATTTCGCTTAAGGAACCTAATGCTATTCCAAAATATCTGTAGTGATGCTTCTAGGGTACAGGATTGCTGGAATCTCGCCAAAACTGGAGTCAGATTGAAAAATATGCCCTGCGAACAAATGCTGCATATTTAAATAGCTAGTGTCATACATACCTGGTGCAAAAAAATATAAAACAGTAGTAGAATTTATGTGACCGTTACCTACAAATATTAGTTTAGTTGACCATAACCTATAAATATCAACAATTCTTCCCTACGGAAGAGGTATAGTGTCATATATTACTTTTTATGCAGATATTTCTTAACATTTTTATCATTTAACTATGATGATCATTCTTTCAGCGTCAACGTGGAAATCATATTTAAAACTAATGAAAAAGTTCAAAAAATATAAATAAACATAACATACTACTAAATCTCTGCAATATATTTACCACGTGACATTAAAATTATTTTGAAAGCGCATATTTGGCGTAAAATCATTTAAATCCCCACGCGCACTGATCCTGTGTTAGATAACGATAAGTTTGAATTGTATTGAACGAGTAAAAATGGTTGAGTTTGCCGCTATTAGAATATTGATAAATAATTTCGACAAAATTATACATTTTGATGAGTTTATATAGAAGATTAAGCGTAAACAGACAGATAAGAGACACCTCTTTTCATATTTGCTCCAATTTGGAACCATCGTTCAGCTGTATCTATATATAGATACAAGAATAAGATTCCGTTGTTGCATCAGTGATTTTCTTCAAACACTGTCACAAAAACACCAGGACCTTAACAACAGCGGCAGCATTTGAACTGGGTGTCCACTGAGCTTTTATTTTGGTAATAAGAAGTCAAGCTGAATAGTCGCTTTATTGTTTCGCTTAGTTGAAATTGAACCAAAATCACTGATGAAACAACGGACTACTATTCTTGTACAGACACAGCTAGTTGGTGGAGCCAAATTGATGCAAATATGAAAAGAAGTACCTCTTACCTTTCAACATAAAAGTGAGAAAAAAAATCATGAAAGTTGTTTACAACACCAGGTGGGAAATAGCTGACTTTTGGTGGACAGTAACAGCACCTTCTGATTTTATAGAATTGACGTTGGTAACCTGTGAAAGTATTTTTAACAGCTTTACAAATCAAACTACCTGTTATTGCAGTATATATTTTTATATCAATACAATCGAACAGAACATAGCGTTTAAAGCAAAATAAAAGAGGTTGAATGGAGATCAACTAATAAATGATATATTGAAACCACTGAACAATATTTCGAAAACACTATTAATCTAAATTAGCTAACTTCTCAAGGTTAATTGGATAAAAATCGGGGGTGGGGTAGGGGTGTAGAGCATAAACTACATGTATCTACATTTGCATATAGCATGATAAGGCTTATTTTGTTTTTGCAAATACATAAAATGCAAATAGAACAAGTGTTATCCAATTGCCGGTGGATTCCTTCCAGTGATTTCTTTGTAGACATAGTCAACCACGCAGCAAGGACATCCACCCCCACAGACATCTGCAAGTTGCCACAATGGAAACTCATCACTCCTACAGGTCTGGTCTCGACAGTGTCCCCTGTTTTTGGCGCACACATTTTGATGGTAACACCTGGTCTGAACTGTTACCATGTCAAGGATGTTTTAAACAAGCTCAGATAAACCAGCGAGACAAATCTGTTACAGATCCGGAGCAAATGACCTTGAAGTGGAAGCGTTTTCATTGGCTGATTGAGTGTTGGGAATTGTTGAGATTTTAACCTATCAAACCGCTATACTACGCTATTACGCCACGGTTATTTGCTCCGGATCTGTAATATAAAAAAAAACATGGCCGACTTGAAAGTGAAAGTCACATCATTGTTATATTTTCCAGTTTTGCAGCAGTATCTATAAGTTATTGTTGGTATTTCTGACACAGGTGTTTAGCATTCATGAAGATACTGAACAGTGAACACTAATGTAAGTTTTTCTTGTGGTATGCCCTACAATACACAGGTTATCTGATAGCAGTCTTTTGTAAGCAAACAGACACAACTACATATGAAAATTTCTGACCGATTCTGGACTATAGGTTTGACTTGTGTGTTACAAAAAGCGAGAGATATACAACTTTATACATGATTGGGTATATTTTCCCGATGCTGCCCTTGTCTTTTTTTCAAAAGGATAATATATTATTTTCTAAAAAACCATGGTACAAGCTCATGTGTTCCGTGCAGTCACGTTGCGGTTATAAATAATGTGACGTCATAAATGATATCATACATATACATGTGATGGCGTTGTTCAACGTTTCTGTCTTCCAACACTGCAGGAGAGCTCGAGGTATAAAAAGGAAAATAATTTTGGTACCAAAATGTTTCTTATGGTCTAATTAAGATCCATAAAGGACCGCAAACCCTAAAGCGCTCACCTGTCACTTAGTCACACAAATGCAGATGACCTAATATGAGGTTTTGCAATGTCAAGGGTGAGGTTGGCGCCATGAACCCGGTTTAAGTCCTCCAATAAGATATTTCACTGACCTCTCCAAGGCGGTAGTTCTTTTGTGGATATTTCATGTTTTTCTGTCTTGTGTTTGTTATGCCTTTGTGCGCGTCTGTTTATTTGTGCCTTGTGGTCACCTGCTGGTAAAAGGCTGATCTCTTGGCTCTCGTTTGTGGTGTATAACTGTGAGTTTGTCACTTTCACATTGGGATCCTGGGTCAGGTGTGGTATTTGATTGTATCGATTCCTGATCTTTGCACCCTTACTTACTCTAAAGAAAGGGGGCTGTGTCTTCAAAAATGATTCGTATCTAATCAGCAACTCATCATAGACTACCAAACCTGGTACCAAATTAAAGCCCAGACATAGTTCTATTCAATGTGCTGATATGCAAATGTTCGTTTTAGATTCATGAGTATTAATAAAAAAAATAGAAATAAAAGATAATTCGTAGAAAAAATAAGGGGATGTACCTATACACATTACCCATATATCATTTGGCTAGTTATCAAACTGGGTACCAAATCAAAGCCTAGACAACGAACTTTTACCCAATGGTACGATATGCAAATTATCTAATCTGAATATTCATGAATATTTATGAAAACATGAGAAAAAAGAGAAATGGTTAAAATTAAGGGGAGTGCGTACAGCATTACCTAAATGCCAGCTGCTAACTCTTCTAGACTACTAAACTTGTTACCAAATAAAGGTTGCAACATAACACTTTAACCCAATATTATGATATACAAATCATCTTATTTGCACATTCATGAATAATAATGAAAACATAAGAAATAAGAGAAAAAATGGTAGAAAATTTAAAAGGGTGTACGTACAACATAACCCATATGTCAGCTGCTAACTATTCTAGACTTCCAAAATTGGTACCAAATGAAAGTTCAGTCACAGTACTTTCACACAATAGTCTTATATACAAATCTAATTTACATATTTGTGAATATTAATGCAAACAATAAAATAAAAAATAAAAAATGCAGAAAAATTACAAATGGGTATATTACCTGTAAATTGTCCTAGACTTACAAACTTGGTACCACAAAATGCTAAAACATAGCACATTTTATGTCATGATCCGGTATTCTAATCATTTTATGATTATTTTCTTGAATATTAATTTCATTGCTATAAATGAGAGAAAAAAGGAAATAAAATTAAAAGGGTTTACCTACAAAATTACTCATATCGTAGCTGCTAATATTTCTAGACTACCACCCTTGGTACCGACCAAAGAAGCTATGACATTTTACTTTACTCAATAGTCATTATTTGAAATTATCTAATTTTCAAATTTATTAATATTAATGTAAACATAAGAAAGGGAGAATAAACGTAGAAAAAATAGTGGGGGTCTACTTCTTAAATTAATCCTATCTCATCTTTTAATTGTTCTAGACAATTGATCCTAGCAATAGCAAATTAAGGCTGAGACACAGTATTTAATTCCAATGGTCAGATATACAAATCATTTAGCAAACATATTCATGAATATTGATAAAAACTATAGAAAACTAAAGAAAAATGAAAGCGAATTAATAAGGTTGTATTTTCAAAAATTACTCATTAATAGATAAAACAAATAATTATCGTATCGAACAACACTATAACAGAACTTTTTCTGGACTCTAATTTGGGAACAAGTATAGAAAGTAAGTGAGTATGAAATCCAGGATAAATAGCAGCTGAGATATGATTAATTTTGTATGTACATTCTATTAATTGTTCTCTATTTTTTCTCATTTCTAATATTTAAATTAGTATTCATGAGCACAATTTTAGATAATTTTCATAATGGACCATTAAGTAAACATGATATGTATTAACATTAAATTGATACCAAGGCTGGTAGTATGGAATAGTAAAGTAGCTTAGACGTAGATAATTTGCATGTACACCCCCTTATTTTTTTATGAATTTCTCTTATTTCTAATGCTTTCATTAATATTAATGAATATGCAAATTTGCTAATTTGTATACCCGAACATCAGATAAAATTCCTAAGTCTTAACATTCAGTTAGTACCAAATTGAAAAGCTTAGGATGAGTTGCTGCTGAGATATGATTACTTTTGTAGGGACATCCCCATTCTTTAGAAGCGCATTATGCGTTGCCATGGAAACCATGCAATTTCTCAAAGCTCAAATGGGCGTGTTATTTAGGGCAATATTTTATCCCTTTTAGGTGGTCTGACAAAACAATTTGACACACGTAAGAAGTTTTCGTGATGGTGTCTCATTCGACCCTAGGGTATTTAATTTTATCTACTGTTGGGTCCTTATCTTTGCTTTATCTCCTTTTTATATCTTGATTTATATGTTTTAGGAGATGAAACATTTGTAAGTTAAGGGTCTTTCATGCGAAATCAAACATCTATGTGTCTTGATCCACATCTGAATTAACGGTGAGGTTGGGGCCGTGAAACCAGTTTAAGCCCTCCAGTAAAATATTTTACTGACCCCTTCAAGGCAGTACTTCTTTTGTGGATCTTTTATGTTTTTTTTTTCTGTCGTGTGTTTGTTATTCTTTCATGCGTGTCTGTTTATTGATACCCTGTTGTCACCTGCTGGGGAAGGGCTGACCTCTTGGCTCTCGTTTGTGATGTCAAATTGTGAGTTTGTTACTTTCCCATTGGTATCCTGGGTCAGGTGTGGTACTTGATTGTATCGATTCTTGATCTTTGCCCTTTTCCTTACTAAAGAATGTGCATGGTGTTACTTTTTATAGATACAAAATGTACCATATATTTGGGCATAGATATAATGACATATTTGTTTTAAAACAAAACAACTTGTTGATTATCAAAGTTTCTTTATCATTCATTACTTGAAAAGCTGGTAAACAGCCCAAAATCATGCTATGAATAAAACTGACATTTGAATAGCAGGGTACTGAATAAGGCAAATTTATGATTTTATAGACTAAATGGACATTTATTACCATGAAACGGTAATAGCCTGGAATAATTATGTTAATTACCACCCAAACCACGTACTCTAAGAGTAAAACCATCTTAGGACATACTACTAATGATTTTGGATGAAAAAAATGTTGTAAAAAATTAACATATATCAGAAATATGTCAAATTCCCTGTGTTTTGGTGGCCAATTCGAAAATATGCAAATTAGGTCATAGAGATGTCATTTCTCAGCTTGCCAACATTGGTTTTTGGATTCAGCATACAAAATTACCCCTAATGAAGGTTTCAAACACTTTTCTATATAAATTGTCTGTACTTGTCAACTTTTTTGATTTTTTTCCTGACTAACATGGCAATGAAGAGGTTTTGGTCATGTGACATGGACAATATAGTCATATTAAGGTTGATTAATGATAAACATGCTCTTTATGAAATTTGACTTGAATTGGTCCTCTAAAAACGTAATTGCAATCCAATAAGAGCTCGTTCTACTTTGCTGAGGACACAAATAGTTTTTGACTTATAGGGTTAATTATGAAGTAAGTTTTATGATCCGCTTTTCCAGATTATTCTGGCTTCAACAGTCATCAAAAATAATATTTGAAAGGTCCCCCATATCAATACTCTTAGTTCTGGAGAAAACTGTTTAAGTTTTGATCTATGGGCATGACAGCCATTTTTGTCAAGTGGTCTAGACAACATAGTTATTATAATCTAATGGATGATCCATATTAAATTTGAGTTCAATTTGTCTCGTGAAAGCTAAGGAAAACCAAGATAAGGTTCCTAAGTTATAATGGTTACATAAACTGCATAAACAAACCTATAAAACAAGATTTATTGCCTTTTCTGTTTTTTTTTACGACAACAGATCTTTCTAAATTGTTAACATAATGTCTTACTGCTACCAAAATCATGTTATTAAGTACTGCAAAAATTATATGAAAGATCCAGTAAGAATCTATTTTTGTACATAAATAATTCAGGTGAAGAGTTTGATAAAGTTAAAACTGAGGATTTCAACGCTTCCAGTTTGTCTACATAAGATTTTTTCTACTTTTTACACTACTTTACCTCATAATCCAATTAAAGATAAACTTATCGATCTTATTGAAAGAACTTTCAAAAGAGAAGGATCTCCTATCTGCATGTGACGACAAAAACGCGCTTTCACTTCGGAACAGCCGAAATTATATCATGCATTGTCTTGTCAAAATAAATGTGATGCGCTGTCCTTATTGCATAATTCAATATAAAGCCTTCAAGAATGACAATTTATGTCGTTTTTATTATTTAATTTTACTAGTATGAAATCAGTCAGCATTAAAACGCTAAAAAAGGAAGAAGAAAAAACATATTGAACGAATAGGCGCCCACCCGGGAATCAACCCCTGTCCTCTTGGTTCATAGTCTGGCAGACTAACCACTAGGCTCGTGAAAATCGTACAAGAAGAAAAGATAATCCAAGATTCGGCCACATCCATATTTGTAATCAGGCATAACTTTTGATTTTATTCGCTTTAGAAAATGTTGGAAAGTTGATCTGACATTAGAGTATTTCACCAGCGCGTCAGCGCTGGTGATATACGTTAGTAAACCTCCATTGGGCGCGTGTTCGATTCGGGCCTGTTCCATTAGCGAGTTGCGGATTGAATGGATCAGGTGTTAACTCCCCAACAGCAGTGTCTTTTACAGTTCTTTCTCAGACTCCCCGTCGACCAAATTACTTCCAAAATTCCATCATTGCGTGAGCGATGTTGATATACTTTGGATACTGGATTGCTTCTAAAAGCGAAAAGGCCTATTAGAGACCTTACCACTGAGCGAGAATCCCGATCAAACATGGGTCCTTCAGATATTCTAGATTAATTGTGACGAAAAATTTAGATGTAGATGGGTCAGTTTCAATATGCCCCCTAGGCATTATGTGCATTGACTTCGATTGAAGAATACGGTTGAATACGAGGGCTGTTCAAATATGAATGCAAGTAGCTTCATAACTTTCTTCACATATATGCTACGACAAAATGTCATACCATTCCGGAAAGAACTATTTGTTGCCTTTAAAGTGGCACCAAACATAAAGAAAAACTCACGATATTTCTCGAGTTACAGACGCTTATATAAAGGCCATTCCTGTATACTGGCGTTTTTTTCTGAAGCAAATTGCCATGCACATTTTGGTACACGTGCGAATATAGTGTTATATCTTTGTAAGTTTGAGACAAAATGGCACCAAATTTTAGATGCAAGTTTAAGGTACATTGACAAAGTTGCTTGCAGGAAAAAGTTTATATAATCCTGTTTCAATCTCGAATAAACAGGCACGTTTGTGACGTCATTAATTTTATGATAAACGCCATTTTGAGTTATCTACTGGTGATGCAATAATGAACATCGCTGTGTCTTTTTCTTTGCGTTTTGCTTAAAACATGCTTAATATGTCATAAGGAAGTTTTCAAAACGACCCGTCCTCTATTTACAGAGTTATCACACTTTAAACCATTTTCAAGCATTTTTTCTGCTTTTTAATGACGTGTCGACATTAATTAAAATATGTTCAATCTCTCTAGTCCTCAAGACCAGGCGAGTAATTTTTTTGTAAATAATGCCGATTTTGGTAAGACTTAAAGGTAACGTTCAAATTTAAGATTCAAACCGTAATGTTATGGCAGCAAAATTAAGTATAATTTCTATAACCCCTTCACTAAAGGTAGCTTTGACTTAATAAAAATGCGTTTCAGCGTTTAAAAATTACCCACTATCCTTCAATGATTTGAAGCAACAACTCAGTATGAGCGATCAATGTATTGTCTTTGAGGTAAAACTAGTTTAACTGTTGCTTGGTGTATTTTGTTAGAGAATTTTTTGACTGAAAAATGAAAGGTGGAGTTTTGTTTACCATTTATTTACACACATAAGGAGACTTTAGTAAAAACGATTCGATGTAATTTGACAAAAACAAGTCGGATTTTCGCAACTTTCACAGAATCATTTTATAAGTATATGGGGATACTTCCTTAAAAATTTCAAGAAATTTCACCGATTTATCGAAGAACTTTACGCTCGTCTATATCACTGGTATGTTGGAAGTATTGAGTTTGTTAGTATACAAAAGTGACCCTCATTCAAAGGGCGATAACTCGATAGGTCTACTGTATTTTGCTTTAGTTCTGGTGCCAGTTTAAAGGTGACATATAATCCTTTATAAAAACGTATGCCATTTTGTCGTAGCATATATATGACGAAAGTTATGAAGTTACTTGCATTCATATTTGAACAGCCCTCGTAACCTAATACATACTGCTGGGGAGGGGGTTAACCCTACAATTATTCAGTGTGTTCATGAGCAGAGTCTTACTGGAATATGCATATTTCCTGTCTTTTATTTGCTTCCAATGGATCACCTATGTACAAATCGTTAACTAAAACAAAAAAATACTCAGAGCTTGAAGCCCATGAAATACTGAAAAGAGTGGCTTCAGCAAATGCAATAATAAAACACTATAAAAGTTCTTCTTTAATAACTGTAAAACGCCATGCGATGGTTCTAAGCTTTTTTTTTAAAGCTAACCTTGTTTAACACTGTATTGGTCCGAATTTGCAAGTGGTCGAAAGAAAGGGGGAATAAACATTCTAATTTGATTTCTGACTTATCCGACGCAGGGATGGTGAGCATGGGAATTAGTTGCAGTGGTTCTGTTGTCAATGACACATTGTTTATTGTTGATGGGGTTATGTTTGTGGGGTTTAATATTTGGCCTTGTTTTGTTGTACAGTATTAAGTATCTTTTAGTTCTGCAATAATCTCGCTGGGGAAGTGAGAAGTTTAATTGTCTACTAGATGTCATGTGGCTGTTGATGTTATGTGTCTCTTAGTCAAAGTGCTGTGAGTGGATGCGCGGTGCATGATTGTTACACTCACTTATTTATTGAAGGGCTCGTATCAGAGGTAACGATAAGGACGCTGCGGCATCAATTTCGCGCCTTTGTACATTTTTGTTGTTTGTTTTGTACATTTTTGTTGTATGCGTACTGCTTTCTTAGTTCAATGAAAGACACAAAATTTATTATATACCTATAAATGATACAACGTTTGAATTGTCTGTTTTCTGGCCATCTGATACTGAAAACGGGATCAACGAATTGAGGTTTTCTGAATCCATTTTATCCTTTTAAACGAGGCTAACGTCGGTTAACAGTTTGCGGCGACGCTGCGTAAAATGAATTACAGGCATGGAACCAGAGACGGTAAACATGATGACGTACATGTAGCACCAAGAAACGAAACGTAATGGCAAACTTTCCCGCATTTTTTTTTCTGGATAAGAGACCAAAAATTATTTATAAAATCAGAATAATGTCGAAAAAAGGTATATAACAAACATATTATTATTATAGTAACGTAATCTGGCGTACTGTATCACGTCTCGTGGACGAGATGATACCTTCAGAGTATCTTTGTTTCCATCTTGACAGAACAGATATGCCATCTTTACTTGAAAGATCGCAATGAAGCTGAAAAGGCAGAGACGGCTTAGAGCGTTGCAACTTCCTAAAGAACAGGAGTTAAGAAATGTTCAATGAGCAGAGGAAGGTCGGTATAGACAAATTGGAGATTTCAGGTACAGTATTCATTGACAGGGGCATATGTTTATTATTTTTAAGTAATTTAGCGCCAGTAACAGCCATTTGACTTTCTGAGCCCATTATAGAATGGCTCTGCGCATTCCAACTTTGCGCAACCAACTGAGATTTCTTATTTTGCGCAGGGTATCGATTACTACTTTGCACAGAACATATACATACGTTTACATCAGACGACATGCATGTTGAAATGGCACATCTATCTTTGACGATCTGCTTTAATGGAAAAGAAACATCTAATAAACAGAACCTCTAACTGACAAACAGGTGCGCTCCGAATTATTGCAGAATATCAAAATACTTAGTGTGAACGCAAAGTTGATGTGGAACAAGTTGATGCTATCTGTTCTAAGGCGCTGGTTATGTTGTCGTTAATTCGTTGTTTATTACCGAAATTGGCTCCTTAAAAACGGGGGTAGGATTGTTTGATCACTCATTTAAGTCAAAATAATCAAGGTAGAAAAGCAAACTTTGTTGTTTTCTGTAAGTCAAATGAGTATGTTAGCCCTCAAAGCGCCAAGAAAAAATGCTTCCTAAAATGTCGTCTGCTGCCAAAAATTGCATAACTTTACTGACGAAATAAGTATAGAAGCGAACAGCGTGAACCCAGAACAGACTGCTCTTATAGGAGCAGTCTGATCTGGGTCCGCACTGTTTGCCATAGAGGCTTCTTTAACATTTCAGCAGACGAGAAAAGCAGACGACTATTGTTGTAATGGGCGGATTAAGGGTTAGTAGAGCAAGATCTAAAACATTCTAAAAATACACAGAGCAGTTGTAAAAGTAAATGATGTAAAGTAAGAAAGAGGGCAAAGATGAGGAATTCAGCACCACACCTGGCCCAGGATACCAATGGGAAAGTGACAAGTTCACAATAAAACATCACAAACGAGTACCAAGAGGTCAGCCATTTCCCAGGAGACGATCACAAGCCTCAATTACCATGTTCAAAGGGTAGAATTTTCTATGTAGCGTACATAACACCAAAGAAAGGTGTAATTTAAAAAAAGAAAGACTTTCATATGTTCTTTATATATGTTGTAATCCAGCATGCAGACAGTATCAGTAAATCAAATAATTAGATAGTTTAATGTCTTCTTTCTGCAAGTTGTTTTTTCATTTTACCTTTTTTCTAATTTGATATAGTAACGCTTAAAACAGGCTGTTTCAGGCTTACGCCCGGCTTATAATGTGCATCTCTTATTTGACACAGCTTGTATTGTTCTTTAAGATAGGATATATCTGCGAAAGTCCCAAGGGTGGGGGGCAGGAACTTTTTAGCTTGAAGTCTACTAACCTAACCTCGCTAAACACAGCTATACAGATTGCATAACCCCATAATGCACTGGACGTCTGCCCGTCTGTCCATACAGACGGACGGACTGACAGATGGTAAACCACTGAACAATAAGGGGTGTGAACTATACTGGTGATAGCGATAGCTATATGTCTTTCGATGTTAAACCATGATGTATCCATTATTCGATCTAAATCAGCTGGCTTCCAACAGGCCAGCTGACCAGTAGCCACACTGTGTTTCCACTCTGCTTGTAATTGCATGCTAATAAGTTAACTGGATATAAATCAATGATGAGTGTAGAACATAGACATATCTAAAGAGCAAGATATGGGTTAATCTATTTTGCAAATAAATTTACAAGCAACTGCAACAACTGTTAGCCAACCGCCGGTGGATTCCTTCCAGTGATTTCTTTGTAGACATAGTCAACTACGCAACAAGGACATGCACCTCCACAGACATCTGCCAGCTGCCATAATGGGTACTCGTGACTCCAGCAGGTCGGGTCTCGACAGTGCCCTCTGTTGTTGGCGCACACATTTTGTGGGTAACATCTATCCTGAGCTGTTACCACGTCAAGGGTGATCTAAATTTCCAGGAATGTGCAAGACCAAAACCATTGCACCATTGTTAGGAAACTCAATGTTAGCATAATCAACAAATATTTCTTAATTAATTACAATCTTGACTTCAGGTCAACAGTATTTAATAACGAAGTGGCTATTTGTAGCCAAAAAAACGTTAAAATGCCTATTTAAAGTCAACTGTCAATAGCCCAAAAACGTTAAAATTGCTGTTCACAGTCAACTTGCAATAGCCAAAAAACGTTAAAATGGCTATTTACAGTTGACTGTCAATAGCCATTTTAACGGTTTTTTTTGGCTACATGTAATGACAGTTGATTGCATATAGCCATTTTAACGTTTTTTGGCTATTTACAGTCAGTGTCGTTATTTATTTGGGACACAGGGGGAAATTATTGGTTAAATCAAATTTATTTACTTATCCCTTTATTTAGCTGAACTTTTGCTGGAGAATTTTTTTCATGATCATCAGGATTAGTGTACTTCACAGGGAGGCAATAAAAACTCCCGTGGTGCTTGACGCGTGCCGGATTAAGAGGTGTGAAAACCTTTATTCAGGAGACGAGACTTTAATTAGGTCGGCGGCATCATTGGCCATATGCAAGGTTCTTGAGCAGAAGGCGCACTTGCGTGGTCTGTTCGAAACTCATTGTTTTGCATTTTTATGATTTTCGACGACGTTTTATTGATGCCGTAAACAATTGCTTTCGAATATTGTTTCCCTATGCCCTCAGAGGATCGCAATGACCATGATCAGATTGAGCAAATGCTCAGACTGATACTGGCCATCGATGTCTGATGATCATGGCCATTGATTTCTCTCAATAGCCCCTCCCCCCAAAAAAGTCCTTGGGAACTTGATTGTATTGCTTGTTACATCTTCTGTCATAAAAATATATTATGTTGCATCCTCATTGGCTTTTATTGCCTATTGGAATATCAGATTATAAGTTCTTTCGAGGTGCCTTCAACACATTGTGGCAAACAGTAATGATCAAAATTTGATAGACACAGTATAATGAGAAGCAAGTTGATCCAGAGGCACAAACTGTTTGCATAGGTTATCAAAGATGACACAAGCAGGAAGTCTAGATGCTGACGTGCGCACTACCTGGTATTTAATTTGAAAATCCTTGTTTATACAACATTCATGGGTGTTTCTCATTATTTACAATATCTGAATGAGCTACAAGTTTTAAAGATGGATGATGGAAATAATCTTGAAAGATGTAAGAAGCGACGGAGTTTCCCACCATAGTTTCGCAAAGTCCAACAATGAAATTTTCTCTTACAGGTAGAATATTCGTACACTTCACCCGTCTCAAGCTGGTGAATTTCCTTAGACTTCAGCTGTTTACGGGAAAGACCCGGTGATATGCGATGGCTAGGTGTGAAAATAAACCCTGGGGCTTGTTGTCTTATTTTAATCCTCATAAAACACTGGTATTTATGGTTTTAATTGCAAAACGACTTACTATAAAGAGAGTAGAGTTTTAAAATAAGATTTTATGCAAAGCACACCGGGTAGGCGGCTATCGAAAACGCTCTTAACAATCGACGAACGGGGATCAAAACTCGATAGAAACCTTTGTTTCGATCGCCATATGTCACCAGTCAGGCGATTAATGGCAATTGACAACTGTTTCTAACGAATTTTATCTACGTTCCTCGACAGTGTTTTCGATTGTTTGTATTATGTCCCATTTATGGGTCACTCTGCTTTAACGGGTTAGATGCACAGGGTGTTACAGCTACATGTAATGTTGCTAACGTTGACATTTCTGCAAATAATGCAGGCCCCATCAGATGCCACATGTATAAAGAATGGCTTTAGGCATAAACATTTTCGCCTAAAAAGTAAATATTGTCGTTTTTTGGTGCTTTGTTGTTCAGTTGTTGTTGTTTTTCAAAATTGGTATAAGTCGAAAAATACATTCAGGCATATTTCAGAGTATTTAGCAGTTTAGATCCAGATAAGGACCAACATTTCATCATAGCAGGTCTAAGTCCAATCGTTTTGAAAACTTTATCACCAGAAGAGACTGCATGCAACAAAATCCGGGTTTCTCACGACTAAGCCTAATTCTTGGACATATGTTTACTACATTGTCTAAACTCATTATCAAAGGTTTTCCACAATTTACTTTTTTTTTCGAAAAAAAGAATGATACCAGAGTTTCAAAAAGCTTGGAACGGTTATCTACAATAAAAATACAATGTTGAAAATGATCTAGAATAACTCTTACAAGTGTACAGTGTATATTTTCTTCTTTAGGCGGAAAGTGACTTAGCATGCTTAGTACAAACTATCAATTCCACTACCTTATACAAAATGCGCATTGGTACTGAAGTCAAAATGTCATATTATAGTTTGCTTAGTCGGCCATGCTTGGGTCGATCATTGGCCAACTTATTGTATGCTGCTCGAAAGGTAAACTCAATCGGCCGATGATTGGGCGATTGTCGGCCGATTGAAAAACTTTGTGGTTGATAAAGTCAATCGGTAAGGATTATTTCAATGTAACATATTGGTAACTCTTTAAGTTACCACTTGTTTTTTCCACCATTTTCTCTTATTTCTTATGTTTTCATTAATATTTATGAATATTCAAATTAGATAATAAGAATAGCTAATCATTGGGTGTAATAACAATCAGGTCAAGCTTTAGTTGGTACCAATTTTGATAGTCTAGGATAGTTCGCAGCTAAGGCTGAGTAAATTTTGTAGGCATATCTCTTTAATTTTTCTACAAAGTTTCTCTTATTTCTTGTTTTCATTAATATTCATGAATATTCAAATTAAATAATTCCTATATTTAATAATTTTGGTCAAAATACAATGTCTCAACTTTTATATGGTACCAAGTTTTGTTGTATACGATAGTTAGCAGCTGACATACAGGTAATTTTGTAAGTAAACCACCTTAATTTTTCTACCAAATTTGTTTTATTTCTCATGTATACATTAATATTCATGAATATTCATATCAAATTATTAGTATATTTAATCATTTTGGTCAAAATGCAATATCTCAACTTTTATATGTTACCAAGTTTTGTAGTCTTCGATAGTTAGCAGTAGACATTAGGTAATTTTGTAAGTATACAAAATATTCAAGTATTCCCTTAAATTTTCTACAAATTTTCTCTTATTTAATATTCATGAATATTTATTAGATAATTCGTATATTTAATCAGTTGGATTAAAAGGCTTCGTCTCAACTTATATATGGTACCAAGTTTCGTAGTCTAGGATAGTAAGCAGCAGGCTTAGAGGTAATTTTGTAAATATACCACCTTTATTTTCTACCAATTTTGTCTTATTCTTATGTTTACATCAATAATCATGAATATTGAAATTATGTTATTCGTATATTTAATCATTTTCGTCGACAATGTCTCAACTTTTATTTGGTACCCATTTTTGAAGTTTATTATATGTAGCAGCTGACATAGAGGTAATCTTGAAGCTATACCACATTAATTACTATATTAGACGCTTCCATTTAACAATCGGGTGACTGTCTGCCGACGATCGGCCGATATAAATGATCGTCGGCCGGCACTCTGTCGACTGTCGCCCGATGAATGGCCGACGATCAGCCAACTGCAGGATTTGACTCTGTATATGCATTGAATATGATACTATTGCAACGCAGAGTATTAATAGACTTTTCGCTTACTGTAAAGGCGGCAACTGTAATATTCATATCTGGGCGTGGTTCGGCTATTTCATCTGCTAAGCAAGGGGAGTCAGGTTCTATTTATAAATTTGGTGAAGAATTAATAAGTTGTTTGGGCTGCGGAAACGTGCGTGCATTTCATGAAAATCCTAACCGTATACAACTTGATCTCACATTTATTAACCCTTAAAGTGCATACTCATAAAATGTAAGTTTTTGTCGCCCACTTAAATATTTGAAGCCTCATAGACAAACAGTGTGGACCTGAATCAGACTGCTCCTGTAGGAGTAGTCTGATCTGGGTCCACAATGCTTGCCTCTATGCTTATGTTAAATAGACATTTTCTGATGCAGTTATTTTACTGGAGTTTTAAGGACTAAATAATGTGTTTTGCGTCTATACTGAGGTAATGGGGCAAGATGATACAGTTGCTTTTGAATAAAACCACCCCTCATTTTCAGCTTTTAAATATGTCTAACTTGAGGTAGACCAGTCTTAATTACGCATTCATGAGGTGCCGCCTTTACAGTAACCAAAAAGTCATATAATACATTGATACTGTAAACCAGTGTCCTGAAATCCTACTTCCGCGATGTAGAATTTGCATGATACTGTATTTGCTGTTGATTCTAGTTGGGGTAGGGTGTTCGAGGGACATCTATTTTAAACGCTTTAAGTTATTTGTGTATATTGTCATTGATTCAGTCTTTAAATAACCTAAATGAGACAGCTGTACACTTGTAAGAGTTATTCTAGATCATTTTCAACATTGTATTTTTATTGTAGATAACCGTTCCAAGCTTTTTGAAACACTGGTATCATTTTTTTTTGAAAAAAAGTAAATTGTGGAAAACCTTTGATAATGAGTTTAGACAATGTAGTAAACAATTAGGCTGAGCCATGAGAAAACCGGATTTTGCTGCATGCAGTCTCTTCTGGTGATAAAGTTTTCAAAACGATTGGACCTAGACCTGCTATGATGAAATGTTGATCCTTATCTGGATCTAAACTGCTAAATACTCTGAAATATGCCTTAATGTATTTTTCGACTAATAACAATTTTGAAAAACAACAACAACTGAACAACAAAGCACCAAAAAACGACAATATTTATTTTTTAGGCGAAAATGTTAATGCCTAAAGCCATTCTTTATACATGTGGCATCTGATGGGGGCCTGCATTATTTGCAGATTTGTCAGCGTTAGCAACATTACATGTTGTTGTAACACCGTGTGCATCTAACCCGTTAAAGCAGAGTGTCCCATAAATGGTACATAATACAAACAATCGAAAACACTGTCGAGGAACGTAGATAAAATTCATATAAAACAGTTGTCAATTGCCATTTATCGCCTGACCGGCGACAAATGGCAATCGAAAACAAGGTTTCTATCGAGTTTTGATCCCCGTTCGTCGATTGTTAAGAGCGTTTTCGATAGCCGCCTACCCGGTGTGCTTTGCATAAAATCTTATTTTAAAACTCTACTCTCTTTATAGTAAGTCGTTTCTCAATAAAACCATAAAGACCAGTGTTTTATGAAGATTAAGATAAGACAACAAGCCCCAGGGTTTATTTTCACACCTAACCATCGCATATCATCGGGTCTTTCCGGTAAACAGCCGAAGCCTTAGGAAATTCACCAGCTTGAGACGGGTGAAGTGTACGAATATTCTACCTGCTAGAGAAAATTTCATTGTTGGACATGGCGAAACTATGGCGGGAAACTCGGCCCGCTTTTTACATCTTTCAAGAATATTTCCATCTTCCACCTTTAAAACTTGTAGCTCATTCAGATATTGTAAAGAATGAGAAACACCCATGAATTTTGTATAAACAAGGATTTTCAAATTTAATACCAGGCAGTGCGCACGTCAGCATCTAGAGTTCCTGCTTGTGTCATCTTTGATAACCTATGCAACCGGTTTGTGCCTCTGGATCAAACTGCTTCTCATTATACTGGGTCTATCAAATTTTGACCATTACTGTTTGCCACAACGTGTTGAAGGCACCTCGAAAGTACTTATAATCAGATATTCCAATAGGCAATAAAAGCCAATGAGGATACAACATAATATATTTTTATGACAGAAGATGTAACAAGCAATAGTATCAATTTCCCAAGGACTTTTTTTGGCAGGGGGGGGGGGATATTGAGAGAAATCAATGGCCATGATCATCAGACATCGTTTGAGCATATGCTCAATCTGATCATGGTTATTGCGATCCTCTGAGGGCATAGGGAAACAATATTCGATAGCAATTGTTTACGGCATCAACAAAACGTAGTCGAAAATCAAAAAAATGCAAAACAATCAGTTTCGGACAGACGGCGCAAGTGCGCCTTCTGCTCGGGAACCTTGCATATGGCCAATGATGCCGCCGACCTAATTAAAGTCTCGTCTCCTGAATAAAGGTTTTCACACCTCTTAATCCGGCACACGTCAAGCGCCACGGGAGTTTTATTGCCTCCCTGTGAAGTATATTAATCCTGTCTATTGGGACAGATTAAGCTTTTGGGTGATACTTAAGTGAAAATAAAAATAGATTACATGAAAAGATTCTATTCTGTTTATACTATTTCACTAATAAAATCTTCCAATATCACCATCACCTCCACCGCTACACCCCCATCCCCCCAAAAAAGTAAAAGTAAAAAAAAATGAAAATATCCGTTTACCTCGAAATAGGAAAAAAATTAATATAAAAAATATGCAAATTATGATTCCTGTGCAAATTGCACAGGTTTCATATTTTGCACATTTTTGCACAGGTTTAATGTTTTGCACATCTTTCGAGACTAAATATTTTTAGCAATGGCCTTTCCCCCCGAATTCGCGGGTTAAAAACCTTTTACAAAATATAAATAAATGTCAGCAGGCCGAAAAGAAAATTAATGATAAAATAAGAAAAGAAAAAAAAAATCGATGGCCGCCGTCTCAATGATATGCCACTTGGATCCTCTCTTCGAGACATCCATACTTTGTATAAGGGAGTAGAGAAGGTTCTGACGAGTCTTGGCATATGCCGACACGCCTTCGCTTTCCATGCTCGAAAATGCGTTAGGTATAAGTACCGATTTCCGTACACATACATAATTTTGCAGACTAACCTTAGCTGTCTCATGACAACTTACGCAACATCCATAAGCAGTACAGATCAGAATCTGACAGCTCCTATAGGAATTATCTGTTATAATCAGATCATGACTCATATCACTCTTGTTTGATATTTTAGCAGTAGTCTGCAGAGTAAACTATATAATAACACGGATGTATACCACCATCCGTGATATTAAGTCAAAAGAACAGTTACGATTATGAGTTTGACAAATAATTGAGCCCGAGATGAGATGTCTATTAAAGTAAAGTATTATAAATGGCAACACGGAGCCTATTTTAGATCCGTGATGAGAAAGAGTTTCAATCCAGATCTGGACCGATATTTTTAAACAAAAACCTTTGTGAGGGAAGTTTCCAAGTCTTAGAATCACCAATAAAGACAAGGCTGCTCGTGTTACTCAGAAATTCTTCTTACTCTGCACTTAAATCATATCAAAATAATGTTAGGAAGCTTCAGATTAACTTCTTACCACATCTTTGCAGTTGGTCTGTTTTGCGATCGTTAAGTTCTTTTTTCGCTTTCGGAGAGGGAAGTCGATGATCATGAAAAAAATGCTCCAGCAAAAGTTCAGCTAAATTAAGGGATAAGTAACTAAATTTGATTTATCCGATAATGTCCCCCTGTATCCCAAATAAATAACGACACTGACTGTAAATAGCCTAAAAACGTTAAAATGGCTATTGACAGTCAACTAGAAAAATAGCCATTTTAACGTTTTTTGGCTGTTGACAGTTGACTGTAAATAGCCAATTTAACGTTTTTTGGCTATTTACAGTTGACTGTAAATAGCCATTTTGTTAGTTTAAACATATTTTATTGCCAACTATGATACAGCAAAGGGTTTGGGTCACAAGTTCTCACAACATTAGTTATGACCCTTCCCCTACATTATATAAACTGTACATACAGAAAATAGCTTATAAGCATGGCTTACAATCTGATGAACTAGATGTTATGAACAAAACAGGATGTTAGCAATATACACTAGAGAATTATAAGTAATAAACAAAAAATAAAAATAAATAAATGTAAGAGTAAATAAAAACATTAATAAATAAATAAATATATAAATAGAAATAGATAAATTCAAAAGTATATAAATAAATAGAAATAAATAAATTAAGTACAAAATAAATAAAGAAGCAAAATATAAGACTGCAAATATGAACCTCTGAAACTTATAAAAAGATTGGCTATAACATTAATGTATTGCAACAGACTGCATGCTTGGTAGTCAACCCAATCACGGTTGACAACTTTGCTTTCCTCTTGACTGTAAATAGCCATTTTGTTAGTTTAAACATATTTTATTGCCAACTATGATACAGCAAAGGGTTTGGGTCACAAGTTCTCACAACATTAGTTATGACCCTTCCCCTACATTATATAAACTGTACATACAGAAAATAGCTTATAAGCATGGCTTACAATCTGATTAAGTAGATGTTATGAACAAAACAGGATGTTAGCAATATACACTAGAGAATTATAAGTAATAAACAAAAAATATAAATAAATAAATGTAAGAGTAAATAAAAACATTAATAAATAAATAAATATATAAGTAAAAATAGATAAATTCGAAAGTATATAAATAAATAGAAATAAATAAATTAAGTACAAAATTAATAAAGAAGCAAAATATAAGACTGCAAATATGAACCTCTGAATCTTATAAAAAGATTGGCTATGACATTAATGTATTGCAACAGACTGCATGCTTGGTAGTCAACCCAATCACGGTTGGCAACTTTGCTTTCCTCTTTAATTGCACGCCGGTGGATCGGACTTCAGACTCTTTGATGGTTCTGACTTAAAGACTTATCTATTGATGAGATGGTAGGGGTTTGATGCTTTGGCTGTTTGTCGGGCCCACCGGGGTTTACTTGTTGGATTTCTTTTGCTCCCGTATTCAGTTTAATTTACTGTTGAGTCTTTATCCTTGCTTTATCTCCTGGTTATATCTTGATTTATATGTTTTAGGAGATGATGCATTGATAAGTTAAGGGTCTTTCATGCAAACCAAATATCTATGTGTCTTGATCCACATCTGATTTAAGTGTGAGGTTGTCGCCGTTAAAGCAGTTTAAGCCCTCCATTAAGTTATTTTACTGACCGTTCCCAGGCGGTACTTCTTTTGTGGGTCTTTTATGTTTTTGTTCTGTCTTGTGTTTGCTATGTCTTTGTGCGTGCTTTGTGGTCACCTGCTGGGAAAGGGCTGACCTCTTGGCTCTCTTTTGTGGTGTCTACTGTGAGTTTGTCACTTTCCCATTGGTATCCTGAGTCAGGTGTGGTGCTTGATTGTATCGATTCCTGATCTTTGCACCCTTACTTAATTTGAAATAAACTTTTTTGATTCTGGTCACCGAGTACTCGTATGAACATATACATGTTTTAAAAAATTGTTTTAAAATAAGTGTCAAAGAAAGCGACAAAGAGCTTATCATAAACGTTTTGAGGCATGGATATATCTGTGGATAGCCCTGAACAAGACCATATTTGTTTCAATATTCCCGTTTTCCGTTCCAAAAAGAATCAAATTGATGGTTAAGGGTTGAAAGTCCCAAACTGTATCATTGAAAACCTGCCATTCATTAATATATTTTATACAATGAAAGAAGAAATGGGTGGCATCCTCCATCACACCACGCCATTCACAAAGTGGGTTATCACGAACATGATTTCTATAACAATCATTGTTAAAATTATTTCTAAGCCGTGTATGTATTACAGAGATATATCTATTTCCCATAATAAAAAAGGAAGGGACACATGATATGTTAAACTTTGTTATGTTTTTTAAAAGTTGATAATGAGGATTAATCTTTCAAAGCATCTGCAAGAGATTTTCCACAGTCTAATGAATGATGGAATACAAGATTTTTGTGAAATAGTTGTACTATTTGTACTATTATATTTCAACAGGGATTTGATTCAATTGTATATGTCGCATGTAAAATGTGAATTTCATGCGCATTTTCAAAGGCTCATCTGAGCCTTCATTGCAAGGCAATCTGAGAAGTGTCGTTATCTCATGTGCTGGCTCATAAAGAATTGCCATGGGTTGAAGTACCCATAGGGCACCATCATCAGGGAAAAGCTGCACATGACTATCCATACACGACCGTTAAGGAAATAGCTAGTATTCCACAATGCTTATTTTATTTATAGAATGAATATTTTTTTCATAGATATAAATCTATTTTTAGAACATAAATATTTTTTTTACACAATCAATATTTTTATACACAATAAATATATGTTAAGCCCATGAATATTTTTTAACACAGCAAATATTTTTTAGACAACAAATAGTTTTATACACAATAAATGTATTTTAGTCCATAAATATTTTTAACACGACTTTAAACTTGTATTCTTAATCAGATTGTAAGCCATGCTTATAAGCTATATTCTGTATGTACAGTTTATATAATGTAGGGGAAAGGTCATAACTAATGTTGTGAGATTTTGTGACCCAAACCCATTGCTGTATCATATTTGGCAATAAAATATGTTTTAACTAAACGAAGTGGCTATTGGCAGTCAACTGTAAATAGCCATTTTAACGTTTTTTGGCTATTGACAGTTGACTGTAAATAGCCATTTCAACGTTTTTTGGCTATTTACAGTTGACTGTAAATATCCATTTTAACGTTTTTTGGCTATTTACAGTTGAGAACAAAGACAACAAACATTTTATACACAATAAATATATTTTAGTCCATAAATATTTTTTAACACGACAAATATTTTTTTTGTTGTAAAAAACTATTTTTATAGACCATAAATATTTTTTTAGACAACAAATACTTTTATACACAATATATATATATATTTATATTTTAGTCTGTAAATATTTTTTTTACACAATAAATTTATTTTAAGACCATAAATATTTCGATATAGACCAAACAAATATATTTTTTAGTCCATAAATATATTTTTAGACCGTTAATATTTCGGTATAGAACAAATATATTCCCAAATACAATATTGCAACGCCTGACATAGGGAGCGCAGTGGCTCTGTAGTAGGGTGCTTGACTTAAGACCGAAGGGCGGTTGATTCGAGCCTCACTGCGTTGTGTTCTTGAGCAAGACACATTAAGCCTTGCTTAGTACTGGTTCAACCCAAGAAGACCCATCCGGATATAACTGAAAGATTGTTGACTGGGACGTAAAGAATCAAATCAAACAAACAAAGAACGTCTGACATGCCATATCAAATACAAAACTGTTTTTGTTTCCTTAATTATAAATACTTTCTTTATATTAAGATATTTATAATAAAGTGTAAATATAAGCGATAAATTCAATTTTTGGTCTGTCCATGGAATCATGAATACTTCGGGCCTCTTGCAAAGAGTTAACGTGAAGCCCGAAAAATCGAATTTATTTTTTAGATCAAAACCTGTAAACCACTTGTAATTTATCGAGTTTAATACATGGCGTTATATCACTCTGTGACGTGACGTCTTATTAAATATTTTTTTTTCATAAAGGATACACGTATTTTCGGTAATGGCATAGCGGACAAGTTCTGCAGTACCATAAACAGCCACCAGGGCCAGGAACAGCCATGGGACCACAGCAGTGCCAGCTAAACCGGGAAGTGCAGGTAGCAATGCCGCTACATATCGACGCCTTTCACTCCTATTCTCACTCTGTCCATGTTTGCCATGCCGACGGCACATTGCCGGCGTGATTGACATCAGTAGGAAAACATAGAACAAACAGTACCAAGTCTTTTTCTCCATAACTTTCTGCTAGTAAAAAGAAGACAACATTTGGAAAACAGTAAAAAACTGGATAATTCACACTTTAATAGTATGAAGTATCTGCTAATTTGAAATATTGGGATACATTGCATATGCGGATTAAAGGGAGGACTGAGAGCCCTTATCCCACGGGAAAATCACATAGGCTTTGTTGTTTGGTGTGCTTCCCTTTGGTTATGGAGATTCTGCGTTTGTCCTTGTTTTGTTGTGCAATACTTTGTGTCCTTTCTAGTTTTGCAACCATCTTGAAGAGGAAGAGAGAGCTGGTCGCTTTGCTTTTATTGTCTTACGGATGTCTTGTTACTGTTAATGTTCTGTGACTCTTCCTCATGGTGCCATGGGTTTGTCAGCGATGTGTGACTGTGGTATTTTCTGATCATACTCACTTTCTTTTTAGGTTTCCTTAGAAATACTGCTACCGACCCCATCGAAAAGCATCAGACTTCTCTGGTCCAATTGTTTCTCGCTAAATGAAAAAACAAACAAAGAAAGAAAACAACAGCACGCTGTCAGGTGCCCACTGATGAAATTTTCTGGACCCGCCTTTTTAAATGGTCTTCAAGATTGACGCCATGAAAAAAGACAAAATGCCTAGTATATAGTGTAATATCAGTCTCCTACAATATGTTATGCTTGATTTTATGACGAGCAGAACATCTATAGTTAAGACGCTCAACTTCATTTCTGATATTAAAAGCTTAATGTATGGTCTTAGCATAGTATACTCTAGATGACTACCGCTTTGAAATACATTTTAGCATATTTTTGTTAATCTTCAGATAAAGTTTCAATGTTTTAATTTAATTATAGACATATATTACAATTTATTGTTACATGTTAGAGTCATTATTAATTTTGGAAATATCTTTACTGTTAGCAATTTTTAGTAATGTAGTATCACAGCAAAGATGGCTGTCATTAATGATAAATAGGTCCAAAATAGCAAAATGGCAAAAATAAGTTCTCTTGCCGCTAACTTTTGAATAGTAACGTTTTTTTTATAAGATTATGATCAAATACTTGTATTGACACATCTCATTGGCAGCTGTTACATTCATAATGTCATTTCAGTCCTCATCGAGAGAATCGTTCATTATAGTGCTGCAGCAAAGCAGTAAAAAGTGAGCTAGTTTTCGAGATGGTGGTCCCCAAAGGGTAACAAGCAGTAACATACATCAAATTAAAGCTAAGAGTGTCACAAATTAAAAAATGCATGATGCCACCTCGGTATGTCGGGGCGTAAACTTTTACGAGTCATTAAAAAAAGGGCACCCATACAAATAAATAACTTTACTAATAAAACTTTATCTAAACCTGAGATCAAAAACATTGCTAAAGTTGGTATGACATGAACACAAAATGATACAGAAGGATGCTAGAAATACTTTGCATCATATATGGGATGCAAACAAGTCCAAATACACTGACGGTGAAAGGTCATTAGGTACATTAGTCACGAAAACCCATGTTTTTCTAGTATTCTTTTTGACAAATGGTCGTCCTTCTGAATATATGTATCGAAAACAAGTTTAAATATTATCAATGACACCTGGAAAGCAAACATTGCATAATTTCACTACCATTTATTGGAGCGAAAAATTGTATGACCCACCAAAAAGGGTATCCATACAAGTAATAAATTTCCTGATAAAAATCAAATTAAACCAATGATCAAAAACAGTGCTGAAGTTGGCACAATGTGAACACTAAATGATACATGAGGATGCAGAAAATATTATTATTTGTGTGTAAGGTTCAAATAGGTCCAAATACACCGATGGCAAAAGGTCATTAAGTACATTAGTCACGAAAACCCATGATTTTGTAGAATATTTCTGGCAAATGATCTCTTTTGGTATAGATATATTGAATACAAGTTAAAATGTTGACAACTGACATCTGGTAAGCAGAAAATGCATGATGCCTCTTCCATATGTAGGGTCAAAAATGTTTACAGCCTTTCAAGGAAGGGTACCCATAAAATTAAATAACTGATGAAAAACCTATTTAAACCAATGATCAAAACTATGGTTCAAGTTTGTATAATATGAACGCTTAATGACAAAATAGGGTGCTAAGATATTTTCTGTATTATATGAGGTACAAATAAATCCAAATACACTGATGGCGAAAGGTTATTAAGTACATTTTGTCACAAAAACTCATGATTTTGTAGACTTCTTTTAAGAATAATGATTTCTTTAAGTACATATGTATTAAAAACAAGTTAAAATGTAATCAAATGCCATTTGGGAAGCTCCTACTCAAAATAGAATCATCCCAAATGAATAGATGATACATTTACAGTTCATTCATTTATTAAAATCCGTATCAGATCTTATTATTGTAATATGTGGGAAGAATTTTTGTCAAGGACATTGGCTGAAATGTTCCAATTTTTGCATTAAGTATATCAAACTGTGCCAGGCAAATATTAAACTATTTCTTTTTTGTTAAGAGATATCATATTTCATTGGCCATGAAAGTTCACCAAGTCTATCATCCACAAAAACACATGGCATACATGTATATTATACTTTATGAATGCCAGGCGTTTGTCAACAGTTCACAGTGACATACTCAGATATTATATATGACATTTGAATGACTAGTTCCTATAAAACGAGCCAAAGTTTATGCGTCATGGCTTAACACACTCACTGATTTATCTGTTTGAGCATCCAGTTCGGCAACATCTTCACGGGACAAAATAGAGGAAATATTCAGACAAGTTTCCTAATCCCGTGTCACTGCTACATTGCACACACACAAGGTTGTACAAAGCTGTTTATTACAGAAAGAAGAGCATTCTCACAATTGAGTTTTTACATAATAAATCATTCAACAACTTGTGTGGTATAGCAGACTTGCTCATCATTAGCGACCACCATGCCATTCTGCCATGTGCTTCCTCATTCATAAAGTATAATATACATGTATGCCATGTGTTTTTTGTGGATGATGGACTTGATGAACTTTCATGGTCTATGAAATATGATATCTCTTAACAAAAAGAAATTGTTTAATACTTTCCTGACACACGTTGATATACTTTATGCAAAAGTTGGAACAGTTCCGCCAATGTCCTTGACAAAAATTCTTCCCACATATTACATTTATAAGATCTGAGGCCCCCATGGAGGTCTGTGCTCCCTTGATCCCTGAAAATAATACATTGATCTCACCGATTCCCTGAAAGAAAGTACCTCAGTTCCCTAAAAATATTTCTCCTTTGCTCCCCAAATCCTTACAATTAATTAAGCTTCTCCCCAAATCCCCAAAAATATAATCCAATTCTCCCTAAAATGTAAATTTCTTTCCATAGGATTAAATTCACATACTTAAAAACTATGAAGCTATACATGAGCAGATGAATTAATATTCACTTAATATTTTACGTTATACATGTAAAGATAGGGCTTAGCCACGGACTGGAACTCTATATAAATAGAGAGTCCTTTGTCAAGGAATATACAATATACAATTATTTAATGGAATGCATGATATTTATATATACAGCTCAAAGTATGAGGCCATCCTTAAAATTCTGTTGCTGTACCTAGTAGAGTAGGTATGGAGGAATGCTCTCTAGATTTGATTTTCTTGGTGGGGGAGGGGCAGCTGTTTTTTTTCCAATAGATGAAACTAGATTTTCTAAAATAAAGTGAAAGCATTAATTTTGTAACCATAGAGAATTTTTTTAATTGCTATTAGGCCCTATACAAAAGTTAAACTTCAGTTTTAATAAGCAAGAATCTATCCGATCAATATTCATCAAAGTTTAAATAAAAAAACCCCATCTAATTACCTGGATAGAGAATTACATATATTTTAGATAGCCCTGTTATGATGTTGATTATCACTTGTGCTAGGGGCGTCAGGGGAAAATTTGATAAAAATGGTGTGATCTGGTGCATTCTGAATGTTCCAAAGTTAGTTATTATTAGCCTAAAAATCAACATTTTTTTGATAGTAAATCAACAACCCGAATTGTGTGCCATATTTTTCTCTAAGATCAATCCAGATGCGCACTTTGGTACAAAAATAAATACATTCACATTTTACAAGGGGGATCTGGGGGAGGGGGTAATAGCCCTCAGAAGCCAAAGAAATGTAACAAAATGGAGGCTTTACGTTTTTTACTGCAAATATTACATACCAGACGCGAAGATATATCCTGTAATGATGTGGATTCAGATTCATGCTAGGGGGTGCAGAATTGTTTTTATTAAAACGGTGCAATACGGCGCATTCTGAGTGTTCCCAAATACGTTATTATCAACCTAAAAATCAACAATCTTAAGGCAAATTTTCCACGCTAGTAAAAATAATTTGCCATATCAGTCATAAATACAATCCAGATTAGCATGTTAGCAGGAAAGTAAATACATTTAGATATCCAAGGGGATCTGCCGAAGAATTTTTTTGAAAAAATCAAACGAAATGAAGGCTTTTCCTTTAAGGTGAGATTTTCTTTTACTTTTTTGAAGGGCTTCCTAACTCCCAAAAACTATGAGCTCGCTCCCCAAATCCCTGCAAATAATTACCAGTGCTCCCCAGCTCCATAAAAATAAAAAGCCATTCTCCCCAGATCACAAAACCCCTGGGAGCCCCAGATCTGATACGGATTTTACTAAATGAATGAACCGTAAATGTATCATCTCTTCATTTGGGATGATTCTATTTTGAGTAGGAGCTTCCCAAATGGCATTTGATTACATTTTAACTTGTTTTTAAATACAGATGTACTTACAGAAATCATTTGACTTGAAAAAGTCTACAAAATCATGAGTTTTCATGACGAAATGTACTTAATAACCTTTCGCCATCAGTGTATTTGGATTTATTTGCACCTCATATAATACAGAAAATATTTTAGCACCCTATTTTGTCATTAAGCGTTCATATTTTACAAACTTGACCCATAGTTTTGATCATTGGATTAAATGGGGTTTTTTATCAGTTAAGTTATTTTATTTTATGGGTACCCTTCCTTGAAAGGCCGTAAACATTTTGACCCTACATATGGAAGAGACATCATGCACATTTTGCTTACCAGATGTCAGTTGTCAACATTTTAACTTGTATTCAATATATTTATACAAAAAGAGATCATTTGCCAGAAATATTCTACAAAATCATGGGTTTTCGTGACTAATGTACTTAATGACCTTTTGCCATCGGTGTATTTGGACCTATTTGAACCTTACACACGAATAATAATATTTTCAGCATTCTCATGTATCATTTAGTGTTCACATTGTGCCAATTTCAGCACTGTTTTTTTATCATTGGTTTAATTTGATTTTTACCAGTAAATTTATTTCTTGTATGGATACCCTTTCTGGTGGGCCATACAATTTTTCGCTCCAATAAATGGTAGTGAAATTATGCAATGTTTGCTTTCCAGATGTCATTGATAATATTTAAACTTGTTTTTAATACATTTATACAGAAGGACGACCATTTGTCAAAAAGAATACTAGAAAAACATGGGTTTTCGTGACTAATGTACCTAATGACCTTTCACCGTCAGTGTATTTGGACTTGTTTGCATCCCATGTATGGTGCAAAGTATTTCTAGCATCCTTCTGTATCATTTTATGTTCATATTATACCAACTTAAGCAATGTTTTTGATCTCAGGTTTAAATAAAGTTTTATTAGTAAAGTTATTTATTTCTATGGGTGCCCTTTTTTAATGACTCGTAAAAGATTACGCCCCGACATACCGAGGTGGCATCATGCATTTTTCAATTCAGGAGACTCTTAGCTTTCATTTGATATATGTTGCTGCTTGTTACCCTGTGGGGACCAGTATGTGTCACAATATGGTGGGTCTGCTGCAGCACTAATTAATCACAAAGTCATTATCTTTATATTTTTTTGGATAGGCTGCATACAAGGATACCCCTCCCATTTTGATAATTAGACAAATGAGCACTCAAATGAACTTTCAACATCGTATGTTGCAATACGTGATGATTCTAGCGAAATCCAAATACGCTTTATTCAAATATCAGTTAGATTGATGCATGTAGAGGTTAATTTATCTTTATGTAGAGGAAAAGTTGTCTTCTTATTAAAATGGGCTGGGTAACCTTGAATGCAGCCTATGCAATATTAAGAAGATGATAACTTTTTGATTTTTCTGGTGATAAGAACTAAATTGGCATTGAAAAGCCACCACTGAGATGTGTCAATACCAGCATTTGATCATACTCTTATTTAAATCGTTATTGTTCAAAAGTTAGCAACTTATTTTCATGGCAATTTGGATATTTTGGGCATATTTGTCATTATGACAGCCATCTTTGTT
The DNA here is from genome assembly GCA_964019695.1 of Loripinus fragilis. Taxonomy (NCBI): domain Eukaryota; kingdom Metazoa; phylum Mollusca; class Bivalvia; order Lucinida; family Lucinidae; genus Loripinus; species Loripinus fragilis. The sequence goes on from OZ026529.1 coordinate 6,549,138, forward strand.
GTCATACTACATGACTAAAATCATGTAAGGCTTAAGAGCTTTTAATATCAGAAATGAAATTGAGGGTCTGAAATTGAAATGCTCGGCTCATAACGTAGGCAAAACATATAATAGGAGGCTTATAATTTACACTACATAGGCATTTTGTCTTTTTTCACAGCGGTCACCATAAAAATCATCCAAATTGGCCAGTTGGACCCAAGATATCGAGTGTTTACATCTCGATTCTTAATTAGGGGTGTCCAATGAACATTATTATACAACTCTCGGAGGGTTCTTAGGGGGTGCATGGTAACCTCTCCTGACCCACGGACTATATGATATGCTGGCCAGCACATGAGGTTCTGGCATATGCCGTCTATGCGACTAGCAAAGGCTAAGATGAGAATTGCTGCCTAGCAGTCTCACCAAATCCTTCCATATTTTAAAGCACAAAAGTTTGGTACTAGCTAAAAGTACAGTCCAAATTTAAGACATCTAGGCCCGTTATGCGCAATAAGTATAACGATACATGGTCCAGTTCAATTGTCAGTCTCTTACCTTAACTGGCCAGAAGATGAATAATGTATGATAAGTTCAGCCGAAGAATAGTTCGTTATGAAATATGTCTTATCAATTTCCATGAGAAATATACAGATGATTGTAAACAAATGTCAGTGTCCTCGATGAACCTTTCTGTCTTTTAGTTCAACCTAGTGTTTGCTAGGTACAGCTTACCAAATCTGCCAACGAATATATAATAAAGCCATGTTAAATTTTTGCATATTTTAGAGCTGCGCATCGTATACCTCATATCATATGGTTGGTTATCTGTCACATCAGTGTTAGTTAAGCACGCGATGTCTGGCTGTTCCGTTTATTCTAGAAGAAATGTGATCATAATGCACTTGCAGACAGCGAGAGTTGTAATCACATAACACGTCTTACTACTTTGTCCTGTCCACCAATAAGCACATTAACAGCCACATGACATCAAGAAGTCAATTAAGGTTAAGCACCAAGCTCTCTCTCTCCCTCAACAAGATAATTGCAAAACTAGAAACGACACTAAGTAATAATATCAACATTAAGGACACCACAATATCCCCCCACACACATTCTGGGTGGCCCATCACGTGATACGCAATTGGTAATCTCACATATTTGTGGACGTTTTCGGCTCGATTCAAGGTATGCCAATTTTTGTCATGGACTTTTCGGTCAATTCAGAAAAGATACTAGGTGCAGAGTATCCGGGCTTTACAGCGGATCATTGTGTAGTTGACCATTTTCAGCAAAAACGTGCAGCTCTTGTGAAAATTGCGCAAAGTTTGCAAGACTGATTTGGTAGGAATCACATTTTTGTCAAGAGATGTAAGATTGTGATTCCCTGCAGTGGAAAAGTGACAATGAAAGACGATGGTAGGAATCACACGGTTTGGTAGGTATCACACTTCAATTCTGCAGTAGCAAAAAAAAATAGGAATCACACTCCTTTGTGAAAATCGAAACTAGAGATGACTATTCAAAGTCTCTTTATGATATGGTCTGTTGTCCGTAATTGATATGTCCATCCTTCTGTCTCTTTCATTAACTGAATATACATGCGCAGACACAGAATGTTTTGTCAGAGAGGATCAGACAACTTTGACATTTTTTATGAAGGGAGAGGATCCAAAGACCACCAAAAGCGGGGGAAAATCGGCCGGCAAGCGAAACACTGTTGATGATGGCACTTTATTGAATCTTAGCTTAGTGGCTTTGTGATTCTTGCAGGAGATCCGAACCAGTTTTGCTAAGAAACTTTATAGCTTGTGATTTTTTCAGGGGGGGGGTGTGGAGGTCAGACCCCCTGTCCCCCTATCTGGATCCAGGAATGATATATTCTCCCACAGATGCATAAGTTGAAACTTAGTAGATAGCAGTAAGATAATTTGAACATTCAAAATTGATAAAATCATTTGCCTTTGGTATCCAAGATGGTCGCCCATGCAACAATCCTTAAATTTTTCAAACATCACGTCCATATCATTGTTAGGGCTGTACCAAATTTTGTTTGGAAGCATCAGGACTAATGGATATTTAAGAATGCTATTTTTTTCAGTTCCAATATCCTAAATGGCCACTATAGCATCCCTTTTAAACTATTTAAATTAACTATCCTTCCGAACTAAATATCAGATTTTACTGGAACTTTGATGGAGGCATTGATGCAAAAATTGAGATTCACAGTTTGAATAATCGACAATATCCAATATGGCTGAAGTGACAGCAGCCTTGAAATCCCCTGAACAACATTTCCTATCAAAAATTATCTTAAATTGAACTGAAACATGGTTGGGCGCACCCGTGCATTCTGGAAACTTTAAATTGCTTAATTAATTCAGCTTTAATATCAACGTTGTTGGTCATAGCAGGCATCTTGAAATTCTTTAAACAGAATTTCCTCCAAAACATATGTTGGATTGAGCCAAAACTTTGTGGGAGGCATGTGGGCAACTTCGAATCTTAGATACGACATTTTGGCTCTGTTTGGATATCTTATATGGCAGCAACTTTGAATTACTTCAAAATTTTGTCAAAAAAGCCATATGTTGGTTTGAAGTGTAACTTTGTGGCAGGCATTTGAGGCAATATGGATATTAAGATTTGCTAGAATTATACATTAAAATATTTATTCAAAGCAGATTATGGCCAGTCCCATCAAGGCGAGTGATTCTGGTCCTCTTGGATTTCTAGTTGGCTGTAAAGGAAAGGCAAGATTGAAAGCAAGTTGATCAGATAAACAGCCCCTGTGGAACCATGTAATCCACCACAAATCTAGTCCAGATTGGATTTAAAATTTAAAAAAAGTTTAAGCAATTAAAAAAATACAAAAGAGGTAATTTACACAGGCATTTTCAATACTTATTTCAAGTCCTGTTCAAAAATTCAACCAAATCCTGTCGTTTCCAACTTTGGCTGGATGTCAAACAATTTAGTATCCAGATCAATTTTTCTGATAAGACTCGAGTCCAAACTTCTATTTGCCAATACCACCGCCAAAGGCGAAAGATAAGGATGCAGAAAAAAATGTGCCAAGACTACTTGATTTTTCATAGGCATAGTGCATACAAACTCCCTTTCGACTTATTTCTTGTCCGGACCAGAAGAGACTTTGGAATCCTGTGATTGGAATAATGATTTTGCTGATATCTTACATGTTTTGTTTCTCATCAATGGGTGTTTTGGTGAATACTGATGTTAAGAGTGATTTGTATGTTTTTTTGTTTATTATTACTATTATTATTATTATTATTATTATTTATTTACTTATTTTTGAGGGTTTTTTTTTCGTTTAGGGTTGGGGTGTAAAGGATAGTTCATAAGGCACACATAAAACGTCACAACATGAATATGATATGAACACACACACATATATATATAAGGAATGGAATGTTAGTATATGAGTAATGAGGTTATATTCTTCGTCTCAGCGGCGTCTACTGAGCACAGATGATTAGACACACAAATGAAGCCCTTTTAATCCAGAGTCCATGTTTTGGGTGCTCAAAAGAACCGTCTTAATGAGAAGGTTCTTTCGTGCACTCAAAACCTACACTCCAATTAACTGATTTTAAGACTATCACAACGCTATGTGGTCACTACTGTTCTGTAATTCAAATTCTCATTCGTATATATTTCAGATGAAATATTTCAAAGAATGGACAATCAGGGATAGTTTAACAGAGGATGATGGGAGCGGTATGGTTACCATAATAGTCCCCTGTGACACCTTTGTGACACCTTTGAATAATCATGTGTTTGGGAGTAATATGGAAAGTGGAGCATCTGCTGCTTTGGAGCAGCCGCTCCACTCTCCACCATATCTTCAAATATCTTATCTTCATTTTTTTAAAGGATTATTTCAAGGTGGTATGACTACTAACGCTTTTGAAAAATCATGTATTTGGGAGTATTACGGAAAAAGGAGCACTGCTTCCAAGGAGCAACCGCTCAATCCCCCACAAAGGGGCATATGTTTATGATTTTGAAGTAATTTAGCACCAGTCACAGCCATTTGAGGGTCAAGGGTTATCTTTTCCAGGAATGTACAAGACCAAAACCATTGTACCATTGTAAGGAAACTCAATGTTAGCATAATCAACAAATAGTTCTTAATTAATTACACCGCATGCACACACTGGTAAATGTATACGTCGATTTGGTGGTATTTACGCTTATTGCCGGTACTTTATAGACCGGAAGTGGAAGATATTGGTGTTAATACTACATGGTCTCTGCAGAAGTGCACTATCGTTCATAAAGTTGCGTATCACCAACGAGGATGCGAAAACTTTCAAGTGAGGCTTGAGCTCTAGTGTTTGGTGTATTATAACCTATGCACTTTCTCGCCCATGAGCTACGAATTTTTTGTGTGATTTTAGCTTTAATCGCATGTGTCGCCCATGAGCTTTGAACTTTCTTGTGAGAATTTTTTCTAATTGCATTTATCGCCCATGGGCTCTGCAGCTGATTTCTCGCAAAAATTTAGTAAGAATCGCATGTGTCGCCCATGAGCTATGGGCTTTTTGTGTGGTTTAGTTCTAATTACAGGTGGCATCCATGAATTTTGAACTTTCTTGTGAAATTTTAGCTCTTATCGTATGTGTCGCCCATGGGCTACAAACTTTCTCGCGCTAAATTAGTTCTAATCGCATGTGTTGCCCATGAGCTATGAACTTTCTGTGTGATTTAAGTCATCGCCTGTGTCGCCTATGAGCTTTGACCTTGTTTGTACGAAAGTAGTTCTACTAGCATATGTCGCCCATGGGCTATGAACTTCTCACGAGAATTAAGTTCTACTCGGCTGTGTCGCCCATGAACTATGAACTTTTTATGCAATATTAGTTCATAATCACATGAGTCGCCCATTAGCTATAAACCTTCTTGGGATACTTTAGTTCTTAGTTCTAGTCACATGGGCTGCCCATGAGCTTATGAATTCCTCGTGTGATTTTAGTTCTTATTCTATGTGTAGCCCTTGAGCTTTGAACTTTCTTGTGCGATTTTAGTTCTTATCGCATGTATCGCCCATGAGCTATGAACTTTCTTGTGAGATTTTAGTTCTGATCGCATGTGTCACCCATGCGCTATCTATGAAATTTGTTGTGAGATTTAAGTTCAAATTGCATGTGTCACCCACGGGCTATGAGCTTTCTCAGGAGATTTGTTTGTTTTTTCAAATCACACGCTGAGCCCGAGAGCAATGAACTTTCTTGTTAGATTTTAGTTCTTAGTTCTAGTCGCATTTGTAGCCCATGAGCTATTAACTTTCACATGCGATTTTAATTCGAACGCATGTGTTGCCCATAAGTTCTAAGATTCTTCTGATAAAATTTAGTTTTAGACGCATGTACAGCATATGTGCAAGAGCTTTCTCGCGAGATTTTAGTTCTGGTTGCATGCATAGTCATTAAGCTATGAGATTTCTCATGAGATTGTAGTTGTATCGCATGTTTCGCCAACGAGTTATGAGCTTTTTTGTGGGATTTTAGTTCTAATCGCATGTGTCAACCATGAGCTATGAGCTTAATCGTGAGAATTTAGTTCAATCACACGTGTCTCTCATGAACTTTTGCATGACTTACCAGGCACAAATGTAATATTATTGGGCAAGCTCACGAGATTTTGGCACATAATCATATTGCCCTGTAATGAAGGCTCAGGCGAGCCTGCGCAAATGCGCATTCTCGCCATAGCATTCACAGCTCGCATACACAAAGTATGGATGTAGATGAACACCCAGATAATAATTCAACCTATATTCCCACTAGATAAGCCAGCATGGACGTTTAAAGGCAGCTTTTGCGCATATGCCATCAGCATCAAAATCTCATGTTCTAGCCAAAGATACCACAGTGTGAGTGATCTTGCATCATCAAGTGTTAGTACAGTTACGGAATTCAACTTGAGTCAGCCCAGCTTCCGTCGTTGTCATGGTAGTTGACAAAATAGTCCACACAAAGATGTTTTTGTTTTCATCAGCATAACACACATACCCCAATGCCCAACGGGCAAGTTTACTGTCCAAAAGAGCACCCATTCACTAAATATAGGACACAGAAACTGCGCTTTACATTTTTAAAAGGTACTATTTTCGTGGGCTACCAAACTGGATGTTTTGTTTGTAAAAATGAAAGAAACACAAGCACAGCTTTACAAAAAAAAACATGCCTAACAAAAATGCCACAAGCATACATAACATACAATTTCATGGCGTCAAGAGGATAAAATAACAGAATCACACAGACTGATTAAGACATCCAAATAAAGCAAGAACTTAACAAGAAAAGTAGCAACCTGTTGTTACTTTCTTCAAGAGGAAATGGGGGGTGACTGCCAAACTATTGATGCACAGCTAGTTTGGGCCTGTGCTACCACATATGTTCCGTAGGTAGATACAATGCAAGTGAAAATGCAGTGTGATAATAACTATGGTCGTAGTGAAGAACCTTGGTGAACGCTACAGTCTCTTTGATAAACCCTTTATTTTCTAATTGAACACTAAGTATGGAACTGTCCTGTTTGTACTTTAAGAGGTTGCTGGTCAAACTTTCCATGAAAAGAATGTATTTCTCTCCTTAAAGATTATTTTCATTATTGCAAAGAGTGCAGACCCTGTTGAAATATCGCATTATGTGCCATTTCATCAATGTCTTTACTGTTTGTTAAAGTACCTGTTATGGAAAGAACTTAAGGTGTACAACCACATGACATGTAGAAAAAACAAAACATTTGCAATTTGCAAAAGAGTGTTCTCTTGTGAATTCTATATGAGTGTAACAATGATATAGAATTATCGATGGCATTGCACAAAGTGTATTGTTTTAGATAAGATGTCAGCTCATCCTTGAAAGTATTGGTTAAGTGCATGTTGGTTTCTCCCATACTGCTGAGTGAAGTCTTCCATAGAAATTCATCAATGTATTTTTGGCCATGCTGCAATACACCGGTACTGACTGACTCAGTTTCACAAAGCTTTTCTGAAATCACATCTACTGGACTATGCAATTTTAGTTGACTTGTAGTTTGAATAAAGTGTTTTGCACGATTCTATAGAGAAGGTTACCTAAGCTGCTTATCTACCCCTGATTACCAGTGCTGACTGGCAGGATTTACCCCTGAAGTAGATCCCAACCTTTCACCCCAACCCAAATCTATGTCCAAACCAACCCTGGAAGCTCATATGGAGCAGAAAATAATAATAAAATAAAAAAATGAAAAGAAAAAAGAAAAAGGGAGCTAACTTTGCGAATCCTCCCTAGGAAGAATACGCTTGTTGACGAGCCAGCATAAACATGGCTCGTGGTGCATAACACCTAGAGGAAATAAACTTAAAATGGCAATCTTAAGCAAGGTTATGAATAAAAGTAAGTAAGGTTGCAAAGATCAGGAATCGATACAATCAAGTACCACACCTGACCCAGGATACCAAAACATATTTTAAACATGTATGGTTTTTGTTAAATGAGAAAATATCGCTATAGTTTCCGGAGAAGAATGCGTTGTTTATTTGTAGATATATACTTTACACTTAATGAAACATTATCATTGTGATAATGGCATTTGGCTTATTGACCAAATATTACTGTTTTTGCTAAATGAGGTTAATTTCTATATTCTCAAAAGTAATGTCCCTTGAACACCAATCTGCGACTTAAAGGAATGTTAATCCTATAGATGAATGAGCCCAAATAGCTGAGGGGTCTAAATGGTTTTCACCAGAACGTCTAAACGACATTTACCAGTGGGTTCGAAACCTACCAGATCTTGATAAATAAAACAAATATTTTTATTCTTATTTACTTAAGATTTTTTATTCATAATCTGAAAATTTTGAAATGTTTGAACACATGATTATTACATTGATATCTTCAATTATTATATGACTTTTGAGATCGCCAAATTGAGATACTTTCTATTGTTATTGTACTAAGCACTTAGTGGAAATTTATGCGAGTCCTATGTATAGCAACCGTTGCGTGTACATGTATCACAATAACTAAACATAAGGTACAAGACTTTTTAAAGCGGATTCCCAGACTCACTAGGCACAAATGTTATATTAAAGGGCCAGCTCACGAGATTTTGGTACCTATCATATAGGCGATCAGCGAAGGCTCTGACGAGTCTGTGCATCCACGCAGGATCGTAAGAGCCTTTGTTACTCGCATAAATAAAGTTTGAAGTAGATGAAGGCTCAAAAAACTTTTAGGATTCTAGCTCCACTGGGTAGCTGTGCATGTGGGTTTGAAGAGTCTTGCGCATGCGTAGGACAGACCAAAATCTCATGCGCTGGCCATATGTGATAATATGCAAGGCGATGTGGGCTTTTTATGCATATGCTTAAATATCCACTTTCCTACATTAGGGTTACACACCTAGATCCAATGAAAATAGTAAAAATCACAAATATGATCAGCTATTCTTTAAACGGGCATGCACAATTATCCAGTAGGGCTGAATCTGGGTTCTTGTTATACGTACTGTGCGTGTTGGGGTGGATTGCTGAGTCCATGCAGATGTGCAGGCTAGTTCGACCCTGATCTTATCACCGAACAGCAATGAAGCAACGAAAATTTAGAGCCCATCTTTTGCGTGTCAAACGATGCCTCCACTTAGCCTATTCATCTACAAATTCTTTCTCGAGAGCGCATTCTCTGCTCACACAATATTGGCATCGTCATAAGAAAGCCAGATTTTGTTGTATGCCCATAACAAAGGCACAGAACAATGTGCGCATCCATGCAGACTGATCTGCGCTTTTGTTCTTTACTATTGGTAGGTATAGTAGACGAACTTGTACATGAAATATTTCAGTATTCTACATACGAGGCTCTGAAGCTAGACAGGCTGGATTAAGCTTTATGTTGTTGTAAACCACAATGACACGTTTTCTCGTGATGAGACCCATATCTGCTTTGTATTTCTTAGACATAAATGCATAACGACCATTATTTTTGGCGTTTACTTTCATCTACCGCCATACTTTTCACATATTATCAATGAAGGCTCGAACGAGACTGTGCAGAAGTGCACTCTCGTTCATAAAGTTGCATATCGCCCATGAGCTATGTGCTTTCTCATGCTATTTTACCTGGCAACTGGTGCAGGCTAGGTTAAAACGTGCCAGTACATCTGAGCAGTCGTGTCAGAGCCTTTACAGAACGTATCGATTAACTAAATAACATTTTAAACAAGGATGCGAAAACTTTCAAGTGAGGCTAGAGCTCTAGTGTTTGGTGTATTATAACAGTATGCACTTTCTCGCCCATGAGCTACGAATTTTTTGTGTGATTTTAGCTTTAATCGCATGTGTCGCCCATGAGTTTTGAACTTTCTTGTAAGATTTTAGTTCTTATCGTATGTGTCGCCCATGGGCTACAAACTTTCTCGCGCTAATTTAGTTCTAATCGCATGTGTTGCCCATGAGCTATGATTTTTTTGGGTGATTTAAGTCATCGCATGTGTCGCCCATGAGCTATGGGCTTTTGTGTGGTTTAGTTCTAATTACAAGTGGCACCCATGAGTTTTGAACTTTCTTGTGAGATTTTAGTTCTTATCGTATGTGTCGCCTTTCTCGCGCTAATTTAGTTACAATCGCATGTATTGCCCATGAGCTATGAACTTTCTGTGTGATTTAAATTATCGCATGTGTCGCCCATGAGCTATTGGCTTTTTGAGTGGTTTAGTTCTAATTACAGTCGGCACCCATGAGTTTTGAACTTTCTTGTGAGATTTTAGTTCTTATCTTATGTGTCGCTCATGAGCTATGAACTTTCTCTGTGATTTAATTCGAACGCATGTGTTGCCCGTGGGTTCTAAGATTCTTCTGATAAAATTTAGTCTTAGACGCATGCACAGCATATGTGCAAGAGCTTTCTCGCGAGAATTTAGGTTTGGTTGCATGTATAGTCATTAAGCTATGAGATTTCTCATGAGATTTTAGTTGTATCGTAAGAGAGTTATGTCTCCAACAAGTTATGAGCTTTTTGTGGGATTTTAGTTCTAATCGCATGTGTCAACCATGAGCTATGAGCTTAATCGTGAGAATTTAGTTCAATCACATGTGTCTCTCATGAACTTTTTGCACAGACTTACCAGGCACAAATGTAATATTATTGGGCAAGCTCACGAGATTTTGGCACATAATCATATTGCCCTGTAATGAAGGCTCAGGCGAGCCTGCGCAAATGCGCATTCTCGCCATAGCCTTCACAGCTCGCATACACAAAGTATGGATGTAGATGAACACCCAGATAATAATTCAACCTATATTTCCACTAGATAAGCCAGCATGGACGTTTAAAGGCAGCTTTTGCGCATATGCCATCAGCATCAAAATCTCATGTTCTAGCCAAAGATACCACAGTGTGAGTGATCTTGCATCATCAAGTGTTAGTACAGTTACGGAATGCAACTTGAGTCAGCCCAGCGTCCGTCGTTGGCATGGTAGTTGACAAAATAGTCCACACAAAGATGATTTTGTTTTCATCAGCATAACACACATACCCCAATGCTTAGTCACGGGCAAGTTTAATGTCCAAAAGAGCACCCATTCACTAAATATAGGACACAGAAACTGCGCTTTACATTTTTAAAAGGTACTATTTTCGTGGGCTACCAAACCGGATGTTTTGTTTTGTAAAAATGAAAGAAACACAAGCACAGCTTTACAAAAAAAAAACATGCCTAACAAAAATGCCACAAGCATACATAACATACATTTTCATGGCGTCAAGAGGATAAAATAACAGAATCACACAGACTGATTAAGACATCCAAATAAAGCAAGAACTAAACAAGAAAAGCTGCAACCTGTTGTTACTTTCTTCAAGAGGAGACGGGGAGTGACTGCCAAACTATTGATGCACAGCTAGTTTGGGCCTGTGCTACCACATATTTCCGTAGGTAGATACAATGCAAGTGAAAATGCAGTGTGATAATAACTATGGTCATAGTGAAGAACCTTGGTGAACGCTACAGTCTCTTTTGATAAACCCTTTATTTTCTTATTGAACACTAAGTATGGAACTGTCCTGTTTGTACTTTAAGAGGTTGCTGGTCAAACTTTCCATGAAAAGAATGTATTTCTCTTCTTGAAGATTGTTTTCATTATTGCAAAGAGTGCAGACCCTGTTGAAATATCGCATTATGTGCCATTTCATCAATGTCTTCACTGTTTGTTAAAGTACCTGTTATGGAAAGAACTTAAGGTGTACAACCACATGACTTGTAGAAAAAACAAAACATTTGCAATTTGCAAAAGATTGTTCTCTTGTGAATTCTATATGATTGTAACAATGATATAGAATTATCGATGGCATTGCACAAAGTGTATTGTTTTAGATAAGATGTCAGCTCATCCTTGAAAGTATTGGTTAAGTGCATGTTGGTTTCTCCCATACTGCTTAGTGAAGTCTTCCATAGAAATTCATCAATGTATATTTGGCCATGCTGCAATACACCGGTACTGACTGACTCAGTTTCACAAAGCTTTTCTGAAATCACATCTACTGGACTATGCAATTTTAGTTGACTTGTAGTTTGAATAAAGTGTTTTGCACGATTCTATAGAGAAGGTTACCTAAGCTACTTATCTACCCCTGATTACCAGTGCTGACTGGCAGGTTTTTCTCCTGAACTAGATCCCAACCTTTCACCCCAACCCATATCTATGTCCAAACCAACCCTGGAAGCTCATATGGAGCAAAAAATAATAATAAAAAAATGAAAAGAAAAAAGAAAAAGGGAGCTAACTTTGCGAATCCTCCCCAGGAGGAATACGCTTGTTGACGAGCCAGCATAAACATGGCTCGTGGTGCATAACACCTAGAGGAAATAAACTTAAAATGGCAATCTTAAGCAAGGTTATGAATAAAACATATATTAAACATGTATGGTTTTTGTTAAATGAGAAAATATCGCTATAGTTTCTGGAGAAGAATGCGTTGTTTATTTGTAGATATATACTTTACACTTAATGAAACATTAACATTGTGATAATGTCATTTGGCTTATTGACCAAATATTACTGTTTTTGCTAAATGAGGTTAATTTCTATATTCTCAAAAGTAATGTCCCTTGAACACAAATCTGCGACTTAAAGGAATGTTAATCCTATAGATGAATGAGCCCAAATAGCTGAGGGGTCTAAATGGTTTTCACCAGAACGTCTAAACGACATTTACCTGTGGGTTCGAAACCTACCAGATCTTGATAAATAAAACAAATATTCTTATTTACTTAAGATTTTTTTTTTCATAATCTGAAAATTTTAAATGTTTGAACACATGATTAATACATTGATATCTTCAATTATTATATGACTTTTGAGATCGCCAAATTAAGATACTTTCTATTGTTATTGTACTAAGCACTTAGTGGAAATTTATGCGAGTCCTATGTATAGCAACCGTTGCGTGTACATGTATCACAATAACTAAACATAAGGTACAATACTATTTAAAGCGGATTCCCAGACTCACTAGGCACAAATGTTATATTAAAGGGCCAGCTCACGAGATTTTGGTACCTATCATATAGGCGATCAGCGAAGGCTCTGGCGAGTCTGTGCATCCACGCAGGATCGTAAGAGCCTTTGTTACTCGCATAAATAAAGTTTGAAGTAGATGAAGGCTCAAAAAACTTTTAGGATTCTAGCTCCACTGGGTAGCTGTGCATGTGGGTTTGAAGAGTCTTGCGCATGCGTAGGACAGACCAAAATCTCATGCGCTGGCCATATGTGATAATATGCAAGGCGATGTGGGCTTTTTATGCATATGCTTAAGTATCCACTTTCCTACATTAGGGTTACACACCTAGATCCAATGAAAATAGTAAACATCACAAATATGATCAGCTATTCTTTAAACGGGCATGCACAATTATCCAGTAGGGCTGAATCTGGGTTCTTGTTATACGTACTGTGCGTGTTGGGTTGGATTGCTGAGTCCATGCAGATGTGCAGGCTATTTCGACCCTGATCTTATCACCGAACAGCAATGAAGCAACGAAAATTTAGAGCCCATCTTTTGCGTGTCAAGCGATGCCTCCACTTAGCCCATTCATCTACAAATTCTTTCTCGACAGCGCATTCTCTGCTCACACAATATTGGCATCGTCATAAGAAAGCCAGATTTTGTTGTATGCCCATAACAAAGGCACAGAACAATGTGCGCATCCATGCAGACTGATCTGCGCTTTTGTTCTTTACTATTGGTAGGTATAGTAGACGAACTTGTACATGAAATATTTCAGTATTCTACATACGAGGCTCTGAAGCTAGACAGGCTGGATTAAGCTTTATGTTGTTGTAAACCACAATGACACGTTTTCTCGTGATGAGACCCATATCTGCTTTGTATTTCTTAGACATAAATGCATAACGACCATTATTTTTGGCGTTTACTTTCATCTACCGCCATACTTTTCACATATGATCAATGAAGGCTCGAACGAGACTGTGCAGAAGTGCACTCTCGTTCATAAAGTTGCGTATCGCCCATGAGCTATGTGCTTTCTCATGCTATTTTACCTGGCAACTGGTGCAGGCTAGGTTAAAACGTGCCAGTACATCTGAGAAGTCGTGTCAGAGCCTTTACAGAACGTATCGATTAACTAAATAACATTTTAAACAAGGATGCGAAAACTTTCAAGTGAGGCTAGAGCTCTAGTGTTTGGTGTATTATAACAGTATGCACTTTCTCGCCCATGAGCTATGAATTTTTTGTGTGATTTTAGCTTTAATCGCATGTGTCGCCCATGAGTTTTGAACTTTCTTGTAAGATTTTAGTTCTTATCGTATGTGTCGCCCATGGGCTACAAACTTTCTCGCGCTAATTTAGTTCTAATCGCATGTGTTGCCCATGAGCTATGATTTTTTTGGGTGATTTAAGTCATCGCATGTGTCGCCCATAAGCTATGGGCTTTTGTGTGGTTTAGTTCTAATTACAAGTGGCACCCATGAGTTTTGAACTTTCTTGTGAGATTTTAGTTCTTATCGTATGTGTCGCCTTTCTCGTGCTAATTTAGTTCCAATCGCATGTATTGCCCATGAGCTATGAACTTTCTGTGTGATTTAAATTATCGCATGTGTCGCCCATGAGCTATTTGCTTTTTGAGTGGTTTAGTTCTAATTACAGTCGGCACCCATGAGTTTTGAACTTTCTTGTGAGATTTTAGTTCTTATCTTATGTGTCGCCCATGAGCTATGAACTTTCTCTGTGATTTAATTCGAACGCATGTGTTGCCCATGGGTTCTAAGATTCTTCTGATAAAATTTAGTCTTAGACGCATGCACAGCATATGTGCAAGAGCTTTCTCGCGAGAATTTAGGTTTGGTTGCATGCATAGTCATTAAGCTATGAGATTTCTCATGAGATTTTAGTTGTATCGTAAGAGAGTTATGTCTCCAACAAGTTATGAGCTTTTTGTGGGATTTTAGTTCTAATCGCATGTGTCAACCATGAGCTATGAGCTTAATCGTGAGAATTTAGTTCAATCACATGTGTCTCTCATGAACTTTTGCACAGACTTACCAGGCACAAATATAATATTATTGGGCAAGCTCACGAGATTTTGGCACATTATCAAATTGCCCTGTAATGAAGGCTCAGGCGAGCCTGCGCAAATGCGCATTCTCGGCATAGCCTTCACAGCTCGCATACACAAAGTATGGATGTAGATGAACACCCAGATAATAAATCAACCTATATTTCCACTAGATAAGCCAGCATGGACGTTTAAAGGCAGCTTTTACGCATATGCGATCAGCATCAAAATCTCATGTTCTAGCCAAAGATACCACAGTGTGAGTGATCTTGCATCATCAAGTGTTAGTACAGTTACGGAATGCAACTTGAGTCAGCCCAGCGTCTGTCGTTGTCATGGTAGTTGACAAAATAGTCCACACAAAGATGATTTTGTTTTCATCAGCATAACACACATACCCCAATGCTTAGTCACGGGCAAGTTTAATGTCCAAAAGAGCACCCATTCACTAAATATAGGACACAGAAACTGCGCTTTACATTTTTAAAAGGTACTATTTTCGTGGGCTACCAAACCGGATGTTTTGTTTTGTAAAAATGAAAGAAACACAAGCACAGCTTTACAAAAAAAACATGCCTAACAAAAATGCCACAAGCATACATAACATACAATTTCATGGCGTCAAGAGGATAAAATAACAGAATCACACAGACTGATTAAGACATCCAAATAAAGCAAGAACTAAACAAGAAAAGCAGCAACCTGTTGTTACTTTCTTCAAGAGGAGACGGGGAGTGACTGCCAAACTATTGATGCACAGCTAGTTTGGGCCTGTGCTACCACATATTTCCGTAGGTAGATACAATGCAAGTGAAAATGCAGTGTGATAATAACTATGGTCATAAGGAAGAACCTTGGTGAACGCTACAGTCTCTTTTGATAAACCCTTTATTTTCTAATTGAACACTAAGTATGGAACTGTCCTATTTGTACTTTAAAAGGTTGCTGGTCAAACTTTCCATGAAAAGAATGTATTTCTCTTCTTGATGATTGTTTTCATTATTGCAAAGAGTGCAGACCCTGTTGAAATATCGCATTATGTGCCATTTCATCAATGTCTTCACTGTTTGTTAAAGTACCTGTTATGGAAAGAACTTAAGGTGTACAACCACATGACATGTAGAAAAAACAAAACATTTGCAATTTTCAAAAGATTGTTCTCTTGTGAATTCTATATGAGTGTAACAATGATATAGAATTATCGATGGCATTGCACAAAGTGTATTGTTTTAGATAAGATGTCAGCTCATCCTTGAAAGTATTGGCTAAGTGCTTGTTGGTTTCTCCCAAACTGCTTAGTGAAGTCTTCCATAGAAATTCATCAATGTATATTTGGCCATGCTGCAATACACCGGTACTGACTGACTCAGTTTCACAAAGCTTTTCTGAAATCACATCTACTGGACTATGCAATTTTAGTTGACTTGTAGTTTGAATAAAGTGTTTTGCACGATTCTATAGAGAAGGTTACCTAAGCTACTTATCTACCCCTGATTACCAGTGCTGACTGGCAGGTTTTTCTCCTGAACTAGATCCCAACCTTTCACCCCAACCCATATCTATGTCCAAACCAACCCTGGAAGCTCATATGGAGCAAAAAATAATAATAAAAAAAATGAAAAGAAAAAAGAAAAAGGGAGCTAACTTTGCGAATCCTCCCCAGGAGGAATACGCTTGTTGACGAGCCAGCATAAACATGTCTCGTGGTGCATAACACCTAGAGGAAATAAACTTAAAATGGCAATCTTAAGCAAGGTTATGAATAAAACATATATTAAACATGTATGGTTTTTGTTAAATGAGAAAATATCGCTATAGTTTCTGGAGAAGAATGCATTGTTTATTTGTAGATATATACTTTACACTTAATGAAACATTAACATTGTGATAATGTCATTTGGCTAATTGACCAAATATTACTGTTTTTGCTAAATGAGGTTAATTTCTATATTCTCAAAAGTAATGTCCCTAGAACACCAATCTGCGACTTAAAGGAATGTTAATCCTATAGATGAATGAGCCGAAATAGCTGAGGGGTCTAAATGGTTTACACCAGAACGTCTAAACGACATTTACCTGTGGGTTCGAAACCTACCAGATCCTGATAAATAAAACAAATATTTTTATTCTTATTTACTTAAGATTTTTTTTCATAATCTGAAAATTTTGAAATGTTTGAACACATGATTAATACATTGATATCTTCAATTATTATATGACTTTTGAGATTGCCAAATTGAGATACTTTCTATTGTTATTGTACTAAGCACTAAGTGGAAATTTATGCGAGTCCTATGTATAGCAACCGTTGCGTGCACATGTATCACAATAACTAAACATAAGGTACAAGACTATTTAAAGCGGATTCCCAGACTCACTAGGCACAAATGTTATATTAAAGGGCCAGCTCACGAGATTTTGGTACCTATCATATAGGCGATCAGCGAAGCCTCTGACGAGTCTGTGCATCCACGCAGGATCGTAAAAGCCTTTGTTACTCGCATGAATAAAGTTTGAAATAGATGAAGGCTCAAAAAACTTTTAGGACTCTAGCTCCACTGGGTAGCTGTGCATGTGGGTTTGAAATGAGTCTTGGGCATGCGTAGGACAGACCAAAATCTCATGCGCTGGCCATATGTGATAATATGCAAGGCGATGTGGGCTTTTTATGCATATGCTTAAATATCCACTTTCCTACATTAGGGTTACACACCTAGATCCAATGAAAATAGTAAACATCACAAATATGATCAGCTATTCTTTAAACGGGCATGCACAATTATCGAGTAGGGCTGAATCTGGGTTCTTGTTATACGTACTGTGCGTGTTGGGGTGGATTGCTGAGTCCATGCAGATGTGCAGGCTAGTTCGACCCTGATCTTATCACTGAACAGCAATGAAGCAACGAAAATTTAGAGCCCATCTTTTGCGTGTCAAGCGATGCCTCCACTTAGCCTATTCATCTACAAATTCTTTCTCGTCAGCGCATTCTCTGCTCACACAATATTGGCATCGTCATAAGAAAGCCAGATTTTGTTGTATGCCCATAAAAAAGGCACAGAACAATGTGCGCATCCATGCAGACTGATCTGCGCTTTTGTTCTTTACTATTGGTAGGTATAGTAGACGAACTTGTACATGAAATATTTCAGTATTCTACATACGAGGCTCTGAAGCTAGACAGGCTGGATTAAGCTTTATGTTGTTGTAAACCACAATGACACGTTTTCTCGTGATGAGACCCATATCTGCTTTGTATTTCTTAGACATAAATGCATAACGACCATTATTTTTGGCGTTTACTTTCATCTACCACCATACTTTTCACATATGATCAATGAAGGCTCGAACGAGACTGTGCAGCAGTGCACTCTCGTTCATAAAGTTGCGTATCGCCCATGAGCTATGTGCTTTCTCATGCTATTTTACCTGGCAACTGGTGCAGGCTAGGTTAAAACGTGCCAGTACATCTGAGAAGTCGTGTCAGAGCCTTTACAGAACGTATCGATTAACTAAATAACATTTTAAACAAGGATGCGAAAACTTCCAAGTGAGGCTAGAGCTCTAGTGTTTGGTGTATTATAACAGTATGCACTTTCTCGCCCATGAGCTACGAATTTTTTGTGTGATTTTAACTTTAATCACATGTGTCGCCCATGAGCTTTGAACTTTCTTGTGAGATTTTTTCTAATTGCATTTATCGCCAATGGGCTCTGCAGCTGATTTCTCGCAAAAATTTAGTTAGAGTCGCATGTGTCGCCCATGAGCTATGGGCTTTTTGTGTGGTTTAGTTCTAATTACAGGTGGCACCCATGAGTTTTGAACTTTCTTGTAAGATTTTAGCTCTTATCGTATGTGTCGCCCATGGGCTACAAACTTTCTCGCGCTAATTTAGTTCTAATCGCATGTGTTGCCCATGAGCTATGATTTTTTTGTGTGATTTAAGTCATCGCATGTGTCGCCCATGAGCTATGGGCTTTTTGTGTGGTTTAGTTCTAATTACAGGTGGCACCCATGAGTTTTGAACTTTCTTGTGAGATTTTGGTTCTTATCGTATGTGTCGTCTTTCTCGCGCTAGTTTAGTTCCAATCGCATGTATTGCCCATGAGCTATGAACTTTCTGTGTGATTTAAATTATCGTATGTGTCGCCCATGAGCTATTGGCTTTTTGTGTGGTTTAGTTCTAATTACAGTCGGCACCCATGAGTTTTGAACTTTCTTGTGAGATTTTAGTTCTTAACTTATGTGTCGCCCATGAGCTATGAACTTTCTCTGTGATTTAATTCGAACGCATGTGTTGCCCATGGGTTCTAAGATTCTTCTGATAAAATTTAGTCTTAGACGCATGCACAGCATATGTGCAAGAGCTTTCTCGCGAGAATTTAGGTTTGGTTGCATGCATAGTCATTAAGCTATGAGATTTATCATGAGATTTTAGTTGTATCGTAAAAGAGTTATGTCTCCAACAAATTATGAGCTTTTTGTGGGATTTTAGTTCTAATCGCATGTGTCAACCATGAGCTATGAGCTTAATCGTGAGAATTTAGTTCAATCACATGTGTCTCTCATGAACTTTTGCACAGACTTACCAGGCACAAATGTAATATTATTGGGCAAGGTCACGAGATTTTGGCACATTATCATATTGCCCTGTAATGAAGGTTCAGGCGAGCCTGCGCAAATGCGCATTCTCGCCATAGCCTTCACAGCTCGCATACACAAAGTATGGATGTAGATGAACACCCAGATAATAATTCAACCTATATTTCCACTAGATAAGCCAGCATGGACGTTTAAAGGCAGCTTTTGCGCATATGCGATCAGCATCAAAATCTCATGTTCTAGCCAAAGATACCACAGTGTGAGTGATCTTGCATCATCAAGTGTTAGTACAGTTACGGAATGCAACTTGAGTCAGCCCAGCGTCCGTCGTTGGCATGGTAGTTGACAAAATAGTCCACACAAAGATGATTTTGTTTTCATCAGCATAACACACATACCCCAATGCTTAGTCACGGGCAAGTTTAATGTCCAAAAGAGCACCCATTCACTAAATATAGGACACAGAAACTGCGCTTTACATTTTTAAAAGGTACTATTTTCGTGGGCTACCAAACCGGATGTTTTGTTTTGTAAAAATGGAAGAAACACAAGCACAGCTTTACAAAAAAAACATGCCTAACAAAAATGCCACAAGCATACATAACATACAATTTCATGGCGTCAAGAGGATAAAATAACAGAATCACACAGACTGATTAAGACATCCAAATAACGCAAGAACTAAACAAGAAAAGCAGCAACCTGTTGTTACTTTCTTCAAGAGGAGACGGGGAGTGACTGCCAATCTATTGATGCACAGCTAGTTTGGGCCTGTGCTACCACATATGTTCCGTAGGTAGATACAATGCAAGTGAAAATGCAGTGTGATAATAACTATGGTCATAGTGAAGAACCTTGGTGAACGCTACAGTCTCTTTGATAAACCCTTTATTTTCTAATTGAACACTAAGTATGGAACTGTCCTGTTTGTACTTTAAGAGGTTGCTGGTCAAACTTTCCATGAAAAGAATGTATTTCTCTTCTTGAAGATTGTTTTCATTATTGCAAAGAGTGCAGACCCTGTTGAAATATCGCATTATGTGCCATTTCATCAAGGTCTTTACTGTTTGTTAAAGTACCTGTTATGGAAAGAACTTTAGGTGTACAACCACATGACATGTAGAAAAAACAAAACATTTGCAATTTGCAAAAGATTGTTCTCTTGTGAATTCTATATGAGTGTAACAATGATATAGAATTATCGATGGCATTGCACAAAGTGTATTGTTTTAGATAAGATGTCAGCTCATCCTTGAAAGTATTGGTTAAGTGCGTGCATGTTGGTTTCTCCCATACTGCTTAGTAAAGTCTTCCATAGAAATTCATCAATGTATTTTTGGCCATGCTGCAATACACCGGTACTGACTGACTCAGTTTCACAAAGCTTTTCTGAAATCACATCTACTGGACTATGCAATTTTAGTTGACTTGTAGTTTGAATAAAGTGTTTTGCGCGATTCTATAGAGAAGGTTACCTAAGCTACTTATCTACCCCTGATTACCAGTGCTGACTGGCAGGTTTTACCCCTGACCTAGATCCCAACCTTTCATCCCAACCCATATCTATGTCCAAACCAACCCTGGAAGCTCATATGCACGGGTGGTAAACCTAGGAACTACCACGAAATTGTGTTAACGTAATTTTGTTCCCAAGCCACATCTGGGACACGTCGTGGTAGTTTCCGGGCCGAAAATTGGATAAAGAAAGGATGGTGTCACTTTCATTTTTGTTTTATTTTACAACTAAGAACGAACAATGGTAAAATCCGACAATGTGATTCCTTGTAAATATGTCTCAGCGTCCCCTCTAGCACAAAATTTTGTTCGAAAAGTTATTTTCTTTCTTTAGGCTCGTGTTTCCCCACTGAGCATTGGACCAACTTTCCCCAAAGTTCGAAGGATTTTAGCTGATATCTGTCAAATTAAATGGAATTTGACATCATTTGACGATAAAAATGATAAAAAGACCCTGAATAAAAATTTCTACACAGAAAAAAAAATCTGAGCATTTACTCGTAAACGATTCATGCCCCGTTCGCCCTGTGTGGTAGTTTCCAGCTCATCGTGGTAGTTAAAATGCCATCGTGGTAGTTTCCAAGACTATGTAGGAATTTAGTAGTAGTTCGCATCAGCAGATGATCATTTTTCAGGGGCTGCTTCATTTTTATAAAGACAGGGTGTGTGGGCCGGACCTTGACCTTGAATACCCCTCTTATTCATATGAAGACCTTTTCAAACAACCTTTTGCCAAATAACAAATGTCGACTGCCTGAATTTTAATTTTAGTGGGCTATTGAAATAATGAGAAGAATGAAAAGAAGGGATATTCACATTTTTTGTTTTTGAATAAACATGCCTTTTTTGATTATCAAATAACATGCCCGTTCATCGTCGCACTCACATGTATATAAAAGGTGTCCCAACCTGAGGATATTTCCCTTTTTTCTGAAGCGCAAGTACTAACAATACTTTGGGCCAGTAGTCTTAGCCTGCCATTTTATCTTAAAGTTGACTGAAGATGGAACAACGTAGCGAGTGACGCAATTTTTTATATCATTTTTGGTCTGTTGCTTGGTCCACCACGGCTCAACTGATTAACTTCTTTTGCTTTAGATTTCCAGAGGTGTTGTTTGGCAGTCCATGGCATGATCTCCACCTGTCAAGCATCACATTGAATCTTTTTTTTCTCACCTTAGTTTCTTCATGGTGTTGAAAAGTTGATTTATTTGTTAACTGTGGTAATTAATTGACGAGTTCGAGGGTTATCATGCGAAACAAACAACCACTATATTGTTTTGTAACACTGCAGAAACGTATCCTACAAAGTCTTGGAAACTACCACGATAGCATTTTAACTACCACGATGAGCTGGAAACTACCACACAGGACGAACGGGGCATGAATCGTTTACAAGTAAATGCTCAGATTTTTTTTCTGTGTAGGAATGTTTATTCAGGGTCTTTTTATCATTTCCATCGTCAAATGATATCAAATTCCATTTAATTTGACAGATATGGGCTAAAATCCTTCGAACTTTGGGGAAAGTAGGTTTGATGCTCAGTGGGGAAACATGAACCTAAAGAAAGAAAATAACTTTTAAAGCAAAATTTTGGGCTAGAGGGGACGCTGAGACGTATTTACACGGTACAACATTGTCGGATTTCACCATAGTTCGTTCTTAGTTGTAAAATAAAACAAAAATGAAAGTGACACCAACCTTTCTTTATCTAATTTTCGGCCTGGAAACTACCATGTCGTGTCCCGGATGTGGCTTGGGAACAAAATTACGTTAACTGAATTTCGTGGTAGTTTCTAGGTTTACCACCCGTGATATGGAGCAAAAAATAATAATAAAATAAAAAAAAAATGAAAAGAAAAAAGAAAAAGGAAGCTTACTTTGCGAATCCTCCCTTGGAGGAATACGCTTGTTGACGAGCCAGCATAAACATGGCTCGTGGAGCATAACACCTAGAGGAAATAAACTTAAAATGGCAATCTTAAGCAAGGTTATGAATAAAACATATATTTAACATGTATGTTTTTTGTTAAAAGAGAAAATATCGCTATAGTTTCCGGACAAGAATGCGTTGTTTATTTGTAGATATATACTTTACACTTAATGAAACATAAACATTGTGATAATGTCATCTGGCTAATTGACCAAATATTACTGTTTTTGCTAAATGAGGTTCATTTCTACATTCTCAAAAGTAATGTCCCTTGAACACCAATCTGCGACTTAAAGGAATGTTAATCCGATAGATGAATGAGCCCAAATAGCTGAGGGGTCTAAATGGTTTTCACCAAAACGTCTAAACGGCATTTACCTGTGGGTTCGAAACCTACCAGATCCTGATAAATAAAACAAATATTTTTATTCTTATTTACTTAAGATTTTTTCTTTTCATAATCTGAAAATTTTGAAACGTTTGAACACATGATTAATACATTGATATCTTCAATCATTATATGACTTTTGAGATGGCCAAACTGAGATACTTTCTATTGTTATTGTACTAAGCACTAAGTGGAAATTTATGCGAGTCCTATGTATAGCAACCGTTGCGTGTACATGTACCACAATGACTAAACATAAGGTACAAGACTATTTAAAAGCGGATTCCCAGACTCACTAGGCACAAATGTTATATTAAAGGGCCAGCTCACGAGATTTTGGTACCTATCATATAGGCGATCAGCGAAGGGTCTGACGAGTCTGTGCATCCACGCAGGATCGTAAGAGCCTTTGTTACTCGCATAAATAAAGTTTGAAGTAGATGAAGGCTCAAAAAACTTTTAGGACTCTAGCTCCACTGGGTAGCTGTGCATGTGGGTTTAAAGAGTCTTGCGCATGCGTAGGGCAGACCAAAATCTCATGCGCTGGCCATATGTGATAATATGCAAGGCGATGTGGGCTTTTTATGCATATGCTTAAATATCCACTTTCCTACATTAGGGTTACACACCTAGATCCAATGAAAATATTAAACATCACAAATATGAGCAGTTATTCTTTAAAGGGGCATGCACAATTATCCAGTAGGGCTGAATCTGGGTTCTTGCTATACATACTGTGCGTGTTGGGGTGGATTGCTGAGTCCATGCAGATGTGCAGGCTCGTTCGACCCTTTGCTTATCACCGAAAAGCAATGAAGCAACGAAAATTTAGAGCCCATCTTTTGCTTGTCAAGCGATGCCTCCACTTAGCCTATTCATCTACAAATTCTTTCTCGACAGCGCATTCTCTGCTCACACAATATTGGCATCGTCATAAGAAAGCCAGATTTTGTTGTATGCCCATAACAAAGACACAGAACAATGAGCGCATCCATGCAGACTGATCTGCGCTTTTGTTCTTTACTATTGGTAGGTATAGTAGACGAACATGTACATGAAATATTTCAGTATTCTACATACGAGGCTCTGAAGCTAGACAGGCTGGATTAAGCTTTATGTTGTTGTAAACCACAATGACACGTTTTCTCGTAATGAGACCCATATCTGCTTTGTATTTCTTAGACATAAATGCATAACGACCATTATTTTTCGTGTTTACTTTCATCTACCACCATACTTTTCACATGTGATCAATGAAGACTCGAACGAGACTGTGCAGAAGTGCACTCTCGTTCATAAAGTTGCGTATCGCCCATGAGCTATGTGCTTTCTCATGCTATTTTACCTGGCAACTGGTGTAGGCTAGGTTAAAACGTGCCAGTACATCTGAGAAGTCGTGTCAGAGCCTTTACAGAACGTATGGATTAACTAAATAACATTTTAAACGAGGATGCGAAAACTCCAAGCGAGGCTAGAGCTCTAGTCATTGGTGTATTATAACCTATGCACTTTCTCGCCCATGACCTACGAATTTTTTGTGCGATTTTAGCTTTAATCGCATGTGTCGCCCATGAGCTTTGAACTTTCTTGTGTGATTTTTTTCTAATTGCATTTATCGCCCATGGGCTCTGCAGCTGATTTCTCGCAAAAATTTAGCTAGAATCGCATGTGTCGCCCATGAGCTGTGGGCTTTTTGTGTGGTTTAGTTCTAACTGCAGGTGGCACCGATGAGTTTTGAAATTTCTTGTGAGATTTTAGTTCTTATCGTATGTGTCGCCCACGGGCTACAGACTTTCTCGCGCTAATTTAGTTCTAATCGCATGTGTTGCCCATGAGCTATGAACTTTCTGTGTGATTTAAGTCATCGCATGTGTCGCCCATGAGCTTTGACCTTTCTTGTACGAAAGTAGTACTAGCATGTGTCGCCCATGGGCTATGAACTTCTCACGAGAATTAAGTTCTACTCGCCTGTGTCGCTCATGAACTATGAACTTTTTGTGCAATATTAGTTCATAACCACATGAGTCGCCCATTAGCTATCAACTTTCTTGGGATACTTTAGTTCTTAGTTCTAGTCACATGGGTTGCCCATGAGCTAATAACTTCCTCGTGTGATTTTAGATCTAATCACATGTGTAGCACATGAGCTTTGAACTTTCTTGTGAGATTTTAGTTCTTATCGCACGTATCACCCATGAGCTATGAACTTTCTTGGTAGATTTAAGTTCTAATCGCATGTGTCACCCATGCGCTATCTACGAAATTTGTTGTGAGATTTTAGTTCAAATTGCATGTGTCACCCATGGGCTATGAGCTTTCTTAATAGATTCGTTTGTTTTTTTCAAATCACACGCTGAGCTCGAGAGCAATGAGCTTTCTTGTTAGATTTTAGTTCTTAGTTCTAGTCGCATTTGTAGCCCATGAGCTATGAACTTTCACTTGAGATTTTAATTCGAACGCATGTGTTGCCAATGAGTTCTAAGTTTCTTCTGATAAAATTTAGTTTTAGACGCATGTACAGCATATGTGCAAGAGCTTTCTCGAGAGAATTTAGTTCTGGTTGCATGCATAGTCATTAAGCTATGAGATTTCTCATGAGATTATAGTTGTATCGCATGTGTCGCCAACGAGTTATGAGCTTTTTGTGGGATTTTAGTTCTAATCGCATGTGTCAACCGTGAGAATTTAGTTCAATCACATGTGTCTCTCATGAACTTTTGCACAGACTTACCAGGCACAAATGTAATATTATTGGGCAAGCTCACGAGATTTTGGCACATTATCAAATTGCCCTGTAATAAAGGCTCAGGCGAGCCTGGGCAAATGCGCATTCTCGGTATAGCCTTCACAGCTCGCATACACAAAGTATGGATGTAGATGAACACCCAGCTAATAATTCAACCTATATTCCCACTAGATACGCCAGCATGGACGTCTAGAGGCGGCTTTTGCGCATATGCGATCAGCATCAAAATCTCATGTTCTAGCCAAAGATACCACAGTGTGAGTGATCTTGCATCATCAAGTGTTAGTACAGTTACGGAATTCAACTTAAGTCAGACCAGCGTCTGTCGTTGTCATGGTAGTTGACAAAATAGTCCACACAAAGATGATTTTGTTTTGTAAAAATGAAATAAACACAAGCACAGCTTTACAAAAAAAACATGCCTAACAAAAATGCCACAAGCATACATAACATACAATTTCATGGCGTTAAGAGGATAAAATAACAGAATCACACAGACTGATTAAGACATCCAAATAAAGCAAGAACTAAACAAGAAAAGCAGCAACCTGTTGTTACTTTCTTCAAGAGGAGACGGGGAGTGACTGCCAAACTATTGATGCACAGCTAGTTTGGGCCTGTGCTACCACATATATTCCGTAGGTAGATACAATGCAAGTGAAAATGCAGTGTGATAATAACTATGGTCATAGTGAAGAACCTTGGTGAACGCTACAGTCTCTTTGATAAACCCTTTATTTTCTAATTGAACACTAAGTATGGAACTGTCCTGTTTGTACTTTAAGAGGTTGCTGGTCAAACTTTCCATGAAAAGAATGTATTTCTCTTCTTGAAGATTGTTTTCATTATTGCAAAGAGTGCAGACCCTGTTGAAATATCGCATTATGTGCCATTTCATCAAGGTCTTTACTGTTTGTTAATGTACCTGTTATGGAAAGAACTTAAGGTGTACAACCACATGACATGTAGAAAAAACAAAACATTTGCAATTTGCAAAAGATTGTTCTCTTGTGAATTCTATATGAGTGTAACAATGATATAGAATTATCGATGGCATTGCACAAAGTGTATTGTTTTAGATAAGATGTCAGCTCATCCTTGAAAGTATTGGCTAAGTGCTTGTTGGTTTCTCCCATACTGCTTAGTGAAGTCTTCCATAGAAATTCATCAATGTATATTTGGCCATGCTGCAATGCACCGGTACTGACTGACTCAATTTCACAAAGCTTTTCTGAAATCACATCTACTGGATTATGCAATTTTAGTTGACTTGTAGTTTGAATAAAGTGTTTGGCATGATTCTATAGAGAAGGTTACCTAAGCTACTTATCTACCCCTGATTACCAGTGCTGATTGGCAGGTTTTACCCCTGAACTAGATCCCAACCTTTCACCCCAGCCCATATCTATGCCCAAACCAACCCTGGAAGCTCATATGGAGCAAAAAATAATAATAAAATAAAAAAAAAATGAAAAGAAAAAAGAAAAAGGGAGCTAACTTATCGAATCCTCCCTAGGAGGAATACGCTTGTTGACGAGCCAGCATAAACATGGCTCGTGGTGCATAACACCTAGAGGAAATAAACTTAAAATGGTAATCTTAAGCAAGGTTATGAATAAAACATATATTAAACATGTATGGTTTTTGTTAAATGAGAAAATATCGCTATAGTTTCCGGAGAAGAATGCGTTGTTTATTTGTAGATATATACTTTACACTTAATGAAACAAAAACATTGTGATAATGTCATTTGGCTAATTGACCAAATATTACTGTTTTTACTAAATGAGGTTAATTTCTGTATTCTCAAAAGTATTGTCCCTTGAACACCAATCTGCGACTTAAAGGAATGTTAATCCTATAGATGAATGAGCCCAAATAGCTGAGGGGTCTAAATGGTTTTCACCAGAACGTCTAAACGACATTTACCTGTGGGTTCGAAACCTACCAGATCCTGATAAATAAAACAAATATTTTTATTCTTATTTACTTAGATTTTTTTTTCATAATCTGAAAATTTTGAAATGTTTGAACACATGATTAATACATTGATATCTTCAATTATTATATGACTTTTGAGATCGCCAAATTGAGATACTTTCTATTGTTATTGTACTAAGCACTAAGTGGAAATTTATGCGAGTCCTATGTATAGCAACCGTTGCGTGTACATGTATCACTATAACTAAACATAAGGTACAAGACTATTTAAAGCGGATTCCCAGACTCACTAGGCACAAATGTTATATTAAAGGGCCAGCTCACGAGATTTTGGTACCTATCATATAGGCGATCAGCGAAGGCTCTGACGAGTCTGTGCATCCACGCAGGATCGTAAGAGCCTTTGTTACTCGCATAAATAAAGTTTGAAGTAGATGAAGGCTCAAAAAACTTTTAGGACTCTAGCTCCACTGGGTAGCTGTGCATGTGGGTTTGAACAGAGTCTTGCGCATGCGTAGGACAGACCAAAATCTCATGCGCTGGCCATATGTGATAATATGCAAGGCGATGTGGGCTTTTTATGCATATGCTTAAATTATCCACTTTCCTACATTAGGGTTACACACCTAGATCCAATGAAAATAGTAAACATCACAAATATGATCAGCTATTGTTTAAACGGGCCTGCACAATTATCCAGTAGGGCTGAATCTGGGTTCTTGTTATACGTACTGTGCGTGTTGGGGTGGATTGCTGAGTCCATGCAGATGTGCAGGCTAGTTCGACCCTGATCTTATCACCGAACAGCAATGAAGCAACGAAATTTTAGAGCCCATCTTTTGCGTGTCAAGCGATGCCTCCAGATTTTGTTGTATGCCCATAACAAACGCACAGAACAATGTGTGCATCCATGCAGACTGATCTGCGCTTTTGTTCTTTACTATTGGTAGGTATAGTAGACGAACTTGTACATGAAATATTTCAGTATTCTACAAACGAGGCTCGCTTTTCTCGTGATGAGACCCATATCTGCTTTGTATTTCTTAGACATAAATGCATAACGACCATTATTTTTGGTGTTTACTTTCATCTACCACCATACTTTTCACATATGATCAATGAAGGCTCGAACGAGACTGTGCAGAAGTGCACTCTCGTTCATAAAGTTGCGTATCGCCCATGAGCTATGTGCTTTCTCATGCTATTTTACCTGGCAACTGGTGCAGGCTAGGTTAAAACGTGCCAGTACATCTGAGAAGTCGTGTCAGAGCCTTTACAGAACGTATCGATTAACTAAATAACATTTTAAATGAGGATGCAAAAACTTTCAAGTGAGGCTAGAGCTCTAGTGTTTGGTGTATTATAACAGTATGCACTTTCTCGCCCATGAGCTACGAATCTTTTGTGCGATTTTAGCTTTAATCGCATGTGTCGCCCATGAGCTTTGAACTTTCTTGTGAGATTTTTTCTAATTGCATTTATCCACTGTCTGTATCGAGCTCTGGATCGGCCGTTTTTTATGAAGCGGAGCGGACGACCTAAGATGGCGGACCATTCAACACAGGCAGGGTAGGTGTCTCATTGCATCCAATATAATTACTGTATAAAGCATGCATCGGCCGAACGAGCCATATTACCTCACGTAGAATTGATTTATCTGCATAAAACAGCAAGTTCGGTGGCGAAAAATATACACAGTTTCTTGCATCGGTTCATTGAAATGTCTTTATCTGTGCTGATAATTTTTGAAGCGATGACCAAAATATTTCCTTGTCATTCCTTTGAAACTGCATGTATATATCCGTATCATATCTATGAACTACGATGCGCAATTCAATTCTGATCCAGACGCCGAAAACCGTAATAAAATCCCTTGGCTGGTTTTTGAGAAATAGTTGTTTATGTTAGCCGTGTAAGCGACAATTGTCGACGGATTGGACTAGCTAGTTCAACACAAATTATGCCACTAAATGCAGTCATTTGTCAACGGATTGGCTCGCGAAAAATCATAAAATGTCAACGGATTAGACGAAGTTTGGTCTTCACAGACAACATGCTAAACTCTTTTCAAACACTTTGGACTCAAACCAGAACTAACAAAATGACTTGTGGTAGTGTCGGTCCTGATCTAGTTCCATACTGTTTGACACCCTGATGGTACTTCAAATTTGAGAAACAAATCCTACTTTAGACACCACAAAAGCATGAAAAAATACCGACATAAAGACATGTTGTCCTTATTGTTGGGCCTGATCTAAATCCATAGTGTAGGGCCTGATCTTAATCAATCTTGTAGGGCCTGATCTTAATCAATATTGTTGGGCCTGATCTTAATCCATACTGTTGGGCCTGATCTTCACCCATATTGTAGGGCCTGATTTAAATCCATATTGTCGGGTCTGATCTTAATCCATATTGTAAGGCCTGATCTTAATCAATATTGTAGGGCCTGATCTTAACCCATATTGTTGGGTCTGATCTAAATCCTTATCTAGGGCCTGATCTTAACCCATATTGTAGGGCCTTCACCAAATCCATATGTAGGGTCCAATGTTAATCAATATTGTAAGGCATGATCTTAATCAATATTGTAGGGCCAAATCTTAATCCATATCGCTGAACTGATCTCAATTCATATTGAAGGACCTGATCTTAATCCATATTGTAGGACCTGATCTTAATCCATATTGTAGGGCCTGATCTTAATCCATATCAACGGGCTTGGTATTAATCACTATTGTAGGGTCTTATCTTAATCCATATCACAGGGCCTGATCTTAATCCATATTGGAGGGCCTGATCTTAATCCATATCAACGGGCATGGTATTAATCACTATTGTAGGGTCTAATCTTAATCCATATCGCCGGGCCCGATCTTAATCAATATTATATGGCCTGGTCTAAATCAATATTGTTTGGCCTGCTCTTGATCCAAGCCACACACATTCATTTGCTGATATCATTTGCGCACAAATTGCATTCCGATGGATGTGTTTGATCTGGAGCAAACCACTTTTTAAATTCTTGTTGCTGATATATTGTCGATTGGCACTCTAAGCAAATACGTCTGCTGATAACCTTTGAAAACAGGCTTTGATCCAGATCAGGCCTTACATCTTGTCGTGTTTGAACTGGGTTTAAACTATTTTGTATTCTGGTCGCATCTCTAAAGAATAATAGCTTCGAGGTCGCATTTAACCTTTGAAAAACAGTTTGGATCCAGCTCAGGCCCAACGACATTCGGTGCTGTGGTTTCAACTCATCTATGCCTAATGGTATTTCCTACCCTTGTCATTCGGACAAATCTGTTTCCGTTTTAAGTCATGCTGGGTAGTAATTTTCATTTACATTCAAATTTGAATAGAACATTCGATAAGCAAACAGTGTCTGTCAGTGTAGACCCTGATCAGATGCCGCGTTTTGTAGCGTCTGATCTGGCTCTGTACAGTTTGCCTATGTCCCACAAAAAAAGACGCTAGGCTTATATGGGTTAATGTGTTCTTGAGGCCCCCAGGGGGGAGTCTGTGCTCCCTTGCTCCCTTAAAATAATGCATTGATCTCCCCAAATCCCTGAAAAAATTTCCTCAGCTCCCTGGAAGTATTTTGTCTTGCTTCACAAATCCCTAAAATTAATCCAGCTTCTCCCCAAATCCCAAAAAATATAAGCCAATTCTCCCCATAACTGATTTTTCTCTACGTAGGATTAAAATCACATGCTTAAAAACTATGAAGCAATACGCAAGCACATGACTTAATGTTCACTCAATATTTTGCGTTATACATGTAAAGACAGAGCTTAGCCAAATAAAACATGACATATATAATTATTTTAATGAAATACTTGATATATAGCTCAAAGTATGAGGTCATCCTTAAAATGCTATTGCTGTACCTGGTAGAGTAGCTATGGAGGAGTGCTCTCTAGATTATTTGTTTTGACCATTTGCTGTTCTGGTAAGATAGAGGGAGGGGCTTTTTCTTTTTTCCAACAGCTTAAACTTGAATATTTTTAAAGAAAGTGAAAACATTTAATTTTTTGTAACTGCTCAAAGTCTTTTTACAATTTGATCAGCATCCTTCAAAGTTTTGATAAAAATCAGTGAGTCAACTAGAGAGAGTGCGCATGTAGCCCTGTAAGGATGGGGAATGACACTTGTGCTAGGGGGGTCGGGGGGCATGCTCCCCTGGGGATTTTTTTTTTAAAAAAAATGTGCAATATGGTGCATTCTGAGCGTTCCGAAATAATCATCCCAAAATCAACAACTTTAGGGATAATAAATCAACAACAACAAAAATTATTCAGCATGTTTTTGCCTTCGATCAATCCAGATGTGCATGTAAATAAACAAAAACGTTTTATAAAGGGGGTCTTGGGGCATGAGCGCCCCCCCCCCCTCCCAGAAGCAAAGATTCTTTTTTTAAAAAAATAAACAAAATGGAGGCTTTTCCTTTAAGATATGAGATTTTTATATATTTTTTTACTTTTTGGCAGTGCTCACTAAATCCCCAGAACAATGAGCTTGCTCCCCAGATCCCCTAAAATAATTACCAGTGCTCCACAGCTCCCTAAAAATAAATAGCCATTTTCCCCAAGCCCCTGGGGGCCCAGATCATAATGTCTTGTGGCTGTCTGTGCTCTAGGTATCCTATTAGGCATATTTTGGCCATATTTACGTGTTTTATTATATTTTGTTAATATTGGGTATTACTAAACAGTTTCCCCATGTGCGACAGACATAACACATTACCCAGCAGGCACATGTCGTCGTATCAACGTCAATGTGACGTCATTACATCGCATTGACGTCTACACGACGTTACTTTGTTGTTCTGTGTCTGCTGGGTAAGGACAGCCAGTATTCAAGCCAATGATGCTGACTTCAGAGTTATTTGTTAATTTGCCGAAACTTATGTTTCATACAAATTCAAGTGTCTTAATCCAGTCGAGTCGAATAAGCACATCGTAGGCCGTTATTTTATTCACTAGAAACCCCAGTTTCTTGTACTTCAACAACAGACGACTCTAGGGCGAAGATTTGGTACCAGTAAAATCTATTTAAGCGTCCCAGTGGCTTACACTGCTGTCCATTCTAAGGCGGCGGCTCTGTTGTTGTTGATTCATTGTTTATTGTTACTCCCCTATTGTTCTATGTTTTGTTGTACGTAACTTTATGTCTCTTCTAGTTTGCAATCATCTTGATGGGGAATAGAGAACTGATTGCTTTGCTTGGTTTGTTTTGCTGATGTCTCGTGATTGTTGTGTGACTCTTCCTCGCGGTGCAACGAATTTGTCTGCAGTTTATGATTGTGGTATTTCCTGATCATACTCACTATTTTTCTATAATCACAACCTCGAAAGAAAATACATATTGCTTCGAGTCACAAAGTATAACTACAAAGCCGTGCAATTTATTAACACGATCGCGCGCTAAGGTAAACTTTTTGTAATTGGGCATCTAACTGTTTGCATGCTGTTATACTCTGCTGTGCCTGAAAAATCGTACCGAAAGTCGTAGACAAATAAATAGTACGATGCCCGTGGCAAATGTAACTGGGGCATAAGAGATTGAATTATATATATCTACGCAATGCAAGAATTAAGGCCCCGAGGTAATAAAACTTTTCATGTTCAACTCAACTGAGCACAAAAGTTATCGTGCTCATAAATATTAAAATGCTGACAATTGTTTGCATTTTAACATTTATTAGCATGATACATACTTTAGGTGTATGCAAGATGCAGGGGTGTGGAAATATTAAAATTATCTACTTGTCCAGGGATAAAGAAAGGGTCATAATGTTCTTGTCCAAAGAAAAGTGTACTTGTCCGAAAGAACAGATTAGCCTAACCCTTTCTGTGCTTAAACAATTTACGCTTTCGAAAACAGTATAAAACCAGATATCATCTATCTTGTAAACAATGTAGGCCCAGATCAGCTGGCTTCTTCAGAAGCCAGTTGATATGGATCCACAATGTTTTCAATGCAACATGTGAACTCGTAATAATTAATCAAAATATGAAATACAATGAACAGAATTGCATTAACTTAATTCATTTGTACCTATCCAAGGACAAGTAAATAGAAATTTTAAACTTGTCCCGAATGAAAATGTACCAGTGGGACAAGTCAGGCATGGTACTTCCACAGCCATGCTAGATGAATCTATTACATTTATGCTGCTGCTTCCATCATGCATTCTTACCTCCATTTTATTTTCATAAACATATCTAGGGTAGACCTTTGCAGCAGAAGTGTTCATGTACAAGCATCTACAAAATACAGTATATAAACAATGTCTCACAAAGTATTAGATTTTAAACCAATGCGATCCAGTATGATCCGCAGCTATATACTTAGGGAATAAAGTCTAGCAGTTATTTTCAGTTTTTAAGCAAACAGGGCCCCAAATTACAATGCTTCATTAAAGTTAAGGACGGCTTTAGTGAATTATTGATATTTAACACGTTACAGAGTACATTAAATGTACAGAAAATGCCAGGAAGATACAGAAATAATAAAACTATTTTGATTTAAGTTCAAAACATATATTTTTCACTTCCTAAAATTCAATTCTTAACTTAAGTCTTCCTTAACTTTAAGGAGGCATTGTAATTTTTTGGCCCAAGTGATTAACTACACGCTTGAGTAAGTAATGGACGCACGTAAGCTTGTGTATCGATTAGTTTAGAGCAATGATCTAATCTAACTGATTTAGTCACTGTGATAATCACAAAACCTATAAGATTTGTCAGTCATTTGAGAATGACCATGACCTTTAAGGTTGGCATTAGCCCTGAGCCATAAATTCTACACATCGTCTCACATTTGAGTGAAGTTTTATGAATTTTTTTTCAAACCTTTGAGGAGATATGAACTGAAAACGCAATTCAAGGGTTAATCCCATGACCGTGAAGTTTGACCTTTACCTTGAGTCTCTGAGTTCTGCAAACCATCTTACTGAGAGAAACATTAGGTTGAGGTTGAAGTAAAATAAAATACCATATTCTTGAAGTGTGACCTTGACCTTGGGTCTGCGTTGTCAAGTCGTAAGTTCTACACATTGTCTCACTCAGATGAATATTTGGCTGAAGTTTAATGGAATTCGTGAAAGGGTTATTGAGATACAGAGTGGGCACCGTATACAAGGGTAACTCCCAAGTCATTAAACTGTGGCCTTGACATTTAAGTCTGAGTAGCTGAGTCATGAGTTCTGCATATTGTCTCACCAGAGAGGAACATTTGAGTGAAGCTTAGTGTAAAGCAATCATAGAGTCAGGAGATATGGAGCAGACACGAATTAAAGGGGCTAAAACATGATATTGAAGTGTGACCGTGACCTTGAGTCTGCGTAGCAGTGTCATAAATTCTGCACATCATCTCTTGGATGAAGTTCAGTGAAAACATTGGAAGGGTTCGAGATATGTGGGGCGGCCATGAAATTCAAGGGTAAATCGCGTGTCCTTGAACTGTAATCTGGACCTTGAGTCTGTGTAGCTGAGTCATGGATTCTGCACATCGTCTCATTGAGAGAAACATTTGAGTGTAGTTTCATGAGATCATGCATAGACTTGAGGAGATATTCAGTGAACAGGCGGACTGACAGATGGACTGACAGAAGAAAGCCATTCCTATAACCTCGGTTATAAGCCTCCTGTAAGATAGTTAATATAAAAACAAGAGGGCACTTGGGCCCTGGTTAATCACCTGAGAGTGACTATCATAGGAAAGCATTACTCCTTCAAAAAAAAAAACAGTTCTTCAACAAGTTCCATTACGACTATACATAAAAAAGTTACCACCATGTAGAACATCGACTTTGCTTTACAATAGTCTATGTTAACCTTGTGAACCCAGGGCCTGTCAATTTTGGTCCCAGGGGCATCATGGTAGGGGATAAAACGATTCACGATACATACGCAACATCAACATATTTTAAAAGGCCTAACGAAACCATTACTAGGGGCCCAATACACTGAAGGACTTTAAAAGGCAAAAAGTGAAAATTATTATTTATTGCACCCAGAACATTTTAGCCTTCTTTAACGGGTAAACTTCACTGGTAACGACCCGGGGTGACGACACTGCTTCTATCAAACTAATACCAAGGTTTTTACAAACACTGACCACCACCAGCTACGCATCGCAGATTTACTATGTTTTGCACGTGGCGTCCCTATGAATCAATGAAGCCAAATATTATATCATTTCACATACAGCTTGTACATATACATGCATAAACACACTGTAGCTTTAGTTTCATAACTTTATTAAATATACAACGGTTGTCCGAACATGAACGATTTGGCGCAATTGGTATTTTGCAAGCTGGAGTACGTGTTTCTGACGTCACGTGATATTATATTAATTGCCATCCGTTAACTGTACAGCGCCTAAGAGATAGAGTGAAATATCGACGTAGGTCTGGTTAACCAAAATGACGAGCTGCCTTTACAACCAGACAACCACCAAGTTAGCATTTCATTCCAATGAAACATCTAAAGATAAGCTGTCAATAATATAAAATTGGCTGTCTATTGTTGTCATCCAGATGCATGCCAAACTACGCAAAAACTTGTTCATTTCTACATACTCATTACACCGAAACATAAAAAGTAGTTAAGAAGTTTGTAAACCTGTTTTATGGTGAAAAGCACTCATTAATTGAATTGACATATGTTGTAGGCACACATTGGAATTGCCTCTATGAGGCAGTTCCAATGTGTACCAAAAACATATGTTACTGCAATTAAGGAAACCTATTTTGAAATACACACTAAATAAGTATCATGTCAATTGACTTTCCTCTTTTAAACATCTCAAGCTGTCAATCAGTATTAAATACCTGTCACTATATGGCAAATTGTTTATATATTAACATGAAAGCTATATCACCAAATTTGATTTCATGAACTATGCTTTTGCTAACCTGCTAGTTGCGTGTTTGCAAGATGGCAACTTACGTCGCGTGTATCGACGATATTTGCATCGACAATATCCGTACCGTCTAGCTACCGTCAGTGCCAGACAAATAGTAGGGCTCTGTGGGTAATTTGTATCCAGATTTTTAATAAAAATACTTTTATACAATTACTTTAAATCGCGTCCGATTTCTAGACAAATTCAAATTGCAACTTTAGAATCTAAGGGTATTGCTATTCGATAGACTGTTGTCCTAAAATTATTTTGGTATGAAATCTAAAAACATGTTTAGCTGACAGGTTGATGTCCATTGTTGCCAAATCTCAATAAAATTGATGCATTAAAAATAAGAAAACTTTATGAATTTCAGTTTTTGTGTTTTTAAAGTCCTTCTGTGTATGTAATGAACACGTATTCATAATTCAATCCGCAAATGCGTTAGGTTTCTATACTATATGCTAAACAAAAGATCAATCTTGAGCCTAACAACAATATTTATCGTTCTGACTTGTTTAGGTGGAGGCTTTAGAAAGGGCATACTCATATACATTGGATAGCAAAGAAATATTTTAACGAATCTAGTAAGGCATTATGTATTTTCTAAGAAGCATAAATTGCATATCCACAGTTTTGGTTGTAATTTCCCTTTAACTGCTTAAGCGCTGTTTTGCTTCCTCTCACGTTGACGTCGTTAAATAAGAGACGTTACACTTGAAAATATATCTATGTACGGTACTTGAAAATGGGCATTTTGTGTTTGGGTCAGGAAAGGACAACTTATTCAGTATTTTAAAGCAGACTACATCACACACATTCCAAAATAAATGTTTTGAAAGGCAGTCATTTTTTCTAATGTTTCCTCTTCTGTATATAATGAAAAGTGAGACGGTTCTTTTGAGTACCTACAATGCTGTTTTTTAAACACGAAAAATAATTTTCCATAACATTTTCCGTAACACACTCTTTTTATTTCTAAATTAGACATTAGGTGTCGAAAACGACCGAACTTCAATATAAATGTACATACATGAAGTCCCCTGATGGCTTATGCTGTTGTTCGTTCTAAGTCGGTGGTATTCTTGTTGGTGATTCACTTTCGATTGTTATTCTCATTGTGGGAGTCAGTAATTGCTCTATGTTTTGTTGTACGTTACTTTATTTTCACTCTAGTTTTGCAATCATGTTGATGGGGAAGAGAGAGCTGGTTGCTTTGCTTTAATTTTTGCCTTCCTAGTGCCTTGTGATTGTTGTGTGGCTCTTCCTTACGGTGCCACGGGCTTGTCTGCAGTTGTGATTGTGGTATTTCCTGATCATACTCACTTACTATTTTTGAGTTGAGAGAGTTATTAAATGTTAAAAGTGCCAGAATACGATGCTTATATTATGACTTTTGGCAGCATTGACACAATGAAAGCCAAAAAAAAAAAATGTAAAATAAAAGTTACAAAATGTTTAACAGAAGGAAAATATTTTATGATTAATCATTCATGTAGACTCAGATAACCAAATGTTTAAGTGTAAAATTTGTTTATATTTTCTTGCCTACCGGTATAAGCACGTGTTTGGTGCTCGATGGAACCACCATAATAATGTTTTAAGTACGCTCAGCGTAAGTTTGGATTCTCAAAAGCACCGTCTTCGTGAGACAACATATGCTTTGATTTGAAAGCAGAAAAAAATTATCTGGTGGTCTGATTA
The DNA here is from genome assembly GCA_964019695.1 of Loripinus fragilis. Classification (NCBI taxonomy): domain Eukaryota; kingdom Metazoa; phylum Mollusca; class Bivalvia; order Lucinida; family Lucinidae; genus Loripinus; species Loripinus fragilis. The sequence goes on from OZ026529.1 coordinate 6,587,458, forward strand.
ATGTTTTTTTTATCAGTTTTAGTTGTCGTACAAGTCGAAACGGCTAAAATATCTATATTTACTAGAAAGGGACCCGCGCACAAGCGCGGGTACAGGATATATTTAGCATGTGATAAACTGTTCAGAGCTCGGCTGAGCATGGCAGTCTTTGCCTCCAAAAGATACTCTTTTAAGAACATATTTGACTTCACTACAGCTGGTGACTGGGACTGTGTGGCGGCGGTAGAACGTCTCCCTGCCCTTCACTATAGTGTAGATTTTATTTTCTTGTCCTTTGGAATCATGGGTTTCATTGTGGAACTTTGAAACTGTTAGAGGGTCACTGATGAAGCCTAAATGGCAGAAACTAGCTAGTCTGGCCCAGGAAATTTGCACACTCTAGTTTTAGTTCTTTGGTGTAGTCTTTGCTTCCAAAGGATACCCTTTTAAGAACATTCCTGATAAACATTAAAATTGGGAGCAATATCTAAGAGCAGGGTAAATACAATGGAAATTCTTTCATATATCAATGGTCATTACTCTGTTATAAAGTATATTTCTTAATCCTATCAACTGTACTCAAACTTAAGGCGGTAACGACCCAATGGTAAATAATGGCCGCAACAACGCATGTAGCATAATTATAACACACTACTATAGTGTTAATCGAAGTGACTGCAATGCATATTTTTTACCAATGAAAACTGTAAGTTGTCATATCAACTTTAGTCCTTTTCCAACTGGAACAAAGCACGCTTAATCATTCCCCTCAGATGTACAGATATTGAAAGGATGCAGACCCTTGGATCAAATTTTAATGTCTTGCACTTGCTTGTGCCGGCTAGATGCTATATGTGAAATATGGAGTAAGTTTCACAGCTTGAGTGAGATCCACAGATGTCTATACATACCATCGACTCATCCAGGTGAGCTAAAAAGTATAAGACATTTTGTGACTGCTGAAAAAATAGGCCGATGTTTTCTATTCTGCCGGTATCTATTGGTATAACTGATAAAATGAATGGATCAGATTTATTATGTATTCAATAATGTCGTCAGACCAGGGATCGAACCAATGGCCACTTGGTTGATAGTCACACTCTACTGATTTAGTTAAGCAGCCCATCGGTTAAGAGTATTGTATATGTTAAAGCAGATTTGAGAATAATTCATGTGGCATTGAATCCAAAGTTTTGATAAATGTCTACCGTAATTGACTCCTTAAACATCTTTGTAATCATGCAAAAAATTAACCAGAAGTTATTACTATAGAATAATGCAAAAGAAGATGCTGACTGACAGAATTGCAAACAGTGAAGACCCTGGTTAGACTTCTTCTCTAGGGACAGTCTGATGTGGGTCTGCACTGTTTGACTATACCTAATTGTCCAAAAATTAATTTCATCACAATTTCATGGCAATTTCTTTTGGTTATCGGTTGTCTTTCACGACTCTTGATAAGAACAGTGGCTTTTGATAGAAAAAGTTTACGAAACGGGAATATACACTTTAAATGTTTTCAACCAAAACATATGTTGTTTGTACTAAAATTACTGTCTCAATGAGACGGTCCTTTTGAGTACCCAACGTATAAAACCATGGTTGCATAGGGCTTCCACGTTTACAATATTTTGTAAAGTTTCACACGAATTCAAAAAATCGAAATGATTCCGTTTACACGCAACTACACAGCATTTCTGCACGTCGAATTGCGGGTTCGCTGTAACTCCCATAAAAAATACTTCTTTCATCATAACAAATGGTACCACTGTAAAGCTTTTAAAATGAAATCAGTTTAACAGACTTCTTCCATCATAATAAATTATACCACATTATACCACATTGTAAAATTTAAAAACACAAAAAAATCAGACTCAAAAGAGCTGTCTCAATGAGTCGGCTTTTTGAGCACTCAAATTAAAAAACCCATATCGTTGTAAATATGGCTTAAGTTTTGTAAACGTTAACACGAATTCCATAAATCGAATAACACCACTATAAAGCTAATATCTTTGCAACACACTTTAAAGGCTTCAACTGAAACATAAGTTATAGGTACTCAAAAGTACCGTCTCAATGAGCAGTTCTTTTTATCAGCCAAGATATAAATATGAATATGAAGCTCGTCACGTGTTTCGTTTAAACGGTAGGCCATTTTTGTAAACGTTTATTGCAAAACACGAAACGTTGCTGTTCATACGTGTAAATCAGGAAGCCACAGTTGCAAATGACTTGTGCATAAAAGCGGGGCATGGTTGCTAATGATTTGTGCATTAAAGCAAAAGCTAGGTGTGGCTCAGTCAAACAGTCGTGCTTCAGTGGTTTGGTGTGTTCAGGGCTACACAGCATTTCAGGAGCGAAGTGGCTCAGTGGTAGAGTGCTTTACTCGAGACCAAAGGGCCGCGGTTTCGAGCCTCAAAGGCGTCAGTGCGTTGTGTCCTTGAGTAAGACATATGATCATAGCTTAGTACTGGCTCAATCCGGGAAGACCCGTCCCTACATAACTCATTGAAAGATTGTTGATGGGACGTAAAGAATCAAATCAAACAAATAATTACACAGCATTTTACATGTCGAATCAAGGGTTTGCTATAACTACATTCTTTCATTTTAATAAATGATACAATTGTAAAGCTTTTATCTTTGAAACGTAAAAGAAAATCTTATACAGGTATATTACCTTTAATTATTTTCAACCAAAATATATGGCCACGTATGTTGTGGGTACTCAAAAGACCCGTCTCAATGAGACGTTTCTTTTGAGCACCCAAAATATAATGGCTTTGTACATGTAGGTCAGCATTTTTTTCAAAACTCTGCGTTCAGGACAGGTAAATTTGATCTATTTTGCCCAGGCTGTAGGGATAATTTATGCAGAGGATAGAGCACAAATGAACAGAGAATTAAACTATTTATTCTATTGGAAATGGAAAATTGGATTTCTGGCGCGACAGATCGGACACGGCAGCACGATGCAGTCATGGCTTTCATAACCGGTCATCTTTGACACCAGTAAGTGACGTATGACCGCGTGACATATGTAAATACACCTTACGGACTAATCGTAGAAGCTTTTCTTGGTAGAACTTGGGAGAATATGAAAACGTGGACCGATATGTCAATTATCATTAGTTGATAAGGAAGGCGTTACCCTGTCAAAATTGATGGGAGAATATGGAGTCAAAATTGAATTGTTTCCAAAAATCTCAAAAACGAAATAAAAGTAAAAGAAGCTTAGATAGAAGTTATCACTGAGGGCAATATCTGAATAACCCAGTGTAGAAAAAGTGCTGGTAAGTTATACCGTTTCCGAGTTTTTGAGAGCAAAGAACTCCTTTAGTAGTATAGATGTGTTTTATGGTATGAATGCCGCAAAAATATTAAAGAAATGAATTCATTTTTGGAATCTTCATGGAATCATGAATACTTCGGGTCTCTTGCAAAGTGAGTTAACTTTACAAGAGACCCGAAGTATTCATGATTCCATGAACAGACCAAAAATTGAATTTTTTGCTTATATTTACATTTTATTTTAAATATCTAATATATAAAAAAAGTTTAAAATTTAAGAAACAAAACAGGTTTGTATTTAATGTGAAAGCATATTAAGGACGTTGTCTGAGTATAAAACAGAAAAGCGGAACAGCCAGCGTAAACACGGACAGCCAATGGTGAAAACAAGAGGCTAGCTTGGCAGGTGCAACTCGGGTGTGGCTCGCTGTCAATCACAACACCAGTGCCACTTCTGGCAAATGAGCTAGATGTTCGAAGCATATTGCACGGGCATGTGAACTTGGCAGCTGTCAATCATAGTTTTGCAATTCATGAGACTATGAACGGTTGCAAAAACCTTAAGGTCCATTAAAGGATTTCTTGGAAAATTTAAATATTGATTTATGACAATAAGAAAGGTTGTTTTGTTTTAACTGAGAATTTCGATAAAGCAGTCATTTCAGCATTTTTATCAAATCCTTTGTTAATCTTAGACTAACAGAATTGATAGCCATGTATCTGGATAGTTTATCTCACGTTAAGGGGTCTTTATCAGTAATAGATTTAATTGGGTAAATAAAGAGTTACCGTATGCACTAGCCTGGCTTTCAGGCCCTGAGTTTAAGGTATTCTACTCCTACTAAACCAAATTTCCTCGGATATAATCTCCCTTCTAAGCTGATAGCCCTATCAGAGAGATAGTATATTAGAAAGTAGGACTCAGGTTCAGTGGGAGGGTTTTTAAGTTGCAAATTCTTTAGGGGGCCAGTCACCGTATGCACAGCAGCCATAGAGCAGCGTGTTTTCTATGCATTGTAAGAAAATCATTTTGATATAGCGCTTGTCTGTTTAAAGTTAAGTTCGTCCAAACCGTTGACATTTTCATGAGTTTTCGTGAGCCAATCCGTTGACATATTACTGCATATAATGGTATAATTTGTGTTGAACTAGCTAGTCCAATCCGTCAACAATTGCCGCTTACACAGCTAACATAAACAACTATTTCTCAAAAACCAATCAAGACATCTTATTAGGGTTTTCGGCGTCTGGATCAGAATTGAATTGCGCATTGTAGTTCATAGATACGATACAGATATATACGTGCAGTTTTAAAGGAATGACAAGAAAGTATTTGGGTCATCGCTTCAAAAATTATCAGCACAGAAAAAGACATTTCAATGAACCGATGCAAGCAACTGTGTATATTTTTCGCTACAGAACTTGGCTGTTTTGTGCAGATAAATCAATTCTACGTGCTGTAATTTGGCTCGTTCGGCCGATGCATGTTTTATACAGTAATTATATTGGATACAATAAAACACCTATCTTGCCTGTGTTGAATGGTCCGCCATCTTGGGTGGTCCGCTCCACTTCCAAAAACGGCCGATCCGGAGCTCGATACAGACAGTGTTATCGCCAATGGGCTCTGCAGCTGATTTCTCGCAAAAATTTAGTTAGAATCGCATGTGTCGCCCATGAGCTATGGGCTTTTTGTGTGGTTTAGTTCTAATTACAGGTCGCACCCATGAGTTTTGAACTTTCTTGTGAGATTTTAGTTCTTATCGTATGTGTCGCCTTTCTCGCGCTAATTTAGTTCCAATCGCATGTGTTGCCCATGAGCTATGAACTTTCTGTGTGATTTAAATTATCGCATGTGTTGCCCATGAGCCATGGGCTTTTTGTGTGGTTTAGTTCTAATTACAGGTGGAACCCATGAGTTTTGAACTTTCTTGTGAGATTTTAGTTCTTATCGTATGTGTCGCCTTTCTCGCGCTAATTTAGTTCCAATCGCATGTGTTGCCCATGAGCTATGAACTTTCTGTGTGATTTAAATTATCACATGTGTTGCCCATGAGTTCTAAGATTCTTCTGATAAAATTTAGTTTTAGACGCATGTACAGCATATGTGCAAGAGCTTTCTCGCGATAATTTAGGTTTGGTTGCATGCATAGTCATTAAGCTATGAGATTTCTCATGAGATTTTAGTTGTATTGTAAGAGAGTTATGTCTCCAACGAGTTATGAGCTTTTTGTGGGATTTTAGTTCTAATCGAATTGAGTCAACCATGAGCTATGAGCTTAATCGTGAGAATTAAGTTCAATCCCATGTGTCTCTCATGAACTTTTGCACAGACTTACCAGGCACAAATGTAATATTATTGGGCAAGCTCACGAGATTTTGGCACATTATCATATTGCCCTGTAATGAAGGCTCAGGCGAGCCTGCACAAATGCGCATTCTCGCCATAGCCTTCACAGCTCGCATACACAAAGTATGGATGTAGATGAACACCCAGATAATAATTCAACCTATATTCCCACTAGATAAGCCAGCATGGACGTTTAAAGGCAGCTTTTGCGCATATGCGATCAGCATCAAAATCTCATGTTCTAGCCAAAGATACCACAGTGTGAGTGATCTTGCATCATCAAGTGTTAGTACAGTTACCGAATTCAACTTGAGTCAGCCCAGCGTCCGTCGTTGTCATGGTAGTTGACAAAATAGTCCACACAAAGATGATTTTGTTTTCATCAGCATAACACACATACCCCAATGCTTAGTCATAGGCATGTTTAATGTCCAAAAGAGCACCCATTCACTAAATATAGGACACTAAAACTGCGCTTTACATTTTTAAAAGGTACTATTTTCGTGGGCTACCAAACCGGATGTTTTGTTTTGTAAAAATGAAAGAAACACAAGCACAGCTTTACAAAAAAAACATGCCTAACAAAAATGCCACAAGCATACATAACATACAATTTCATGGCGTCAAGAGGATAAAATAACAGAATCACACACACTGATTAAGACATCCAAATAAAGCAAGAACTAAACAAGAAAAGCAGCAACCTGTTGTTACTTTCTTCAAGAGGAGACGGCGAGTGACTGCCAAACTATTGATGCACAGCTAGTTTGGGCCTGTGCTACCACATATGTTTCATAGGTAGATTCAATGCAAGTGAAAATGCAGTGTGATAATAACTATGGTCATAGAACCTTGGTGAACGCTACAGTCTCTTTGATAAACCCTTTATTTTCTAACTGAACACTAAGTATGGAACTGTCCTGTTTGTACTTTAAGAGGTTGCTGGTCAAACTTTCCATGAAAAGAATGTATTTCTCTTCTTGAAGATTGTTTTCATTATTGCAAAGAGTGCAGACCCTGTTGAAATATCGCATTATGTGCCATTTCATCAATGTCTTCACTGTTTGTTAAAGTACCTGTTATGGAAAGAACTTAAGGTGTACAACCACATGACATGTAGAAAAAACAAAACATTTGCAATTTGCAAAAATTTGTTCTCTTGTGAATTCTATATGAGTGTAACAATGATATAGAATTATCGATGGCATTGCACAAAGTGTATTGTTTTAGATAAGATGTCAGCTCATCCTTGAAAGTATTGGCTAAGTGCTTGTTGGTTTCTCCCATACTGCTTAGTGAAGTCTTCCATAGAAATTCATCAATGTATATTTGGCCATGCTGCAATACACCGGTACTGACTGACTCAGTTTCACAAAGCTTTTCTGAAATCACATCTACTGGATTATGCAATTTTAGTTACTTGTTTTTTGAATAAAGTGTTTTGCATGATTCTATAGAAAAGTTAACCTAAGCTTCTTATCTACCACTGATTACCAGTTCTGACTGGCAGCTTTTACCCCCTGAACTAGATCCCAACCTTACAACCCCAACCCATATCTATGTCCAAATCAACCATGGGAGCCCATATGGAGCAAAAAAATAATAATAAAATAAAAAAATGAAAATAAAAAAGGAAAAAGGAGCTAACTTTGCGAATCCTCCCTAGGAGGAATACGCTTGTTGACGAGCCAGCATGAAAACATGGCTCGTGGTGCATAACACCTAGAGGAAACAAACTTAAAATGATCAACTTAAGCAAGGTTATGAATAAAACATATATTAAACATGTATGGTTTTTGTTAAATGAGAAAATATCGCTATAGTTTCCGGAGAAGAATGCTTTGTTTATTTGTAGATATATACTTTACACTTAATGAAACATAAACATTGTGATAATGTCATTTGGCTAATTGACCAAATAATACTGTTTTTGCTACATGAGTTTAATTTCTATATCCTCAAAAGTAATGTCCCTTGAACACCAATCTGCGACTTAAAGGTATGTTAATCCTATGGATGAATGAGCCCAAATAGCTGAGGGGTCTAAAAGGTTTTCACCAGAACATCTATAGGACATTTACCTGTGGGTTCGAAACCTACCAGATCCTGATAAATAAAACAAATATTTTTTTATTCTTATTTACTTAAGATTTTTTTTCATAATCTGAAAATTTTGAAATGTTTGAACACATGATTAATACATTAATATCTTCAATTATTATATGACTTTTGAGATCGCCAAATTGAGATACTTTCTATTGATATTGTACTAAGCACTAAGCGGAAATGTATGCGCGTCTGATGTATAGCAACCGTTGCGTGTACATGTACCACAATATCTATACATAAGGTACAAGATTATGTAAAGCGGATTCCCCAAATGAAATATTAAAAGGCCAGCTCACGAGATTTTGGTACCTATCATATAGGCGATCAGCGAAGGCTCTGACGACTCTGTGCATCCACGCAGGATCGTAAGAGCCTTTGTTACTCGCATAAATAAAGTTCGAAGTAGATGAAGGCTCAAAAATTTTTTAAGGACTCTAGCTCCACTGGGTAGCTGTGCATGTGGGTTTGAAAAGAGTCCAGCGCATGCGTAGGACAGACCAAAATCTCATGCGATGGCCAAATGTGATAATATGCAAGGCGATGTGGGCTTTTTATGCATATGCTTAAATATGATAATATGCAAGGCGATGTGGGCTTTTTATGCATATGCTTAAATATCCACTTTCCTACATTAGGGTTACACGCCTGGATCCAATGAAAATAGTAAACAACACAAATATGATCAGCTATCATTTAAACGGGCATGCACAATTATCCAGTAGGGCTGAATCTGGGTTCTTGTTATATGTACTGTGTGTGTTGGGGTGGATTGCTGAGTCCATTCAGATGTGCAGGCTCGTTCGACCGAACTTATCACTGAACAGCAATGAAGCAACGAAAATTTACAGCCCATCTTTTGCGTGTCCAGCGATGCCTCCACTTAACCTATTCATCTACAAATTCTTTCTCTACAGCGCATTCTCTGCTCACACAATATTGGCATCGTCATAAGAAAGTCAGATTTTGTTGTATGCCAATAAAAAAGGCACAGAACAATGTGCGCACCCATGCAGACTGATCTGCGCTTTTGTTCTTAACTATTGGTAGGTATAGTAGACGAACTTGTTCATGAAATATTTCAGTATTCTACATACTAGGCTCTGAAGCTAGACAGGCTGGATTAAGCTTTATGTTGTTGTAAACCACAATGACACGTTTTCTCGTGATGAGACCCATATCTGCTTTGTATTTCTTAGACATAAATGCATAACGACCATTATTTTTGGTGTTTACTTTCATCTACCACCATACTTTTCACATGTGATCAATGAAGGCTCGAACGAGACTGTGCAGAAGTGCACTTTCGTTCATAAAGTTGCGTATCGCCCATGAGCTATGTGCTTTCTCATGCTATTTTACCTGGCAACTGGTGTAGGCTAGGTCAAAACGTGCCAGTACATCTGAGAAGTCGTGTCAGAGCCTTTACATAACGTATCGATTAACTATATAACATTTTAAACGAGGATGCAAAAACTTTCAAGTGAGGCTAGAGCTCTAGTGTTTGGTGTATTATAATAGTATGCACTTTCTCGCCCATGAGCTACGAATTTTTAAGTGTGATTTTAGCTTTAATCGCATGTGTCGCGCATGAGCTTTGAACGTTTTTGTGAGATTTTTTTCTAATTTCATTTATCGCACATGGGCTCTGCAGCTGATTTCTCGCAAAAATTTAGCTAGAATCGCATGTGTCGCCCATGACCTATAGACTTTTTGTGTCCAACGAGTTATGAATTTTTTGTGGGATTTTAGTTCTAATCGCATGTGTCAACCATGAGCTATGAGCTTAATCGTGAGAATTTAGTTCTATCACATGTGTCTCTCATGAACTTTTGCACAGACTTACCAGGCACATATGTAATATTATTGGGCAAGCGCACGAGATTTTGGCACATTATCATATTGCCCAGTAATGAAGGCTCAGGCGAGCCTGCGCAAATGCGCATTCTCGCAATAGCCTTCACAGCTCGCATACACAAAGTATGGATGTAGATGAATACACAGATAATAATTCAACCTATATTCCAACTAGATACGCCAGCATGGTCGTTTGGAGGCGGCTTTTGCGCATATGCGATCAGCATCAAAATCTCATGTTCTAGCCAAAGATACCACAGTGTGAGTGATCTTGCATCATCAAGTGTTCGTACAGTTACGGAATTCAACTTGAGTCAGACCAGCGTCCGTCGGTCATGGTAGTTGACAAAATAGTCCACACAAAGATGATTTTGTTTTCATCAGCATAACACACGTACACCAATGCTTAGTCACGGGCAAGTTTAATGTCCAAAAGAGCACCCATTTACTAAATATAGGACACAGAAACTGCGCTTTACATTTTTTAAAAGGTACTATTTTCGTGGGCTACCAAACCGGATGTTTTGATTTGTAAAAATGAAAAAAACACAAGCACAGTTTTACAAAAAAAACATGTCTAACACAAATGCCACAAACATACATCGCATACAATTTCATGGCGTCAAGAGGATAAAATAACAGAATCACACAGACTGATTAAGATATCCAAATAAAGCAAGAACTAAACAAGAAAAGCAGCAACCTGTTGTTACTTTCTTCAAGAGGGGACGGGGAGTGACTGCCAAACTATTGATGCTCAGCTAGTTTGGGCCTGTGCTACCACATATGTTCTGTAGGTAGATACGATGCAAGTGAAAATGCAGTGTGATAATAACTATGGTCATAGTGAAGAGCCTTGGTGAACGCTACAGTCTCTTTGATAAACCCTTTATGTTCTAATGGAACACTAAGTATGGAACTGTCCTGTTTGTACTTTAAGAGGTTGCTGGTCAAACTTTCCATGAAAAGAATATATTTCTCTCCTTAAAGATTGTTTTCATTATTGCAAAGAGTGCAGACCCTGGTGAAATATCGCATTATGTGCCATTTCATCAAGGTCTTTACTGTTTGTTAAAGTACCTGTTATGGAAAGAACTTAAGCTGTACAGCCACATGACATGTAGAAAATGCAAAAAAATTGCAATTTGCAAAAGATTGCTCTATTGTGAATTCTAAGAGAATTGCTGTGCGTGTTGGGGTGGATTGCTGAGTCCATGCAGATGTGCAGGCTCGTTCGACCGAACTTATCACCGGACAGCAATGAAGCAACGAAAATTTACAGCCCATCTTTTGCGTGTCCAGCGATGCCTCCTCTTAACCTATTCATCTACAAATTCTTTCTCTACAGCGCATTCTCTGCTCACACAATATTGGCATCGTCATAAGAAAGCCAGATGTTGTTGTATGCCCATAAAAAAGGCACAGAACAATGTGCGCACCCATGCAGACTGATCTGCGCTTTTGTTCTTAACTATTGGTAGGTATAGTAGACGAACTTGTTCATGAAATATTTCAGTATTCTACATACTAGGATCTGAAGCTAGACAGGCTGGATTAAGCTTTATGTTGTTGTAAACCACAATGACACGTTTTCTCGTGATGAGACCCATATCTGCTTTGTATTTCTTAGACATAAATGTATAACGACCATTATTTTTGGTGTTTACTTTCATCTACCACCATACTTTTCACATGTGATCAATGAAGGCTCGAACGAGACTGTGCAGAAGTGCACTTTCGTTCATAAAGTTGCGTATCGCCCATGAGCTATGTGCTTTCTCATGCTATTTTACCTGGCAACTGGTGTAGGCTAGGTTAAAACGCGCCAGTACATCTGAGAAGTCGTGTCAGAGCCTTTACATAACGTATCGATTAACTATATAACATTTTAAACGAGGATGCAAAAACTTTCAAGTGAGGCTAGAGCTCTAGTGTTTGGTGTATTATAACAGTATGCACTTTCTCGCCCATGAGCTACGAATTTTTTAGTGTGATTTTAGCTTTAATCGCATGTGTCGCGCATGAGCTTTGAACGTTTTTGTGAGATTTTTTTCTAATTGCATTTATAGCACATGGGCCCTGCAGCTGATTTCGCGCAAAAATTTAGTTAGAATCGCATGTGTCGCCGATGACCTATGGACTTTTTGTGTGGTTTAGTTCTAATTACAGGTGGCACCCATGAGTTTTGAACTTTCTTGTGAGATTTTAGTTCTTATCGTATGTGTCGCCCATTGGCTACAAACTTTCTCGCGCTAATTTAGTTCTAATCGCATGTGTTGCCCATGAGCTATGGACTTTCTGTGTGATTTAAGTCCTCGCATGTGTCGCCCATGAGCTTTGACCTTTCTTGTCCCAAAGTACACTGACCCAAAATGAAAACTTTACACAGTATTTAAAAGTATATATTTTGATGATAAATTCATTTTTGGGGTTAATTTTTTCTGTCATAGAATCTTCAATGTCTTATTGATGTCTCTGAAAAAAGATTATTGGATGAAAATCAGATATTGCATATTTTTATGAATAATTCAGTTCAGAGGGGGCAAAATGAAAATTCTAAAAAAAAAAATAAAACAGTCACACAGCATTTGGAAACAAGAAATTACTGACTGTGTGCAATAAGTGAGATTTAAAAGATCACCGGTAACCAGTGTGACCTCCATTTTTACGAATGCGTAGCAGAATACGTTGCCTCATTGAATTTACGTAACGTTGTATGAGCACGTTAGGGTAGCACTTTTCATTCTAACAGAGATGCATATTGAAGTCATTATCGCATCCATTTGATGATTGAACCCAAATGGTCAACCTAATTCATCCTATACGTGTTCTATGGGGTTCATGACTGGGGATAAAGCAGGCCAATGCAAGACGTTGACGTTATTTTGAGCATGACTTTGTGTGGATATTTATGCGTTGTGTGAGGCCTTGCATTGTCATGTTGGAAAATGTCGGATCCGCTAATTTGCTAAATGATTAACGATCTTTTGTGCATGAACCCCGTAAATGCCGAGCAATAATGGTTGCTGTTTAAAATGACTACGTAGGTGAGTAAACGTGTTAACGTGATAAGGACGTAATGTTGTCACACGTGCGCGACCAGGTCTTGCGCGAACTCTGACAGACCCAAAACTGCTGTACTGGTTCATAAGATTATGAACAGTCTGCCTAGAGCAACCGAAATGATGCGAAATATCATTTACCGTAGATCCCGCCATGAGCACGCCAATAATTTGGTTTCTTTGATCTTTTGAAAGACGTGCCGTCGCTAAATGCAAGCGTTTTGTAACAATAAATTGTTTTTTTATAATCAGTACTCAGCTGCAGATATTTTCTCGTCAGTTTTAAAGCTGTCATTGAAACACCTGTTCCTGAGCACGTTCAACGTAAGGAACACGTTTTTCTGGCGTTGACGTTTAAATAGACCTGGGATTTGAATAAAAATTGCATAATCGTTATCCGCGACGAAATCTCGATATTTATGCGTAAATCTTACAATGACATGTATACTAACAAAACAGCAATTTAAAGAAATAAAGTGTAAAGTTTTCATTTTGGGTCGGTGTAGTTCTACTATGATGTGTCGCCCATGGGCTATGAACTTCTCACAAGAATTAATTCCACTCGCCTGTGTCGCCCATGAACTATAAACTTTTTGTGCAATATTAGTTCATAATCACATGAGTCGCCCATTAGCTATAAACTTTCTTGGGATACTTTAGTTCTTAGTTCTAGTCACATGGGTTGCCCATGAGCTAATAACTTCCTCGTGTGATTTTAGTTCTAATCACATGTGTAGCCCATGAGCTTTGAACTTGCTTGTCAGATTTTAGTTCTTATCGCATGTATCGCCCATGAGCTATGAACTTTCTTGTGTGATTTTAGTTCTGATCGCGTGTGTCACCCATGCGCTATCTATGAAATTTGTTGTGAGATTTTAGTTCAAATTGAATGTGTCACCCACGGGCTATGCGCTTTCTCGTGAGATTTGTTTGTTTTTTCAAATCACACGCTGAGCCCAAGAGCAATGAACTTTCTTGTTAGATTTAAGTTCTTAGTTCTAGTCGCATTTGTAGCCCATTACCTATGAACTTTCACTTGAGATTTTAATTTGAACACATGTGTTGCCCATGAGTTCTAAGATTCTTCTGATAAAATTAGTTTTAGACGCATGTACAGCATATGTGCAAGAGCTTTCTCGCGAGAATTTAGTTCTAGTTGCATGCATAGATATTAAGCTATGAGATTTCTCATGAAATTTTAGTTGTATCGCATGTGTCGCCAACGAGTTATGAGCTTTTTGTGGGATTTTAGTTCTAATCGCATGTGTCAACCATGAGCTATGAGCTTAATTATGAGAATTTAGTTCAATCACATGTGTCTCTCAAGAACTTTTGCACAGACTTACCAGGCACAAATATAATATTATTGGGCAAGTGGACGAGATTTTGGCACATTATCATATTGCCCAGTAATGAAGGCTCAGGCGAGCCTGCGCAAATGCGCATTCTCGCCATAGCCTTTACAGCTCGCATACACAAAGTATGGATGTAGATGAACACCCAGATAATAATTCAACCTATATTCCCACTAGATACGCCAGCATGGTCGTTTGGAGGCGGCTTTTGCGCATATGCGATCAGCATCAAAATCTCATGTTCTAGCCAAAGATACCACAGTGTGAGTGATCTTGCATCATCAAGTGTTCGTACAGTTACGGAATTCAACTTGAGTCAGACCAGCGTCCGTCGTTGTCATGGTAGTTGACAAAATATTCCACACAAAGATGATTTTGTTTTCATTAGCATAACACACGTACACCAATGCTTAGTCAGGGGCAAGTTTAATGTCCAAAAGAGCACCCATTTACTAAATATAGGAAACAGAAACTGCGCTTTACATTTTTTAAAAGGTACTATTTTCTTGGTCTACCAAACCGGATGTTTTGATTTGTAAAAATGAAAAAACACAGCACAGTTTTACAAAAAAAACATGCCTAACAAAAATGCCACAAACATACATCGCATACAATTTCATGGCGTCAAGAGGATAAAATAACAGAATCACACAGACTGATTAAGACATCCAAATAAAGCAAGAACTAAACAAGAAAAGCAGCAACCTGTTGTTACTTTCTTCAAGAGGGGACGGGGAGTGACTGCCAAACTATTGATGCACAGCTAGTTTGGGCCTGTGCTACCACATATGTTCTGTAGGTAGATACGATGCAAGTGAAAATGCAGTGTGATAATAACAATGGTCATAGTGAAGAGCCTTATTGAACGCTACAGTCTCTTTGATAAACCCTTTATGTTCTAATGGAACACTAAGTATGGAACTGTCCTGTTTGTACTTTAAGAGGTTGCTGGTCAAACTTTCCATGAAAAGAATGTATTTCTCTCCTTAAAGATTATTTTCAGTATTGCAAAGAGTGCAGACCCTGGTGAAATATCGCATTATGTGCCATTTCATCAAGGTCTTTACTGTTTGTAAAAGTACCTGTTATGGAAAGAACTTAAGGTGTACAACCATATGACATGTAGAAAATGCAAAATAATTGCAATTTGCAAAAGATTGCTCTCTTGTAAATTCTATGAGAGTGTAACAATGATATAGAATTATCGATGACATTGCACAAAGTGTATTGTTTTAGATAAGATGTCAGCTTATCATTGTAAGTATTGGTTAAGTGCATGTTGGTTTCTCCCATACTGCTTAGTGAAGTCCTCCATAGAAATGCATAAATGTATATTTGGCCATGTTGCAACACACCAGTACTGACTGACTCAGTTTCACAAAGCTTTTCTGAAATCACATCTACTGGATTATGCAATTTTAGTTACTTGTTTTTTGAATAAAGTGTTTTGCATGATTCTATAGAAAAGTTTACCTAAGCTTCTTATCTACCCCTGATTACCAGTGCTGACTGGCAGGTTTTACCACCTGAACTAGATCCCTACCTTACACCCCCAACCCATATCTATGTCCAAATCAACCATGGGAGCCCATATGGAGCGAAAAAATAATAATAAAATAAAAAAATGAAAATAAAAAAGGAAAAGGGAGCTAACTTTGCGAATCCTTATAGGAGGAATATGCTTGTTGACGAGCCAGCATGAAAACATGGCTCGTGGTGCATAACACCTAGAGGAAACAAACTTAAAATGATCAACTTAAGCAAGGTTATGAATAAAACATATATTAAACATGTATGGTTTTTGTTAAATGAGAAAATATCGCTATAGTTTCCGGAGAAGAATGCTTTGTTTATTTGTAGATATATACTTTACACTTAATGAAACATAAACATTGTGATGATGTCATTTGGCTAATTGACCAAATAATACTGTTTTTGCTTCATGAGTTTAATTTCTATATCCTCAAAAGTAATGTCCCTTGAACACCAATCTGCGACTTAAAGGTTTGTTAATCCTAATGAGCCCAAATAGCTGAGGGGTCTAAATGGTTTTCACCAGAACATCTATAGGACATTTACCTGTGGGTTCGAAACCTACCAGATCCTGATAAATAAAACAAATATTTTTTATTCTTATTTACTTAAGATTTTTTTTTCATAATCTGAAAATTTTGAAATGTTTGAACACATGATTAATACATTAATATCTTCAATTATTATATGACTTTTGAGATCGCAAAATTGAGATACTTTCTATTGATATTGTACTAAGCACTAAGCGGAAATGTATGCGCGTCTGATGTATAGCAACCGTTGCGTGTACATGTACCACAATGACTATACATAAGGTACAAGATTATGTAAAGCGGATTCCCAGACTCACTATGCACAAATGAAATATTAAAGGGCCAGCTCACGAGATTTTGGTACCTATCATATAGGCGATCAGCGAAGGCTCTGACGACTCTGTGCATCCACGCAGGATCGTAAGAGCCTTTGTTACTCGCATAGATAAAGTTCGAAGTAGATGAAGGCTCAAAAAATTTTTAAGGACTCTAGCTCCACTGGGTAGCTGTGCATGTGGGTTTGAAAAGAGTCTAACGCATGCGTAGGACAGACCAAAATCTCATGTGCTGGCCAAATGTGATAATATGCAAGGCGATGTGGGCTTTTTATGCATATGCTTAAATATGATAATATGCAAGGCGATGTGGGCTTTTTATGCATATGCTTAAATATCCACTTTCCTACATTAGGGTTACACACCAGGATCCAATGAAAATAGTAAACAACACAAATATGATCAGCTATCCTTTAAACGGCATGCACAATTATCCAGTAGGGCTGAATCTGGGTTCTTGTTATATGTACTGTGCGTGTTGGGTTGGATTGCTGAGTCCATGCAGATGTGCAGGCTCGTTCGACCGAACTTATCACCGAACAGCAATGAAGCAACGAAAATTTACAGCCCATCTTTTGCGTGTCTAGCGATGCCTCCACTTAACCTATTCATCTACAAATTCTTTCTCTACAGCGCATTCTCTGCTCACACAATATTGGCATCGTCATAAGAAAGCCAGATTTTGTTGTATGCCCATAAAAAAGGCACAGAACAATGTGCGCACCCATGCAGACTGATCTGCGCTTTTGTTCTTAACTATTGGTAGGTATAGTATACGAACTTGTTCATGAAATATTTCAGTATTCTACATACTAGGCTCTGAAGCTAGACAGGCTGGATTAAGCTTTATGTTGTTGTAAACCACAATGACACGTTTTCTCGTGATGAGACCCATATCTGCTTTGTATTTCTTAGACATAAATGCATAACGACCATTATTTTTGGTGTTTACTTTCATCTACCACCATACTTTTCACATGTAATCAATGAAGACTCAAACGAGATTGTGCAGAAGTGCACTTTCGTTCATAAAGTTGCGTATCGCCCATGAGCTATGTGCTTTCTCATGCTATTTCACCTGGCAACTGGTGTAGGCTAGGTTAAAACGTGCCAGTACATCTGAGAAGTCGTGTCAGAGCCTTTACATAACGTATCGATTAACTATATAACATTTTAAACGAGGATGCAAAAACTTTCAAGTGAGGCTAGAGCTCTAGTGTTTGGTGTATTATAACAGTATGCACTTTCTCGCCCATGAGCTACGAATTTTTTAGTGTGATTTTAGCTTTAATCGCATGTGTCGCGCATGAGCTTTGAACGTTTTTGTGAGATTTTTTTTTCTAATTGCATTAATCACACATGGGCTCTGCAGCTGATTTCTCGCAAAAAATTTAGTTAGAATCGCATGTGTCGCCCATGACCTATGGACTTCTTGTGTGGTTTAGTTCTAATTACAGGTGGCACCCATGAGTTTTGAACTTTCATGTGAGATTTTAGTTCTTATCGTATGTGTCGCCCATTGGCTACAAACTTTCTCGCGCTAATTTAGTTCTAATCGCATGTGTTGCCCATGAGCTATGAACTTTCTGTGTGATTTAAGTCCTCGCATGTGTCGCCCATGAGCTTTGACCTTTCTTGTCCCAAAGTAGTTCTACTATGATGTGTCGCCCATGGGCTATGAACTTCTCACGAGAATTAATTCCACTCGCCCGTGTCGCCCATGAACTATGAACTTTTTGTGCAATATTAGTTCATAATCACATGAGTCGCCCATTAGCTATAAACTTTCTTGGGATACTTTAGTTCTTAGTTCTAGTCACATGGGTTGCCCATGAGCTAATAACTTCCTCGTGTGATTTTAGTTCTAATCACATGTGTAGCCCATGAGCTTTGAATTTTCTTGTGAGATTTTAGTTCTTATCGCATGTATCGTCCATGAGCTATGAACTTTCTTGTGTGATTTTAGTTCTGATCGCGTGTGTCACCCATGCGCTATCTATGAAATTTGTTGTGAGATTTTAGTTCAAATTGCATGTGTCACCCACGGGCTATGCGCTTTCTCGTGAGATTTGTTTGTTTTTTCAAATCACACGCTGAGCCCAAGAGCAATGAACTTTCTTGTTAGATTTAAGTTCTTAGTTCTAGTCGCATTTGTAGCCCATTAGCTATGAACTTTCACTTGAGATTTTAATTTGAACACATGTGTTGCCCTTGAGTTCTAAGATTCTTCTGATAAAATTAGTTTTAGACGCATGTACAGCATATGTGCAAGAGCTTTCTCGCGAGAATTTAGTTCTAATTGCATGCATAGTCATTAAGCTATGAGATTTCTCATGAAATTTTAGTTGTATCGCATGTGTCGCCAATGAGTTATGAGCTTTTTGTGGGATTTTAGTTCTAATCGCATGTGTCAACCATGAGCTATGAGCTTAATTGTGAGAATTTAGTTCAATCACATGTGTCTCTCAAGAACTTTTGCACAGACTTACCAGGCACAAATATAATATTATTGGGCAAGAGCACGAGATTTTGGCACATTATCATATTGCCCAGTAATGAAGGCTCAGGCGAGCCTGCGCAAATGCGCATTCTCGCCATAGCCTTTACAGCTCACATACACAAAGTATGGATGTAGATGAACACCCAGATAATAATTCAACCTATATTCCCACTAGATACGCCAGCATGGTCGTTTGGAGGCGGCTTTTGCGCATATGCGATCAGCATCAAAATCTCATGTTCTAGCCAAAGATACCACAGTGTGAGTGATCTTGCATCATCAAGTGTTCGTACAGTTACGGAATTCAACTTGAGTCAGACCAGCGTCCGTCGGTCATGGTAGTTGACAAAATAGTCCACACAAAGATGATTTTGTTTTTATCAGCATAACACACGTACACCAATGCTTAGTCACGGGCAAGTTTAATGTCCAAAAGAGCACCCATTTACCAAATATAGGACACAGAAACTGCGCTTAACATTTTTTAAAAGGTACTATTTTCTTGGTCTACCAAACCGGATGTTTTGTTTTGTAAAAATGAAAAAAACACAAGCACAGCTTTACAAAAAAACATGCCTAACAAAAATGCCACAAACATACATCGCATACAATTTCATGGCGTCAAGAGGATAAAATAACAGAATCACACAGACTGATTAAGACATCCAAATAAAGCAAGAACTAAACAAGAAAAGCAGCAACCTGTTGTTACTTTCTTCAAGAGGGGACGGGGAGTGACTGCCAAACTATTGATGCTCAGCTAGTTTGGGCCTGTGCTACCACATATGTTCTGTAGGTAGATACAATGCAAGTGAAAATGCAGTGTGATAATAACTATGGTCATAGTGAAGAGCCTTGGTGAACGCTACAGTCTTTTTGATAAACCCTTTATGTTCTAATGGAACACTAAGTATGGAACTGTCCTGTTTGTACTTTAAGAGGTTGCTGGTCAAACTTTCCATGAAAAGAATGTATTTCTCTCCTTAAAGATTATTTTCATTATTGCAAAGAGTGCAGACCCTGGTGAAATATCGCATTATGTGCCATTTCATCAAGGTCTTTACTGTTTGTTAAAGTACCTGTTATGGAAAGAACTTCAGGAGTACAACCACATGATATGTAGAAAATGCAAAACATTTGCAATTTGCAAAAGATTGCTCTCTTGTGAATTCTATGAGAGTGTAACAATGATATAAAATTATCGATGGCATTGCACAAAGTGTATTGTTTTAGATAAGATGTCAGCTCATCATTGAAAGTATTGGTTAAGTGCATGTTGGTTTCTCCCATACTGCTGAGTGAAGTCTTCCATAGAAATTCAACAATGTTTATTTGGCCATGCTGCAACACACCAGTACTGACTGACTCAGTTTCACAAAGCTTTTCTGAAATCACATCTACTGGATTATGCAATTTTAGTTGACTTGTAGTTTGAATAAAGTGTTTTGCACGATTCTATAGAAAAGGTTACCTAAGCTAAAATATACCCCTGATTATCAGTGCTGACTGGCAGGTTTTACCCCTGAACTAGATCCTGACCTTACACCCCAACCCATATCTATGTCCAAACCAACGCTGGGAGCCCATATGGAGCAAAAATAATAAAATAAAAATAAAAAAAATATGAAAAGAAAAAAAGAAAAAGGGAGCTAACTTTGCGAATCCTCCCTAGGAGGAATACGCTTGTTGACGAGCCAGCATGAAAACATGGCTCATGGTGCATAACACCTAGAAGAAACACAATTAAAATGCTCAACTTAAGCAAGGTTATGAATAAAACATATATTAAACATGTATGTTTTTGTTAAATGAGAAAGTATCGCTACAGTTTCGGGAGAAGAATGCTTTGTTTATTTGCAGATATATACTTTACACTTAATGAATCATAAACATTGTGATAATGTCATTTGGCTAATTGACCAAATATTACTGTTTTTGCTAAATGAGGTTTATTTTTATATCCTCAAAAGTAATGTCCCTTGAACACCAATCTGCGACTTAAAGGTATGTTAATCCTATAGATGAATGAGCCCAAATAGCTGAGGGGTCTATAGGACATTTACCTGTGTGTCTATAGGACATTGGCCTGTGGGTCTATAGGACATTTACCTGTGGGTTCGAAACCTACCAGATCCTGATAAATAAAACAAATATTTTTTATTTTTATTTACTTAAGATTTTTTTTTCATAATCTGAAAATTTTGAAATGTTTGAACACATGATTAATACATTAATATCTTCAATTATTATATGACTTTTGAGATCGCCAAATTTAGATACTTTCTATTGATATTGTACTAAGCACTAAGCGGAAATGTATGCGCGTCTGATGTATAGCAACCGTTGCGTGTACATGTACCACAATGACTATACATAAGGTACAAGATAATGTAAAGCGAATTCCCAGACTCACTGTGCACAAATGAAATATTAAAGGGCCAGCTCACGAGATTTTGGTACCTATCATATAGGCGATCAGCGAAGGCTCTGACGACTCTGTGCATCCACGCAGGTTCGTAAGAGCCTTTGTTACTCGCATAAATAAAGTTCAAAGTAGATGAAGGCTCAAAAAAATTTTTAGGACTCTAGCTCCACTGGGTAGCTGTGCATGTGGGTTTGAAAAGAGTCTTGCGCATGCGTAGGACAGACCAAAATGTCATGCGCTGGCCAAATGTGATAATATGCAAGGCGATGTGGGCTTTTTATGCATATGCTTAAATATGATAATATGCAAGGCGATGTGGGCTTTTTATGCATATGCTTAAATATCCACTTTCATACATTAGGGTTACACACCTGGATCCAATGAAAATAGTAAACATCACAAATATGATCAGCTATTCTTTAAACGGGCATGCACAATTATCCAGTAGGGCTGAATCTGGGTTCTTGTTATATGTACTGTGCGTGTTGGGTTGGATTGCTGAGTCCATGCAGATGTGCAGGCTCGTTCGACCGAACTTATCATCGAACAGCAATGAAGCAACGAAAATTTACAGCCCATCTTTTGCGTGTCCAGCAATGCCTCCACTAAACTATTCATCTACAAATTCTTTCTCTACAGCGCATTCTCTGCTCACACAATATTTGCATCGTCATAAGAAAGCCAGATTTTGTTGTATGCCCATAACAAAGGCACAGAACAATGTGCGCATCCATGCAGACTGATCTGCGCTTTTGTTCTTTACTATTGGTAGGTATAGTAGACGAACTTGTACATGAAATATTTCAGTATTCTACACGAGGCTCTGAAGCTAGACAGGCTGGATTAAGCTTTATGTTGTTGTAAACCACAATGACACGTTTTCTCGTGATGAGACCCATATCTGCTTTGTATTTCTTAGACATAAATGCATAACGACCATTATTTTTGGTGTTTACTTTCATCTACCACCATACTTTTCACATGTGATCAATGAAGGCTCGAACGAGACTATCCAGAAGTGCACTCTCGTTCATAAAGTTGCGTATCGCCCATGAGCTATGTGCTTTCTCATGCTATTTCACCTGGCAACTGGTGTAGGCTAGGTTAAAACGTGCCAGTTCATCTGAGAAGTCGTGTCAGAGCCTTTACATAACGTATCGATTAACTATATAACATTTTAAACGAGGATGCAAAAACTTTCAAGTGAGGCTAGAGCTCTAGTGTTTGGTGTATTATAACCTATGCACTTTCTCGCCCATGAGCTACGAATTGATTCTTATTGAAACTATCTTAGAGTGGCAACTTGCCCTAGTATAGGATGGTTAACTAGCCAGAAATAATAGCGTGGTGTCGTTGTATTATTAATGTGTTGTCGATGTTGTTTCAGTACATAAAGTACTGAAATGTTATTACTAGTTGTGTGCATTATTTTTCCCTGGTAGCATCGTCATCGCCTAAAGGAATTTTCCAATTAGATTTCCCCTCTTCCTTCCTGACCGGCTTTATGTCGTAACACCAACATTTTCTAAGTATAATGGAATGTTTAAGTCTCAAATATCACTGAAGTGTAATATATATTGCTTAAGCGTCCAGTCCTGTCCAATTCCGTCAGACTAAATGTCCCCTATCGGCTTCCGTAGCTTAACTCTCCAGTGTCTTTACGCGTAGGTCTCAAATATCATCAAAGTGTAATACAAGAATTATCTTAAAAAAGATATACGACGAAGTGACAGAAGATATATTTGATATGAGTAACGTGAGAATTTTTAAAGAAATTGAGAAGGAAAAAATGGGGGATGATTATACTTTGTTATGTCTTCGGTCAGCTGAGTTCAGTAAAGGGTTTGGCTTAATAAGGAACCTATGCTAATCAAAACTATCTGTAGTGATGCTTCTAGGTTACAGGATTGCTGGAATCTTGCGAAAACTCGAGTCAGAACTGAAAAATCCATTGCGCCCAAGTGCTGCATATATAAATAGCTAGTGTCATACATGCCTGGTGCAAAAAATCTAAAACAATAGTAGAATAAAGTTGACCTTAACCTATAAAATGTACACTAACATCAGTCGGGATTATCTAAATTTATTATGGGATCGACTGGTTTAGATCATACAATGACCTTTATCAAGATGACAAGATGATTATAAAACGGGAAACCAAGGTCACGTGATCTGATTGTTAAAAATGAAAATGAAAGTAGGAAAGTTAACAGAAATGTGGGTTTTAATTCACTGCTCTTAGGCGGTGGCGTTAGTTTAGTTGACCTTAACCTATACATATTGGCAATTATTTCCTACAAGAGGTATCGTGCCATACATTATTCTTTTTAAATCATCGATGCAGATATTTATTTACATTTCTCGCGTTTTAACATCATTCTTTCAGCGTCAACGTGAAAATCATATTTAGAACTAATGAAAAAGTGCATAAGAACAACAACAAAGACATAACATACTACTAAATTTTTGCGATAGATAAATAACCGTTTTACGGCATGTACTTTCTTCCATACAGAGATCAAAGTAAGTAAGGGTGCAAAGATCAGGAATCGATACAGTCAAGTACCACACCTGGCCCAGGATACCAATGGGCAAGTGACAAGCTCACAGTTAGACACCACAAACGAGAGCCAAGAGGCCAGCTTTTCCCCAGCAGGTGACCACAAAGCACATATAAACAGACGCGTACAAAGACATAGCAAACACAAGACAGAACAAAAACACAAACGATCCACAAAAGAAGTACCGCCTTGGAACGGTCAGTAAAATATTTTACTGGAGGAATTAACCGGTTTAACGGCGCTAACCTCACCCTTAATTCAGATGTGGATCAAGACACATATATATTTGGTTTGCATGAAAGACCCCTTAGTCAAGTCAGCTTTTAGGTCAGCTATGAAATTATAAGACTTCGTCTTATAACGTCTAAGTTCCCAGTGGCTTTCAAGTGCACAAATAACGTCGAAATCTGTCCCAGTGAAATGTTCACTGTCAGAAAGTTGCATAGATACATTGCTAGGAAGGGGGGAAATGATAACATTAGTGACCGTGACACTATTTTAAGGTCACATGTGCATTTTAAAATGTCAATTTTGACCATGACAAGTTGATATTAATATCTGGCTTGTCTCGAATGAAATGAGACCAGGTATGACAAGTCGTACATGGTATTTCCGCAGGTAAGTATTAAGTAGCATATGTCCTTAAAACGGAAATGAACCTGATCTATCAATAGGAGTGAGAATACTCAATCTTTCCAAATATAATCATATGCAATGGGCCATTCTGACTTAAATGCATGTTGTGGGAAATTTCATCGGTCTGAAACTGGTTAAAAAGCCTATTGGATTATATTTAAGGAACGTGTTTAACCCAAATAAACCTAGCGTCCTTTTATTGGACATAGGCAACGGCAAACAGTGGATACCCAGATCAGACGCCGTAATATTGATGTAGGTATTGACCTATATTGGTTAAGATTCTTCACTTGCTGTGGCGATAATGTTGGTACAAAAAGTGTGGATCCAGATCAGGCCCGACAAAGCGTCAAACTGATCTGGATGTCATCTGTTCGAGTGAGGAATTTTGACACTGACATAAAGGGGAAAAGTACTTTGAAATATTGGTTCATATGCCCATTTAATAAGGGATGGCAGAAAAATAATGAAAATGATAAAAATAC
This sequence comes from Loripinus fragilis, assembly GCA_964019695.1. Classification (NCBI taxonomy): domain Eukaryota; kingdom Metazoa; phylum Mollusca; class Bivalvia; order Lucinida; family Lucinidae; genus Loripinus; species Loripinus fragilis. Next base: position 6,612,466 of record OZ026529.1, read on the forward strand.
AGAGATATACGTTAACGGAAAAATACATTTAAACATAACAAATTTCACAAAACGTATTTTCTTTTCGTTGCTCAGGTCATACTTATTTTTGTACTTTCAAAATGCTAATTAATTATCATATTGCAGATATCAAGTTTATTTGATCACGAATGCTCATTTTAACGGGCATTGTGTTTTAATGAATATGATTATTCCCAATAAGCATGACAACTTCAAAAAGCTACACGATAACATTATTAATCATATTTGGCTCGCGCATACTAAAACACCAGCGCATTTTATTTCAGAATGAAAAGGCTGCCATGATAAGGATAACACAACGATCATTCTTCGTACGCACTACATGTATAAACCATTGTACATTTTGATCAGTGTCTCCCCGGTGATACGGGCAGTTAAACTGTTTTGATTACCATTGCTATTTGTGGAGTGAGACCTAGATTATATTTTTTGTGCACGCCGTTAGGAAACCTGACTTTGTTACTGTAAACAAAAAGGCGCAAGACTGAATATGCATCCGCGCAGTCTAATAATCGCCTTTATTTTTGCGATCTCTTAACTTACCATAAGCAAAATTTGAGGATTGTAGCTAGTCTCTGTAGCTAACCAGGCTTGTTGAACCCACCTGGTCGCAAATTCCAAAGACAGGGTTTCTCTTATGTATATTTGTTTTCTGCATAATTTTGGCTGTCTGCTGATTTTCTTCAAAATAAATGGTTACGAGGGTTAGTCAAAAATAACTGAGCCCTACCTTATAACATTTAATTCAAGCAAAATGGACATGTATTTAAATGATGTTTCATCGCAGCTATATGTCATCTATTCAATAACCTAATCTATATCTGTTGGTAGGCTTTATATACTGGTTGCTAGGCAACCGAACATGACCTGTCGAACGGGTGCGTTCACGCTGTTATACATCAATATCTAAGCGTTGCCATGGAAACGATAATGCCAATGTAATGCTGCATTCACTGTCGTTTGATACCTATTACATATACCTACTCAGTGCCAAAGAAAAAAACCCCAACTGACCTCAATTTAGAAAAGCTGTGGTAGTTTGATTTCAGAATTTAGCAAATCTTTACGTGCCTCAAGGCCTATGATTTACCCCTCCAACATTCATATTAACACTATTTTAATAGAAATCATAAAATATAAGCATAATAATGATTTTGCAGTACTGCATACACAAACAAACCCCCAGAAATAGTAAATTCCTTCTTTGGACTAAACGATTCTGTTTCCATGGCAACACAATCCTCATATGTTTGAAAATTAGTGAAATGTTGACTTATTTTGTTGCTAGGCACCGCATGCAATCAGTGTTCACCTAAACATTTACGAGCCAAGTATTATGAACAGACGATATGACATATGTTATTAAAATAAATGTCAAATATGTCTTTCACAAAAACTATCAAGCCCACAAGCTTTTTAAAGACATACTGTATATTCCTGGTGGCGGAGATCATGAACGCATCGCTCTGACTGACGATCTTTAGTTGCCTAGCAACCATAAACGAAGCTTCACCGGGGTAATCATTTTGGGTCAAAACGTGTATGACATGTTAAACTTATAAAAGATAATCACATTTCTTGTCTACAATGTCATGCTAAGATATAATGAGGTAGGGCTCAGTTATTTTTGACTAACCCTCGTATTACAGTAACATCAAAATAGTAAGTGAGTATGATCAGGAAATACCACAATCACTAACTACCCATTTTTAATATTCTACTTAAAAGTTGCCTAGGTGAACAGCATAGACCAAGATCAAAGTCACAGAATGTGGCGTTAAATTAGGGTCTTCACTGTTCGTGCACACAAATTTCATCTACTACTTGAATACATTGAATATCCATCCTGAGCGATTATCAGACTGCACGTGCTGTGTAGACATTATCTACGCATCTGATACTAGCATGCAAGAAAACCATTTTTTTCTTAAGACGTTAACCCATATAAGCCTAGCGTCCTTTTTGTTGGACATAGGAAAACAGTGCAGACCCAGATCAGACGCCGTAGAACGCGACATCTGATCAGGGTCCCCACTGTCTGCACATAAAATTTTCTATCAAAATTTGACTAAATATGAAAATTACCATCCAACAACCTTTAAATCGGAAATGGACATGTCCAATGGAGAAGAGTGGGAGATTCCATTCGGCTTAAATGGGTCAACAAAATTTACAGTATGCTAATAATTTCAATAAACTGCGAAATACAGTCACTCCAGCTATGTTACTACGAGGGGCGTTCAATATGTAATGAAAACAGCCCAGTATATCCCAAAGTTTTATATTTACACACTTCATAATTACTTTCCCTAAAAGGTCTGTTTCTCGGCTAAATGAATGTAAAATTGCAGATGTCCAGCTCCTTATCTAATTCACACAAACCACTTTCAAGATAGGATGCTGAAGTACACTGCGATATGAAATAAAACAATGTTTTCAAAAGCAGATAGCTACATAAACGAGGGATGTTTTCAAGCTGCTTCTGCGTGTGGTAACTATATATATATATATGTATAAATCACCAATGTACATATATATATATATATATATATATATATATATATATATATATATATATATATATAAATAAAACAAGATTAAGTCCGATAACACAATTTTTAAACATAATTTTCTATTCCTCTACCGGTTTCACTGTTATACAGATCATCAGGAGTTTAATATGACGTTGCATAGAAACGACGTTAGTAACGTTACTTTCCCATAATGCAACGCTACGTTCCCATATTGCAACGTAACGTTCCCATGATGCAATGTAATGATTTCGATCTGGAGGCAGGTGACCCGATAGGTGCACTACCGGCGTACGCCGATCTCACAGAATTTCAACCAAGGCGTGGACGCGGCGAGGCGTGTTTCGCCTTTAAGCAAGTACAGTTGCGCCGTTTTGGCTCGATTGTAGCGGCTTACTACCCATCCCCGGTCATGTGATCGGCGAAAGCCAGAGGCGCAGGCAAGGCAGCAGCGTACGCAGTTTTGGTGCCAAAGAAGAACAGCCAATGGTTACTCTGCCGCCAGCTTAGAGATCAAAAAGACAGGTAGTGTCCTGAACACCAGATGTCCTCAATATCCACGCACTCCGTTCAGTAGTAAAATTATTAGCTAAAATGTCCCTGCGTTGGCATGCGTAGATTATCGCAGGTCGTATCAGTAATTGGTTAATATCAAGAACTTCGCGAAAGGTGCGTGTATTCGTGAAGGAAAATGCGTTAATTTTACACGCGTTGGACTTGCAAGAGTCGCGCAAGAGACCTGCGAAAATGGGAAACTCGTTAGCAATCTCCACTGTAATGTAACATGTTGAAATATCAATACTTAAAGACACAGTTTTTTGCTCGATATGGAGGGACCCACCAATAATGATGACATACAATAAACAGTCCCCACGGCCATAGCTCACATCAGAGGCCAGTCTTATCTACACCATGATTAGGTGATTAAGAGGATTAAAAGTCTTTCTGTGTGGGGCAAAGGGGTAATTGGATAAGAACAGATTATAGGTCAATAAAATTGTCTTTATATATTTATGCCCCCAACTTTGGAAAAGTTGAAGGGGCATATTGCTTTGGGTTTGTCCGTATGTCCGTTCAAAATTTATTAAGATACAGTCTTGAAATTCTATATATAGATTCCTCATCTAAAAATAATTGAAACATATTTTTTATTTTTTTTAAAAAGCTATTACCGCTAGGAGCTTCAAACTTGGACAGTTTATAGCGGATAATTAGTAGATAACCCGTAGAAAATTTAAAAAGTTAATTTTTTTTGAGTTATTAATTGCCTTTTACATTTTTTCCTACTGATTGCTCTTTGCAAATACTGTCATTGAAAACTTAAAATAAAGATATTTCAAAAACTATTACAGCTATTATTCTACCAGTCAAGAGTAGAAGTGACGTCATGTTTTGTTTACAAAGTTATGGGACTTACCTTTCATTACAGGATTAATACACAATTGATCTATCGATTCGAGTTAGCTCAAGTGGTAGCGAGAAGAATTACAAAACTACTACGAAAATTTTTTAGGCTCGAATCTCACTGGCTGCTCTTTTTTATTCAGTTTTTTTTTTGGGGGGGGGTGGGGGGGTTGATTTTATTATTCTCTTCATGCCTTACTTAATTTTTTATTTTTTTTTTATTTTTTTTGTATATCTTTAACATGTATAAGGCGAATATATTAAACATCTGTAACATCACAAACTACTGTAAATTCGGAAATATATATTTGCGACGTCAAAATTTGTGACTAGGGCATAATTAACATATATATCAGTAAACAACAGAGTGATTTCGCCATTTCGCGATATATAAAAAAATAATAATTTTAAAATAAATAAAAAGCCTAAAAAGATATGAAGAGAATAATAAAATAAGACCCCCCCCCCCGAAAATAAAAAAAAAACTGAATAAAATAAAAGAAAAGAGCAGCCAGTGAGATTTTAACCTAAAAAATCGTAGTGGTTTAGTAATCCTTCTCGCTACCACTTGAGCTAACTCGAATCGATAGATCAATTGTATATTAATCCTATCATGAAAGGCAAGTCCCATAACTTTGTAAACAAAACATGACGTCACTTCTACTCTTGGCTGGCAAAATAATAGTAGCTTTAGATTAGGTCAGCTGATAGAGGATTGTGAGTAGATTAAAGAAAATAAGTCTGGATTATCCCATTAGAGTTCTGGTCATAAGGGTATTATGCAATCCAAAATGTGTCTTTAACTCAAGTCGTTCTTAAAGACGCGTTTTGGATTAAATAATACCCTAATGCCCGGCAAGTAGAATATGCAGAGTAGAGATCAGAAACTATCAGTGATATCTGGCTCTCTGACAAGCAGGGGTGCAGATATGGGGTAATAGTGAGATGGTGTCATCCTCAATGGTTACCCCCAAACTTTATTAATCAAAAAATTAATTAATCAATTTTGAAATTAGGCAATCTGGCAAATTAATCTAAGCCCGCCACTTTTTGATATGAAAATGCATGCCTCAAATGCTTGCATAAGCCAGCTGGTCTGGATCAACAGAGCTTTAAAAAAGGATAGCAGGATAGGAGTTCTCTAATTTTTTTTTTTTTAAAATTTCAGAATGTCAAGCCGTTTTGATCCAGATCAGGACCAACATTCTGTAAGTCCTATTCTGGATCCAAAATGTTTGCCAGGGTTATCAACAGACGACATCTAGATAATGGTAAACAGGAACTTAGGAAAACAGTAAAGACCCAGATGAAACAAGGGTCAGCACTGTTTGTTTAGATAAAAAGAAGAAATAGTTTGGACAAAAATATAAGAAAACTTAGAAATTTCAAACTATGACCCCTAAAATACAAAATGGAAAAATCCATGCAAATTATGAAGAGGAAAATTCATTGTAATGAAGAGGGCTAAATTTAAACCGTTTTCTTTATAAGCGGCAACTTTTGTCATCTGCTGATAAACTTAGCAAACAATTTGGGGTCTGCACTGTTTCTTAAAAAGATGATAAAAACGATTTTCTGAGACAAAATATATTTAAAATGAGAAATTTCGACCTTTGACCCCAAAATATATAAAATAGAGAATTCCAGGTTATATGAGAAAATACACCAGAATGAAAATGGACCAAGTAAAATTGAAATCATTAATTTTAATTTTTCCTTTCCTCGCTAGCAGCCAATTTTGTTGTCTGTTGATAGCCTTGCCAAACAGTTTGGCTCCAGATCATGCTCAGAATTATTTACAGACAAATTCTGTGTGCAGCCTCAAAATTTTGTCTGACGAATACTCTACTGAAAGACGTTGCAACTAATTACACTTAACAAAGCATTCACATTTGAAACGATCCATAGCATTAAAACCGTCATTTCAACGTTATAATGGCGCCATTTCTATGTGACGTTGACGTTATAAACATACGAGGGTTAGTCAAAAATAACTGAGCCCTCCCTAGTAACATTTAATTCAAGTAAAATGGACACATATTTAAATGATATTTCATCGCAGTTATATGTCATCAATTCAATAACCTAATTTGCATCTGTTGGTAGGCTTTATAAACTGGTAGCTAGGCAACCGAACATGACCTGTTGAACGGGTGCGTTCACGTTGTTATACATCAATATCTAAGTGTTGCCATGGAAACAATAATGCCAATGTAATGCTGCATTCATTGTCGTTTGATACCTATTACATGTATCTACTCAGTGCCACAGAACAGAAAACAACTGACCCCAAATTATAGATGCTGTGTAGTTGATTTCAGAACTTAGCAAATTTTTACGTGCTTAAGTCCTATAATTTACTCCACCCACATTCATATTAACACAATTTTAATAGAAAACATTAAATAATAGCCTTATAATGCTTTCGCAGTGCTACATACACAAACAAACCCTCAGAAGTATTAAAAAATCCTTGCTTGGAATAAATGATTCTGTTTCCATGGCAATAAAATCCTCATGTATTTGAAAATTAGTGAAATTTTGACTTATTTTGTTGCTAGGCAACGCATGCAATCAGTGTTCACCTAAACCGTAACGAATCAAGTCTAATGAAAAGACAATATGACATATGTTATTCAAATAAATGTCAAACATATCTTTCTCGAAAACTATCAAGCCCACAAGCTTTTTTAAGACATACTGTATATTCCTGGTGGCGGAGTTCATGAACGCATCGCCCTGGCTGACGATCTTTAGTTGCCTAGCAACCATAACAGAAGCTTCACCAGGGTAATTATTTTGGGTCAAAACGTCTATGACATGTTTTACTGAGATAATCACATTTCTTGTCTACAATGTGAGGCTAAGATATAATGAGGTAGGGCTCAGTTATTTTTGACTAACCCTCGTATTTCATTGCCAAATTCTATACAGCAATGGGGTTGGGTCACAAGTTCTCACAACCTTAGTTACGACCATTCCTCTACAATTTAAATATACATAAAAGCTAATAAACATGGCTAAACATGTTCAAATACATATGAATACAAGTACAACTACGTATGGATACTACATCTTTTTTTTTAAATTATTTAAGTTAGAGCAAAATAAACGAAGAAAATACATGGTGAATAAATAAATAAATAAATACATAAATAAATAAGATAAATAAATAAATTAATAAATAGCAGTTCTTTGAAAGGTAATTGAATACAAGATGAAAATAATAATAATAATAATAATAATAATAATAATAATAATAATAATAATAGATAATATATTTATGTATATATACCCGACAAAAAAAGAAACGCACCACTACGATTTTCCCATTAAGACCTCCTTTTAATACAAAAATGTCAATTGTCATGAAGTATTCATTTCTGATCAAATTTTACTAAAACTTTAATGTGACGTAGATGAGTATCTGTACTTTTACTGTGTAGGCACAAAACACATCAATTCGAAGGGTAAAGGAGTTTTGGAAGCGTTAATTCAACGCTACCGTCTACATGAAATTCCGAGTATGTTATACATTAGCAAATTATGAAAACGATATGTTGTCGTTATGTAAGACAACCAATGAGTTTATTGATGCTTTTTGTTATCCCAAAATCCATTTTCATCACTTGGGATCATTTAAATTGATTAAAACAATGTTGAAATCTTTAAATGTTTGTAAGGTTTATCTCCAGTGTGGAATCGTTATCAAAAGGGTAGTCACAAAGCATGGGCTACCTAGCGTTCAATTATCGCGAATGATGAATTTAAAGATAGAATTTGCAAAGAATAAGTGTCTGGGTACAATTTGGTCTACTGAGATGAATCCAATTGCTTGAACTTATCCAGCAAGAGAGCACAATTAAACCGCTTATTTCCTGTGACTTTACAATTTGACCCCCACTTGGTTCGTGACCAATTTTCTTTAACACAATATCGACGCCTGATTGCAAAAGACGTGTGACGCAGCAGTAACTGACATACCTTTGCACTGATACAAACTAAATTGTCATATCACTTGTGCGTTTCCTGATAGTTGAACAGTTCTAAGTGGTGCGTTTCTTTTTTGTTGGGTATAAAACTGCTATTATGAACCCCTTTAGTTTGAAATGTTAAATAGTCAGGTCATCTGGTACAGGTTTCTAAGTATGTTTCGAAAAAGGGTCATTGAAGGTTATTAAAAGCGTTTTGAGGTATGTATATACCTATGCACAGCCCTGAACAAGACCACATTAACTTCAGTATTCCAGATTTCATTGCCATTAAGGATTACATTGATATTAAGAGGATGAAGGCCTCTAACTGTATCATTTAAACCCTGTCTTTCAACAGTATATTTTCGTCACTGAAAGAAGTAGTGGTAGGCATCCTCTACCACGTCACACAAAGGATTATTACGTAACTATATGATTTCTAAAAAGATCACCGTTTAAACCACTGCTTTTATTTCACAGCCTTGCATGTAGGACGGACATATATCTATTTCTAACAGTAAAGTATGGAGGAACATGTGCTATGCTCAGTTTGCAATATTGATATATCTTTTAAGTTATTATCTAGAGAATTCCAAAGCCTTATGGCTGATGGAATACAATATTTCTGTGAAATACTACTTCAATTAAGAGGTACAGATATGTTTCTATTGTTTCTCAATGGGTAATCTGAAATTTTACTAACTAAAGGAGGAATTAGATCTTGTATGTAAGAAGGCAATATACCACTATTTACAATTTTACATAAATGATAGTCTATGTTGCTGCCTTCTTTGTGATAGAGTTGCCCAGCCACACTCTTTGTACAGGTTTTCCAATGATACTGACCTAGTCAACCCAGTAACAATTCGGGCTGCCTCATTTTGAATATTTTGAAGTGTTTGTGAGTCTTGTTCAGAGCAGTCATCCCATACAACTGACGCATATTCAACAACTGGAAACATATAAGACATATACATCTGGTTGAGGGAATTTCTACTAAAAGAATATTTCAATTTACGCATTATTCCCAAAATTTTAGTTGCTGAATTGACAATATTTTCAATATGAGTGTGCCACTGGCCATTACTACTTAATGTTACACCCAAATGTTTATGGCTATCTACAAAGCTAATTGCAATGTTATCAAAAACAAGATGTGGTAATATATCTAGTTTTTTAAGAGTAAATAAGACAGCTCCTTTTTTTAGCGGATTAAAGGTTACTAACCACTGTTAAGCCCAGTTTGACAACAGTTGTAAATCATGGTTAATAATATCAGCTATGTCAGCAATATTTGCTACAGCATAAAATAGTGAGCTTTCATCTGCAAACAGCCTTGTCAAGCTAAGAAGTTGTTTAGCTATATCATTGATATATACTAAAAATAAAAGAGGCCCTAGAACAGACCCTTGAGACACACCAGCAAAGATAGATTCTAAGCCAGAGTAACATGATTCAAAAGAAACTTTCTGTTTTTCTTTGGCTTAAATAACTATTTAACCACTCCAAGAATTTCCCATCGATGTCATTTTGTCTTAGCTTAAACAGAATACCCTTGTGCCAAACTCTATCAAATGCTTTTGACACATCACAGAAGACAATACAAGAAAACATGTTATTATCAAAAGCTTGACATATATTATGAAATATGTTGATTAACTCAAACACTGTTGAATGATGAGGTAGGAAACCAGATTGATACTTATATAAAAGATTATTATCTATTAAAAATTATACATGTTCTTAAAAACAATCCTTTCTTGTAGCTTCCCAATACAGCTCAAGAGTGCAACTGGTCTATAAGTAGACGGTTGAGAGTTGTCTCCCTTCTTAAAGATAGGAATAACGTTTACAAGTTTCCATATATCAGGAAATATTCCCTCACGAAAGGATCTATTCATTAAAATGCAGAGGGGTTTGAAACAGTTTTTGACACACTTTTGAGCATTTTATGGCTTATGCCATCATCACCACTTGCTTTGTTAGGGTTGAGTACTTCAATAATATTTTCAATTTCGAGTACAGTGCAGTTAATTTGAGAAGGAGAGCTATCAGTTAGCTTTGTAAATGGAGGTAGCTGGGTTTCTGCTACCTCGTTGACCGATGAGATAGAAGCAAAATAGTCATTTAAACAATTAGGTTTGTCTTGATCGTTGAAATGCCATTGATTGTCACCGTTTGCAAGTGTTGAACATAAAGGAGGAATACAAGATGCAGATTTGTTATTTTTAACAAAATGACGAATTACTTTCCAAAATTTACGTTTATCATTATTTTGAAAGTCTGAAACACTAATATCTAAATCATTATAAAACAATTCCTTAGCATACTTTTTTTTTATTAATTATCTTATTCCTAAAGAGTTTGTATTTGTTCCAGACGTTTGGGTTACCTGATTGTATAGCTTTCTTCTTCAGTCTATCTCTTTTCCTTGAATTCCTCCTTATTTCAGATTCGTACCACGGTTTGTCATCTTCACGAACTACAATTGTTTTACTAGGTATGCATAATTTAGCAAATTCAATGAAAATATTTGTGAATAAGGAGCTAGCTTTATTTACACTACCCTGATGAAGACATAACCTGTCAAATTCGGAGAGTTTTTTGTTAAGCAATTTAAAATTGGCATTTTTATACATCGACATCGATATTTATAGACATTTCGAGTGAAAGTTCCATGTACAGGATACTCAAATGGTAAGTATACGTAAGTTGCACAGCGATCAGTTATATCAGGTGGGACTTTAATAATACCTTGATTTAACGGTGACATATCATCATGAAGTATAATAGGATCTACCAAAGCAAGCTGGCGTGTTGGTTCAGATATGATATTGTGAAGGGAGTATGGGAATATGTCACAAGCAAAACATCTTTCAAATGATGCATACTGGGATTAAATAGATCTTCATTCATATCTCTCCAAATTATGATATTTTGAGTAATGTCTAGAGCTTTTTCTATATTTTTGTTAAAGGCATAGATTATTGTCCAATAGAGATCATTTAAGGATTATCTGATAAGGGACAGTTTTAATATCTCAAAAAATTAAAGGGGCCTCAAATGGGGAATTACCTGTATACGACACAATTTCTTTAAATAAGATAAAGATCAATATTTTATCATAAATTACCTAATCCCTTCATCGGACCACTTTATTGCCCCTGTAGGGAAGTCATAATCACCTCATTATGACTGTCCTTTTGATGTGCCCAGTATGACCCCTGGAGAGAGTCATAATTAGTGGTACCAGTAGTATTGCTAAAATTTCTATGTCTTTAAGGACGTCAAAGGGCGTCAAAGAAGACAGCATCTGCTGTTCGCGGACTATAAAATAAACCAATAATATAGCTTTCCCTATCTCTCTTAATTTCGACCAAAATTGACTCATTCCAGAATGTCTCCAAATCTATCATTCGAGTATGTGCAAGTCCACAGGACAAATACATTAACAGCCCTCCTCCATGATTCGTTCTATCTTTTCTATAGGGAATATCATATTTGCTTGACAAAATCAGAGATTCTGTTGTTATGTTAGCATCTAGATGAGATTCCGTGAAGCATGAATATATCAAAATCTAGAAAGTTCTCTGTTATATAATCAAACTTATTGCGTACATGTATACTTCATATATTGCTGTTTAAAATAGAAAGAGAGCGTTTAATAATATTAGGTCCAGGGTTCATTTCTATGTCACCAGCCAAGAGTAATAGATAAGGACTATCTTAAAAAAACAAATTACACACGGTATCGTTAAAAACAAATGATAACCATTTACAAGAGCAAGCAGCCCATTTGAGTAAACAAGACATGTAGTAAAATATGTAAGCCATTGACACGATTAGCGCATGCATAATGTAGGTGGCCCGTGGCACAGAGCTCGTTAAATGACGTTTATGTTTTTTTCAATAAAATATCGCTATATCATTTTTTAAGATTTTCATTAATATTCATAAATATTCAAATTAGATAATTTACATATCTGACCACAGGAGGAATGGCATGTGTCTAAGCTTTAATTTGATACCAATTTTAGTGCTCTAGGATAAGTAAAACCATAGATGTAGGTTTACCCCCATTCCCGAGAATCATATAAGAGTTTGCCATGGAAACCATGCATTTTCACATAGCCCATTCCAATTTTTTATGACAGCTTCGTTTCGCATTCAGGGGGTCCCAATGAACAAAATTTGGCACCCATGGAAAATTGTCCTGAGGGGTGCCTAATTTGGATGCCGGGGTAATATATAAATGGTTACAGTATGAAACTTTTAGCCAATATACACTACAAAAACATATAGTGTCTGGGTATACGTTTCTTATAATCTAAATAAAGAATAGACTCATTTTTATTTCTTCGAATTGCTGCTTATAAGAAGCTGCGTTGTTATTTTAAAGATTTAATATCCGTTAAAATGAGCATTCAATGTTTCGCACGACATAAAAATCAAACAACATTTGAAACTATTGAAATTATGACCTTTATATTATAGATTATACATGATACACTATAATAATAGTACGAGCGCTTAACACAGTTTCATTGTTGTGATTTGATATAAATTGCCTGCTTTTTAAAACTATGTAACGAAATGTCGTTGAAAAATTGACGAATAAAATGGATTTCTTATTTATTTTATAGCATCAATCCTTATTCAGGACTTTAGTCAAGAGTGTGTAACAGAAACACTATTTTTCTAATCTTTCAACCGAAACATATGTTGTGGGTACTCAAATGAGACGGTTCTTTTGAGCACCCAAAACAATTGCTAAAAATTATGGGTAAGAAATATTTACAATTTTACGCCGAAAAAGTTGTTGATAATGATACTAGTAACAAATGTGTATTTGATTGTTTCGCATTAACATTGCACACACATTTTAGTATTGAATCACAAAAGTACAGTACGTTTTGCACACTAGTACACGTGAACTGCACAACAGACATATAATAGATGCAATTCGTTTTAATAATGAGGTGCACCAAGTAAACTTAATGTTCCTCGCTTGACGAATTTGGTAAAGAATGTAAACTGATGAGACGAAAATGGCATTATCGGTCGTGCAAGGTAATAGCTGTTGGACTTTTTTCGATATTTATTTCTTGCCTTTTGTTTGTTGTTTTTTTTTTGTCGTTTTTTTTTATCCGTTATTTATATATATTTTTATTTTGCTTTTCCATGTTTTTTTGTAAGCATATTAAGATTGACCAAATACGTTTGTCTTGTATTGCCTAGTGCAGGAGATGGGATACATCATGTTAAATCTGACTGAATAATCATGCATGAAAGTCTAAACAAATCAACCGCAAAAACGCATGTCGCTCATACCCTAATGATAAATTCAGTTTTGAAATTGATGCCAGTGTTATGCTGATGGAGTAATACATGCTAATGGATAGCACTATTTATTAATTTATAAATACAATGTAATAGTATGCACATGTACAGTCCGATTTTGACCTCATACGGACCAAGATGGGACGAGTATACTTAGTAGCACATGCAAGGGTTGTAACATTTATTTTTAAACCAAGTGTTCGTGATATCGACGTTGAACTGAATACTGGTAGGATTTAATCGTTGTTTGGTTCAGATAGCCATTTCACATGTTACACCATGGACTATTCTAACAGGTCATAATCGGACTTCAAAATTAATGCAGGTAGACCATTAAATAGTTGTGAAACAGCCGTGTACATGTGCATCTATACTTTTATTTGTTGACCCCTTAATTGACGAAAAAACGTATCAAAAATACATTTACATGTACCGCTATCGGCATTAGTACGCCATAGTTTGAAGAAGTTCGAACTAAAATCATATTACTTTGCTTCCAGGTTTTAAGTGCCCCCCTTTTCCCCAATTATTGTTTAATGATGATTTTAATTGAAAAAGAAATTAGAGAAAAGATTTTAGATATACACCTGGTACTTGAATTTATTATTTTTCACTTAAATATGAGTTTTTATATAGGCTGGGATTAGATGGAATTTCGGCGTGCTTTTGCTGCTCCTCTTTGAATTAGTCCCCAAGTGAACCTAACGATATAAATAGATTATGGCTTATACAGGTCAGTGGTAGTAATTCGTGCATTTAGCTATGATTTACCGCTCATACTAGATTATAAAATTTACTGTACATCTAAAACCATTGCATCGAAATGGCCTGTATTCAAAAGCTATTCAAGTTACAGTATTGACAGAACGTTATATGCTGGGTAATTTTATATCGTTGTTGTCCTCTGCTGAATCTTATCCTCTGCTGAATCAGTGGATATTGATATTCATGTAGGCGAGTAAATATCGTAATAGCAAATGCAAATATATATGTTGAGGAACAAATGGGTATATTCACAGGGAAAAAACTAAGTTATTCTTTTGTACAGGGAATTTGGCTTCAGTTAAAAATAAGGGTTTCTCCAAAAGATAAGTTTTAGTTACGCAGTGTGCATTTAGTGTCGTTCATCTAAGTAAAGTTTGAGGTTGTTTAAAACAAGAAAAACGGGGGTCACTTAAAACCTAGAAACACAGTAGCAACATTTAACCTTATAAAGCACCACAGGTCGGCGTATCACAGTTGATAGTGGTCGGATAAGTAGTCTGACTTCACGCGGTTTACACGTATTTGTGTGTTTTCTCCTTATTTGCACCACCATGGGTCAGGCCTCATACTCAATTATCAAGTCTCCTAAACGAAGTGGGGATTTGTTTTTTCGTTTCGTCTCTTCTTTCTTCTTCTTCTTGTTTCCTTTTCTTTCCGCCCCAAAATTTTGTCTTAGATCTCGATTACGACTTGGCGTATTGTAAACTTACATGGAGTGAAGCACAGGTAAAGCTAAATGAGTCCCCTGAAGACTCAAGGTTTCAAAAGACCCCCGCGAGCGTGCTTAAATCTGTACAAATTTTGTTCGGACTATTTTCACATTAACGACTAGATGGTTTGTTTTGCTTTTTGCGGATCAGATGGATAATGATAGAAGCTTTTGCTAAAAAAGCTCGACATTCTAAAAGCACGGACTCATGGGCTGAACCAGATGCATGTTAAAGCTAAATCGATTATATCCAGCTTAACCATATATAATATTATTTCTGATGATAAGAGACATTCAATGACAATGGCCAAGATACCCAGGTGGTATATTCCTCCTCTCCGGTTTAATAAAGACTTGATATCTTAGATATTGTTCAGATCCACAATCTTAAGGCATCCAGTGACACAGATCGGAAGTCCCACAGAGGTTTCCCAACCCCTTGACATCTCAGAGACTGTTTATAGACCTTGAGATGGCTGTTGACCCTGTTCCCATCTAGGGGGAATTTTTGGCCGCTGTGATTTATAAATACACAATATATATCCCATAGAATGAGACATGTTAGCCCTCTGAGAAGTGTCGCGTTATCATGTAACAACAAAATTACATACGTTACCCTCAAATTGTTAAAATATATTTTAGTGCCAATGCTAAAGTACTCTTAGACACAGTTACTTACTTGTTTTTAAGTGTGTATGTGCTCAAGTTATTGCAGGATGGCTTTTAAAAGTGTTTTACTTGAGCAGAAGTGCGCTACTTACATTATTTCGTGTTGCATGTGTTATATTCGTAAACTACACCCAATAAAATCATTGACTTTAAATGTTTTTTTTCATAAACTTTTAATACATAATGTAGATCACAGTACTAAGACTTTAAAATGATTAACCGTCAGTCTCAAAACAGCAAACAGCTTGCTTCTATCGCAGAAATTGTAAGAGTTAGGTGTGGTACTTGATTGTGTTGGTTCCTGATCTTTGCCTTCTTTCTTACTTTTATGAAAAATATAGTAAATGGTCCTATGTTTGCCCATAATGTTGCCAAAGATAATAAAACATTTAGACTAAAATGCTCAGAAACGGTGGATTAAGATTGTTGTATTATATATCTTAATTGATTGATTGACTGATTGAGTTAATGTTTGACGACTCAGTCAACAAAATTTCAATCATGCTAGGGCTCTTCCAGAGGGAGGTAGAAAGAAAGACTAGGATAGACTAAAACGCCTAAAAACCAAAATTTTCCGCAAGTGAAGCAATTTTAAAAAATAGTAAGTGGGTATGATCAGGAAATACCACAATCACAAACTTCAGACAACCCCGTGGCACCGTGAGGAAGAGCCGCTCAACCATCACGAGACACCAGGAAGACAAATTAAGTAAAGCAACCAGCTCTCTCTTCCCCATCAAGATGATTGCAATACTAGAATGGACATAAAGTAACGTACAACAAAACATAGAACAAATACAGACTTCCACAATGTGAGTAACAATAAACAAAAAGTCAACAACAACAGAACCACCGCCTTAGAACGGACAGCAGCCTAAGCCACCGGGGGGGGGGGGGGGGGCTTCAATGCGTTTTACTGGTACCAAATCTTCGCCCTAGATTTAATCCTGCCAACAAGCCAAATATGACAGGGCAATATCTCTGTAAGCGCAATGAGTACACATCCCTACCACTCACATTATTTATTTAAAGGAATCTAAGCTTCATTCAATCAGTTATTTAAAAAAATTAAAAGCAACTGATTATTTTTGCGTACCCAGTTAGCTGTTGCTCACATTGTACAAACATAGTCAGTTACATGATACATGTTAATTCCCTTACATATTTTAGTCCATCAACCATACAAAACTGCTTATTATCAGTGAACTTTATAAGAGTGACTGGATACTTCAATTTTCAGCCATATAGGTATATCGGGCATGTGTCACGTGACACACCTGGTGTGCCTTTCACCGTACACACACAAAATGGTGACGCAGCTTGGGAAACCATTACGTTTATAGGTACATTGAAGAGCATACTTCGTCGTAAATATCCCTCATTGCTACATCTTATTAACAGCAATCGAAAAAAACATACATGAAATATTGCCAATTGCTATGTTTCTGCAATGTTAAAACTAATCCTATTGAGTTATGACCATATGAATATCGATCGATTTTATTAAAATTGCGGAAATCGTCAAAAATGGCGCAAACAATACCTCTTCCATAGTAACAAATAAAGCTTCAAACATGGCTATGTCTGTGCCTCAATTTATCAATATTCATAAATTGAGATGTACTATGATTCATAATTATTGTATTTTACTATTTTGGTATTTGTAAAGGTGTTAAAAGTTTTGGTAAACGATAGAGAAATTATGCTGTGTATTTCAAAACTGCCATAAAAGCAAATCATGTAGATAAATGATATCGATCTGTGTAAGATGCCCGACAGAGTTTTTTGCATTGAGTATTGGTATTTCATTTGAGTTTCTAGTGACTCTTATATAGGTCACTGTAATTATTAAACGTGGTAGGATACAAATAATGTTTGCTTACAATTCATATAGCATCCAATATCTATAAGCTGGTAGAATAAAAAAAATACATGTTACTTTTGATACTATGCATCGTAACTGTCTGTAATCATTTACTGTCTAAAGAGACTGTCTCCATATCAACTTTTATACCCACATTTGTGTGTGCATTGGTGACACATTAATTAATATTTCGGTTTAAAAATTACATTATAATCTAAGCATAACTTTCATTGTTTAATTGATAAACTTGTTATTCAAATAAACTTTAGTATTCTGATCATTTGCTTAAGCAATGTGAACTTTTTTTTATAAATGACTTATTCAGAACAAAACATTTCTGTAAAAATTGGGAAAATTAGTTATAATGTTTGACTTAATGTTTGACTTCTGTATGTGATGTTTTCTTGTGCGTTTGTCACTTTCTCATGTGGTGTCGTGGGTCAGGTGTAGTACTTGATTGTATCGATTCCTGATTTCAACCTTCTTACTTACTTTACGTGGCAATGATAACACGTGATATGATCATATCAAGGGAAACAGGTCAACTGTTACGTGCAATTCCAATTTGCATCTAGAAATAGGTAAGACCAAATTTAACCAGGTGCCATTAGAGATAATTCAAAGTTTTTAGAATATTGGATAGAAAAGTATCAACAATGTCACCAGTACCAAAGTATGCAGGAACTTCATAAGTATCAATGCATATGTAAATTTGTTATGTTTCCTTTGACAAATGGCCTCCAAAAGAATCAATTTCTTTCACATTGTGAAGGATATTGTTATAAATTTCAGATGTTGATAGCGCAGTGCCTCTCCTGTTATTTATGTTATATGTTGTGTATGATATACCACATATAATACTGATACTGAATATCTCATCACACACTTATTATTTGACATTACCAAAGTACCAGTTTAATTGCCATTAGATTAAAAAAACAACATTTGTTATCTTAATTAACAAATGTTCAAATGAAGATTTGAAACAGCACATGACTTTTTGGTATTTATTACACATGGGCCAATATTGACACAGTGGGGTTAAATTCTGATCTGTGTCTTAAGCTACATCTATTCTTTGTTTAAGGGAGCAACGATGGCTCTGGCTGAGCCTCAATTGTGTCACAATGAAATAAGTACAAAAATCAAGTGTGCTGGCTCCTTTGATTTATTCTTGAAATTAAATCAAGTCAAACTGGACATGCTTGAAATTCAAAGAGATGATTTAGGCATGAAAGTTGCCATATGTGGACAGAATTATTACGATTAAAAAAACGTTTTTTTTTTTCAGGGAGTAAATTCTTGATTTCTTTTTTCTGACCTACACTTAAAATGACTTGCAATTTTAGATATTTTGAGTTAGCGTTTATCCTTGACAATTTAGATATTGCAATCAAAAGCTGATAAGCTATATATGTTTTATTGCTTACGCAATGAAAAATATATCTTACTAAGCTACTAAATGCTCATTATTATGTTCCATCTAAATTGAGCTGTAGACAGTGAAGAAAATGGCTTGCATACAACAAATATGTATAAATTAAGCAAACAAATATAAGCGTAGGAGAGATAAACAATATTATTTATCCTTTAAAGAAAAATAGTTTGACCATTAAAACAAGCAGTTCTTTAAGTGCTGTTCACATGTTTGATTAAAATCGTCTATGGTGTTTTATGTGCTTAAAGTTCAAGTTTCTTCCTCTTCATCACTATGCTTCAAACAGTCATTTTTCAGTAATAAGCGTATATTGATAAGACACTATTCATTAATTTTCTCATAACTGAGCCTTCAAATGCAGGAATTTATAACAACTAGCAGTTTTAACATGTGGTGTTTTATTACACTAAAATAATGTATATAAATGAAAGAAACTTATATAACAGTAAAAGTACGTGCCTTTATTAGATGAAGTTATAATGCTAGTCATTTGCTGTCAATTAAAAAAATAATATTGCTATGTAAGAATAAGAAATAATTTGATATTATCACTATAAGAGTTGAGTAAACTTTGATATTGCAGGGTAATAATCTATCTGCTGAACAGCTAACATACTTTTTTTTGCTTATATAATGAGTTTTTAGTTAAACAAAATAAACAAAGCGTCAGAGGTCTTTTGACAGCCAATGGTCAAGTGACAACACTGTACTAAGTAGTAATACATTTGAAATTAAGTAACATATATAGAGGATATTTACTTTTTTGAGGTGAATAACAAATATATTTCATGGAGTGTATTGAACACATCAGAATTTTCACGAGTGCGCAGCACGAGTGAAAATTCTGATGTTTTCAACTCACGAGATGAAATATATTTGGTATATATCGAAAAAAAGTAAATTTTCTTATTATTTTATACTTTTTATAGGCTACATGCAATGTCTCAGCCACTGAAAAAGGAAGTTTCTGAAAATGCAAAAACGAAAAATTTTAGCAAACCCAATAATTTTGGTACCAAAATATTTGTCACGTTCTAACTAAGAAAATGCATACCAACACTTGATGTTTTCGTTCACAAATAAAAAAAAGTTATGGGCGTTTGAAGTTCTGAAGTGAAATGCATTAACTGAATAGAAAAGTCAGAGGTAATCCAAAACGCTACAGTGAATATATAGGCTGATATCAATCACTAGTGATTGGTATCATATCATTTCACAAGTGATTAATATTACTTTTATTTGTTTTTGATATGCATTGATTTCAGTGCTAAGTATGAAATAAATAACAGTTATATCAAAGATGTAGATGGTTTTGTGGTAAATTGGCTGTTGGGTGAATTTATTCAATGCAATGGGCATGTCGATTAATAAGAATTAGATTTATAGTGGACATTTACTTTTTTGAGGTGAATACCCAATAGATTTCATCGAGTGTATTTATAACATCAGAATTTTCAAGAGTGCGTAGCACGAGTGAAAATTTAATTGTTTTCAACTCACGAGATGACATATATTTGGTATTTACATGTACTGAAATAAAGTCAATTTTCTTTTTATTTTACTTTTTTACTTTTCAGAAGATTTTCGGCCAATCAATTAACTATGCTTCATGGCGAATCACAATACATGTAATATAAAAGAAGGCAAAGAGGTATTTGTGACTGAATATCTGGATCAATCCATAACCATCGGGACTTACAGATAAAAGAAATTTATTCAGCGTCAAAGTGCGAGACAAGTGACGTCATAAAAGAATCATTTATGTTTTATGAGGCTACGTAACATAGGTTGCATGCATTGTCCCACTGACTGAAGCGGGGGGGGATGCTGAAAATGCAAAATCGAAAAATTTCAGCAAATCTGAATTATTTGGTACCAAAATGTTCCTCATGTTCTAACTAAGAAAATGCCTGTGTATGTGAGTTCCACAACCATCGACCGCAGACTAACCCAAGGCTCTTACATTCACACTACAGCAAAATATGATACAATGTCATCACTAATTCGTAAAATATAGCAAAACAATACGCCACAATATACTTGAAGATGCTAAAGTAAATTTCTACATTACAATTTTGTTTGCCTGTTTGTTGTTGTAGTTGTTTTTTTTGTGTGTTCTCTTTTTCTGTTTTAATAATCCCAAAGACTCGTTTTACTATAAGCAAATTTATGTACAGTCTGAATAGCTCTTCTGTTATGCGCTATCTGGAATGTATTATATGAATCTATCATGAGTGTGAGGGTGGGATAGAAAAATCCGTCCCAAGGACAGCCGTTTGGCATCACGAGGCTTGCCGAGTGATGATAAACGGTGATCCTGACAGAAGGATTTTTCTATCCCACCTTCACACGAATAATGGATTCTTTTTCTTGCTCACCACTGTATTCATTTATTTATCTATTTATTTTAAAATAAGCTTCCAGAAGTCCCTGAATACGCTAAGATGCAAGTTCACATTATGACGTTACTTGGCGCGATGGGTAAGATAGCATTGGTAAGATAAGATTATCTATCCCAGGGTAAAATCTCAGATATCCTTATCCAGTGAGCAACAAAATTGCTTGCTTCTTGGCAGATAAGCTTCCATACTTCCTGGTCACAAACCAAAAAGACATCTCCTTGGGATAAAAAATGTGAGTATGATCAGGAAATACCCAATCACACACTGCAGACTAACCCAGGGCACAGTGAGGAAGAGCCACAGAGCACATACAGTCATAATACATCAGGAAGGGAAGACAAATAAAGTAAAACAACCAGCTCTCTTTTCCTGACACTAAGCTAAGTACTGCATAACAAAAACAGGACCAAATATTGAACCCCTATAAACAATTAGAGAAACAATAGGCAATGGATCAACAACAACAGAACCACCACCTTAGAACAGACATCAGCCTAAGCCACTGGGGGATAAATGCATTTTACTGGTACCAAATCTTCTCCCAAGATTATGTTGCTGTTAAAGCACAACACTTGTTTGGCTCACATGGAGGTTTCCTAATTTTTACAATGCATCATTACAGAGAAAACACTTTAGTCAAATTACATAATAAGTTTAAACAAATAAAAGATCTCACGACTCACAGATAGTCAGGCTTAAGGAAAACCTCAAGTAGAGCCACCGTGGGTACATCATGCACCATCCCACGTGTGAACGCTTTACGTCAGCGACGTCATAGAGTCTTAGGCCTTGTCCATTCACATGAAGATCGTTTAATTTCTACTTATTCATGTACTTTCAGCCAGTATGATGATCGCTTAATGGTATAGATGCAGTAAACCAGAATAGTCATGACGATGGGCTGAATACCGCCAGTGTCTCTCTGAGCATTTGCATTGAGAAACCTTTTCAAAATGAAAGAATTATATCTTGATACCTATTGTGATAGCCCTAATCAGGCTTCCGCAGAAAACACCTCCGGATTATATTGGGACACAAACAGCTTAATAGATGCTAACGATGCAGACACGCATGATATGGGGTGTGTAAATCCATCCTTTGATACACTTCACGACAATATTAGCTTTCATATGGAGACGAAAAGCAATACTAAGGCAGACAACAAGCATACTAACCCAACTGTCAGATGTCCAAAACATTCAATGAATACAAGCTACGTTGAAAATAACACAGCCCAATCTTCAATGATATGTTATGGCGAAGTTAATAGAGATATGACTGGAGGGAATGTAAGTCAGGAACCAAATGCCGTGACTGTGGTGCCAAATGATGTTTTATTCAAGGAATCAAATCAATCCATAAACAACCTTGCTCAATCATCTAGAAGGAACGTTGTAGATAATGGAGAATATGATGCCATTAATGTTAAAACCGATTCTGGATCAGAGAGTCGGAATAATAATAAAATAAATGTCGACCCAAAGACCAATAACAATGCAAAAAAAAAACCCTGAAAAGGACACAGAGCTGTTTGGACGATCCACCAGATGGAGGTTGGGGTTGGGTTGTGACTTTCAGTGCTTTTATGGTTGGGGTTATTCTAGATGGAATATCCTTTTCATTTGGGTTGTTCTTCAAGGAATTGTATGTGCATTTTAATGAAAGCAAAAGCCTGACGTCATGGATCATTTCAGTATTAAATGGTACCTATCTTGGAATAGGTAAGTCACCTGTTATGTACTCGATACACAACTTAACAAAGTGGGTTCTAGCTCTGAACTTATTTACTTCTACAAAAAGCAGAATATTATACGAGGAAATTATGATAAGCAGGGTGTGCTATTGTTATAGGTTATCAAGAGTTTTGTACAGTCTTTACTGTAATAAGCTGTCAGTACACAACATTTCCCCTCCTCTAGATTGGAAGTACTCACTGTTATTGACTTGGCTAGTCCATAATGCTATTGACTTTGCTTGTAGTATACGTCTGTGAGTGTCACGTACGTTATTTAATCCAAGTCAGAATGTCTACCAGTGTTAGACGCATGTTATTAAATCCAAGTGTCTTTGGAATAGTATTCCATTAACTGTAGTATGTGCAACATAAGATTACATTGCATATACGTAAAAGCATGTACGATAAACAATACATTCACTTCCTTTAGCCTGGACTCAATGAGACAAGCCGTTATCACTTGAAAACTATTTCATTCAAGTTACACATAATATTCATTAATGAATTTCTGATAAAAAGCCATTAATGTAAATAATACATTCCCAAAGCTGATAAGCCCATTCATGAAAGTCGCTTTCCTGAAAGAAACCAGACTTTACACAAATGCATCCTAGATAAGAAGGTGATCATTACTTCTTAACTCATCATATCATTACAGTAAGGGATTATTATACCCTTATTCACTGCAATGAGCATTAAGCACAATATTAATACGTTTATTCACTAATAATCCAAAGACTAATAAGTGAGCCTGTCCGGAGGCTTCCTGTTGCGTTGTGGGTATCGCCTAACAGGTTGTGTTTCGGTGGGTTGTTGATCACTAATATCCGAGGATTCACTCGAAGTATTTGGAGCACTTATATCCAAATTAACGCCTGATGTGTTCTCCGACGGCCGTGTAGGTTCAACCGATGTTCGAACCATCTGATCTGCATGTCGACGCCATGTTCCCTGATCTCCAGTGGTAACCTTGTATGAAAGCGGTCCTAATTTCTCAGTAATTTTAGCGTCTGTCCATTTATTTGTATTTTCTCTGTAGTCTCGCACTATTACCTTTTCCCCTTCAGAAAACTGAGAGCGTTTAGGTTCTGTGAATGTTTCAAATTGCTTTTTCTCAACAGTGTCCTGGTGTTTGGTTTTATCAAATCTAATCGAGAGCGCAACTGTCTACCAAGTAAAATTTTTGCAGGACTTTCATTTGTGGTCGCGTGCACTGCATTGCGATATTGTAGTAAGAAACATGTAATTGTTTGATTCAATGAACCACCGTCAGTTAATGCTGATTTCATAGCTTGTTTGAATGTTTGTACGAAACGTTCAACTAGTCCTTGAGTAGCAGGGTGCCACGGTGCTGAAGTTTTGTGAATAATTCCGTTGATTTTCACAAAGTTCTGGAATTCTGCACTTGTAAATGTCCTACCATTATCTGAAATGATCTGCTTTACAACTCCAAACTGGGCAAATATTTGCCGTAAAACATCAATTGTTTTTGAAGCAGTTATGGTATTCATTACATGTACTTCTGGCCATTTCGAATGTGCATCTACTGCGATGAGAAACATATGTCCCAAGAATGGGCCAGCAAAATCAATGTGTATCCGTTCCCAGTGTGCCGAGGGCCATTTCCAAGGATGTAGTGAAGCTTTTGGTGGCGCCTTTTGATGAATCTGGCATCCTGAACATTTTCTAGCTAACTGTTCAATGTCACTATCTAGTTTTGGCCACCAGAAGAAACTTCTACTAAGTTATTTCATTTTCACAATACCTATGTGTCCAACATGTAGTTCATCAAGCATTTTATTCCGTAGCTTGGTAGGAATTATGACGCGTATTCCCCACATAAGACATCCATTTTGAACTGAGAGTTCATGTCTACGCATGTAGAATGGTTTCAGTGTCTCGTCTTGAGGTTTGTTAGTCCACCCATTCATTGTAAAGACAAGGACTTTTGACAGGGTTGGGTCACGACGCGTTTCACGTTTAACGACATTGGCACATACAGGCAGGCTGTCTAATTGTGACAAGTTATATATCTCCGCTGAGTCACTATCTGGTAGTTCCTCGCCGTGTAAATACGGAAGTCGCGAAATTCCATCGCAATTGGCATGCGATTTAGAGTTTTTATACTCAATATTGTAATCATATCCCTGTAGGAATAATGCGTAACGTTGCATACGTGATGCTGATGTTGCTGGTATCCCTTTCTTTGGACCGAAGATTGATATCAGTGGCTGATGATCCCTCAAAAGTGTGAATTTTCGTCCAAAAAGATAGCAGTAGAATTTCTTTACTCCCCACACGATAGCTAAGGCCTCTTTCTGAATTTGTGCATAGTTTTTCTCTGCAGAGTCTAGCGTTCGGGAAGCAAATGCAATTGGTCTTTCTTCACCATTTCCCATGACGTGGGAAATCACGGCTCCCAATCCATATGATGATGAATCACAAGCTAGCTTTACTGGTAAATCTGGATCGTAATGTGTCAAAACAATGTCAGATGTTATCATTTCTTTCACTTTCTGAAATGCTTTCTGTGCAGTTTCTGTCCAGATAAACTTTACATTTTGCTTTAAGAGCTGGTACAAGGGATGTAACACACTTGCCAAATTCGGTAGAAAGTGAGAATAGTAGTTAACTAGTCCCAGAAAAGCATGTAATTGTGTCACGTTTTCAGGCTTTGGCGTTTTGTGTAATCCATTTGCGTCTATTTTGTGTCCGCATTATGTAATTTCTTCCTGGAAAAATTTACATTTAGTTTCATTTACGCGCAAGTTATAGTCCATAAGTCTCTGAAGTACTGCTTCGAGAGTTTTCAAATATTCATCTTCCGTTTTTCCTGTGATGATGATGTCATCCAGAATACAACTGGTGTTTGGTATTCCTTTCAATACCTGATCCATTGTACGTTGCCAAATACTAGGCGAGGCTGAAATTCCAAATACAAGCCGGTTGTACGAATATAAGCCTTTGTGCGTATTAATGGTGAGATAACTCTTGGAATTATCGTTCATTTCCAGTTGATTATAAGCTTGGCGTATATCTATTTTCGTGAATCGCTGTCCGCCTGCTAGGGATGCGAAAATGTCTTGAATTTTCGGCAATGGATATTGATCCACTTGAAGTTGAGGGTTTACAGTTGTCTTGTAGTCACCGCATATTCTGACTGTGTTGTCTCCCTTTGGAACAGCTAGGATCGGGGTAGCCCAGTCGCTGTGGTCTACTTTCTGTATAATCCCTTCATTTTCAAGACGTTCTAATTCCTTTTCAACCTTTTCCTTTAAAGCGTAAGGTACTGGCCTTGCTTTTCAGAATTTCGGTTGTGCATTTTCTTTCAAAGTTAAGGTAGCTTGCACACCTTTAACTTTTCCTGATTGTTCTGAGAAAACTGACTTGTACTTTTTCAAAAGATCCTGAAGGTTTTCATCTGTAGTTTTGCCCGTTTGCAAAAACTTAATTGAGTTCCAGTCAAGTTTAATGTGCTTTAACCATGCTCTGCCAAATAAAGAAGGGCTATCATTTTTCACAACAAATAAATCCAGATTATGTTCTTGACCTTCATAGTTCACACTAACATTAATTATTCCTGCTGGAGTAATTGTTTGTCCTGAATATGTCTTAAGTCTGGTTTTTGTCACTGATAGCGGTTTGTGATGAAACAGTTTCTTGTAAATCCTAATTGGGATAACAGAGATAGCAGAGCCAGTATCTAGTTCCATTTTCAAGTACTTTCCTTCTATCTTTGGTGTAACACTGATAATGTCGGATCTCTTTACCGTATTTATGCTAACAGTTAAAAGTTCTTCCTCGTCAACAGTTTTCACAGGTTTGAATTTCTTTTTCTTGGACTGATTTTTCTGCTGAGCTTTCTTGCTCAAACAAGCTCTTTCGATGTGTCCTTTCTTGGAGCAAAACCGACATGTGTCTTCTTTGAAACGGCACTCATCAGGCGTGTGATTAAACCGGTCACAGCGAAAACATGACTTATTTCTCTCCTTTGGCTTGGTGTTTGAAGTAGGCTTCTTGCTAAGCTGGTGTACAGAATCTGGTCTGTGTTGTTGCTGCAGCTCCACAGCGTCCTTTGCCGCTGTTTACATGGCTGTTGCAATGTCTATTGCTTTTTGCAATGTCAAATCTGACTCTGAGAGAAGCTTTTTCTGAATGTTTCCATGTTTTATTCCGCTAACAAATCTGTCCCGCAGAGTTGAAATCACAGTGTTCCTAAAGCTTTCTCAATTTGGCCACATACACGAGAACCGATTCACCGTCTTTCTGGTCACGTTTGTGGAAACGAAAACGTTCTGCAATCACTAACGGCTTAGGTGAAAGGTGATCATCCAACAGATTTACTATGGCATCGAATCCTCTGGATGCTGGATCATCTGGCGATATCAACTTCCGAAGGAGACTATATGTTTTTCCTCCCATCAAAGCTAGCAAAGCTGGAACTTTCCTGTCATCAGATATTTCGTTTGCCATAAAGTACTGTTTCACGCGTTCCATATAAGATTTCCATGTTTCTGTTAATTCACTGAATTCACTAATATTTCCTATTGCAAAATTAGCCATTTTAGTGATGTTAATCCAAGAAATCTAAATCCAAAATTTAAGTTCAGGCACAAAAAATCTCGTCGCCAAACAACATGTTATGTACTCGATACACAACTTAACAAATCCGGGTTCTAGCTCTGAACAAATTTATTTCTACAAATAGCAGAATATTATACGAGGCAATTATGATAAGCAGGGTGTGCTATTGTTTTAGGCTATCAAGAGTTTTGTACAGTCTTTACTGTAATAAGCTGTCAGTACACAACATCACCTATAAGATTCATGTAACCCACTTAGGCCCTCTCTTTAAACTATAGACCCTATGATAATATAAAAATCATATTGACAGAGTTTATGAACCAATTGCAGTATTGAACATATGTTTTGTCAATAAAGATAAAATATACTCATAAAAACAATTGAAGGGTATTTAGATTGAAATCCATACATAGCATTCAATACAATAAAGAGTAAACTTATTGTGCATGCATTTCATAGTTCCAGATATCTGCAACCAAAATGAATGTTTGGTTAAAGTCACGCTTCAATGATTAAAGTACAGTAAAGTCCAAATGATGCAACCCTCTATACTGAAAAATCATTCAAAAATGATTGAAAGCCATTGTTATCGTTTGTATTCCATAATGACTGGTTCTAAAATCATTGCTGGCTCTCAGTCAAAAGTATGACACCTAATTTTGTCGTTGTTGTCAGTGTTCTAGTTCCAATTTGCTGTCATATTGGCTTGGGTATGCCATATCTGTGTATTTTTGTCAGAGAAGTTGTCACGTTATTAGGTGCAATAACTGAAAGAATGGGTGTGAAAACTGGTCTGTGGTCGGTATTAGAGCATAACCAATAAACAAGTTAAGGTTGTAGCGAAAAATAAAAACGCTAAAGTTTTTTGCTTATGAACTTTGGGTATAGAGGGTTGGTACATTTGGCGTGGTACTGTATCGTAACCATTAGCCCGTAATTTTTATTTTGCCTTTCTGCTCAATTGCATATTGGTAGTTCTTTCAGATACAACAATACTTTGTTTAAAAATAATTTTATCAAATATTATATTGTCAAAAGAAGTTAAATATCCTTCAATTGTTTTTCTGAGTATAGTTAAACTAGCATATATACTCTATTTGCTTAACGAAGCATTAAACCTTGTTAGACGGTATTAGATTAAACGTGATTTAGGTGAAAAAGAAGAGTATGTGTAATCTGACGTTACATGATCTGAATGCTGTTTAAAAAGATGAACGATATAAAGTATATTATAAGCTGAATGCACGATTTAAAAAATAATGAGAAAAGGATTAGAAGAATGTCTTTCTTGTTGATATTCATGGGTACAGCATTGATATACCCACAATCTGGCGCAAAGGGGCTATTTGAAATTTACTTTTGGAAAAATAGTGCGTTCGTTTTTTGTGGTGAGGGTGAAAAAAGGCATTTTTAGAGCTGTAACTCTTTCCATAAATAAAACTTTTATCAAGCCTATATTGACTTTTTGGCCATTTTAGACTATAAAACACCTATACGTGCCGGGTCCCTGTGTATACAACTATGGAACTGAAAATAAACAAAACAAGTAAGCTAGTATAGCGCATTTGACATTGTATTTTGTCTACAATTCTAACACACCTCGCCTATATAGCATATGGTTAAATTCAGTGATTTATTGGTTGATAAATCTCTGCAAGGACTTGGCACGGACGGGCGTGACCTAATTTAGTCGCCAGTTTGATTTTCATGACGTCATCTATCACATACGGCAATAAACGGCGTAATATCGATTTTACAACTATTGGACGTTCAAACATACACAAAAATGCGCATTTCAGTCTAAACAAGAGTTACGGGAAATTTTGACAGTCTGTTCAAGATGGCGGACTCGTTATAGACTATCGAAATAAATTCGCACTGGCAGTGATTTGATGCTTTATATATCACTGCCTGGCGGTCAGTCGTAAGTGGATAAATCATTCGCGCTTCGTGCTCATGATTTATTCACTTTAACGACTGACCTCCAGCCAGTGATATATTAAGCAACAAATCACTGCGAGCGTGAATCTCTTTCTTAAACAAAAACAAACGTGTAAGCCTTGTAAGGATGGTCATGAAATGCCACTATCACATATCCCAGACCAATCCATGGCACCGAAGGGAAGATGCACACAGATAAACAGAAACACACACAACTAAACGCAAGAGTGCAAATTTAGTAAAGCTATTATTTCCTTCGTGAAAAAATGAAGAAAAAAAATAGTAAAAACAAACAAAAGAAAACTAGAATGCATAAAACAATATATACACGTATAACACAACCTGGATCAAAAACAGAGTCCACACACACAACCGACAACCTGCAAATGCTATTAATGCTCATTGTAGGTCGATCTTACATGTTTGTTGTGCTTAATGATCTGCTGCTTCATATTCCGCTTCTGCACATTCTTTTAAGGGAGGTGCCCATTCATTAGGCGTGTAGTTATTTTGCGGCAATAATGTGTGTTTTAGTAAAATGTTAAGTATGGAATGTTAATTTAAATGCAAGTTTGAAAAAAATGTTGTTTAACTAAACCATTTTGTAAATCTATATCATGCTTAAGACGCGCAATTCTGTTTATTATAGGTCCGATTGCCAGTGTGTTGGTTGCAATATTTGGTTGTAGAAAAGTCGCCATATTTGGGGCTATATTAGCGTCAATTGCCTTCTTCCTCTGTACGTGGTCACCTAATGTACATGTAATGATTGTACTGTATGGATTACTGGGTGGTGAGTTTTGACAAAATACAATAGACTACTAGGTGCAAATTTAGGATAAGCTGTTTAGTTTAACTGTTTTTGGGTCATCAAAGAAAGACATGTTCAAAGTGAGCTATTGTCGTTCGTCGTAGTCTGTCACCAATAATTTGCTATACCTCCCGGCCAATTTTGACAAACATAAATGTTCTACCTCGACTGGCTCATTTTAACTTTTTGAAATAAAATGCTCCAAAGGTCATTACTCGGAGGTCGTGGTACATCTATAAAATGATTTTTATCCCTCCAAATAAAAAGGTAAACGATATTATTTTGTTTGAACATGCTTCTACAGCAGAGTATGTCCAAGCCAATATCTCATGATGATTTTGTTTATAGTCAAGGAGCTAGATTTTTGAAAATTGACTTGGCACAATTGTCCAGCCAGAAAAGGTTTGACTTTAGAAATAGTTAGAAATACCCTTCTAAAACATTTCTAGGCAGGTCGTACAGTCAAATTGTGGAAGCAGTTTTCCAGGAGGAGTCGTTTTGTACACCTACCCCATTTTTACTATAAAAAACAAAATGGCGACATTTGAATGAGAAATGGTATCCAGGTGTAATCCAGATTGTGCGTACAGTCGTTCTTTACTGCCAAAACCTCGATAAGGACCTAAACAATTATGAAAATAAATTGTTTGCATCCAGAAGCACAACTTTTATGTTATAACTGTCACTTACGTTATATCTTCAATTACGCCTTATAACATCAAATAATTTTGGTCAAAGTTTAATTTTATAAGTTCTATAATTGGTATACACGTTTTACATACCATGTTTGGAAAAGGTTATTGCCTGACTGTTTCAAAACTGCAAACATCTTGTTTCTATCATAATTATTGAAGAATTATAAGCTGTTGAATATGATTACCCTAAAAAAATGGTGAATATGGATAAGACCATTCCACTTTCCAAGCTAGCATGCAATACCATCTGCTGACTTTTTTAACCATAATGGAGCATTCTATCGATACACGATAGTAAAAAGCTGTACTTAACTGCGTTTCTATTGTAGGGTTCCATATTTTAATGCTTGTATGACAATTTGTAACGTACATTACAATCTTTAAGACTTCCTATATGTATTGCTAAATACCTTATATCATTGCCATATGGTATTTTATTTAATTTCAAAGTAAGTAAGGTTGCAAAGATCAGGAATCGATACAATCCAGTACCACACCTGACCCAGTATACCAATGGGAAAGTGACAAACTCACAGAAGACACCACAAACGAGAGCCAAGAGGTCAGCCCTTTCCCAGCAGGTGACCACGAAGCACATATAAACAGACTCGCACAAAACATAGCAAACACAAGACAGAACAAAAACATAAAAGATCCACAAAAGAAGTACCGCCTTGGAACGGTCAGTAAAATATTTTACTGGAGGGCTTAAACCGGTTTAACGGCGCCAACCTCACCCTTAATTCAGATGTGGATCAAGACATAGATATTTGGTTTTCATGAAAGACCCCCAACTTATCAATGCATCATCTCCTAAAACATATAAATCAAGATATAACAAGGAGATAAAGCAAGGATAAGGACTCAACAGTAAATTAAACTGAATACCGGAGCAAAAGAAATCCAACAGGTAAACCCCGGTGGGCCCGACAAACAGCCAAAGCATCAGGCCCCTACCATCTCATCAATAGATGAGTCTTTAAGTCGGAACCATCATAGAGTCTGAAATCCGACCCACCGGCGTGCAATTAAAGAGGAAAGCAAAGTTGCCAACTGTGATTGGGTTGACTACCAAGCATGCAGTCTGTTGCAATACATTAATGTTATAGCCAATCTTTTTATAATGGGAAATTATTTTAATGAACTGCGCTGAAAAATTATTAGAGCCAACAATCTTCTTCAACTTATACACCAAGTCACCATAGAAATCAGGTTCCGAAAGTCCTTGGCGCAAGAGAGATTTAAGTCCAACTTGGAATTTAGAAATCAAATCAAAGTATCGTCTATAAAATTTTGAAAATGTTTTGCGAAGTTTATGATACCGATAGCCCTGTTTAAGAAGTTTCTGAGTTACAATTTATTGCGAGTGTTGAAGTCAGTAACATAGCTAGATGCTCTAGCAAAACGAATGAGTTGAGAGATATAGACTCCATAGGATGTAGAACGAGGAACATCACCATCTAAAAATGGGAAATTGACAATTTCAAAATCAAAGTCGTCACGTTTATCATAAATTTTGGTAGAAACAATACCATTAGAAATTGACAAATGCAAGTCTAAAAATGCGGCTTCGGTATCAGAGGCATTGGCTTTATTAAGTTGGAGCTCTGAAGGGTATATTTGACTAACCATATTTTCAAAATAAACATTATTAATATTTAAAATATCGTCCAAATATCTGGAAGTAGTGTTAAACGCAAACCTGTTTTGTTTTAAATTTATAACAAGACAGCAGTTTGTTTTAAAATATTTATCAGTTTCATTAAGTTACTATTCCTATAAACATTTACATTTGCAATAAAGCATTTGTGTTTTTTTTTAAAGTTTTCATCTCCACGAATTATCATTTTGATTTGTCCAAAATTAAATATTCTACAACAATTAAACAAAGAAATAGACAACTCTTAAGTAGTAGTAGAACACATTCCATTTCTGTCAAATTTATCAAAGTAACATATGTAACCACAACAAATAACATAACGTCCTTAAACCAGTTTCACGGCGCGTCAACCTCACCCTTAGTTCAGATGTGGATCAAGACACAAACATAAATAATACAAATGATCAACAAAAGAAGTACCAGTATAAATATTTTACTGGAGGGCTTAAACCGGTTTCACGGTGCGCCAACCTCACCCTTAGTTCAGATGTGGATGCCGTATTCATTGTTTCATCACAGTAAATTAATTTGATATGATTGTGACCATGTGGTAAGATGCCGACATGCGAGCTCAACAATTTAGTGTGCTACAACGGCAGCAGAATATTGGGCGAAGATTCGGCTGGTTACATAAATATTATTGCTCCAGTGGTTGTCTTTCTGTTCTAAGTAAGGAGGAAGGCAAAAATCAGGAATCGATACAACCAAGTACCACACCTGACCCAGGTCGCATTTTTGTTGCTGTTAGTGATAATGTATATGTGATAATGTATATGATATATTTAAATCTTAACTTGCAGGTTCCGGTCTGGGACTGCTATATCTTCCTGCAATTGTCTCAGTTGGACACTACTTTAGGAAAAAGCGAGCTCTTGCCACCGGAATAGCTGTATGTGGCAGCGGTGTAGGAGGGTTTGTGTTTGCCCCTCTCAGTCAGCTCCTTATAGATATGTACACATGGAAAGGAGCCATGTGGATTATCTCAGCCATCTGTCTAAATGGTGCCGTAGTTGCAGCCTTTCTCAGACCTCTAAAGATAAGATCAAACCAAAAAGGAAGATATTATCGTGAACAAGAAGACAGCCAGAAAAGGTTTGCAGAAAGCACTGAACCAGAGAAGAAAAAATGCTGTGATGTCTCAACCATGTTTGATTTTTCCCTCCTGAAAAGTCCAACGTTTCTTGTTTATGGCTGTTCTTGCTTTCTGTGCATGTTAGGTAAGGAAGCACATTAGGGTATTCTATGTGTCTTATAGCATTTTATGTCCAGTATTTATAATGGCAAGCCTAGAAAGAGTGCATTAGAACATTTAAATAACTTCACTAATCCACAGATAATACATTTATTGGCAACTGAAGAAAATTAAATCAATATGGAATTTACCAGAGAATATCAATAGTAGTGATACAGAGAATACTAGGTGAGTGTCTTTTGATATCAAGTTTACCTGGCAAGAATTTGAGAACGCTTGTTGACATCGCGAGGTTAGCCAAGTAATTCAACAAGCGTTCACAAAGCCGGGCCTGGTAAACTTGATATAAAAAGATGTGAACCTGGTATTCTATTTATCAGTTTGTAAACCGCTTGTTTCACTCTTCAAACTAGCGATTACATGGCGTAATTTTCGATTTTATGTTAATTCAGCGTCATTAGCGACGTCATTCAATAAGTGGAACGTCATCATGACCTGATAAAGGCACATGCCGTGAGATAGACAGTGTTTATCAGGCAACGTGCAGCAATGCAGTTAATATGAGAGGTAACTGATAAATATTCTTACCAGATCTTTCATATACCAAGTGGCTTAGGCTGCTGTGCGTTCTAAGACAGTGGTTCTGTTGTTTTTGTTTGTTATGTTGCTTTACGTCCCAAGTCAACAGCTATGGTCATTGCGGGACGGTCAGTTCACCTAACCACACTTTTCCTGGGCTGGCTTGAACAAGCGGATAACCAATAATTCGTGCACATACTTTCGCTTGTAACTGACAACAACCCTTCTTGAATGATTCAGCAGAAGGGAGGAGAATGACCGTAGAAATTATTTCATGATCAATCTCCACGAAATTATGGGACCGGACCGGAATCGAACTCGAACCCCTGGAATTGCAGTCAGACTCGCATCTGTAGCCAGACACGTTACCGACTGCGCTACGCGGCCCGGTGTGGTTCTGTTGTTGTTGAATTATTGTATATTGTTACTCACATTGTTTATGGGGGTTTCGTGTCTGGTACTTGTTTTGTTATATAGTACTTAGTGTCCTTTCTAAGTTTGCATTAATCTTGATGGGAAAAGAAAGCTGGATGCTTTACCTTAATTGTCTTCCTGATGTCTTGTAATTGTTCTGTGACTCTACCTCATGGTGCCGTCAGTTGGCCTGCAGTGTGTGATCGTGGTATTTCCTGTTCATACCCAATGACGTTGTGAACCATATATTAAAATGAAAATGATATTGAAAAAAAAAACCCACACACATGATTATGAACATGTTATATCACAATCACAGGTCACATACCAGCTTATGGAGGAGACGCTGACTGGGTCATAAACTAATAATGACAGACACATAAAACAAAAACACAGTAAAAGAAAGCAATCAGCCCTGTCTTCTAAATGCCACAAAACACACCTCAAATCAGGACTAAACGCAAAACCCATTGCTTTACACAGTGTTTGGTACCCATATGCCTTGTTTAAGAAACTAAGCAGTCAAATATATTATTTCTTTTGATGAAGTCGCTAATAAATTCACACATAACCAATATTGTTGATAACGTAACGAAATTGCTTCTGTTTTCTTTTTTTAGGCTTTTACATTCCATTCACATATCTTCCTGACCTGGCAGAAGATTATGGAATGACGCCACAGCAAAGCGCTCTTTTGATCTCAATCATTGGGATCCTCAACACAGTGTCACGTGTACTGGTCGGTTGGGTCGCTGACCGACCCTGGGCTAATGCTCTCATTCTCAATAGTGTGGCGTTAGTAATAGGTGGAGCGGCAACTGCGTTTGTGCCATATTATAGCAGTTTTGGCTTAATGTCAGCGTACTCAGCAGTTTTTGGAGTAGCAATAGGTAGAATGTCCTTTAAAAAAATGATTCTCTCTCTCTCTCTCTCTCTCTCTCTCTCTCTCTCTCTCTCTCTCTCTCAGATGAGTAGTCACAAAAATGAACATATATGTAGACACACTGATTAACTTATTTAGAAAAGCAAGCGAGTGTGATCAGGAAATACCATGATAACACATCGCAGACCAACCCACGGCATAGTGAGGAAGAGCCGCAGAACACTGACTGTCACAAGACATCAGGAAGACAGTTTAAGTAAAGTAACCAGTTCTCTCCCCCATCAAGATAATTGCAAAACTAGAAGGGCATAAAGTACTTAATAACAAAACAAGGACCAAACACAGAACCCCACAAACATTGGGAGCAACAATAAACAATAAATCAACAACAACAGAACCACCGCTTAGAACGGACATCAGCCTAAGCCACTGGGTATATGAAAGATCTGGTAACAATATTTGTCAGATACCTCTCATATTAACTGCATTGCTGCACGTTGCCTGATAAGATTGTCTGAGAGCTTAGAGCAAATCTTAGCTATATATTCTGCTTTTGTTAAAACACAAAATTGCTTAGCTCGCATGGAGTCTTCCTAACTATTACAATGTATCGTCATAGAAAAACAATCTAATCAAATTAACACACTATGATGATGCATGGCTCACAGATAGTCCGAGCTAAAGAAAACCATACGTAGAGCCACGGTGGGCCCAGCTAACCCTACCCACGTCCTTCATAGATCGATTTATCTACCATTCCCCTCATAAACTTTTTCAAAACATGTCAATTAAAGCAATTAAAAGTGGCAGCAGACAAACTAGGATAAGCAAGCAAACGTGATTTCTCATTAGACGCTGCGCGTCTGGTAGTGACATAACACCATGCAGTAAAATGGGTAAACCTCTAGTGGCTTAAAGTTTTATATGTAACGTTATGTAATAACGCTATCTAAAAAAAATATTTACAATATGATGCTGAATGATATGGAATCGACGCCACATAAAGAAAATTGGGCAAAACTAGTAAAACAATTATTAGGATGTCTTGGTTTTAATGAAGTATAGGGTGCACAAGCAGTTGGGGATGTAAATATTTTTCTTAGTCTAGTTAAGCAAAATCTGCATGATAATCTTATACAAAATTGGAATTCGCGGTTGAGAGAGTCTAGCAGAGCATCTTTTTATTCAGGCATTAGTAGTTTTCATTATCAACATTATTTAAATTTTGTTAGAGTAAAAAAGTATAGACAGGCAATAGCTAGATTGTGGTGCTCTTCGCATAGATTAGAAATTGAAGCTGGCAGATGGCATAAACCTATTAGAATTCCTGTAGAAAACAAAAAAGTGTAAAAGATGTGATGTGGTTGAAAATGAATTTCACTTTCTGTTTGAATGTCCTTTGTATAGTGAATTATGAATACAGTATTTAGATTGTTATTTATATGAACATCCAAATAATTTCAAGCTACGACAGCTGTTTAATAGTACTAGAGAAAAGCATGCAAAAGACCTATCAATTTTCATTTATATAGGTTTACTCTAAGAAATGTTACTTTGTATTAGATTTTATTTGAAAACTAAAGTTAGAATGTTATTGCATAAAGCTACATATTATATGAATATGTATGGATACATGTATATGGCTTTTGGTTTCTATTGAAGCTGAATCACAATACCTTAAAGAACCTAAGTCTGCAACTATGAACATTTTTCGAAATTTTTTATTTTCTTTATAAATCATTTGTAAAAGAAGATTTAAGTTATGTTTTCACAATAAATCTGTTCACTATAGCTGAAAACTGCACGGAAAAGTGAATTATCTTATAAAAACAGGTGTGTTGGTAATTATTTGCGTCCCTCCAATATTTATAGACAGTTAATTTTAACATAAATGCTGTTGTTTTGATACTGATAATTTGTTAGGATTTACGAAATTGGTAAAATGTATACCTGAATTTTAGTTTTTTTACTGTGTTCTTGAAAAATAGAAACATTAGTCCTAAAATTAAAAGATCAAAGTTACAGACTATGCAGCTTTAAGTATTCTAAACAAGCATCTACATACAGATTGAAGGCTTTATGTATGTAATGATAGGCAGTAATAACAATATGATTACAGATGTTGTTGATATACAAGGTAAATGTTCTCTTTAATTGATATTAGAGTTGAGACTTTTCAAGTGAGCTAGGGACTTTATATAGATCATTATTGATTTTATTGAACTCGTTACGAAAAAGCGATAAAATGCAAGGAAATCGCATCATAGCTTTTAACCAAATCGTTTTATAAAAAACAATAAAACATGAACACTAACGTAAGATCCTCTATTTATACGGTCTGTAACCTATATAACGTAAGACGCTTGTCATGATTCTCTTCAACAAACACATCAAACCTAGAATAGAACCTACCATGCTCAACAAAAAGTTTGCTGGGCTACATGAACTAGTTGGAAACTTGAAATTTTGCAAACGGCACGATTAGCTTTCCGACAGTGAACACAAAGGCGTTGATAATACTGTGCGGATTCTTAGCCCGTTCTGTGTCTCAAGTGTTCACATGCGAAAAATTTAGCTTTCTCTCTGAGAGACCTTACTATGATCACTTTCTGAACACATGATCGATTTTTGTCAATGCATTTAAACATGTAAGTAATAAATTTAGTTTAATTTAAAGAAAGGTGTACACCTGTGACCTAGTCAGACCTATTTGATCTGTTTAGCAACAGAGATTAGCAAACAGATTGTAAATCTGGATGCAATGAACCATGATACACAAACCAAAAATGCATGACAAACGCGGGTCCAGTCTGCAAAAATGCAGATACAAAATGGTCTGACAGTATGCATTTTAGAAAAAAAACTTCAAAGATTACAAAAATCTAATTTACATTATGATGACTGTTTTTTAGCTGTATTTGTTTCCCTACGGTCTATCATTGTGGCTGAGCTTCTTGGAATTGAAAAGCTGACTTCATCATTTGGGCTCGTAACGATGTGTCAGGGATTGTCAGCCTTCATTGGTGCCCCTATTGCAGGTAAGTATTAATAAACCGTTTTCAGACAAATGGCATATTCCGAAAAGTTATAAACAACAAAGTCAGGACGGTCCATTGTATAAATTGAGGGGGTCACAGGTAACATTTTCCAAAAAACAATATTGTAACAGCTAAAGATCGATTTTATTTTTGCAAACTAAACAGATCCTGATGAAATGCCGCCTTATGCGGCATATAATCTGGGTCTTCACTGTTTGTCATAAGACTCGTTTAGGGATACACAGTCCTCAAAATTAATGGTTAATTCTTAGTTTTCATTAAATGCTTCTACAATTAATCTCACTTATTTGTCAAATAATGTCATTCTTCCATTGAACACTTATTATTTTATTCCAAAGCTTAAAAATACCCACTGCTAACAGTGTTCTGCTTCTTTGTTTTTTTCTCTCGCGGTGCCGTGGGTTTGCCTGCAGTGTGTGATTGTGGCATTTGCTGGTCATACTCACATTCCTTTTCAAAACGGCTTTACATGTCCGATTCTGTTGACGTGTTTGCTTTTTCATAGATTCTTAATACCGTTTAAAAAGGTAATTACTAAATTAGTGATTTGGGATATTTTATGTCAATGGGCATTTGAGAGTTTCATTAGTGTCCATATTCCAAAATATGAGCGAGAGAAAATACCTCGCACAAAATAAAAACACATTCTTCTATTGATTGCTATATTGATGAAACACAAAATTGTATCAAAATTGACTGCCTCTAGAGATACATGTATCAACCCAAAATATACTGAACAAAAGTGAAAACGCTACACTACAATAGTTATGTTTTGTGAGAAAGTATTGTTTGTGTGTTTGTTTGATTTGATTTTTTACGTCTAATCAACAATCTTTCAGTTAAACAGGGACGGGTCTTCCTGGGTTGAACCAGTACTAAGCTAGGATAAATGTGTCTTGCTCAAAGACCACAACGCAGTGACACCAGTGAGGCTCGAACCTGCAGCCCCTCAGTCTCGAGTCAAACACTCTACCGCTGAGCCACTGCACTCCCGTGAGAAAGTATTAGACAAAACGTATTTACTAAAGCCTAATAATGTTTCTCAGACATCCAGCAAACGATTCTCAGACTAAGATGCAAAAACACATTGTTTTTCCTATGGTGATTTCAGTGTTAAATTTCAAGCTTGTCGATTTGATGAGAAACCCGCTTTACAAGATTGCTTTTCTAAGTGATGAGCCTTGGTGAACGCTACAGTCTCTTTGATAAACCCTTTATGTTCTAATGGAACACTAAGTATGGGACTGTCCTGTTTATACTTTAAGAGGTTGCTGGTCAAACTTTCCATGAAAAGAATGTGCCATTAAAATGATCTAAACGATCAAACACATTTGTGATAAGTCCTTCACATTTCTGATTCTCATGTGTCTAGACTACCATTTCGTGCATTTGAGTCTGGCTGATTGTGGATAACAAAGGTCTAAACCGTGTGAGATTTCTGTTCAAATTTGCAACCTAAAAAAGGGACCCATGTAACATTAAAATGACTTTTGTCTGTTACCTCGTGACAACCCCCGCAA
This sequence comes from Loripinus fragilis, assembly GCA_964019695.1. Classification (NCBI taxonomy): domain Eukaryota; kingdom Metazoa; phylum Mollusca; class Bivalvia; order Lucinida; family Lucinidae; genus Loripinus; species Loripinus fragilis. The sequence goes on from OZ026529.1 coordinate 6,652,656, forward strand.
AACTTTTACTGTTATGCTTAACACAGCTTTTAAATATTCAGATACTCTTTCATTTGTTTTTAAATTACTGGCTTGCATCATTTTGTAAAAAAAATAACAAACAATTCAGGTGTAGCGTTCACACTTTTATTCACTATATGTATGTTATATTTGTCACATGTGTCCTTTTCCATTAAAGTATTTTTAATGCCAACAACTGATAATATAACCCAATCTTCTACCACGACCTCTAAGTAATGACCAACGATTCATTCAATGCATTTACCACTACAGTCACGCCTCAAAGTGTTTTGTGGAAGTATAAGTTGATGTATGTTTTGCTATTGTGTAGTTCTTTAGAGGAGGAAAGACTCACTTTGATAAGCAATCTGCAGGTTTAACTTGTGATATTGGTTATCATAGCACATTTCAGGAATATCAACCTCATACTTTGTTAGTTTGAAGTTTAGTTCCTGGTGCTGTCAGTGTTATTTTCTTTCTTTTCACTCTCTACCACATTTTTTGTCTAAACCACAAACTCAATTAAAAAAGATGTTTATAGATGTATTTTTGTTTGTTTTAGGTGCAATATCAGACGCTACATGGGACTACATTGGAGCCTTCTATCTCGCTGGTGCAGCAATTTGTCTCTCAGGAACTATTTGTTTTCCTCTTCGGAGGATATCGACATGGGAAAATCGTAGGAAACATCAGCTTGATAGGGATCTAAATATATAATGACAATGACAATGACAAAGAATTTATTGAGCTAACACATCCACAATGAATAGTCATGGCAGACATATAAAAGTGATACGCAATTTACAACAGGCAATGAAATTTAAGGTATTGGAGCAATGCTGATGATCTAATCATTCCAGTTAAATCAGTGTTTCTCGCATATTAAGCAAAGATCTTATAAATTTGATCATTAATTTCAGAATAATATTATTATCACTATTAAGTAAACCATACAAGTATTTTCTATTATTAAAACATAAATGAGTACGCCCATTTATGGCTACTTTCTCCAATTTAAGAATAGAATCTTCCCGAAGAAGCTTATATGCTGGACATTCTAACAAGAAATGCTGCTCATTTTCTATTGATCCTGTATTGCAAACTTTACAGATCCTATCATGTCTAGGGATACCAGTGTATCTACCTTTTTAGACAGTCAGATTGTGAGCACTGATTCTAATTTTGGTCAAAACTCATCTATCTGATCTATAACTTATACTATCTACATACTGTGCACGTGTTTGAATTGTGTATTTGTTTTTGTAAACGTCTTATTTAGAACTATTGAGTATTGAAGAATCTTGTTCTTGTAATGCAATGTCATGTATCCGTTGTTGTATACTTTTTGATATAAAGGGATCATATTTACTGGATCAGAGTTTATAAAAGAATAACCCAGTACACTAGTGATTTTCTTGACTTTTTTAACCCATAAATTTGATTGTTCAGTCAAAGAATAAATTTTATTGACAAGAGAGCTTTGTGATGTGATAATATGTTCCCCAAAATGAATGGCCGCCGTCTGTACTTTTGATTTTAGGGGTAATCTTCCTAATTCAGCTCTGCAGGCAGCGTTTGTGGCGTTATAATGTACACCCAGGATTTCTTTGATGAATTTCATATGCATATATTCAAATGGTCCGAGTCATTTAGAGAGGTTTCTAAACCCCAAATTTTGCTGCCATATAGAATGACAGGGACAACTAAAGTGTCAAACAATTTCTCAAGTAAACCACAAGGATTATTCAGTCCGATTGATTTTTTAATCTTAAAAAATGCTTTTCTACCCTTTTCCATTAACAATTTACTGGAGCCACCAATATGCCCAGAATATTTAATAGTCACCCCTAAATAACAGTATGATTTAACTGTTTAAAGAATAAGTCTTTGTATTTGAATATATTTACATGTGATTTTCCATTAGAATTAAATACCATAACTTTTGATTTTTCATGATTAACATCTAATTTCCAGTCAATGCAAAATTCATTAAGAACATCTAGAGACCTTTGTAATCCATTTTCAGAATTTGACAGTAGAATAATGTTATCAGCATACAGAAGGGAGTTAACTGATATATATATATTTATCACAACTGGATCACAGGTAGAAATATTAAGCTTTTTAACTAGATCATCTATAAAGAAATTAAATAAAAGGGGTCTCAACACATCTCCTTGCTTTACACCACAAGCTGAGAAGAACTCATTTCCAACTCCATTGGAAAACTTGATTCTACATCTTGTATCTTGATACATTGAATATACATTATTTCAAAGATTTTATTGGGGATGCCAGCAATAATCATTTTATAAAATAAACCTTCTCTCCACACGGTATCAAAGGCTTTCCTAATATCTATAAATGCAGCAAAACCTTTTTTCTTTTGTGATTTATACTGTTCAATGATAGACTTGAGTATGAAAATATGATCTGAAGTGCGTGACTGTTCCTTGAATCCTATTTGATTCTCAGATATGAGGTTATGCTCATTAACAACTTCAAGTAGACGGTTATAAATGACTTTATTAAAAAGTTTGCCTAGATTGGAAATTAAAGAAATGCCATGATAATTACTAGGGTCATGTTTGCTACCTTTTTATGAAGTAGAGAAGTGAAGCTTTCATTCCTATGTTGTATCATCAGAACCTTCGACTTAGCATAATGCCAGCTAAATTCACTGACGTAATCATTATTGTTGCAAGAGGATATACATTTCTCCCAGCGATAAGGAGGTGGGGTGACGATCTATCCATTCAGGAGTGGTATAAATGGAAGCAAGACCGCATTCCAAATGGTGTATTAATGTAAACACGATTAGGCCAGCTTACCGATCAAACCTGCCTTTTTAAGAGTATTTGCTGTTCATAATCTATCCCTGGTGGCATATGCGAGCGTAAGAAATAAAAGAAAAATTAGTATAGAAATATAGTTCGACAAGATACCTATAAATGCATGAGAAAAGATAGCATAAATTCACCGAGCCTAAACTGTTGATTCACATCTCAATAGAGGCACCTCTCACTTTCTCTCTTATTCTCTTCATGCGTGCGTGCATGTATGTGTTAATTGAGCATGCATGATTACCAGATCTGCTTCCCATCATATTTCATATGTATCGTGTATATTGTCTACCAAACCTGATTAAAATGCTTGACTGCGCGCATGCGAAGGTTGGCCTGTGTCATAATTGTTCCCATAAAATTAGGTATTTTCCTCATTGAGTGTGAGTTTGTATTCAAACCCCAGGCTCCACTATAAAAGGGCTGGCCCCGCCCCTAAAATGTCATGGTGGCAAATTCAAACATTTTTCAACTACTCCTGAAATAATCAGCAGTTATAGCTGAACCAATATTCAATTTATTCGGAAAAAAAATGGAACAACTTAAGGACTGCCTTAATCAATTCCAATGTCTATGGCACAGAACTTAACTAGAATTAACTCAAAATAAATAGGTATATTTTGAAATTCAGGGGCTAACTGACAGTTAGACTTGAAATTTCACCTTTGACCCATGCATAAACATGCAAACAAGGTAAAAATAGAGAAGCACATGGCTTGATTACACACTGATCTGCATGCAGAGCTAATATCAAACAGAGGACTAGATCAGAAGATTTAATCTACAGTTTGTTTGACATTGATTAATATTCTGTGACATTAGTGATGAATGGTGAAAATAGAGAACAGACAAATTTTTGGTCAGATGCACCACCTTATTTTACAAAACATTAACCCTATAGATCAGCTGATTCCAACAACCTGCATGTTTACAATCTGTAACTGACCTAGACATGACCTGGGAAGTTCAGAAAACCCAGCCAGGCCACTGTAGGACCTACAGTGAAAAAGTGGGCAGTGGCAGCCAAGAATTAATGGGTTTTCTGAACTTTCCAGGTCATGTGTGACCAGCAAAGGCTAAGATCAACTTGTGAATACGCGCTGCCTGATCAGAACCTTTTGCTAATCGCTTGAATATTCCATGAGTTTTATAAGCTAATGACCGAACATCATTTGGAGTTTCTAAGCTTAAAATGAGGCTGCCAGGCTCATCTGAGTCTGTTCATGTCAAAATGCCACATTGTTAGAAATCTCAATGACATGCTTACGTAATGTCTACGATTGACAACGCATACAGCTTACAAGTGAGCTCTGCGATTTTATAGGGCATTTATGGATGTTAAAATTAATTTGCGTCCCGTGGGTTGGTCTCTGGTCCGTGGTTGTGGCATTTCTTCACCATAAACAGCCGCATCTACACTAACGCTCGCGTAATTTTACTGCGAATTAGCGTTTCGTACGCATTTCCAATGCGCTGTACGCACATACGAAAATTTCGTTAAAAACGCGAATCAACGCGTATTAAAGCAAGGTAAGATTCATGAATAATCATATGCGATGGGAAGCGTTATAAGTGTGTAAACCAATTAAATTGCCTTATTATTATCTTTTTTTAAGTAAGTAAGGGTGCAAAGATCAGGGATCGATACAATCAAGTACCACATCTGATCCAGAATACCACCATAAACGAGAGCCAAAAGGTCAGCCCTTTCCCAGCAGGTGACCACAAAGCACATATAAACAGATGCGCACAAAACCAAAATTGAAATGTGTTGATTCTTTAAGCAAGATCTGGTCTGAAATTTAATAAATTACAATACAATCGTGCGCAAAACCATTATCATTTCTTATCTTGATTGCTGTTTTATCTTTTTAAACGTCTTTAATCCTTCCTATACTGCTCAACAAAAGTTTAGCACGGAAAAATTAAAATTGATTTTTTTTTGAGCAAATGGCTAAAAGTTATAAAATATCTGCTGAAATGATTGTTTGATATGTGATAAAGTTGAGGAAAGCAATTGGTGTACTTTAACTGGATTTCTACTGCGTCGTTCATTACTCTAAACAAGAGAGGGGTTAAAATCGTGTTTCAACTGCATTATTGGCAATACAAAATTGATACAGCATCGGTTTATAAAGTCCTTTGTTTTCTAGCTTGGTCTAATCAGCCGTTCTGAAAAAAAATAAAAGGGCGTCTCCAATGAGCATTTGAAGCAAAAGTTGAGTCTTGATGACAACTAACGTCGTTGTTATAATGACGTTTACAAGTCAAAAACAGTACTGTTTTCGTTGTGTAGGCATGCTTAATTAAAAGTGTGTTCGTGTTTAAGAGGATGCCAAAAAAGAGACAATTAATGGTAAGGCACGTTTATAAAATTTTGTCCCTGGGTATTGAATTCATAAAAGGTGAAGTTAATCTGAAGTTTAAGTCAAATGCAGGCGGTAACGCTATCTAAAGAAGACGTTTTCAAAGGAACAACTAACATTAATGATCCGGGTGCTAGTGCCATTCTAGCATCGAAAAGATTACTTGACCGCTTGATTCAGTTCGCTGAAAAGTCCAGAAGTGGAAAAATACCATTTTAACGTCATAATGGAACGGTAAAACGTGGCATAAATGGGTATCAAACTTTGATGTTTTTAACGTTTTTCATCATTAAGAGTCTTTTTTTTACATTAGAATCAAAAGTTTCTTTTTCGGATGTAGACGTGTACCCTGTACATGCCCATGACATAAAATTTAACGTCAATCCACTGTCGCATAACCAGATTACCTTTTGTCTGGCGGACACGAAAAAACGTAAATTTCAAGATCCCCATACATGTTGATAACATCAAATAAAATGTTTCATGTTCATTCAAAGTGGGGCATCATATTAAAATCCGTGCTAAACTTTAGTTGAGCAGTATATATTGATTGACTATTCAGCAATGCATTTCAATGTGTACCTGCGTTGATACGCGATGATTTTCGTTGATTTGCGTTGACTAATCAGCTGAATCGATTGGTAGACAGGTAAATGTGTTACACTGCAGGTCTACGCATTATCGGTAACGAGCGGCGATTAGTGGTTTAGAAATTCACGTTGAAAATACAGTAAAGTATGTATTACGAGGGCGGTAGTGTAATGCAATCCATGAAAACTGTTAACTTTGAAGGGAAAACCATCTTCCGGATTGGCAGCTATGTTAAGCCAAAGCCAACCTGATTACTTACAAAGACTACAGTAGCTTTAAATTGAAGTTTCAGACGCATTGTGTTATTTTTTCCAGGTTCGAATGATAGAGGCGTTAATCAGCCTGCATAGTTGCACATGTTGATATAAGCATTTGTTGTTCACATGAAAGAAAAGTAGGTTTTTGCGCGCGACGAGGCCTTTTTTTTTTAATAAAATAAAGTACAGCTGCTGCAGTACACAGTTTTCTTTCAAAACAGCATCATGGTGTTTCTTAAGCGGATGTTAATTAGTCTTTCATTTTTACTGATCGTGGCTATTTTTGCCCATATTATCACACAGCGTTTAAATCATGACTACTTTAATAGTTTTAGTAGAGAGTATCAGTCCTCAGCCAGTCAGGGAAAATCAGGGAGAGAAAATAAAGAAACTGTTGTCATTGGCATATTGTCTCGCACAAATAATTTATGTCTACGTGAGGCACAGCGTAAAACATTTATACCCAAAGCAAAGGCTTACAAGTTACTTAATATACAGGTCTTCTTTCTATTAGACGAAAAAACTACAGAGTTAGAGGCAGAGGCAGAAATAAACAAGGATATCGTGTTCCTGAATACAACAAGTTATAGATGGCAAGTAAATACTGCAAAAAGGTTACATATCTGGCTCAAATATGTCCTATTAAATATTCCGAACGTTATTTTGATAGGGCGAATGGACGACGATGCGTTTGTATGTGCACCACAAATGTTTGAAAGGCTTAATGAAGTTAAAGATAAATTGCTGTACTACGGATATCCCACAAAATGTTCTGATACGGAATGTGTGGACGAAATGTTTATAGTTGTTGGTGTGGAACTTGCCCAACGCGTGGCAAACAGGAACTTTTGTTTAGAGAGGAAAGAAAAACATTGCCTTGGAGACGGTAATGCCGGACATAGGTTTAACGTGTGGATTGAAATATATAACGACTATGTGTACGTGAACGAAAAAGCGAATGGGAAAATGGTATGGTTTTATATAGAAACTAAACATAAAGATGATTTTCAAAAATATAAAACGTTTGATTTCTGTAAGAATATGTTACTGTTTCACAAAGCGACAGTTTCCGATATCTATGACATGCAGCTTAACAATTGTTTACTTCTGAGGGACGGATTTGACCTGGCTATAGCAAAAGCAAAGACAGAGGCTGCAGGAATGTGTTTTAAACAACAACAGTAAAAAAACATGCGCGGATCCAGAGGGAGGGACAGGGGGTCTGGACCCCCCTGAAAAAATCACAGAACTACATGTATAGGGTTTCTTAGCAATACTGGTTTGGATCGCCTTAAAATCACAAAGCTACAAAGTCAGCATTCAATGTTGGGCCATCATCAAAACGCCAGCGAACCGCAACGCCATTTAAATGGCGTTTCACTGGCGGGCCGATGATGGCCCGCAAATACTGATATATTGATCCTTCCTCCCCAAATCAAACTAAAAAAAACAACAAAAAACGTTCTCATAGTTGAACCCCCTCTGACAAAACTTTCTGGATCCGCGCGTGAAAAAATTGGGGTTCACTGGATTTAGATAAAAGGACCTATTTATGAACTGTTTCAATAACTGTCTATACAAACATATGTGTAGGGGTTCGTAAAAGAAAGGTCTCCATTTAGGGGGTTATATATACTAGAGGACTTTGAAAACGCAACACCATAATTTTGCAATTTTCTAGAAACGGTACTCGCAGTTTTAAATGTGCAACTCAAAATGGATATGAATCAGTCGTTAATAAGACTGTATCATAACGTGACGTTGCTGGTGACGTCACATGGTAGCATCCAGCATCCAGTGCTATTCTGCAAACCCTGTAGCGTGTATCATATCAATACCAGTAATGCAGTTTATTACCTTTTTCTAATCATATAATAGTTGATAACGTCAATATTTTGAAAATAAAGGTCAAATTAAAACATCAGTTTACAGCGCATCATCTACGCTCACAATTTTGAAATTGACTACTTAAATATAGTCCAATTCTTGGATGACCCAAAAAAATATCCACAAAATATTCGTACCCCAAAACTATTCATTTTACTGCAAACCCCCAAAATAATGAATTTAAAATTATGAACCCCGGAAAAAATGACCCGAGCCTACGTGTGTATGAAAATATCAGAGAGCCCCTCCCCCCGGGGCTTCTATGTGTTTGTCGGTTTGTCTATTTGTCTTTTTGTCATTGTCATTTGTTTCGGCCAATATTCAAGGTATATGCTACCCTCGACACACTATTAGAAGTATAATATAGAGATCAAACGTGATAGCCCAATGAAATGAACTAAGGGAGGTTAATTAAGAAGTTGGTTGTATCCCCTAGGTACCAGAATTTTAAAGCTGAAAGCATACAGTTTTGTCAATATGTAAACCTGTGCAATCATTCATTAACATGCAAATAGATAGGTAATGTAAGCAAAAAGGTTTTCCGCATGTTGTGTACAGCAATTCTATGTAAGCTCAAGCATTTTCTTATCAAAATGTAAGTGCGTATGATCAGGAAATAGGGTAAAGTCGGGTATATTCGGACAGACTGCTAAATTCGGACAGCCACCTTGTTTGTTTCATAGTTCAGTTATTGGAATCAAAATAAATTAACTAAGAAAACCGTGAAAATCCAGATGAGACGGCTCATAAAGAGCCGTCTCATCTGGATTTCCACTAGTTGCAAATGTGTGTTCGAATTTACCTGATGTCCGAATTTACCCGACTTTACCCTACCATAATCATATACTGAAGACTCACCAACGGCATGGCTAGGAACAATCTGATTAAAACCCTGAAACCCGATCTAGCCACAGCTAGATCTGACACCGACCCGCAGACGTTCGTCTTCTGGCGACCTTTGAATTGACCAATCACGTTGCAGCTTTCAAAAATCTGGAAGCGAAATTCACCTGCGGTCGTTTTCCATTCAATCTTGACGATAGGTAAACAAACATGGCGACATCTTTAAAATGCCGGTGAAAATAGTGAATGACAACATTGCGCGCTTGCTTTGTATGTGGGTGTGCATCTTCTCACGTAGAATTTAATTCAGAAGATGAGAAATTATATCATGAAGTTGTCAGTGAACAATTATAGCTTAACAGACTTTTCAGACACGGTGAAACCATGTGTTTGAGAAAAATAGCTATTGTACTCTCCAGAAGACGAACAAAAATGTGCGGACCAATCTGTACTAAAACAGAGATAACAGCATTTGAAAGCATTATACATTCATTTCATGCAAATCTGTGGCCCATGTCTCAAACACAAAATGACATCCCAATTCAGTTAGGTAAAGTTTCAAAATTCATGTAAATAACATTAACCTTCTGTTTGTCAACGGGCCACTTTTGGGCCACCAGTAGTACTCCTTTGAGTGCCAATGGGCCACTTTTGAGCCACATGCTTTCGTTCCTATATGACTTTCAGTTTTTGCTTATTGATATACCAATCTTTTAATGAATGATAGAATGGTCAAGCTGAAATACCATGCACAACTGTGTTAGCGCCATATCTTCACAATGGGGACGCTATTGAAATGCACGATAGAAGTGATTTGATTCGAAATTGTCAAACCTTTACATTTAGATCAGTTATACATAATATAAACCCCCATGAATATCATTCAACCTCGCAGTCTTTTTTGACATGCATGGCTTAAACCAAGATCGTTAGTTAAGCACTTCAGCTTTTAAATATTTTGTGATCAGACATGTATATTATTAGTGTATTGGATTGACCAGAATCTGTAAGAAAATAAATAATCTGTTCTAATCTCTGTTCTGTTGCGTTTGATAATATGGTGTTTTAGTTTCGTCATTACCTCCTACCTCTTCATGTGAGAGAAAAGTTGCCGTTTGGGCTGCGTAGCAAAGACCAGCCTTTGGGTTCAGATAGTTTGTTTTGGTGTTTGCCTGTTACAATCTTTGTACAAATCGCCGCGATATCTTTCTAAATAATAAAGACGGCAAAGATCAGGAATCAATACAATCAAGTACCACACTTGACACAGGATATCACATGGGAAAGTGACAAAATCACAATTAGACATAACAAACAAGAGCCAAGGGGACAGTCCTTTCCCAGCAGGCGACAACAAGGCAGCAATGATCAGACGCGGAAGCATGACAAACACAAGACATAATTAGCACAAAGCGATCCACAAAAGAAGTACCGCCTTGGAACGGTCAGTAAAAATATTTTACTGGAGGGCTTAAACCGATTTCACGGCGCCAACCTTACCTTTAGTTCAGATGTGGATCAAGACACATTGAAGTTTTTTTTTATCATGAAAGACCCTAACTTATCCATGCAACATCTCCTAGAGCATATAAATCAAAATATGAAAAAGGAGACAAAGCAATGATAAGGACTCAACAGTACTTAAAACTGAATGCCAGAGCAAAAGAAATACAACAGGTAAACCCCGGTGGGCCTGACAACAGCCAAAAGCATCAGGCCCCTACCAGCTCATAGGATGCAGAGCGAGGAACATCATCATCTAAAAATTGGAAATTGACAATTTCAAAATCAAAATCGGCATGTTGATCATAAATTTTGGTAGAAACAATATCATTAGAAATGGACAGAAATGGCTTTGGTATCAGAGGTATTAGCTTTATTAAATTGGAGCTCTGAAGGGTATACTTGACTTACTATATCGTCAAAATAAACATCATTAATGTTTAAAATATCATCCAAATATCTGAATGTAGTGTTAAAAGCATCAATAATATCAGCCTGCTTATCATCAGAAAGAGAAATCATAAAGTCCATCTCATAACACAACAGGAAAAATCGGCAACCCAGGGAGCATAGATAGTGCGCACATGGAATCCCAACTACTTGTCAATACACATTGGTGCCAAATCGAATAAAAATGTTGTCCAACAAAAAATTCAGTGCATGACATACATTTTTGTCAAGATCATGCATGATATTTTCAGGGTTTTTCAAAGTAAAGAATGCATTTCTGTCGTTACATGCAAGGTAAGGAGAGCCTTCTCTATTGAAGTTTCTTTCAATATGATCAATAAGTTTATTTTTAATCAAATTATGAGGTAATGTAGTGTAAAGAGTAGAAAAATCATAAGTAGACAAACTGGTCGCATTGAAATCTCTAGCTTTAAGCTTACCTAAATTTTTTAATAGTCCAAAATAGAATCTTACCGGATCTTTTATATACCTTTTCAAAGAACTTAATGACATGTTTTTAACAGCTATAAGACATGAAGTTGACACTTTAAAAAGTTCTGTTGTCATACAAGAACTAGAATTTTCGATAAATATTGCTTCATATTTTTTATGGAGTTTAGGTAGCCAGTACAACGTTAGAAGTCTGTCTTGATTCCTTTAGCTTTGACACCAAAATGTAGGGCTGTATGTTAACCATGCCCATTGACAACCACCCTCTCACTCAAAGAAGGCGCTGCAGTTTATAGGCATTGGTGCCAATAAGCTCACGTTTAAGAGTATTAATATAATACAATCGTCAAACAACTACAACATTGTTAACCGCTTTATCTGCTGGAACCAAATCAAAGTTCATATGGAAATCCTGGATACCTCATTTAAGATGACTTAAAGAAGATTTAGGTTTGGGGGTAAATGATGTGTATTACGATTACATTCCAAAGAGAAAAAAAACAATATCAAGCATTTTAAAAATATTACCTTCATGGTATATATTATCATTAAAACCTAAAGGAAAAGTTGATTGCAAAAAATTAAATTTTTAGTTCATTTTCATATCTCTTTATAGTTTTTAATCTAGATGATGAGTTTGGATCATATATATTTTGTTCAACTGATTGAACTGAATTTTACTAGGTGAATGACCATTATTTTTGCAAATAACGTTGCACCCAATATAATAATAATTGTTTGCATGTAGGCTAGACTGTTTAAAACGGAGTCAAATTTGATGTCACTTTCATTCATAGAAGAATGTGTTTTTTCTTCTCCTTTTTCTTTGTGGTGGGGTAATCTGCATTTTGAAACACAGTTATGGCAGAATTAGGCATGGAAACTAGTCACATTGATTCTTGATTCATGGGCATAAACAGAGGAAATATATGGGATTAAAATGTTTGAGCTAATTATACCCACGTTTGAAAGCTGTGATCATTAATCTATTTAAAGGAATGTATACGTTTATTTCATACTTAGCAGTGAAATCAATGCATGTTTTCTCAATGTAAGCATGTGTATAACATTTTTCCCCTCCCAGACTCGGGACCATCTGGGCACCAGGACCATTACTTGAGCTAGCCTGAGATTGATTGCTTCACTTTTATTGTGGATGTTACCATTCTTTTACTCTTTCTCACGGTGACATGGGTTGGTCTGTAGTGTGTGATTGTGGCATTTGCTGGTCATACTCCATTACTTTTTTGGTAGTGGAGCACTAGGTGGTGCTACATTCCTAATGTCAAGACTCTCTTTGAAAAGAATATATCAGTCTATGAAAAAGAATCATGTGACCCTCAGGTCGGGGTCTTTTTGATCGAATGGCGAAAATGAACAAACTAGATAGAGGACTAATAGATGACGCTTCATATCAAATATCAAGGCTCTAATGTCCCTGGGGTTTTTAACAATGCTATATTCAAAGTGTATGATGCGAACATGCATTTCAGCTAACTTTACTAAATTGTGCAATGGACCAGAACAATTATTAAAGGAGACCATGCTAAGACCTTTTCTGATTAGTTTGGTCAAATCTAGTCAGCAAGTAAATGTCGTGTGAGGTCAATTGTTGGAAACGCACGCCGGGCGACATTCGTCAAAAGATCACAAATGCTTCCACAAGGCTCTGGTGAATATATTCAATTCACTACAAATGTGTGTTAAGTGTACACCAAATTTGGTGACAGACGAATTGCCACTGATCTGGGTGTAACCTTTTGACTGCTTAACAATCATCACTGAAGGAATGCTGCGTCAAGTTAACCTTTTTTTTGTTTGATGAGGGGAGGAAGGATCAATTTATCACTATTGGCGGGCCATCAACGGCCCTCCAGCGAAATGCCATTTAAATGGCGTTTCGCTGGCGTGCCGATGATGAATGGCGTTTCGCTGGCGGGCCGATGATGGCTCAACACCAACATTGAATGCTGGCTTGGTAGCTTTGTGATTTTTAAGGGGATCCAGACCAGTATTGTTAAGAAACCCTAAAGTTTTGTGATTTTCCAGGGGAGGGGGGGGGGGGGTCCGGACACCTCTGAATCCGCGCATGGGCATACATCAAAAATTCTGAGCTACTGCCTCTCTTGGCGTTAACGTTTGAAACTTGAAACTAATGAGTATTAAACCCATATTTTTAGCAACGATGTTTTCACCACATATGTTACAACATATGGCACCAATCTCTAGTGAATAGGGTTTTTAATGAAAAGAGCCAAACTGAGAAGTGTTTTAGTCGATACTGAATGTATGCAATTGTAAAAAACCTTTCTCAATTAGCCCTACCTTTATAAAATTGTACCAGGTTGCACATGTATTTGCTTATGATACATTCGGAAACTGTTCACACGCAAAATGTATTTTTGATGAAAAGGTACTTATCACGTAATATTTACATTTTCAAAGCAAATCGTTAGTTTTTCACCCGTTCAAAATCTCATGAACAACAAAAAAAAATGATTGACAGCTACATTCATAATTAAGCTCATTGGCACTTGCAATGCGCTTAAAACGGCAAATTTATTCGCCAGTATTTATAATATAGTGACAACACATAAGTGATTGACGGCGAGCCACATCTGGTTCGCACGTGCTTAATGCCCAGGGGCGGACTTGATTTAGAAATTTTAGAGTACTCTGCGTACTCTGGGGTCGTACTTGATTCATACTGTTCTATGTGTTCAGAGTACTCCCAAAAGATGGTGTGAATCAAGTGAGACAGAACATTTCGGAGTACTCCGTAGTTATTCTATGAATCAAGTACGCCAGAACATATACAGAGCAATCAACAAAAATGGCTATTCTACTTCATGATTGACGAAAGAAGCAGTTCCGATTCTGATAGCGACTCAAAACAGGAAATCGTCTCACTGGCACTATTCCTATATAGAGTTTCTTGTTTTAAAGCTAATGTTTGTGGAAGTTTCTCTTCCATTCAACCTTTCAGCCATTTTTGTTTGATCACGTGGCCTCTCTACTCCGACCACACCACCTCAGACGGTGGTGTACTCGGAACAGCTTCTGCACAGCTGTTCTCTGATACTTGATTGGAATTCTGCCTGTCCAGAGTAAAAAGCGTATTCCGAACAGGTGAATCAAGTACGACCCGGGACAGCCACCTAAAGCAAGCGAAACTGGGAATTTCGGAGTATTCCGGAATAAATCAAGCCATACAAGTATTTCAGCACATGCAGGCAGTGTTCTGCCATCTTCTTTTGGAACAGGTCACGTGACTGTTCTGTCTACACCACCTCGGAAGAAGGAGTACTCTGGCGTACACCAGCACAGATGTTCCAGCGCACTTGATTTCTGTTCTGCCTGTTCGGAGTGGAAGGAGTAAAGAGAACAGCTAAATCAAGTCTGCCCCAGGTCACACATTTACGGATCACCTCGCCGGTTCCGCTACAGATCAAATCCCACAGATGACCCGGAAATAACAATTTTCGTAGTCCGATACGGATGCACAACCCAAGTACTGCTACGTATGATTACGGTGTAATACGGAAATATACAGACTAATGCGAATTGCCACGAATGATGCAGGATCGTATCTGTGACTAATCCTGCGTTAAATCCGTGAATGTGTGACCAGGGCACGGCGGCATTTCATCAAGGTCAGCACTGTTTGTCGCTAGTAAGATAAAAAGAATTCTCATGGATATAAATGCATTGTTATATAGAAATCGTGATCGACAACCATATGGAACTAGACAATGATTGAATATATCCTGCGAATTAAATGTACAAATTGAAAATATCCGTATACAGAACGTGACTAAACAAAAGCTACTTGGTATTTATATTGATGAACATCTGACGTGGTCATCTCACATTGATCATATATGTTCGATCCTCGCTTCTAAGATATCACTTCTTAGACAACTATCCAGATATGTTTCAATTGAATATCAATAGATGTTTTACCAGGGTTACATTCTCCGGTTTATCGATTATGGTTCCCTGACATGGGGGTCTGCGGCAGGCACACATATTGAACACCTATCGAAATTACAAAAGAGTGCCGCTCGCATAACCTTGCACGCTGAATTCAATACTCCATCTGATACTATGTTTAGAGAGCTTGGTTGGTTTTCAGTTCCAAACAGAATAAATTTCAATAAAGCTGTATTTACATATAGAGCCTTGAATGACCTAACCCCTGAATACTTATCAACTTTACTGAAACTGGTATCACAAGTACATAACCTTAACTTACGATCAACCGACAACGGATCATTGTATGTACCAAAATCACGTACGTACGGAATCCTATATGTGACATTGTGTTTTGTGTTATGTCCTTTTGATTTCGTTGTTCTAACTATTTACTTTTGTATTTTGTGTACAATGTTACACATTTAAACGGCGCAATTCACGAGGTAGAGCCAAGATGGAGAAGAAACGAGGAAAGAAATGCGAGAGTATAACTATTTCAATGCATCTGTCGTAATGTTAGTTTTTATATATTTGAAATCGATGCAGCCTGTAACTATCACAGTCAAAAAGTCAACTGGAGGCTTTCAGTTTGATTATGCTACATACTGGGTTCTCACTGGTGAAAGTAGTCATATATACCAAGAACTATTCGGTATAATACAGTTCGACTCACTTTTATAGTTCGACCCATTTAAATTGACCCAATTAAATTGTTAAAGATATTAAGTCTGAGATTTTATTCTGTAGGTCTATATCTGATACAGTGCAATAGAAAATAAGATGGCATTAAAGGCAAAACGTATCTATCTATCTATCTATCTATCTATCTATCTATCTATCTATCTATCTATCTATCTATCTGTCTGTCTGTCTGTCTGTCTGTCTGTCTGTCTCGTATCCTGTCTGTCTGTCTCCTGTCTGTCTGTTTGTCTGTCTGTTAGTATAAATGCTGTTTTCAAACGTCACACCCACTACCATATAAATATATTTGGTTTATCAACCTTTCTGTCTGCCTAAATGCATTTTTCTTCCGTCTGCCCCATATCCACACCCCGCTCCCAAAAATCCTTGAGTTTATTCACCTGTCGATATGTCTGTCCGCCTCTCTGTCTGTTTGTTTTATCTGTCTGTATAAGAAAACAAGTAAGTATTGCCTGGAAATTCCACAGTCACTATGATGCGGAGACTTAGAACACAGACAGTCACTCGACAGCAAGAAAGCATTCAAAGTTAATCAGTCAGTTATCTTGCTCTCTTCCTTAGCAAAATGACAGCAAAGCTACATGTATAAAATCACTATGAACTTCACCACAGAATTAGAAGCCAATACAAAACCCCTACACACAATGGAAGCATTAAGGAATAAAGAATTAACAACAACAAAATCAATGCTTTAGAACGGACAGTGGTCGAGATCACCAGAGAGATCCTCTTAATCCTAGATTCTGCTGTTGTACATAAAGCTGTTTTCCATTGCCTACGCTATACCCAGCCACCACGCTATAAGTTTCATGGGGTTATCTATATGTTTGTCTATCTGTCTTCCAGCCTGTCTGTCTGTCTGTCTGTCTAATGTGGTGGCGTGAAGAGACAATAGTTATATTGCAAGGCTGTATATGTACTTATATACTTTGTTCATTTGACTTTTTTCTTTGGCCCTTTGTACTTCATCTTTTGTGTTTTGTCTTTTGTGTTTTAAATTTCGTCTTCAGAAAGGTTTCTTTCCTTTATTGTCTTTTGCCTTTTGCGTTTGAACTATCAGCGTTTTACTTTTCTCTTTTGTGTTTAAACTTTTGTATATTGTATTTTGGCTTTGGCTTTTTGCATGCTAGTGCTATGATAAAAAGGCATCTCAGTACCCCTTCAAATTTTGGCAGCAGACAAACATACAGACAGACAGACAATTGATAACGTATCGGATATGGGAAGGCAATGGATAGATACGATTTGCATTTAATACCATCTAATTTTCGATTGTACTTATTCGACCCACATTAATAAATACTCAGAATAAATAAAGTGTGACTATTTAAATGGGTCAACAGTAAAGTATTGTCCTAGATCAATTTGAATACTTACATAGATAACATGGTTGAACGAAAAACATACAGTAGACTTTTTGGACTGAGACATTTACCCACTGCATCGATTTCAAATGTAAAAAAAGTTACACAGGATGCCTTGAAATACATGCACTTTTGTCTTTCTCCCTTTTTATTTCCATCTTGGTTCTACCCCATGAAGTGCATTGTCATCGACCAGAAGCATTTTATCAAATACTGACCTGTCTGATTTGAGCACTGTAGGTACATGTGACATTTTTGTCTACCAAATGCGTCACAGAGTCATGTGATTCGCCCGATTGGCTGAATCAATATTGTTTATCAAACGCATCATCACGTGTCACTGAAACGGTTTCTATGAAAATGCCATGCAGAGAATGTTTTCAAAAATGTTTAAGAGCATATAATCTGATCAGTCTATGGCTGAATACCGTAATACCTATCATTGTTATAATTTGGCTACCCAAAATGACTAGATATCTCCATTAAGGGATTATCTATAGGCATTTGACGCTTGTTACTTATTAACGTAGGTGTTTTGAGTAATGTACCGCGTAACAGCACAAACCAGACTTTTCAGTCGTGATGTCCCATAGCAGACAGGTCGATCCGTTTAGTATCGCGCCTGCGCAGACGATGCATGAAGTGTGTTGTTAAAAATAACGTACAGCATCATACACAAAACATACATATGTATGCAAATTCATATTTGAGCCACAGCATAAGAAAATCTGCATTTTGAAATGTGCAGACAAAAAGGCACTATTTAGACGTGGCCTTACATGCTGGTCAACACATTTTTAAAGTTTAATATCTTATTTCAAGATTATAGCACGCTTTTGTAGCGTAGAATCAGATGGAGTCGAACATAAAAAGTTGGCAAATTCGAAATTCGAAAACGAGATGTCTATTTTTTTTTATTTGATTCTTTACGTCCCATCAACGATCTTTCAGTTATAAAGGGACGGATCTTCCTGGGTTAAACCAGTGCTAAGCTAGGATTAATGTTCTTGCTCAAAGACACAATGCAGTGACGCAGGTGAGGCTCGAACCCGCGGCCCTTCGGTCGTGAGACAAGCACTCTACCACTGAGCCACTGCGGTCCCAAAAAACGAGATGTCTAGCGATAAGGCTATTTGTCGCTGTTTCCATGCTTCATCAGTTTCTCAGTGGATACACAGCTGATCTGCGCCTTTGTTTTCTGTATGTGTAAAATTCAACTCTGTTTTTTATTGAACATCACTTTGGTTTTCTCATGATGAGGCCCATATGTCAACGATTATACAATTCAACTACGCATACTTGGCGTGAAAACTACTGGTCACAATTTACACAATTTACTTTTATTTTACAAGAATAACAAAATTAATGCAGGTACACTAAACGACTAACGAAACCTGGCACTAATGACTAAGGAAACCTGGCACTTTTTGTTTGTCTCCAACTTGTAAAGAACTAGTCCTAAGGCAAAAGAGTAAATGTTTATACTGATAAAAGAGCACCAAATGTGATTTTTATAAAAACAATAGCTATCAAATACTGAGGGAAAAAAGTTTAGCAATATACTTTTGAGATTCACAGCTTAGCAGAAATAGGACTTCAGAAACTTCTTAAACAAGGCTATCGGTATCATAAACTTCGCAAAACATTTTCAAAATTTTATAGACGATACTATGATTTGATTTCTAAATTCCAAGTTGGACTTAAATCTCTCTTGCGCCAAGGACTTTCGGAACCTGATTTCTATGGTGACTTGGTGTATAAGTTGAAGAAGATTGTTGGCTCTAATAATTTTTCAGCGCAGTTCATTAAAATAATTTCCCATTATAAAAAGATTGGCTATAACATTAATGTATTGCAACAGACTGCATGCTTGGTAGTCAACCCAATCACGGTTGGCAACTTTGCTTTCCTCTTTAATTGCACGCCGGTGGGTCCGACTTCAGACTCTATGATGGTTCCGACTTAAAGACTTATTTATTGATGAGATGGTAGGGGCCTGATGCTTTGGCTGTTTGTTGGGCCCACCGGGGTTTACCTGTTGGATTTCTTTTGCTCCGGTATTCAGTTTAATTTACTGTTGAGTCCTTATCCTTGCTTTATCTCCTTGTTATATCTTGATTTATATGTTTTAGGAGATGATGCATTGATAAGTTAGGGGTCTTTCATGCAAACCAAAAATCTATGTGTCTTGATCCACATCTGAATTAAGGGTGAGGTTGGCGCCGTTAAACCGGTTTAAGCCCTCCAGTAAAATATTTTACTGACCGTTCCAAGGTGGTACTTCTTTTGTGGATCTTTTATGTTTTTGTTCTGTCTTGTGTTTGCTATGTTTTGTGCGCGTCTGTTTATATGTGCTTTGTGGTCACCTGCTGGGAAAGGGCTGACCTCTTGGCTCTCGTTTGTGGTGTCTTCTGTGAGTTTGTCACTTTCCCATTGGTATCCTGGGTCAGGTGTGGTACTTGATTGTATCGATTCCTGATCTTTGCACCATTACTTACTTTTAAATTGCATAGTGTAAAAAATATATGTTGACAAACGTTCACGAGTACGATGACATTAACAGGTTGAAATTTCACATAATGTGAAGTCTGATTTTATGGCTCCTTGCTAAAACACCTTATCTGGCAATAATGCGAATAGTGTTTGACTAAAAGTTTAATTTTTCTGTCAAATGTTTAGATCCTAAAGCAAGAAAGTGAAAAACGGTTTAAAACTAAATGGTATGTTCACCATTTTCGTACAGTTTTTAGTTGAAAATCGTATTTTTCCAAATTACCCCCCTTTTAATTGAAAAACCTTTGTAATCAAAATGCTCAGCAGATCAAATCCTGGCAATGAAGTCGGATTTTGTTTCTTTTGACCACTTGCAGTTAGCCATTAGGTCATTTTCAAACAAATGGTATGTTTTGGAACCTGCCAATAAAAAGATCTAATGCGTCAGAGATCGCATATGGGAAACTACATTATAAATAATGGCTAAACTTTTTTCCCTCAGTATATAAACACGACGTTACAATTTGTCACTTTATGCCTGAAGGGTTTGTTTTAAGAAATTTTCAAATAATCTTGATGTTTGTAAAATCAATGCTACTCATTGACCTATATTTTACAAGCACCAATGACTGGTATTTTTATATTTGTATTTCAATGTTTAATGTGCTAGCCAGTAGTCAGCATGTCAAGCAAATACTTTACAGCAGTTTGATGGTAGTATGCATTAAAATTTACCATGGCGCAAATGTCAATCTACTTGTTGGTTAAAAATCTCGCCCAGGACTGGACAACAATATGGACTCCTGTGTCACCATGCCAGTGCCAGCAGGTGTGACAAACTGCAGTTTTTTTTTCAGATGTCACCGTTGTTGTTGCAAATTTGCCTGTAATGAGTAGCATTGATTTTACAAACATGAAGATAATTTGAAAATTTCTTAATACAAACCCTTCAGGCAAAAAGTGACAAATTGTAACGTCGTGTTTATATACTGAGGGAAAAAAGTTTAGCCATTATTTATAATGTGGTTTCCCATATGCGATCTTTGACGCATTAGATCTTTTTAATTGGCAGGTTCCAAAATATACCATTTGTTTGAAAATGACCTAATGGCTACCTGCAAGTGGTCTAAAGAAACAAAATCCGACTTCATTGCCAGGATTTGATCAGCTGAGCATTTTGATTATAAAGGTTTTTCAATTAAAAGGGAGGTAATTTGGAAAAATACGATTTTCAACTAAAACCTGTACGAAAATGGTAAACATAACATTCAGTATTTAACCGTTTTTCACTTTCTTGCTTTAGGATCTAAACATTTGACAGAAAAATTAAACTTTTAGTCGAACACTATTCGCATTATTGCCAGATAAGGTGTTTTAGCAAGGGGTCATAAAATCAGACTTCACATTATGTGAAATTTCAACCTGTTAATGTCATCGTACTCGTGAACGTTTGTCAACATATATTTTTAACACTATGCAATTTAAAGTCCTATTTCTGCTAAGCTGTGAATCTCCAAAGTATATTGCTAAACTTTTTTCCCTCAGTATTTGTAACTATTGTTTTTATAAAAATCGCATTCGGTGCTCTTTTATCAGAATAAACATTTCCTCTTTTGCCTTAGGACTTGTTCTTTACAAGTTGGAGACAAACAAAAAGTGCCAGGTTTCCTTAGTCATTAGTACCAGGTTTCGTTAGTCGTTCAGTGTACCTGTATTAATTTTGTTATTCTTGTAAAATAAAAGTAAATTGTGTAAATTGTGACCAGTAGTTTTCACGCCAAGTATGCGTAGTTGTATTGTATAATCGTTGACATATGAGCCTCATCATGAGAAAACCTGCCTTTGTGGATTTCTAACAGGTCCAACACAAACATGGCTGTGTAGCTATAGACAAATAAAAGTTTATATAGAAAAATGAACTGATCAAAGTGATGTTCAATAAAAAACAGAGTTGAATTTTACACATACAGAAAACAAAGGCGCAGATCAGCTGTGCATCCACTGAGGAACTGATAAAGCATGGAAACAGTGACAAATAGCCGTATCGCTAGACATCTCGCTTTTTTGGGAGCACAGTGGCTCAGTGGTAGAGTGCTTGATTTGGGACAGAAGGGTCACGGGTTCGAGCCTCACCTGCGTCACTGCATTGTGTCTTTGAGCAAGAACATTAATCCTAGCTTAGCACTGGTTCAACCCAGGAAGATCCATCCCTTTATAACTGAAAGATCGTTGATGGGACACAAAGAATCAAATCAAACTAAAAAGACATCTCGTTTTTGAATTTCGAATTTTCCAACTTTTTATGTTTGACTCCATCTGATTCTACGCTACAAAAGCGTGCTATAATCTTGAAATAAGATATTAAACTTTAAAAATGTGTTGACCAGCATGTAAGGCCACGTCTAAACAGTGCCTTTTTAATCGCACATTTCAAAATGCAGGTTTTCTTATGCTGTGGCTCAAATATGAATTTGCATACATATGTATGTTTTGTGTATGATGCTGTGCGTTATTTTAAACAACACACTTCATGCATCGTCTGCGCAGGCGCGATACTAGACGGATCGACCTGTCTGCTATGGGACATTACGACTGAAAAGTCTGGTTTGTGCTGTTATGTGGTACGCATTACTCAAAACACCTACGTTAAAAAGTAACAAGCGTTAAATGCCTATAGATAATCCTTCAATGGAGATATCTAGTCATTTTGGGTAGCCAAATCATA
Source organism: Loripinus fragilis (assembly GCA_964019695.1). Taxonomy (NCBI): domain Eukaryota; kingdom Metazoa; phylum Mollusca; class Bivalvia; order Lucinida; family Lucinidae; genus Loripinus; species Loripinus fragilis. The sequence continues at coordinate 6,675,105 of OZ026529.1, forward strand.
ACAATGATAGGTATTACGTTATTCAGCCATAGACTGATCATATTATATGCACTAAAATATTTTTGAAAACATTCTCTGCATGGCATTTTCATAGAAACCGTTTCAGTGACACGTGATGACGCATTTGATGAACAATATTGATTCAGCCAATCGGGCGAATTACATGACTCTGTGACGCATTTGGTAAACAAATATGTCACATATACCCACAGTGCTCAAATCAAACAGGTCAGTATTTGATAAAATGCTTCTGGTCGATGACAATGCACTTCATGGGGTAGAACCAAGATGGAAATAAAAAGGGAGAAAGACAAAAGTGCATGTATTTCAAGGCATCCTGTGTAACTTTTTTTACATTTGAAATCGATGCAGTGGGTAAATATCTCAGTCCAAAAAGTCTACTGTATGTTTTCCGTTCAACCATGCTATCTATGTAAGTATTCAAATTGATCTATGACAATACTTTATTGTTGACCCATTTTAATAGTTACACTTTATTTGTTCTGATTATTTATTAATGTGGGTCGAATAAGTGCAATCGAAAATTAGATGGTATTAAATGCAAATCGTATCTATCTATGAATCTATTTCCATTGCCTTCACATATCCGATACGTTATCAATTGTCTGCCTGTCTGTATGTTTGTCTGCTGCCAAAATTTGAAGGGGTACTGAGATGCCTTTTTATCATAGCACTAGCATGCGAAAAGCCAAAGCCAAAATACAATATACAAAAGGTTAAACACAAAAGAGAAAAGTAAAACGCTGAAAGTTCAAACGCAAAAGGCAAAACACAAAAGATGAAGTACAAAGGGCCAAAGATAAAAGTCAAATGAACAAAGTATATAAGTACATATACAGCCTTGCAATATAACTATTGTCTGTTCACGTCACCACACTAGACAGACAGACAGAGAGACAGACAGGCAGGAAGACAGACAGACAGGCATATATATATAACCCCAAGAAACGTATAGGGTGGTGGCTGGGTATAGCGTAGGCAATGGAAAACAGCTTTATGTACAACAGCAGAATCTAGGATTAAGAGGATCTCCCTGGTGATCTCGACCACTGTCCGTTCTAAGGCATTGATTTTGTTGTTGTTAATTCATTATTCCTTAATGCTTCCATTGTGTGTAGGGGTTTTGTATTGGCTTCTAATTCTGTGGTGAAGTTCATAGTGATTTTATACATGTAGCTTTGCTGTCATTTTGCTAAGGAAGAGAGCCAGATAACTGACTGATTAAATTTGAATGCTTTCTTGCTGTCGTGTGACTGTCTGTGTTCTAAGTCTCGGCATCATAGTGACTGTGGAATTTCCAGGCAATACTTACTTGTTTTCTTATACAGACAGATAAAACAAACAGACAGAGAGGCGGACAGACATACCGACAGGTGGATGAACTCAAGGAGTATTGGGGGCGGGAGTGTGGATATGGGGTGGACGGAAGAAAAATGCATTTAGGCAGACAGAAAGGTTGATAAACCAAATAAATTTATATGGTTGTGGGTGTGACGTTTGAAAACAGCATTTATACAAACAGACAGACAGACATACAGACAGGAGACAGACAGCCAGTAAGGAGACAGACAGACAGACAGATAGATAGATAGATAGATAGATAGATAGATAGATAGATAGATAGATAGATACGTTTTGCCTGTATAATGCCATCTTATTTTCTATTGCACTGTATCAGATCTAGACCTACAGAATAAAATCTCAGAATTAATATCTTTAACAATTTAATTGGGTCAATTTAAATGGTTTGAACTATAAAAGTGAGTCGAACTGTATTATACCGAATAGTTCTTGGTATATATGACTACTTTCACCAGTGAGAACCCAGTATGTAGCATAATCAAACTGAAAGCCTCCAGTTGACTTTTTGACTGTGATAGTTACAGGCTGCATCGATTTCAAATATATAAAAACTAACATTACGACAGATGCATTAAAATAGTTATACTCTCGCCTTTCTTTCCTCGTTTCTTCTCCATCTTGGCTCTACCTCGTGAATTGCGCCGTTTAAATGTGTAACATTGTACACAAAATACAAAAGTAAATAGTTAGAACAACGAAATCAAAAGGACATAACACAAAACACAATGTCACATATAGGCTTCTGTACGTACGTGATTTTGGTACATACAACTATCCGTTGTCGGTTGATCGCAAGTTAAGGGTATGTACTTGTGATACCGGTTTCAGTAAAGTTGATAAGTATTCATGGGTTAGGTCATTCAAGGCTCTATATGTAAATACAGCTTTATTGAAATTTATTCTGTTTGGAACTGAAAACCAACCAAGCTCTCTAAACATAGTATCAGATGGAGTATTGAATTCAGCGTGCAAGATTATGCGAGCAGCACGCTTTTGTAATTTCGATAGGCGTTCAATATGTGTGCCTGCGGCGGACCCCCATGCCAGGGAACCATAATCGATAAACGGGAGAATGTAACCCTGGTAAAACATCTTTTGATGTTCAATTGAAACATATCTGGATAGTTGTCTAAGAAGTGATATCTTAGAAGCGAGGATCGAACATATATGATCAATGTGAGATGACCATGTCAGATGTTCATCAATATAAATACCAAGTAGCTTTTGTTTAGTCACGTTCTGTATACGGATATTTTCAATTTATACATTTAATTCGCGGGATAATCAATCATTGTCTAGTTCCATAGGGTTGTCGATCACGATTTCTATATAACAATGCATTTATATCCATCAGGATTCTTTTTATCTTACTAGCGGCAAACAGTGCTGACCTTGATGAAATGCCGCCGTGCCCTGGTCACACATTCACGGATTTGACGCAGGATTAGCCACGGATATGATCCTGCATCATCCGTGGCAATCCGTATTAGTCTGTATATTTCCGTATTGCACTGTAATCATACGTAGCAGTACTTGGGTTGTGCATCCGTATCGGACTACGGAAATTGTTATTTCCAGGGTCATCCGTGGGATTTGATCTGTAGCGGAACCGGCGAGGTGATCCGTAAATGTGTGACCTGGGGCAGACTTGATTTAGCTGTTCTCATTACTCCTTCCACTCCGAACAGGCAGAACAGAAATCAAGTGCGCTGGAACATCTGTGCTGGTGTACGCCGGAGTACTCCTTCTTCCGAGGTGATGTAGACAGAACAGTCACATGACCTGTTCCAAAAGAAGATGGCGGAACACTGCCTGCATGTGCTGAAATACTTGTATCGCTTGATTTATTCCGGAATACTCCAAAATTCCCAGTTTTGCTTGTTTTAGGTGGCTGTCCGGGGTCGTACTTGATTCACCTGTTCGGATAACGCTTTTTACTCTGGACAGGCAGAATTCCAATCAAGTATCAGAGAACAGCTGTGCAGAAGCTGTTCCGAGTACACCACCATCCGAGGTGGTGTGGTCCGAGTAGAGAGGTCACTCGATCAAATAAAAATGGCTGAAAGGTTGAATGGAAGAGAAACTTCCACAAACATTAGCTTTAAAACAAGAAACTCTATACAGGACTAGTGAGACTATTTCCTGTTTTGAGTCGCTATCGGACTCGGAACTGCTTTTTTCGTCGTTCATGAAGTAGAATAGCCATTTTTGTTTATTGCTTTGCATATGTTCTGGCGTACTTGATTCATAGAGTAACTACGGAGTACGCAGAAATGTTCTGTCTCACTTGATTCACACCATCTTTTGGGAATACTGTGAACACATAGAACAGTATGAATCAAGTACGACCCCGGAGTACGCAGAGTACTCTAAAATTTCTAAATCAAATCCGCCCCTGGGTATTAAGCACGTGCCAACCAGATGTGGTTCGCCGTCAATCACTGATGTGTTGTCACTATAATATAAATACTGGCGAATAAATTTGCCGTTTTAAGCGCATTGCAAGTAGCATTGCGCTTAGTTATGAATGTAGCTGTCAATCATTTTTTTGGTTGTTCATGAGATTTTGAATGGGTGAAAAACTAGCGATTTGCTTTGAAAATGTAAATATTACGTGATAAGTACCTTTTCATTAAAATACATTTTGCGTGTGAACAGTTTCTGAATGTATCATAAGCAAATACATGTGCAACCTGGTACAATTTTATAAAGGTAGGGCTAATTGAGAAAGGTTTTTTACAATTGCATACATTCAGTATCGACTAAAACACTTCTTAGTTTGGCTCTTTTCATTAAAAACCCCTATTCACTCGAGATTGGTGCCATATGTTGTAACATATGTAGTGAAAACATCGTTTGCTAAAAATATGGGTTTTATACTCATTAGTTTCAAGTTTCAAACGTTAACGCCAAGAGAGGCGGTAGCTCAGCATTTTTGATGTATGCCCATGCGCGGATTCAGAGGTGTCCGGACCCCCCCCCTCCCCGCCCTGGAAAATCACAAAACTTTAGGGTTTCTTAACAATACTGGTCTGGATCCCCTTAAAAATCACAAAGCTACCAAGCCAGCATTCAATGTTGGTGTTGAGCCATCATCGGCCCGCCAGCGAAACGCCATTCATCATCGGCATGCCAGCGAGACGCCATTTAAATGGCGTTTCGCTGGCGGGCCGATGATGGCCCGCTAATAGTGATAAATTGATCCTTCCTCCCCTCATCAAACAAAAAAAAAAGGTTCTCATAGTTGGACCCCCTCTGACAAAACTATCTGGACCCGCGCATGAAGGCCTAAACTTACACTTTCTTTCTAACTCAAACAACTTGACGCAGCATTTCTTCAGTGTTGATTGTTAAGCAGTCAAAAGGTTACACCCAGATAAGTGGCAATTCGTCTGTCACCAAATTTGGTGTTCACTTAACACACATTTGTAGTGAATTGAATATATTCACCAGAGCCTTGTGGAAGCATTTGTGATCTTTTGACGAATGTCGCCCGGCGTGCGTTTTCACTCTGATCAGATTAGGCGGATGCCTCGACTGATTTGAGTCTTCGCTGGGCAAACACTCATTTTGTCGGTTTTGTCATGTCATGGCTCAAATCGTTTTTTTTTCGTAGCCACGTCTTATTCTTACCTGGGTTTGCGCTGCTTAAAAGCTCCTATTAGACCTTTTTACAGCTACCGCTGCCGTCAACGGACACCTACTGAGGACTTTATTTAAGAGGGGAGGTGTCAGGAGTAGCTTGAATCTATCTTTTTCGTCTGCTACTGAATGTTGTATTTTTTGTCCTAAGATCTTTGTTACCTTAACAAACAGTGCATACCCTGATAAAAGGCCGCATGATGGCATTTCACCAGTTTACAAGAGTAAAAAAAACATGTACCGAAAATTTATTTTAAAGATTTTTCTTGTTCCATATGCATTCACTGGTTGTCACTTTCGAGAAGGTAAATTCGATGTTTCTGCGTCCAATATGATTATTTTTGCGTCAATATTTCATCAAGCTCAGGTTAATGGACAGTGGAAATGCATAAGGCGTTCGCAACTTGTGCAAACCAATATAGCTGGACCACAGTAATGATAAATCCTTCGAATGTAAAGGAGATATGGAGTGGACATGGAATTCAAGCATAGACGTCCGTATCTTGTTTTGATATTTCATGTGCTGAACTACTAGGTAATTTGGGTTTCCCCTTGACTTGAATTTATGCACCAGTCATTTCTAACAAGAGAATAGCGCGGACTTTGACTTTTGTTAAACCGTGGAAGTTTTCTCCACCGTCTGTCATGTTTTACTTTATACTGTCATGTTTGCATTTGTATATCAATGCCCCACATTTCCCCCACACTAAGGGGACAATGCAAAAAGTTAAAACAAGGTACTTTTGCCAGACTATACCATCGCCATGTCAGGGGATTGGGTGGGTGGCTAAAACCCATTGGTACATTAAATTTATTGTGAGAGAGCTCACTTGAGCAGAAAGCTGATGCTTGAGATATAAGTATCAGGCGCATTCCTGAGGCATTTTATAGAGTTCGCACTCTGGATAGTCATCCTATATGGAGCCAGGGGTTTGGCCCTTTTGCGGAAAATGGTTTTAGAGCATTTCACAGGGCTAAAACTGAGCTCCGAAGACACGCAACATAAAAGACTGAATTTTTCTTCCAAAAATCAAATTGAATAGCTAAAACCCTATACTACTATCGTCAAATTGTACGCACATGCGTATTAGCGTACACGTAGGTACACCCTTGATTATGCAAAAAGCTTCTGCCAGTACAGTCACACACGGCATCTTAATGAAGATACGTCTACACCGACAGTTTTCACTTCGTCCCCTTGGCTGGTGTTACACTATACAATTTGCGTCATCATTAAACTAAAACCAAATTCTCATTTACAATTTTCATAAATTTTATGACAGCAATTTAGAAGACTAGCATCAACTGTTTTTTCTCTGGTCTAACTAGTAAACAATGTGTACTGTAGAGCCACAATATGCCCCTGATTACATAATATGCTACCCTGAACAGAAAATTGTGTATGTGGCATGAGTTGCAGTCTATTCTGGATTCATTATGTTTACTTCCATCACAAAAGTAGTCCAGAGTACATTTTAATATAATCAGCAGACATAAAAAGCATGCAACATTTTCACGACTACATTACATCAACACTTTAACAGAGAATATTAGTTTGCTGAAGATACCTTTATTACAGCACTTCATATGATCTCCTAACAAGGAATTAACGGAGTCGCAAGTTACTACTTATTAAGTTAGTTACACTGCTGACATCGCTCCTCTTAAAACAAAGTCAGTGTAAGATGTCCTACGACGGACAAATCCTAAGGTCAGCGGTAACTGAAAAAGGCCTATTAGTAGTAAACATTAGGGAGGTGAAACAGCCGAACCTCTGAGCAATATAGCTCCCGCTTTCCTCTTCTTCCTCCCTTACCCTCCTCCCTTACCTTCCTGTTACCCACTCCTTTTGTCGGTTTTGTCATCTCATGACTCTAATCGTATTCTCGGTGCTTCGTCTGATTTTTACCTGGGTTTACGCTGCTTAGAAGCTCTTGTTAGTAGTAAATATAAGGGAATTGGGCAGCTTACCATCTGTGCAATATACCCTCTCCCTCCCCCTCCCTCTCTCTCCTCCAGCCCCTTCCCCCTTTCTCTCTTACCCTCCTGTTACCCACTCATTTTGTTGGTTTTATCTTGTCATGACACAAATCGTGTCTGATAATTACATGGGTTTACGCTACTTAAAAGCTCCTGTCAGTAGTAAATATAAAGGGAAATGGCAGCTTATCATCTTTGCAATATACCCTCTCCACTCTCTCCTCCCTCCTCCCGCTCCTTCCTCCTTCCTCCCTTACCTTCCTGTTACCCACTTATTTTGTCGATTTTGTCTTGTCATGGCACAAATCGTGTCTGATTCTTACCTGGGTTTACGCTACTTAAAAGCTCCTGTTAGCAGTAAATATGAGGGGATGGAGCAGCTGAACCACTGAGCAAATTATCCTCTCCCTTCTCCCTCTTCCTCCTCCTCTCTCCTTCCTCTTCCTCATCCCTTTCCCTCCCCTCACCCACGTTTTTGCACCAAACACGAAGAGAAGTGTAATGAGCTCTTGCGATCCTTGCTAACCGTCCTCTCTACCTTGTTTTAATTGTTCTTGTTTTCTCGCCTGTAACGAGAAAAGATCATCCAAAATCGAGGCTGGAGAGTGCAATAGATTATTTACATAGTATCTTCTGATTTCAAGTTTACCAGGCAAAACTTTGAGATTGTGTTAAGGGGTGTTTAGACGGCATGATTTTGTCAGCCTGACTTAGTCATACTTTACAAATCATCTCGTGTAAATACTGCTATTACAGAGTCGTATATGATTCCAAGAGTCAGGACGACATGTCATGGGGGATAGAGCTGGTTCTAGTTGCCATTACAAAATCATGGTGAATTAGCCAATCAGCTTTGAGGTCACTGGGGTTAATTGCTTTTGGAGCAAGATAAAAGAGATAACCCTAAACATGCCAGTATTTGTCCTGAAAATGGTGTCTACCTATTAACCTGCTGCATATATTCAAGTGCACATCAGGGGAGATCTTATCATGGAAGTAAACACCTTAAACCCAGACCAGACTGCTTCTAGGGAAAGTCTGATCTGGGTCGCTAATGTTCGCCATAAAGACTACCTAAGAACATAAGCGGATGAAATAGCAGATGACAAAAGTCGTGACTTGCGGGAATGAGTTTTAACACATGTTCTTAGCTATAGCAATGCAACGATGTAGAGCATGATGAGATAGCTCAAGGTGTCCAGCCAGTTTTCTTCACTGTTGAAAGAAATCACACATGACATTGTAATGCCGTCTAAACAGAAAAATCATACATGACAAAATCAGGACGACCAAATCATGCCGTCTAAACACCCCTTTAGGTAAACTTGATATTAAAAGACACGAACCACCTGGCAATCTATCTGGTTCATATTCCATTTGGTTCACTCTTCAAAGTGGCGATTATGACGTAAGTATCGATTTTGCGTCGATTAAACGTCAACTACGTCATTTGAAAAGTGCTATGTCACGTTAATCTGAAAAAGATAACTGTCGTGATGTAGACAATGTGCATCAAAGCAGGTAACCCTTAATGCGCTAATCGCAAGAAAATTCGTCTGCTTTTCTCTTCTGCTGAAATGTTTATGAAGCCTCTAAGGCAAACAGTGTGGGCCCAGATCAGACTACTCCTATAGGAGTAGTCTGTTCTGGGTCCACGCTGTTTGCTACTATACTTTATTTGTCAGTAATGTTAGGCAATTACTTGCAGCAGACGACTTCAGCAGACATTTTCAGACGCATTTTTTTCTTGGCGCTTTAAGTGTTATTCTAACACACCTCGCCTATAGAGCCAACGGTAACAAACTGTGATATATCAGACAATTATTCACAGCTGAAGTGTGTGATAGCTGACGTCACTGGAAAATGACGTCATTCACTGGAAAATTACGTCATTCATAGCATTAGGCGGTTTAACATCGTTTTTACGCTTGAAAGACGTTACAATTACATGTAAACGTATGCGACGTAGTCTAAGTATTGGCGGGAGTTCTTTAGTGCAATGGCGGAAAGTTGGAAGAAGCTGAAGACTTCGAATGTGTTTTCGTCGTTTATTGTGTGTTAGAATCGAAATAGATCAGCTCCAGTGCGTGAATTGCTGAGTAATAATTCACTGTTTGTCGGTCACTGCTGGAGCTGATCTATTTCTTAAATATAATACAGAATACTAGATGATCGTCTTTCGATATCTAGTAGTTTACCAGGCAATGCTTCAAGAACACTTGACAAGTGATTCAACATGCATTCTCAAAGCCGATCCTGGTAAACTTGATATCAAAAGACGCGAACCTGGTATTCTATTTATAAGTTTACCAATTGTTTCACTCTTAAAACTAGCGATTATGACGGTTTTTTGTGTCGATTCAGTGTCATTGACAAAAAGCGCAATGTCATCACGACCTGATATAGGCACATGCCATGAGATAGACAACGTTTATTAGGCAACGTGCAACAATGCAGTTAATATAAAAGGTGACTGATAATAGAGAATACTAGGTGATCGTCTTTTGATATCAAGTTTACCAGACAATGCTTCTAGAACGCTTGCCAAGCGATTCAACATGCGTTGTAGAAGCCGAGCTTGGTGAACTTGATATCAAAGGATGCGAACCTGGTATTCCATTGATAGGTTTACAAGTTCGTTCACTCTTTAAACTAGCTATTATGACATACGTATCGATCTTTGCATCAACGTCATTGACGAAGTACAACATCATGATGACTGATAAAGGCGCGTGTCGTGAGATAGACATCGTTTAGCATCGTTTATCAGGTCAACGTGCAAAAATACAAATACAAATACGAATACTTTATTTGGCATTAAACATTATACAATGCTATCTAGCCAACAACATACAAACAAACAGTGTGCAAAAATACAGTTAATAATGAGAGGTTATTGATAATCTGGGTATACTTGATGAATAGTTTCAAAAGTGTGTCACTCAAACGTCACCTGATAGTGTATAACTGACCAATGCATCGAAGACTTAGCACGTGACATACTCACACAAACAAAACCACATGTGTTCAATCTCCGTTACCTACTATTCTGCCAGCCACGCGTGACAGTGACGTCATGTTTAGTTACAAATTTATCAGGGGCTTATAATTGATAGATCACTTGTGTATTAATTCTATCCACATGATAGGATTAATAAACAAGTGATCTATCGATTCGCGTTAGCTCAAGTATAGTGTACAGGTTAATATTTTGCTTTACAATTGTAAACAAAATATTACGTCACTGTCACTCTTGGTTGGCACGACAGTATGCTCTTTGCACTCTGGATATTTTCATGCGTTTTGTCGTCTGTTTTTTTTAATCATCTTTTTCGAAAAAGTATTTCAGGAATACCATCAAAGTGTCAAACATTTTGGATCCAGATCATGCCCCACATTCCTGAACATGGTTTTCAGATAGGTGAATTACCATCATTTGAAGATAACTGACGAATCGCCAAAACGGACAAAAACCAAAACAAGATACTTTTGTGCATGCATATGTTGAGTAAAAATCCATCCACATAAATATATTAACAGAATGAAACACAGTTAACTGTTTCATACTTACTTTTAAAAACACCATGAACGGTTTCATACTTACTTTTTTGCGAAACGGTGACCCATTTCATACTTACTTTTTGAAAACATGATGAACAGTTTCATGCTTACGTTTTGAAAACACGATGAACGGTTTCATACTTCCTTTTTGCAAGACAGGTTAACAGTTCCTTACTTACTTGTTTCCAACACAGTGAATGGTTTCATACTTACTTTTTGAAAACAGTGAATGGTTTCATACTTACTTTTTGCAAACACAGTGAATGGTTTCATACTTACTTTTTGAAAAACAGTGAATGGTTTCATACTTACTTTTTTGCAAACACAGTGAATGGTTTCATACTTACTTTTTGAAAAACAGTGAATGGTTTCATACTTACTTTTTGCAAACACAGTGAATGGTTTCATACTTCCTTTTTGCAAACACAGTGCATTGGTTTCATATTAATTACTTTTTGCAAATAAGGTGAGCAGTTTCATACTTACTTTTCGCAAACTTGGTGAACGGTTTCAAAATTAATTTTAGGAGGGGAGGTGGAAGAGGAGGAAGGTTTATATAACTTAATTTTGACTGGTTTACAAAAAAGCTTCCCTGGTTGTCACGTGGTCACGTGACTTAGGCCATTTCCTTAATAGAGAAAATAATGTGATCAATATTCACTTTCAAATGGTTTACAAAAAATAACATCATGGGCCAGGTGACTTAGGCCAAAGGTGGAGTCTTTAATGAGTTTTTATTACATTGAACCCCCATATATCATATACAGTCTAGAAGAACGACACCATGCTGTAGGACGTAATGCTACCTTCCCTTGGTCTAGGGGGTTGACTAATCCTGAGGTGAAACCAAATGCGTCACTGGTTCATCTGAGGTCAAGAGGTCTACTAACCACTAGAGGTCATGCCCTTAGTCCGATGGTGGCCATCTTGGATTCATTATCTCTGCTAGGAAGCATTTTTCAAATACTGACCTATCTGATTTGAGCATTGTGGGTACATGTGACATACCATTATCTCCGACAGGAGGTATTGTGCCTGTGCAGACAATGTGTGACATACTTGCTTACCAAATGCGTCACGAAGTCATGTGCTTCACCGGATTGGTTTATCAATCTGAGTCATCAAGTGTCACTTTAACCGTTTCTATTGCCTGGTCATGTGTAGAATATTTTTTAAAATGTTTTAGTGCAGAAAATATTATCATTTTATCGCTAAATACTGTAAGACCAATCGTTGTTATGGTTTGGCTATCAAAGGTGGCTTGATGTTTCCACAGACAGATAAGTTATGGCCGTTCCTCGCTTGTTACTATTTAACGCAAGTGTTTTGAGTAACGCATACCGCATAAGAGGGGGTTCAATATGTAATAAAATCCCATTGTTAACTCAATCCACAAACGCGTTAGGATTTTATGAATATGCCAAACGAAAAATCAAAGCGTCGCCGATATAATGGTGCATGAAACACTATTTCATCTTACCAAATTAAATAAGTTACATACTTTTTAAAAAGCACACTAATATACACTGCATATAGTTTCCTCCGAATTGTAAATACTGATTTTAACAAAGGTAGAAAGGCATGCTGTATTTTCTAAAACAAACATTTAACATGCATGAATTACATATCCATAGTTTTCTGACTCATTTCCCCTTTATCTGCTACATTGTATAACGATACAAACTTTTGAGCGGTACCGATTTATCGTGCAAACGGTTTTAATGCGTTACCCCCTCTTACGTTGACGTCGTTTAAAGCACTGGGCGTAACACTGAAATACGCACCGTTCTTGAAAATCAGAAATGTGGATTTGTACCAGGAAAGGACAATTTTGATTGTATCGAAGTTTCAATACACACAGTTCATTGGCAGCAGACCAGTGAAGCTGAAACCAATATCTAGGGGTATCTTATCTGAGTGGTATACCATTTTCGTTTCCTATAATTTTATTGTCTGAAATTAGCCAGCCAGATTATGTACATCTAAATACGTGTATTAATGTCCAAATAATGCATCCGAATGCAAACATCGATGAAACGCGGCATTTTACCTGATCCATTTCAGTGTAAGCCAGAGCTAGCATTCTTTAAAGTGATTTTCTTATTTCAAATGACGTACTTGGGGTGCTTTATGGGTGAGATGAAATATGGAAATATCAAAATCGGCTGTATTACTCGCTAATGAACATCAAAGCGACCAGAAAAAATGTAGCAAATGATTTTAGTATAAATTATCGCTATGCATTCGTTCACGCAAAAACGACTCTGTCAATGGAATGTCAGAAAATGTAGCATCAAGAAGGATTTTACCCAAAATGGCAGCCTCAGTATTTCATAGAATATGAAGCAATATCAAAACAATTTGCAGGTATAAATCACCAATATATGGATATTTACCACACAAAGAAACAGACTGAAAACATCCCTCGATCATGTAGTTATCTGCTTTTGATAACATGGTTCTATTTCATATCGCAGTGTACTTCGGGTCCCTATCTTGAAAGTGGCTTGTGTAAATTAGTTAAGGAGCTGGACAACTGCAATTTTACCTTTATTTAGCCTAGAAACAGACCTTTTAATGAAAGTAATTATGAAGTGTGTAAATATAAAACTTTGAGATTTACTGGGCTGTTTTCATTACATATTGAACGTCCCTCGTATTAACACAAAACCCATTTTCAGTCGTAATGTGTCGTAGCAGACAGGTCGATTCTTTGAGTATAATGTCTAGGATTTCATACCTTATTTGGATGGCTGCCAGACACGGAAGTCATTGGCTCAGTAAAGCTGCTCATACTACTAGGGTGGGCCAGGCCTCAGACTCAATGACGTCCTTGACGTGAAGCTTTCATCCGTTGGTTGGAGCTTGATGCTTATCCTTGGCTAGGCCCATCGTAGCTCAACTTGGAGTTTTCAATAGCTTTGACTATCTTTGAGTCGTGAGCCATTTTCTTTGTTTCGTCATAGGCTGTTAAGATGATCGGATTTTTTCTCTTTGATGATACATCACCTCTATGCGAGCTAAACATTTTTTTTGTGTTTTAACAACTTTTACAGCAGAATATTTTGCGAAGATTTGGCACTAGTAAATGCATTTACTCCCCAAAGTTGCTTCGGCTACTGTCCGATCTGAAGCGGTGGTTCTTTTGGTGTTTATTCACAGTTTATTGCGGCTCCCATTGTTTGCGGGGGTACTGCGTTTTGTCCTTGTTTTATTATGGAATACGTAGTGTCAATTTTAGTTGTGTAATCACCTTGATGGGGAGAAGAGAGCTGCTTGCTACTGAACTGCTAAAGAAACCTAACACTTTTTACTTGCTTCAAACTAAAAAATAACAAATTATAGACCTAAGCCTTTATGCTTATTTTGATAACAAGACATTAGAAAGTATTCTTCACAAAAATATATTTATCAACTATCGAACATGACGTCACGACGTCAAAAATACCGTTTTTATTACTTTTGCCTCGGTAGTGTATGTCTAGATAATTTTTTGAAAACTTTTTTCATGTATGCAAGGCCAATACCAGTACAGACAAAAGTGCATTCTAAAAATGTGATTTTTTTTGCTGTGACAAATAATATGGAGGTTTTAATTTATGCTTTTGACGTTATTTAAACGGAAGTGTTTTTTTCCTTTGTATAAGCAATTTTCAGAAACGGAAATGACTTGGAGTCAAACAATCATTGTAAAAGAATGCATTTCCAAAAATCAAAACTTGTGTTTCGCGTCACGTTAAAGGGTAAAAGCGGAATAAACCGATTTTAACGTCAATAAAGAAACAACGTAAACTATGGATAGTAACCGTTTTTTCTTTGTCAACGTTTGTCGCCGTTTAGTGTGTGCTATCTACCTTGTTAGAGTGCCAATTGGCTACACTTTACTTGAATCGCATATGAATTTCAAGCTTTGCAGTATACACATATCAGCATGTAATTTTAACGCTTGACGTCGCTAAATGGACGTAGGCAGCAACTACGGAGTTCAAAAACACTAAAACATTGTCAAAATGCATTCCAAACATCATACAAAATGAAAAAAAAGTTGATTAAGTAGCAGTGCTTTTTAAAAGCTCATAAAACGCTGATAACGTAAAATTGACGTTAAGAAAATGAAAATAGGCTTTTGGGTTGAACAATGCACGCATGTTTTATTTCAATGCCCAGAATATGTCAATGAAATAACAAAAAAAATCACACGAAAGCGGTTTCTGGGGAATTTTGCGTGATTTCTGTGTTCTTGTGAAAATTGATTTTCGGGGTTACGTAACGTTTTGATAGCTGACGTCTGAAATAACTTCATATTTTCAAATAATCTCAGTGCATCTTAGTCTACCTTTGTTCAACTTTACGCAATGGAAAGATAAGTGTACATCATGTTCATTTACTACCAAAAAATTGACACACAGTATGTGTCAGGTTTCTTTAGTAGTTAAGTATATATTGTTATATTCTTGATTTATTGTGACTGTTTCTGTTCTGTAGCGTCGTGGTTTGGTCTGCGGTGTGTGATTGTGGTATTTCCTGATCATACTCACTTACTTTTTTTAATTGGTCCCTCCTGACATTACATCATCCAGAGGTCAAAACCGACTTATACAGGTAAGTAAATTGGAATGTGTCGAATGTATTTATATCTCGTGTGAACAGTGTACATTACAAACACAATGGGCGATTTAGTTACTCCAGTATGATTTTTTTATATTAAACTTGGTCTTACACTACGTATAATGCATTCATCATTCAGGTAGTGTGTTTTCATATAAATATCTTGTATTAACAACTTGGCCGGGATAACTGGATTCAAAATGTTATTTTGGGAGGTATACCGTCGGGTTTAAATGTATGGCATTCATGCAGTTTTGTCTTAAATTTGAGCGTTGCAAGTCTCACGAAGCCGCATGTCATCCAACGAAATGTGGCGTTTTTAATGATGTCAAACTATTTCCGACAGTATCTCGCAGGATCAGAGCACTAGAATTGGGATAGCCAATATCGCAGGATCTGCGATATACTGTCGCAACTTTTGGCGTTATCCAATCGGATGTCGCGTTACAAACGTAAGTACATTAGAATAACAAGTAGCCATGCGCGGATTCAGAGGGGGACACAGGGATCCGGACCCCCACCAGAAAATTCACAAAGACACAGGGTTTCTAAGCAATACTGGTCCGGATCCCCAGAAAAATCACAAAGCTGCCAAGCCAGCATTCAATGATTGGTTACATCTTCCCGCCAGCAAAACGCCATTTAAATGGCGTTTCTCTGGCGGGCAGATGATGGCCCACCTATTGTGGTAGAGTTTTTGGATCTTCTCTCCTCCTTTCAAATATTAAAACAATAAAAAGAACGTGTCAAACTTGGACCCCCTCTGTCAAAACGTTCTAGATCCGCGCATGGTAGCATGCACGTCTGGGGTGCTGACATTGCATCAATTTCAACCGGACGTTATATATTCCGGGTTTTCGTGAGCCCTTTTCTTTGTTACATCATAGTGTGGCAATGCGATTATAGTGTTTCTCCATGATGATACATTGCAACAGTTAGAAGGCTTCCATGCGAGCTGGGCATTTCCTGTACTTCAACAACACCAGAATCTAGGGCGAAGATTTGGTACCAGTAAAATGCCTTTAAGACCCCCCGGCGGCTTAGGCTGCTGTCCGTTCCAAGGCGGTGGTTCTGTTGTTGTTGGCTTGTTTATTGTTACTTCCATTGTGGGAGTCTGTAACTGTTCTGTTTTGTTGTACGTTACTTTATGTCCAGTCTAGTTTTGCAATCATCTTGATAGGGAAGAGAGAGCTGGTTGCTTTGCATAGTTTGTCTTCCTGGTGTCCCGTGCTTCCTCGCGGTGCCATGGGTTTGTCTGCAGTTCGCGATTGTGGTATTACCTGATCATACTTACTTACTAATTTTGTTGTCAACTGGAAAAATTATGCAAATCAAAATTATCAGGAATATCAGGCATGCCCAAAACATATTTTAGATTTTAGCAACCTCCAAAAAGAGTTTGTATTCTGTACCTTAAATTTAAGAAAAGACCCTAAAATACATAGAAATGTCCCCTAAATATAGTTTAAGTTTGCAATGAAGGACCGCCCCCTCCCCCACCCCCCCCCCCCCCCACCCCAAAAAAAAAAAAATATATCCACAAAATCTCCATACCCTAAAAATATTCTTTTTTAAAAGACCGAAAAAGTATTGATATTCAAAAAAAAAATTAACCCCCAAATACGGGCCGGGCCAAGCCTACGTTTATATGAAAATATCAGAGCACCCCCTGGGGCGAAACCCTGGCAAAAGTATCGTGCCCACCGCAACAACAATAACACATAGATAATGATCCACTGAAAAGGCTGGACTTGAACACATTTGCCCACAAAAGTTAATGTCTAGACAATGCCTAGCTCATTTTTTATATATCAAGTTAAATATGTTACACCTTTGATCTACTGGTATTCAGACTCCACAACAGCCTTTGCTGTTTGGAAATTTAAAATGCTCTGCATAGCCAACATTTTAACACTTGTGTTGCAAGGTTGGATTAATCAAGTTCAATCTTGCTCCTTTACCATTTTAAAGATAACACCAGGTATATTTAGTGCCAGCTGCTTAGCACCAGGACACACTTTCTCACTGATAAGAATGCTAAGACGTTGGTATATATAAAATATGCCGTCAAACCTTACATGCTTCAAAAAGGAAAGGTTTTCCGTACAATTTTCAGATTAATTTCAAATTGGTCGATTCACTTTCCAACTCCCCTCGTCCCCGCAAAATACATCAACAAAAACAAACTCACAAAAACATAAACAATAAATAGAGAGAGAGAGAGAAAAATAGCAATAAAAGAACAAACGATATTTCAGCTCTCTTGCTTACTAGGCCTCCAGATAAGACGATGAAATTGATTTTTTCTTTATTTCTCGACCAAAACATATGTTTTGGGTACTTAAAAAAACTGAGACGGCTCTTCTGAATACCTAAAACACATAGTAGGAAATTAATTTCAATTTTACGCTCAAAAGGTATACTTATCTGGATCTATGAATTGCTACACACATAATCTTAGCAAGCTCAGAAGCACGAGCTCTTTCATCCCCAGCTTGAATGTGATTAATATTTTTTAGACGAAGTCTTATAATTTCATTGTTAACCTAAAAAGCTGATTTAATCTCTGTATGCTCTTCTTAAAGTGTACACCAACATGTGCGGATCTAGAAACTGGAATCGAAGGTTTTTTAAGCTGATGAGGTGAGAGAGAGAGCATAAAAATACCACTTAATAGACGGATGGCTGAGAATGGGTTTGCTCCCCCCCCCTAGGGAATTTTGCAGACATATCCTATCTTGTAGAGAATTGAAAGCTGAGTCTTTTAAGAGATTTTGCACTCTGTGCTCCGGGGTGTTAGTCTGTAAGAGCTTGTAACATACGTTACTTAATCAAAGTAAGAAAAAGTAAATTGAAAGTTTGGGCTACAAATTAAAGACATTAAAAAAATTATTTTTAAAAATCATTCATATAGTCTGCATACTTGATATCTTAACTACGTATGACAGCCATTTGAACAAAATTGCGGCTTCCTAAGGTGTCATATGCGTTACATAAATCAGATAACCCATTAAAATTTGCAAGTGTGGCTAACATCATTTACATTCACAATCTCTCTGTGTGTTTTGCAAAATGTTTTAAACCATGTCTGACTAGCTTATGCAATTGGCTAACAGAAAAATTAAAGTTTGTTTCCCTAGCTTAAATATTTTTTCTGAAATAAGCAATTAAACAATCCTACCCCTACCCAGTTTTAAGGTGAAATGTTTGGTATTAAAACTAAAGAAAAAATAATTAAAAAATATTTGCAGTTGATGAATGTGTTTCATTGTTTGGGATTTATTTGCTTATATGAAAAGACTCATAAATCTGCAAGTTTGTTGCAAAAATTTTAATATCAGAGGCTGTAACATATGTTACCTGATGTAATAAATGGGCAAGCTCATTGCCTTTACGTAAGATATGCCTAAAAATGTTTTAATCTCCTCAAGGGAATTTTGCAGACATATTCCTTCTGATAGTACAACTCAAGCTGCATCCAATAAGGGATGTTTGCACTCTCTATGTTGGGGCGTTAGTCTGAAACAGTGTGTTACATGCGTTACTATATCAAATAAAGGAAATATAGTTTGAAAGTTTGAGCTAAAATTGTGAAAAAACTCGCAGCTGTTGGATATCTTACATTGTTTAGGGATTTTAAACTGGCTCCTATGATAAAGACTTATAGATCTGCTAGTTGTCATCAAGTTTTAAAGATCAGTGAGCGTTACATATGTTAGCGTGATAAGTAAAATCATCAAACAGTATTTTGACATCAAGCTGAGTAAGGGCCTGCTCCATCCTAATCCCCTTTGGAATTCTGCAGACAAATTACATCTTATGTAACCATTCATGGTGCATTTAATAAGAAATGTTTGCACTCTGTAAGTCAGGGCGTTAGCCTGTAACAGCTTGTTACATATGTTACTATATCAATTTGAGAATAAGAAATTTGAATGTTTGAGCTACCAAAAGAAGACATTAAAATTATCTAATAAATTGACATTCTTATAGTTTTTTATACTGGATGGCTTTACTACATATGGAAGCTGTTTAACATTAATACGGCTAACTGTGGTGTTATGTGCGTTACATGAACCTAATTATAATTTAAAAGCTATAATTGTGGCTATCACCATGTGGTTAAACAACTACTATGACTTTGTTTCAAATTGTTTTATTAGATTTTACAAACATATACTCAATTGATGAATAGGAAAAACCAAGTTTTCTTTTCTATCTTAAATATATTGTCTTATAAGAGCTAATACACAGTCCTACTCCCAGTTTTACAGAGAAGCGAATTTTGTTATTACCGTTTAAGTAAAACACATGATAGCGATTACAGCGTGTGGATATTTTTCATTTTCTTAGTGGGTCTTGCTCATATATCTACAAGATGTCATTAAGTTAAAGATCAGGACACTTAATGTGTACTTATAAGTCTTTGGTGCCAAAACACTAGAAATAATATTCATTTCTGATTATCAAGCCAATGGACTGGTGTTACAGATGTTATCAATGACTTTTTGCACACATTTCCTAATACTGTGCATATAATGCTAAATATAGAGCCACAAATAGAAAAGATAGTTTCACATTTTTACAAGAAAATACAATAAATGAAATGGTCCAAACTATTTTTCATCTATTTAACACTCATGTTAAACGTTTGTCGCTGTCTGCTTCTGTGGTAATCATTATTATCACACACCTCCTTGCAACTAGTAGAATCATCACACAATATTTCAATCATTTACTGTTATTCAATTTTACCACCAGTCCACTTAAAATTGATGAGCCTTTATCAACTTTCCAATTTTGCCATTTATGGCTTGGAACTGATATGCATTCCTAATAGTTGGCTCTTTGAGTATGTGTTTCAAGTGATATGCTGCAAGTAGGAAAAAGACTTAAGCTTTACAAGGAGGAAAACTATGCCATTAAGAGCAATGAGTACCTGGACTGATGTACCTTGATATTTCTGTGATAAAGAATCATATCTTAGCTGGTCAACTTTTATAAATGTAGCCTTTCCATACATGCAACCCACATATTTTCATCTGATAATGTCTCTGCACTTATTATCTTTCCCCAAGCATTCAAAAACGTATTTGAATGCTTAGTACTTCTGAAGTGCTGAAACGGAGGTAACTCTTTCTCTTCAGATAAACGAACTAGATGTATCACAGCAGGTAAAGCAATGAAATGCAGGATGAACAGAGCGCAAATTAGACCCTTTCAATTCAATGATTCACTAAGTTTCTAAGATAAGAGCGCTTATTAGAGGATGTAACATATATAACTCGTCATAATAAATGAGCAAGGGCATTGTCGTGACATCCTTTTTGATTACGCAGTCAGAGGCAAGTGTTTTCAATTTCAGTGTTTTCAATGGATCATGAAATGAGGCACCTTATCAACTTGTTTACTCTGTATAAATCTTCCATAGAGCATAATATAGAACTACTGGTTATCCCATTCTACCTATAGTCCACTTTCCTTCTTTTGAATGCAACAGCTAATGATATGGCTGCAAAAACTGAGAAATCATAGGTTTTACATTATTTAAGACATGCTTCAATGTACTGACATCAAAAAACAACCAACTGCAAACATAATTGATGGCAATGTCCAACTTCATATTCTTTCTCTTATACCAGATAACTTTCAAGGTGTAACAGAAATTGTTTCAGACGGTCTGCCAAAACCATCAAGAGTCAACATTGTAACTAAAGAAAACTTATATAGTTCTTTGGGCGCAGCTAATACTATTGATCTAAGACCTGAGGACTTAAGCACCAAAAGACTGGATAGGTTCCATGGCAAATGATGCGATAAAGCAGCCTATCAAACTTCTGTTTGACCAATGTCAGAAATCTTTAAGTATTCTTAGAGGTACACGGTAGAGACATAGATTTTGCAAAAAAAGAGCAAAGTCATCATTTGACTAGCACGGATGCAGAGGCAGCTGCAGTTAGATTGCTCTTGCCACTTCACAGGAAGAGATATATACCAGAGTCATACTCCATTGTATGCATATATGTGAAATGGCATTAAACCCATATTTAATCAGGTGTTTGATCCCATGACACTGACATTTATTCTTAAATTGATATGGTAACATATGTATCATACCATTACAGGCTAACCCCCTAGTTAATAGAGTGCAAACATCTCTTATTTGATGCAGCATGAATTGTTCTTTAAGGTAGGATATGTCTGCACAATTCCCAAAGGGGTGGAGAGGAAAAGGATTGTACTCAGTTTGCAGTCCTAATACAATGCCATGATTCTACTGGTTGTGATGAAATGGGTGATTATTTTGCAATAGAAGCAGACACAATGATAGACATTGTGAGGGTGACTTGATTAAAGATTGTTTTTGAATAATTTTATTTAATAAGAATATGTATTAAATTGTGTCAATTAATTGAGAACTATTATTTTCCAGCTATATGTCTATATATTTTGATATTATAGGCATTAGGAAATATGTGATTAAAAAGGTTATATATAACATAGGTAACACAATTCCATGGGCTTGTTATCAGCAATGACTGTAATTACTAAGACTAAGGCACCAGAGGCTAGAGATTAATAGGAAAACATGTGAAAAACGGTATTTTTCTGAAATATCATCTCTTACTTCCAAGAAAATTTCCTAGCTCATTCATAATGCCATGTAACATACGTTACATACTTTAATAAGTGCTCTGATCCTGATGTCAAACTTGCAAATGTATGATTCTTTATTGCATAAGCAAGACAGTGCCAAAAATGTAAGATATCCACGAGCGTCAAATATTTTCATATATTTTTCTTCAATAATAGATACCAAAATTTGATTCTTAAAATTGGGGGTAGGGTTGTTTAATAGCTCATATAAAACAATGCATTTGAGATAGAAAAGCAAACTTTTTTTTCTATTAGTCAAATGAATATTTAAGTAAACTAAGATTAAAACACTTGTAAAAATGCAAAAATCATCTGTAAAATGAATGATGTTAGTCACGATTTCAACTTTCAAAGGGAAATTTAATCTATGTAACGCATATAACACCATTGAAGGCTGTAATTTTGTTTAAAATGCTGCTTTCATGTAGCTTAGGCATCCAGCTTGCAAACTACATTAGAAATTTGAATAATTAGATGGTTCAATGTCTTCTTTCTGTAGCTCAAACTTTCATTTTGATTTTTTCCTTAGTTTGTTACAGTAACATATGTAACAGGCTGTCAGAGACTAACGCCCCGGAGCACAGAGTGCAAACATCTCTTAAAAGATGCGGCTTGAAATTTTCTTCAAGATAGGATATGTCTGCAAAATTCCCTAGGGGGGGGGGAGCAGGACCTTTTTTAGCTTGAAGTCTATAAAGCGGACCATCATCGCTCCATTAATGTCGCTTCGCTTGCGGAACGATGATGGCCCTAACAATGAATGCTGGCTTGGTAGCTCTGAAATTATCCAGGAAATCCGGACCATTATTGCTTTAAGATTTTCCAGGTGGGGGGGGGGGGTCCGGATTCCCTGTACCGCTCTGAATCTGCGCATGCACCAATCAGATATTTAGATATATTTGGAAAGATGAAGTTTTAAAGCTCTAACTCCACACACACACACACACACACACACACACACACACACACACACACACACACACACACACACACACAAAAAATGTGCCCCCGATCTTCGACATCGGAGGCATTAAAGATAAAAAAACCTTTAAGATTCGAATAAACAGTAAAATCTTATAAATTGCTTGAAATCCAGCATTTCTTTAATTTTATGTCATACTATGTCAACGCATATAGATAGCTCATGATTCCTTTGTTTAGAGTGGTACATGAATAAGGGTGTTTTTCGCATCACGCGACTAGCATTAATAAAAATACCATTGTTCTAGATCTTGAAAGTAAAACAGTTCTGGATTGCTTATAGCAGTAGGTTATGATTTTTTTTTCAAAATCAAATAGACTAACCCTGAAAATAGGGGTACCTACATGCCACAATTGATGCATTCTTTTGAGGTTAACATCAGGATTTGTCCATCTGAGAACAGTGATGTTCATCGAGGCGAAGCCGAGGTGAACATCACTTTCGAGGGTTGACTAATCCTGATGTTAACCGAAAAAGAATGCACCAATTGTTTTGTTATAGGACACTGTCTCTTCTTTACTTTCATATTTATAAATTTACTCAAGTCAAATGTTCCTGGGAAGATTATTTCAACAATATACTTCCCAAATTTCTGCAACTATTATGAGAGAAGCAAAATAATTGCATTTTAACCAATATGCCTAGCGTCCTTTTTGTGGAACATAGGCAAAAAGTGCAGACCCAGATAAGACGCCACAGAATGTGGAATCTGATCAGGGTCTCCACTATTTGCTTGCATAATTATCTATTTAAATTTGAATAAAAATGAAAAAATACCACCTTACACCCCTTAAAACGGAAATGGACTGTTCCAATTGATAACTGTGTGAAATTCCGTTCGGCATAAATGGGTTAAATACTGTTCTCATAAAATGAACAAATTCTGAATTGAAACATTTTACCTGTGAAATATACGTAAGAAATCAGTCAGTGTTGCAATATTTATTTTTAGCTCTCAGGTAGCAGTGACAAAGCTATTTGCCAACTGGTACATTTTGCATGTTTTTGTCGTCTACGTTTTTTCCAAAATAAACTGCATCAGAATGTTAAAATGTTTGAATTCAGACCAGGCCCGACGTTTTGTTGGGCCTGATCTGGGTCCAAGCTGTTTGGAAAGGTTATCAGTAGGTAAAAATTTAGATTCTGAGGGCGTATTTCTGAGACGATTCTTTTAAGAGTATTCCACAAGTATTGATTTGCTTGTCTCACTGAGGTGGTTCTTTTTAGAGTGGTCTACACATTTTTACTTGTCTCGACGAGGTAGTTCTTTTAAATATCTACAACGATTATTCAGATGGGATACAAATAACCCGTACGTAACTAATGGTGACACATTTTCTACACACGAAAACGTCTTGTTACATAATAATTTAGGCCGTTAACCTGTGGCACACTGTTTAAGGACTGTTTAAATGTCTTTCATCTTTGAATGAAGATTTTTTTATGTTTTTTTTTTCATTTGAAGAAATGATAAGCAACATCAGTGTTATCTGTGCATGTTAACCCAATACAAATCAAATCCAATCTTTTTAATTTGAGCCACGGCATGAGATCTCCAACAATGTGGTATGTGCGATCAGCAATGCCTCAGATCAACCTGCGCATACGCGCAGTGTGATCTGAGCCTTTGCTAGTCGCTTGACTATTCTACGAGCGTTAAGATTCAGACTGAACATCGATTTGGAGTTTCTAAGCTAAAAAGGAGGCTGCAGAGCCTCGTCTGAGTCTACACTTGTCAAAATGCTACAATGTTGGAAATCACATGTCGCGGCTCATTGTTAATGATTAAAGTACCCTACTCATCTAATTGATCAATTTCAGTTTTTTTTATCATTTTGCCATCAAATATCAATAAAACAATGATGTGGTCTGGTGTGCAGCATCTTTAGTTAAACACAAACAAGTATGTTTCACACTTATCATTTTACATGTAGCGTAAGTTATTGTGCGTCCATTCGGGCTAAATCGCTTGTGGATTATCGCCCATGCAGACGCGTGTAACCATACAGTAACGCTCTTTTTGCACCAGCATGTATGTGCACTTTGTACATATGTAAAACATTGGGATATAACTCAAAGGTGCAATAATGTGCTTTGTTTCGACATACTTGTGCTCAATGATACAAAAAGGGATGTGTTTTGATGACAAGAATTTAGTTGTAAGGTCTGCCTGTAATATTATCAAAAATATCTGCACAATAATGGGCCGCGACGTGAGAAAACCTGTCTTCGGGATGTGCGAACAACACAGGCGCAGACCAGCCTGCGCATCCGCGCAGTCTGATCAGTGCCTTTGTTATTCGTATTTTGGAAAGGATCATATGTAATCTTGCTAAAGGTGAAGTTTCAATTTTCTAGCTAGTCTCTGTAGCTGAGGATACTGGTTTGAAACTCGCTTTGTCGGAAACCCCGAAGACAGGTTTTCTCGCGACGAAGCCCAATTAATAGTGCAAATAATCATGCCAGGATTATGGCCAGAATATTGACAATGAATATAGCAAGTGAGTATGATCAGGAAATACCACAATCACTCACTGCGGACCTACTCACGGCAACGTGAGGAAGAGCAACAAAACACCAACAGTCACAAGACATCAGGATTACAAAACAACGACCAAACACTGAACCCCCACAAACAATGGGGGCAACATTAAACATTGATTTAATAACCTTAGAACGGAGAGCAGCTTAACCCCCTAGGGACTTAAAATCTTTGCCCTTGATTATTTTGTTGTTAATACACAAACTGGTTTAGCTCGCATGGAGGCTTCCTAACTTATGCAATGTATCATCGCAGAGAAACAATCTAATCAAATTGACACAATATGGTGAAGCAAAGAAAAAGGCTCACGGCTCACATATAGTCAGAGCTAACGAAAACTTTAAATCCACGGTGGGTCCAGCCAAAGACAAGATTTCGAAAACAAATGCTCTGAGAATAATGCCAGCACTATTGTCAGAATAAAATCTTTCTTTTCACCTACAATTACAGCAACATATTACCCGTACGTAAATTATAACATGATTCCAACTGTTTTCTTTCTGAATTTTAACACGACTCAGGCAATAATTTGATTTTACAACAATGGCTGTAAAATATGGACTCAAAATAGCCCGGAAGTACAGCTAGCACATATCAACACAAATCTGGACATTACTAGTATCTATAACTATAACATGCATACCATTTTTACAGTGTTGGGTGAAGTGTTTGGTCCTTTCATTGCCAACAGTATCTTTTGTCGCCTGCTGGTAACCTTTGCAAACAGATTTTAACCCAGATCAGACCCGACAAAACGTCGGGCTTGATCTGGATCCAAGCTTTTTGACACTCTGATCGTGTTCCTGAAATAATTTTTGAAAAGGCAAAATTTTAAAAAAGTTTGCAGACGACAACAAGCATGAAAAATTAGTCAGCATGCAAGAAATAAGTCTTTAATTTTCTAACGTTACAGTTTTATTTGCACTATAATCTGCAATCCCTCTTTATATACCTACAATGAATCATTCCACGTTCATTGTAACAAACCAGAAGGAAGTTTCCATTAGTGGATAAAGGGTTCACTGGCAGGCTTTAGTTAAGAGTGCGTAACGCAATTTTAATTTTCTTATTTCTCAACCAAAACATAAGTTGTGGGTACTCAAAAGAACCGTCTCAATAAGACGGTTCTTTTGAGCACCCTAAACATATGTTAGAATTGATGGGTAAGAAAATATTTACAATTTTATGCTGGATTTTTTGTTTATCTAAACCTGTGGGTTGTCTTAAATTTTTCAGATGATAATGGGAACGCTGAGGGTACTTTGTTGCGCGTTGCTCCTAGCAACGGCTGTTGTGGCGATAGATCAGTGTGGCCCATACTGCTCCCCAGGTCAACACTGCTGGCCAACATACCAACAATTCTATGAACTAGGATATTCTCTGGATGGAGAAATGATGGTTCCAACTAGCGACAATTTCAGGTAATACATGCCGCATAGGTCAAGCTACTAAACAAACTTTTTGTGCGTAAATTGT
This sequence comes from Loripinus fragilis, assembly GCA_964019695.1. Taxonomy (NCBI): domain Eukaryota; kingdom Metazoa; phylum Mollusca; class Bivalvia; order Lucinida; family Lucinidae; genus Loripinus; species Loripinus fragilis. The sequence continues at coordinate 6,701,936 of OZ026529.1, forward strand.
CAATATTGTCTTACTCATCACTTTTAAAGCTGCATAGTCTGTAACTTTTGATCTTTTAATTTTTGAAATAATGTTTCTATTTTTCAAACATACAGAAAAAAACTAAAATTCATGGTATACATTTTACCAATTTCGTAAATCTTTACAAATTATCAGTATCAAAACAACAGCATTTATGTTAAAACTTGACTGTCTATAATTATTGGAGGGACGCAAATAGTTACCAACTAGAGAAAAAACACCTGTTTTTATTAGATAATCCACTTTTCCATGCAGTTTTCAGCTATAGTGAACAGATTTATTGTGAAAACTTAACTTAATTCTGCTTTTACAAATGATTTAAAAAGAAAAGAATTTTTTTTCGAAAAATGTCCATAGTTGCAGACTTACTTACTTTACTTAGTCTCTTTAACATTTTCATTGAGCCAGTTCTTTTGACTGAGTAATCACAATGGGAGATTTAAGTTTGAGCGGATCTATAATACGAAAGAGCAGATTTATGTTTACGAAAGAGCGGAGAACCATAAGGCAAAAGAGCGGAGGTTTAAATCATTCAAATGAGCGAATTTTCCAGGTAAACATCCGGATGCAGGGGCGGATCAAGGATTCCTGGAAATGGGGTTCATGTGGGGGTTCGCTTTGCTGATTTTCTCTCATTTTTCTTAAATATCTCATGGAAATGAAATAATTTGGTCTCATCGATACCAAATTATTTAATTTTCATAGAATATTTAATAGCCGGAAGGGTGGGGCGAACCCCCTGAACTCCCTCTGAATTCGCCACTGTAATGCGCTCCAAATCACCTATTAAGGACTGAGCAACGTTGGCCATTACAGGTAATACAACTGAGAAAATACTTATTTAAAGGTCATTACCTGGAAAATTCCTCATTTGAATGATTTATCCATCCGCTCTTTTGACTTTATGGTTCACCACTTGTTTCATACTCAGTCACGGTATGATTTTCGCACAAACGTAATTCGCACGTTTTGGTTGAGAGGTTAGAAAATATTTTAATTGCGCATTCTTATCTAGGGGCCTGAAATGTATTTCAAGAACGAGATAATATTCGTGCGCGATAAATATTGAGTAAAGGCGGATAAATTCGAACATGGTATTGCAAACAGTGAATATTATGATGGGCCGCCTCATCTTAATCTCAACACCAACCAGTCTATTTTCGATTTTAGGGCTGTTGGGTAGTATTTTTCAATTTTATTCAAATTTCGGTAGACCATTCTGTAAGCAAATGTTGAGACCGTGATCCCCGTCTTTCCTTTTTCTTTGCTCTGTCGCTAGATTAGCTCGCGCGATCGGATTCGTCCCAGTAGAACCCATGATACTCTGACATTTAGAATTTGCGGATTTTAGCTGTTATTTAATCACCGCATGGTAGCTACCTTTTGGTAAAAAATTCCATACTGGAGATAAACCTTACAAAACGCCAAAAGATTGATAAATTTAAACGGACATCTCTTATCAAAATAAAGCATGAATAATCTTCCGAGATGCCTTAAACAATGAAAAGGTCTCCTTGTTTTACTAAATGCAATTGTAAGGCATACTCGAAATTCCATGTAGACGGTAGCATTATATAAACGCCTAAAATATATTTTGAAATTAAGAGTTGATCCGACATAAGTATATTATGACAGTTAACATTATACAATTATTGACTTCAATGAGGTAGACATAAGGATTTATCTACCCGAAAAAGTGATAATTCACCGAGGCCGCTGAAATTGAAGTTAATAACTGTTTTGTTATATGACTTTTCATTTAAGAATGAAAATTTTGCTACTTTCACTTTTTGTTAAAGACATGTTAAACCTTCAATCTAAGGACTTTCTCAAAAGTTTCAGCAACTGTTATTAAAATATTTTAATGTAGTATTTTGCATTTTCAAATGCATATTATTCTCTTAATGGGGAATGTAAAATGTTATCATTACTTTGTTTATTCAAAGATAAATAAGCAAACAAAACTGTTGTAAAAGTTCACGAAAGTCTTTAATTTACCTGTTGGGAGGTGAAACAGCAAATCATGTCAATTTCATGCAGCACATGCTAGTTTCATACTCATCATGCTATTTTCAGCTCTCTAGAGGGTAATATTGCAGAAGTGTCAAAAATATTAACTTCTGGAAACTAGTTCGAGCTGGTTTTCATGCAATATTGACTTGTGGACTGGTTTAGACCAGTTTCCAGGTAGACATATAGATTTATGAAGACAAATTGGGCGAATCAGGAGACAGGATTATCTCCAGTCATATAACAATATACAATTATTGACTATTGAGGCATTGGACATGATGTGATATCGACCTGAGGTTACCAATACTGACCGAGGCGGAGCCGAGGTCAATATTGGTATTCTCAGGTCGATATCACATCATGTTCAATGCCTCAATAGTCAATAATTGTTTTATTATATAATTTCTCTAAACAAAAAAGCAACAACAACAACAACAACAACAAAATCTTGGCTGTGGACTATGCCTAGGGTAGTCTTGAATTTCTTTTTTTTACATGATGACTAACTGACTTCATTCAGTTAAAAGAGGAATGAATGCATACTTTTTTGTAATTACAACTGCAGACAGAGAAGATCCAGATTAAATGCCACATAATATGGCATTTCATCAGGATCTACACTGTTTGCTAAGACAAATATGATCTACAGTGAAAAAACTGCAATTTTGTTTAGAAATTAAAATTTGTGACCCCTTGAATTATACAATGGACCATTCCAAGTTTATTGCATCAATCCAAGAGGAAGAATTCATTAGTTCATTTAAGAGTTCTGCTAAATACTATTTTCAACAGCAAAGTCTGAATTACATGTATATGATGAAACACCAAATCTTGTGAATTCCAGGCTGCTGTCACTCACTGAATTGTATTTACAGCAAACCATGCAAGTTTCATGCTGAAAGCACACCTGTTATGAAAAGTTTCTATGATGTCTATTTTTAGTAACTAATATTGAATGGGAAAAACCAGCAGCCCATGTGATATGTAGTTTTATGCACTCGAGTGGATAGGCATCTGGGCCAATCAAAAGATGTCTATTTATAGGTTATAAAATAATATAATATATGCGATTAAAGAAAATCTCACTATTGCGCTTCTTTTTGTGTTTTGTTTGGTATGACACAATGAAAATATTAGACACTGATCTAGTCCAGCTCTAAGAACCTTCGGCAGGCCATTAGATAATAGGGCGTAATTGAGAATTAATTTCTTATTTGAAATTCTCAATTGGGAGCTCACTGGTAGAGTGCTTGACTCGAGACCGAGGGGCAGCGGGTTCGAGCCTCACCGGCGTCACTGCGTTGTGTCTTTGAGCAAGACACATTAATCCTAGCTTAGTACTGGTTCAACCCAGTAAGACCCGTCCCTTTATAACTGAATGATTGTTGATGGGACGTAAAGAATCAAATCAAACAAACAAACATATCATTTCTCAATCAAAACATATGTTGTTGATACTCAGGCAAAAGAACCGTATCATAAAAAAGGTTTTTTAAGCACCTAGAACATAACATATGTTGTGGCTACTTAAAAGAACCAGCTCTATGAGACGGTTCTTTTGAACACCCAAAACATATGCGATGTTAAAACTAATGGATAAGAAAGTGTGTTTATCTTGACCTATGTCTCGGTGCATGCTCACTTCAGAAAGCGTCATCTTTGTCTTTAAACATCTTATCTTTAGTCTGATGACATCTATAGACTATAATGAAACATTACTAAATCTCACTATCAAATTCTACGTACATAAATCGGAACAGTTTGTTATCTTTATTAAAAATCTGAAAAACAGATCTTTTAAGAACTTTAGAGAATCTACGAAAACGAAGAGCACAGTAGTAGAGTGCTCGACTTCAGATCGAGGGGACGCTGGTTTTAGCTTCATCGGGGGCACTGTATTTTGTCTTTGAGGAAGAAAACAGCTTAGTACTGGTTCAACCTAGGAAACGTCCTTACATGACTGAAAAATGATTACTGGGGCGTAAAGCATCAGCTAAAACAAAACAAAAAAAACTTCAAAATATGAACAAACTTGATTGTATCGATTCCTGATCTTTGCAACCTTACTTACTTTGGTTTGCTCGAATAGGTCAAAATAGCAAACACTCACAAGGCCCCGTAGCACCAGCTTAAGCGAAAGTCATCCAATATTCCCGGAGGACCAGAATATGAAAATAAAGGTCATGTCATATTGCTATGCAATAAATGAGTCTCCTACATGATTAAAGAAAACAACAACCCGTCCTTCCATGGTGTAAATGACCATGGTGTATGCATGGCCAACCTGAATGGTATTTGTAACAATGATATCTATTAATTGTTTAACAAAACTGTTTGATAGGCTCGGATTCAGAATTATTTACTAAAACGATGCCGACCTTCCAACTAACAAGTAAAAGACCGGTATTTTGCATAGCATGCCTTCGGATTTTCGCCTATCCTTGTAGGTGATATAGCCCCAACACGAACTTCTGAAACTACTTCAAACTATTAAGGCAAAGTTGTGACCTTGACCTTGAGAGTTGGTGCCTTAGTAATGTGTGCGACACATCGCCATGTTATCGTGGATAATCTTGTTAACTTATAATATTCTTGTCCAACTTTTGTAGGAGATACGACTTGGTCACGAAAATCTGATATTAACAACCTCTGACCATGTTTTAGTCAAAGTTAAGGCCCTGGACGGTTTTTTTACAGATACAGGGATATTGGCCAAAACGTAAAGGAATATGGGATATTTTTGTAAATATTTAAAGCGATACGGGATACTTGGATCAATTTTAGGGATATGGGGATACAATGCTTTTTGAATTTGGGGCATATTTGCCATATTTATATTAGGGATATGTGATATATTCCAAAATAATTAAAGGGATATGGGATACTGGGACTCCCTTCCAGGGCCTCGAAGTTATGACCTTGACCTTGAGGTTTGGTGGCTCAGTATTGTGCGCGATACACCTGCATGCTATGGTTAATAATCTTCAGAGAGAAAAGGGTTAAATCGGTTTTAACGTTACTTTCAGTGAAGTTGTTGTGATGTACAATAGAAGAATGACGCGATTTCCCTATCTAGTAGTAATGGTGGAGTCCAAGGAAGACGTCCAGAGGTGCGTTCTCTTCGCCAAGTCTCACAAAATGAAGCTGACCATCAGATCCTCGGGACATGACTACATTGGAAGGTCAACAGCCGACATGAGCTTGCAGATTAACTTTGCAAGAATGAAGAAAATTGAAATCAACCTGAACTCTAGTCAAAACGCTGCCGGAGAGCTTACCGCGGAGCCCGGAAATGCCTGGCTTGATGTATACAAAGAGGTATGGATTTAGATACGTATTTAAGCGTAAAATTCCAAATATTTTCTCTTACCCATCACTTTGAGCATATGTTTTGGGTGCTCAAAAGAACCGTCTCGTTGAGACGGTTCTTTTGAGTACCTACAATATGTTTTATGGTTAAGAATTAAGATTTTTTTTCATTACGCACTCCTAAATTGATGTATAAAGTGCACAGGCCAATGCTAAAAGTGCACTTATTGTATAGGCGCTACCCCAGCCAGCATTGGATCGTGGGCCACTATCGACCCCATTCAAATAGCGTTCTGCAGGTTGGTCGATAGTGGCCTACTTTTATGTCGAAATATTCTTGAGTTTAAATTAACTTTAACAAAAAAATGTTGGCTGTTCAAATGGTTCCGATACCATAATAATATAATATATGATTATATCTAAATCGTAGAATTCAATCCATAATTCAATGATCATGAATGTTCAAAAAGCGCAGGGTTTTGCAAAAAAAACAAAAAAAAAAAAAAAAATTCAAAATGTTTAATCAATTCGTTAAAACACGAGTACTAATGCAGATCCTCTTTGTACTAAAATTGATACACCTCTAGACCCATAGACATGATTTCATATTCAGTAATGTTATGTAATGATATGCATAACAACGCTGCGCATACATAGTGATAAATGGAATCCAATATTTGTGCTCCTATATTATTAAATTTATTTTGAATGCATTTCGAAGAAGCGCTAAAATGCTCGCAAATGCTTGCATTTTATCTCTTTCCCCAAACTCGTTTTATGAAAGAGACCAAACATGGGCACTCATGTAAGATCCTTTATATAAACTGTGTTATTTTCAGGTGGACAAAATTAACAGGGTAATAGTGGGCGGTTCAGCACATACTGTTGCTCTGGGTGGCTACACTCTTGGTGGTGGTCATTCTCCTATTGGCAGAAAGTACGGCATGGCAGTAGACAATTTACTTGAGGTGGAGATGGTCACAGCCGACGGCAACATAGTTATTAGCAACGCCAATATGACTAAGATGCTACATGGCAACGGAAGTGTAACGGTTTCGTCGAATACGGATTTATTCTGGGCATTACGTGGCGGTGGCGGTGGTACCTTTGGTGTCGTGACCAAGTTTACCTATAAACTACATATGCCTCCGCAAGCTTTCGTCAGAATGACCTGTTTCATGCCAATGTATGTAGGTACACAAGATGTGGGCACTACCTACCTACGTGACTTGAACAATCTAGTTGCCAAAGGTTTAGCACCAGAGTGGGGCGGTTATCAACTTATATCTGGATCTCCTTATCCCAATGCTACAGGCACTAGTGGGAGTCTAACAGTCGCTATGAATCATGCTGGGGCGTGGGGATCTAGTTCGTTTAATGAAATTCTGCCATTTAGCAGCAAGTATCCACAGAGTTGTATTTTTAAGAACCTTTCAACTTTCATGGAGTACGAGATAGACGCAAAAGATGCACCTGAGGCGAACCTTTATCTATTTAACTCTCTGATCCAGCCAGACGGATTTACTGATGCATATTTTGATTTTCTGATCAATGGGACTCTCCATGATGAATTTGGCTGCACAACGACTTTGATAGGAGGTAAATATCATTGTATGACCCGAAACTGAATAGTTGCGAACAATACTTAGTATATCCGCCCGTCAATAGACACCTGTTGGCTACTTTGAATTATCAATTTCGGAATACATTAAGGGACTTAATAAAGTCAAAACTGAGTGAGATTTATTCCGTTAGTTTGAAGGGGACTTGTTGGGTACGGTTTGCTTTGTTGGCTACTTTTTCTAACATAGAAACTATCCAACAAGACTCTTTTTGTGAGAACGTCCGTCCATCCGTCTGTTATCAGTTAACAAAAAGCTCTTTCATTCAAACTACTTAGATTTTTTTAAATATGTTTTCCAAAACAGAATGAACACTGATAAGATCAACTGACCGTAATGTGCACGACCTGTGGTGAACGTAGATCTTAGCTAACATCATAGTTAATGTTAAAACCACTTTCTTCTGCTCTAACTGCACCGAGAATAAACAAAGGGTGAGCAACTCAAAATAATAAATGTGGCTATCAGGCCAAAATACGAAAGTGTGGCTGGGGCACAAAATGAGAGATTTGAGCAGCTTGCTCGTGCACATTGTCCATGCAGCAGGGTCATCAGACTTGGTACATTTTGTTGTATAAAGTATCGTCAAAAAGCGGGTTAGGCTGGTGACTTTCTTATGTTACATCAATTTTAGTGTTTAAAACGACATATCCTGAACCACTGGTCCAAATTCAAAAAAATATCACAGAAATGCTCCTCAAAATGTCCTCTATCAAAATTGCCTAATGGTTTTGCTCCGCCAAACAAGATGGCTGCCAGAGCTGTAGGATGGTCTGGATGGGGTATAATGATTAGTGAATAATGGCCTTTTTTATAATGAATAGTGAAAAATGAGCCAAAAAATAATGAATAGTAATGCTAAAAATAAGATAATAAAATCATCAATGCATTTTTACTTGTAAAATATTGCCTCAGTTTTTTTGGCCCCCTTTCGAATTGACTGGTTATCAAATAACTACACTATAACAACTACAAATGATAGGTAATTATACAATTTATAAAACCCAGTCAACTAAGGGACATAATTTAGCGAGAATTATGTGAAAAAATCAGGCCGAAATGAAAAGGGGGCCTTCCAGGACTTGGGCTGAAACAACCAATTTCAAAATGCCCTGGGCGGGGCCAAAACGACCCGTTACCATTACAGTGTGACTCCGGGAAATCAAGAAAGTTTATAAATAGAGAAAACAACTCAGCAGCATAGATTTCAGGATAATTCAACAACATTTTTCTGAGACAATTCACCAACAACATTTTTTTTAGATTTTGAATTAAAGATCATAACAGTGTCTGTGAATTAAATTGTCTCATAAGAGTGCAAGACCCATAACTCTGACTCTAATATATTATCATACATATTTTTTTAAAATTTTAGGCCTTAAATAAAAAATATTGTGTGTTTCAGGTTACCCGACCTTGCCTCATTGTTTGCCCCCGACCCTATTTTTGAAAGCATTTTTAGTGGATTTCCAAGGGATTTCCCAGTTCGGCCATAATGTTTCCCCATCTTCCCCATGTGGAAACTTAAGCAAAATTTTAAAAAAAAATCCTACCTACCATTCCCTATTTTAAAATTTCATGTAACCTGAAACACACGTTTTTGGGGGCCTCAGGGACTGCTCATTATTTAAGTGTCGGGGGGAGGGGGGCTAAAATGTAGGGGGGTCATATGAATTTCCATGTTGTTAGTAGGGAGGTCACCAGTAACTTTGGCTTCCCAGCAGGGGGTGGCATGTTTTAATTGTTCCAATAAAATCATAAAAGATTTTCCTCGCTCACTCCATTTTTATAAATTAAACTCTTATCAGGTCACTTAATTCCTCATTTTGCAAAAGTTATTCTGTTATGGTGGCTTTAGCGTTGCAGCTTTTATCATGCTGATTTTGATAGAAAATTGATTAATCAGGCTTTCAGATAGGCCCTACTTTTCTTTCTGTTACTTCATTTCCCTACTTTTTCTTGAAAATGTCCTGCTATCCTTACTTTTTCACTCTAAAGTGTCATTTACGTGATAGAAATTCAGAAAATTTTCCTCGGTCGTTTCGCTCGCTTGAATCTTAAAACATAACTATATTTTAAGCATAAGTTGACTGATGCCTCGTTTGCAGAAAAATTGGTATTTTAATGAATAATTTTAATGAATAATTGGTATTATTTTAATGAATAACCCTGAATTTTTATGAGATGAATAATGGGCTAAATTTTTAATGAATAGTAAATAGCAGACCTCCCCCCCCATCCAAACCCTCCTGTAGTTAAGAAATATCTTTAAACAGCATTTTCTCCTGAACCACTGGTCCAAATTCAAAATAATTTCGCACAAAGGTTTCTTATAAGGTCCTCTGAAAAAATTGCTCAATCGGTTCTGCTCTGCTGAAAAAAAAAACAGCAACCAGACAAACAACCATATTTCTGAAGGATCCGTTTCTTCCTGACTATTTAACTGTCACAACAGCTGTCGTTGTTTCTGCGTGGAGTCGGTAAAACTTCATGTTCATCAATATAGTGTTGGTATTTTATCATATTAATCTGGTCCTTCAGGAACATTGGGTTTTGACGGAATGCAGAATACCGCTTAAGCCGGTGCTAGGGCGTGAGAAGTGTTGCTCTTTCCATTAGTTCTCATGAACAGGCTCAATAAAACCAAACCGAGTCTGCTATTTTCTTATATTGTAGGTTCTCTCTATTTCTGAAGGATCCGTTATTCCAGATTATATAAACAAAACAAAGCAAAACAAAATAAACAAAATTTAAAAGAGTCAACAGAAGATGAGCAGATAGTCGTGACACCGCCGTGACCTCATTGGGTCTGTATCATAAACGAGGAAACGCGCTTTTAGCTAACTAATTAAGACTATACCAGCATAACCAACTTTGGCACACAGTAGCTCGAAATGTGCAAGGTAAACATGCGCGGACCTAGAGGGTGAAGGGACAGGAGACCTGGACACCCCCCTGAAAAATCACAATGATAAAGGGTTCCTTAGCAATACTGGTCCGGAACTCTGGAAAATCACAAAGCTACCAAGTCAACATTCAATGTTGGGCCATCAACGGCCAGCCAGCGAAACGCCATTCAAATGGCATTTCGCTGGCGGGCCAATTGATGGCCCACTTTTTAGTGGTATTTGGATCCTGACCTCTCTCCCCTCAACTAAAGATAAGGGGAAAAAGAATAGAAAATAAAACTTTTTCAAAGTTGAGTTGGACCCCCTCTGACAAAACTTTCTGGACTCGGCGCATGGTATACACTGATATATGTTGTACAAAATGTTTTTTTTTTATCAGTTACGCCTCATTAACTGCATTGTTGCACTTTGACATGATAAACGTTGCCTTTCTCACAGCATGTATCTTTATAAGGTTAACATGCATTTTTGAATAATGTGGATGACGTTGAATCGACACGAAAATAAAAAAAAAAATACGTCATAATCGCCTTTTTGAAGAGCGAACTAGGTTTGGGTCTTTAGATATCAGGTTTACCAGACTCGGCATTGAGAACGCATGTTGAATCGCTCGGCAAGCCTCTCGATTCAACATGCATTCTCGAAGACTAGCCTGGTTAACTTGATATCATGACACTCACCAAGTATTCCCTATATACTATGGTATAGTACACCTGTACATGCTATTAAAGAGTGAGGAATATCTTCACTTACAGGCCACAAATCATGGTAAAACTATAAAACATGTAGTCGACTATTGCACCCCCCCTTGGGTCTGCATATAATCACTATGTGAGTCTGTCCGTCCGCGGTCAGTCAGTGAATATGCTCATATTTATTACAGGTAATATGCAACTCATGCCTCCAGACAGTACCGCTGTAAACCCATCATTCCGGACAGCCGCTCACTCTCTGTCATGTGGTCATGGCTGGATTGATGGGCGGACCGAAGATGTCAATGTCCACAAAGGGGAAGAACTCGCCAAGAAGATAATTCAACTTGGTAGAGGGGTCTACTTCAACGAGCCATCCTCCTACCTACCTAACTGGAAGACAGAGTACTGGGGTGGTCACTATGACAGATTATTGAGAATCAAACAGATTTGGGACCCTAACAATTTCTTTACGTGTCACCACTGTGTAGGCTCAGATATCAAGCAACCAAGTCTAGTTGACACGATTATTGGAAAATAAATAATAACTGCAACTTAAACCCAATAAGGCGAATGGAATGTTTCACTCAAGTTATCAATTGGTCCAGTCCATTTCCATGGTTGTTGTTATGTATTTTTTTAAAATTTATATTCAAATTTTTAATAGAACATTCTGTAAGCATTCTGTTTTCTGTTGTTTTTCACACAAGGCAGTGGCTAGGGGTACGGATCCGTATCCCTAGCCTGGGAGGCTAGGGGTACGGATCTGTATTGCTAGTCTCCCAGGCTAGAGGTACGGATCTGCACCTCTATCATATTTCACTATGTCAGCTACAGGTACAGACAGATACTCCTGATGAGAAATGGCCAGTTATCATAATTATATGTGTTAGGAAATACCAATCAAAAATATGCCTCCAGTAAATCGCCATTTGCAATGTGGAATAACTCTGTATAGTAATGTGAAAAACGTAACACGAATTTGGAACTGGGATAAGGGATCGATGTTGTATTATTATTATTATTGTTTCATTATTATTATTTTCACTTTCGGTTTGTGTCATTAACGAGGGTGTGCCTTTTCTATGGTTCGCGAATTGACCCTAAAGAATTGTACATTTTCGACCTTCTGATATTGCTGGATTGCAATTTCCAAAGAGGAAAAGTCCTCAAAGTTTTGCCCTATGTTCAATTTTTGAGCCATTCTGACAAAGTGACACTAAACATGATTTTTCTTGTGGTTTATAAAGAAGCAGCGAGAATATGCGGTAACATCATATAGTTATTATTATAGGTATAATAATATATTGTCTGTACGGATCAGGCCAAATTAAGGACGATTTTAAGTTCTTCTCATGTCTTTGAGGTTGGACATTAAAACATGCAGACAATCATTGTAATTTGTTCTTTTAAATTTAAAGATGTCTTTGTGGTACGTTATGCCTATCAATAATCACAGAATGTTTTTCGCACCGAAAGTGAAAACAGCAAAAAATAGTGAAAAACAAGTTTTAATTTGATAATAATAATAATAATAATAATAATAAAACAACATCGATCCTGTGTCACTTGTCCGAGTTCTGAATTTGTGTTAGGTTTTTTACATTTACTATACAGTTATTCTGCATTGCAAATGGCGACTTACTGGAGGCATATTTTGATTGGTATTTCCTAACACATATAATTATAATAACTGGCCATTTCTCATCAGGAGTATCTGTCTGTACCTGTAGCTGACATGGTGAAATATGATAGAGGTACAGATCCGTACCTCTAGCCTGGGAGACTAGGAATACAGATCCGTACCCCTAGCTACTTCCTTCACACAAACACACACACATTTAGCTATTGTAGTGATAAACAGCTTGGATCCAGATGTACTACGGTGGTCGTATGCGATCATTATCAGGGATGGTTGATAATTTTGATTGGAAAACAAAACAATTAACGTCTGGCAGAGTGATTAAGTGCCTTAAACTCCTCTGTGGTCCCAGTTGCACACAGTCAGAGAAAAGACTAGTTTAGTTTAAACATATTTTATTGCCAAAATATTTACAGCAATGGGATTGGGTCACAAGTTCTAACAACATTAGTTTCGACACTTCCCCTACATTCTATATATACACAATAGCTTATAAACATGGCTATATATACAAACGCATATGTTAACTTAACAAGTTGTAATCAAAGCAAAACAGATAGTAACATAAACAAGACTATATCAGAATAAATAAATAAGTAAATAAATAAATAAGCAAATAAATACGAGAATCAATAAATAATAAATAAATAAATAAAAAAATAAAAAAAGGTAAAATAAAAAAAATAAAAAAAAATAAAAATAAATAAATAAATAAGGAAATAAATAAATAAATGAAGATAAATATATATGAAAGAAGAAAAATTCGAACATCAGAATAGTAGATAAATAAATAAGTAAGTAATTAATATTGGATAATTAAAAGAGAAAAAAAAATAAAAAAAAATAGTATGACTGCCAGGAACCCCTTCAACTTGGGAATAGAACAAATTGGTCATAAGTATACTTATTAATATACAAAATATGTTTCAAGGAAAACTTCGAACAAAGAGTCAACTGGTTTTAAAACGCTTAGAAGCATGTATATATCTGTGGACAGCTCTGAACAAGACTACATTGTTTTCCATATTCAAATTAAAATTACCACATAGAATCATATCAATACTTAATGGTTGGAAAACTCTAACTGTGTCATTAAAAACCTGCCTTTCCATTGTAAACTTTCTACAATGAAAGAAGTAGTGGATGGCGTCCTCTATCATGCCACACAAATCACATAAAGGATTATCACGGAGATGATTTCTAAAAAGGTCATTATTAAGGTTGCTGCAATTATTTCGAAGTCGTGCATGCAATATAGAAATATATCTATTTCCTATAGTAAAGTGAGAAGGAACACATGAGTTATTGAAACTTGAAGTAATATGTTTTTTGAAGGTTTGTAATGTTGATAGATTTTTTAAATCATCTTCAAGGGAGTTCCATAGTCTAATGGAAGAAGGAATACATGATTTTTGTGAGATACTAGTTCTGTTGAAGGGCACCGATATATTTCTATTATTTCTCAAAGGGTAATTTGAAATTTCACTAGCTAAAGGAGGAATTAAATCTTGTATATATGAAGGTACAATGCCATTATTTACCTTATACATGAAAGAGAGTTTATGTTGCTGCCTTCTTTTTGACAAAGTTGTCCATCCACATTCTTTGAACAAGTTTTCTAATGACACAGATCTAGTTAATCCTGTAACAAGGCGGGCGGCTTCATTTTGGATTTTTTGTAAAGTTTGTGAGTCCTGTTCAGAGCACCCATCCCATACAACTGAGGCATATTCTACAACTGGTAAAAGAAAGGACATATACATTTGGTTGAGAGCATTTCTACTAATGGAGTATTTTAGCTTACGCATTATTCCCAAAATTTTAGTCGCCGATAGGACAATATTTTCAATATGAGAATGCCACTGCCCTGTACTACTGAAGGTAACACCAAGATGTTTGTGGCTATCTACGAAAGTAATTGGAATATTAAAAACAAGTTGTGGTAAGATGTTTATCTTTTTAAGAGTAAATAAAACAGCTTCAGTTTTCAGGGGATTAAATGTTACTAGCCACTGTCTAGCCCAGTTTGACAACAACTGCATATCATGGTTAATTATACCAGCTATGTCATCAATGTGTGCTGCAGAATAGAAAAGTGAGCTATCATCTGCAAACAGCCTTGTCAAACTAAGAAGATGTTCAGCTATATCATTTATGTAAACCAAAAATAAAAGAGGTCCAAGAACAGACCCCTGCGGCACCCCCGCAAAGATAGATTTTAAACATGAAAAGCAAGACTTTAGACCAACTTTCTGCTTTCTTTGACTTAAATAACTGTTTAACCATTCTAAAAGTTTCCCTTCAATGCCATTTTGCCGTAGCTTAAATAAAAGACCCTTGTGCCAGACTCTATCAAATGCCTTTGACACATCACAGAACACAATGCAAGAAAACATATTATTATCAAAGGCCTGGCATATATTATGAAAGATATCAATTAACTGAAAAACTGTTGAGTGGTGAGGTAAGAAGCCAGATTGATACTTGTATAGAAGATTATTGTCAAGTAGAAAGTTATACATATTTTTAAAAACAATCCTTTCTTGCAGTTTACCAATACAGCTCAATAATGCAACTGGTCGGTAGTTAGATGGCCGAGATTTATCTCCCTTTTTAAATATGGGAATAACATTAGCAATCTTCCAAATATCAGGGAATATTCCCTCTTCAAAAGATCTTTTCATTAAAATAAATAAGGGTTTTGAAACGGATTTGGAGACACCCCTGAGTATTTTGTGGCTTATACCATCATCACCACTTGCTTTGTTAGGGTTGAGAACTTCAATTGTTTTTTCTATTTCTTGTTCAGTGCAAATTATTTGAGATAGAGAGTTATCAGTAAGCTTAGTAAAAGGAGGTAACTGGGTATTTTCGTCATTGACAGTTGAGATAGAGGCAAAATAGTCATTCAAACAATTAGCTTTGTCCTGATCATTAAAATGCCATTGGTTGTCACCAGATGGAAATGCTGAACGTAAAGGAGGAATTGAAGAAGTAGAATTATTATTTTTGACAAAGTGACGAATTACTTTCCAACATTTACGTTTATCATTATTCTGAAAATCTGAAACAATTGAATCTAAATTATTATAAAAATATTCCTTAGCATGCTTTTTTTTGATTGTTTACCTTATTTCTGTAATATTTGTATTTTTTCCAGTCGTTTTGATTACCTGATTTTAATGCAGTTTTCTTTAGTCTGTCTCTTTTCCTTGAATTCCTCCTTATTTCAGAATCATACCATGGTTTGTCGTCTTCTCGAACTACAATAGTTTTACTAGGTATGCACAATTTAGCAAATTCAATAAAAATATTTGTAAATAATGAACTTGCTTCATTGACAGTACCTTGATGAAGACATGACCAATCAAAATCAGATATTTTTTTATTGAGCAATTCATAATTTGCATCTTTATATATCCATACATTTCTAGTAAAAGTATCATGTAGTGGGTATTCAAATGGTATATGTACATAAGTAGCACAGTGGTCGCTTATTTCATTTGGCACTTGAATAATCCCTTGACTCAGAGTTGACATGTCTTCATGAACTATTATAGGGTCTAACAAAGCAAGTTGGCGTGTTGGTTGAGAAATAATATTGTGGAGAGAGTTTAAAAGCAAAACATCTTTCAAGTTGTGCATATTGGGATCAAGTAAATCTTCATTCATATCTCCCAGAATTATTATATTATTAGTAATATCTAAAGCCTTTTCTATATTTTTGTTGAGAGAATCAAAGAAAATTGCATCTGCTGTCCGTGGACTATAAAACAAACCGATAAGATACATATCTCTATTTACCTTAATTTCTACCCATAGTGACTCATTCCAGAATGTCTCCAAACCTATAATTCGTGTATGTGCAAGCTCACAGGACAAATACATTAATAAACCGCCACCATGATTTGTTCTATCTTTTCTGTAGGGAATATCATATTTGCTAGACATAATCAGAGATTCTGTACTTATGTTAGCATCAAGATGAGATTCACTGAAACACA
The DNA here is from genome assembly GCA_964019695.1 of Loripinus fragilis. Taxonomy (NCBI): domain Eukaryota; kingdom Metazoa; phylum Mollusca; class Bivalvia; order Lucinida; family Lucinidae; genus Loripinus; species Loripinus fragilis. The sequence goes on from OZ026529.1 coordinate 6,718,148, forward strand.
AAATGTCAAAATCTAAAAAGTTTTCAGTTAAATAGTCAAATTTATTACGTATACTTCTAATGTTACTGTGTAAAATGGAAAGAGAGTTATTAATGTTATTAGGTCCTGGGTTCATCTCTATGTCTCCAGATTTCAGAAGTAGAAAAATAAGCACTATCTTAAAATATAAGTTACACACCATTTCGTCAAAAACAAAAGATAACAATTTGAAAGTACTACTGACAGCCCATTTTAGGAAAAACATCATGTAAGTAAAAATGAAAGCCATAGAAACATTTACCCTGACTCTTTGTTTGATAATACATTTACTGTTGAAAAGACCAATGCTTGCACGCCACTGCTCTAGACCATTACCCATGCTGATATAAGACAATCTCAATAGCAGACATGCATGCAAGCATCAGGCCTTTTCCACAGCAATTTATTTCATACATTGCACATGACCAAATTATGCATAGTGTAGGATTCTTATGAAGGGGTATATGGCAGTCAAAGAATGAAAATATAAACATATAAGAATAAATAATCAAAATATAAAGCATTTCTAAGAACACAAAAACAGATTTACATAAATCTAGCATTGTCATATGGTTATGTACACATAGGGCTCAGTATCGTTGTGAACAATCTCGGATGGTTGTATCTAATATATGTCATATAGTGATTATATAGCTATGTTTTTTTATTCATGGAGTGATAAATATGTTTACATTATTATATTACCTGTCAGACCAGGATGAGATTCAAGAATAAGAGAAAAGAAAAAAAAAACTGAAAAAAAACCCCAACATTATCAGCGTCTGATAATTTATTTGACTTAGATCCAATCACCTTTGTCACTATTTTATACTAATATCTGCTCAAAAGCGTACGATGAGGGTACCATAGGTGTAGATAAAAAAAAATGAGCTTAAAGTTGTAAATATTTTCTAATCCATTTGTTTGAATATGTGTTTTGGGTGCTCTAAAGAACCGTCTCATTGAGATGGTTCTTTTGAGCACCCATAACATACATTGTATGCTTTGGCTGAGAGATGAGAAAATTATTTTGGGTACGCACTCCTTGCTAAAGGCCTGGGGTACACAATAGAACCCTCTCAACGAGACAGTTTCTTTGAGCATCCAGAAAGTATGAGGCCTACTAAATAATTTTTTTTTTTCAAATCAAATAAACTTCATTTCACTCAGTCCATTTACATGGCAACATGAGGTAAAATACATAGTACAGTATCAATTGAGGCGTGAATGTTTGACAGTCAATAGCATCCGTTCATTGGGCGGAGTCGAAAGTTACCACTCCGCGACAACAACAGGAGGGCAAGCACGAAATTCACATGATCATAAATTCCAGACAGGTAAACATAGCTATTTGTCATCATTTACAGCTATCATTAAATGCAAGATCATGTATTTGTGAGGGGATTCGCTCTACTGTTGGCCATTCAGTCGCCACAATGGATTATTATATAAGATAATAAAGGTATTTCAAACGTGCTCGACACCGTCCGATTCAAACCAGCGTTGATGAGCATTTCTTTTCATCGTTGTTATTAATGTCTTACATATTTGTCTTATTTTCGTTCTTTAGATGGACGGTGTCAAACAGAGGGACCCAGATGAGACGGCACAGAGTGTTATATCTCATCTGAGTTCTTACTGTTTGACCTAGCAAAAGGATTGAGTGCTATATAAATATAATTTGTTATTCTGTTATTGTGACATTATATATTACACGTACAACAATATTTACGTGTATCCAAGTAAATTGACGAATGGTTAGAAGTAGACAGATAGATAGATAGATAGATAGATAGATAGTGCGAGACACGGATAAACCGAAATGCCGCATTGGCGGTTCATAATCGTATTTCATATATTCAGTCGACCCGTGTCGCGCGAAATAGTAATTTTCACTTTCTAACATCAATGAACATTTCAGTATAATTATTTTCCATGGGCTACCTTGTTTATAGCATTCTTTCATTGAATGAGTGAAGACTCAGATGAAACCTACGCTTTGGCGTTGTCTCATTCGTGTCTTCTCTGTTGCTATTTTCGCAGGTCTGCTGGTTTCGCAGGCTTATCTTTAATAAGCCCGCGATTCAGCAGACATGCATGGAAGTAAGGTCAGTCCCTTATCAAGAGCCTTTTCGAAACGAAACAAAAGGCCCTTTGGAAAGGACTAATGTGAAACATGGTCTTATCATGAGATTAGATCCAATTACCTTTTTTTTCTCATTATTTTATACTTACTAGAAACGGGCCCGCGCAAGCGCGGGTTATGATGAAAAGTGTTCTGAGCTCGGCTGAGCAGGGCAGATGTCCTCATAATATTAAAATTGAGAAAAATTGTTAGCATTTCAATATCTAAGAGTAGGATAAATACTAACGAAATTCTGATATGAATCAAGGGCCATAACTCTGTTATAAAGTATATTATCTATTTCTATCAACCTAACTCAAAAATAAAGCGGTAACGACCCAAGGGTGAATCTTGCTCGAAACAACGCATGTAGCATAACGCACTACTATAGTGTTAATCGAAGTGACTGTACCGTACGACAACCAAAGTATATGTATGCCAATGAAAACTGTAAGTAGTCATATCAACTTTAGTCCTTTTCCAATGCTTTTTCATTCCCCTGAGATGACCAAATATTGAGGGAATGCAGACCTTGGGTCACATTTTAATGTCTTACTCATGCTTGTGCTGGCTAGATACTATAAGTGAAATATGGAATGAGCTTCACAGCTTAAGAGAGACCCACAGATGCCTGTACACACCATAAGCTCATCTATGAGCCTTCGGCTCAGATGAACTAAAACGTATACGAAATTTTGTGACTGCAGGAAAAATAGGCCAAAGTTTTCTATTCTGTCTGTTTAGATTAGTATAATTGATAAAATGAATACAGCAAATTCATTCTGTATGAAAGAAAGACCAGGAATCGAACCAATGGCCACTTGGTTGATAGTAACACTCTACTGATTGAGTTAAGCAGTCCATCAGTTAAGAGTGGTGTATATGGTTAAAGCATTAATGAATGTGGCATTAAATCCAAAGTTTTGAAAAATGTCTACTGTAATATTCCAAAAATTTTTATGACTCCCTAAACTTTGCTGTAAATATGCCAAAAATTGAACCAAAAGGGTTTTTTATAGAATAATACCAAATAAAGATATTGACAGAACTGCAAACAGTAAAGACCCTGATTAGACTGCTTCTCTAGGGACAGTCTGATGTGTGTCTGCACTGTTTGACCATACCTAATTGTCCAAAAAGTTGGGCATTAATTTCATGGCAATTTCTTTTGGTAATTGTGTTATCTTTCACGACTATTGATGAGGACAGTGATTATTACAATAAAAAGAAATGGGTACATACACTTTAAATTTATGTTTTCAACCAAACATATGGTGTGGGTAATCAAAAGTACTGTCGCAATGAGACGGTTCTTTTGAGCACCCAAAATATAAAACCATGGTTGCAAATAGAGCTTACACGTTTACAAAATTTTGTTAAGGTTTAGACAAATTCCAAAAATCGTAATGATTCCGTTTACACGCACCTACACAGCATTTCTACATGTCGAATCACGGGTTCGTTGTAACTACCATGCAACAACAGACTTCTTTCTTCATAAGAAATGATACCTATGTAAAGCTTTTATATTTGAAAAGCAAAAATGAAATCGGTATATACATCCGCTGTAACTACCAGACAACAACAGACTTCTTTCGTCATAATTCTTTTCTTTTGGTAATTGTGTTATCTTTCACGACTATTGATGAGGACAGTGATTATTACAATAAAAAAAAATGGGTACATACATGGATAATAAATGATACCACTGTAAATTAAGCTTATATCTTTGAAATACAAAAAAGTATCAGACTCAAAAGTGCCGTATCAATGAGACGGTTCTTTTGGGCACCCAAAATATAAAACAAAGGTTGCAAATATGGCTACCATGTTTACAATTTTTACACGGATTCCAGAAATCGAATAATACCACGGTAAAGCTTATATCTTTGAAACACAAAAAAATCGGTATATACACTTTAAATGTTTTCAACTATAACATATGTTGTAGGTACTAAAATGTACCGTCTCAATGAGACAATTTTTTTGTGCACCATAAATATAAACCCATGGTTGCAAAAGGACTTCCATGTTTACAATTTTTTACACGAATTCCAAAAATCGAATGTTACCAATGTAAAGCTTATATCTTTGAAACGCAAAAAAGAAATCAGTATATACACTTTAAATGTTTTCAACCAATATATATCTTTTGAGTACTCAAAAGTGCCGTCTCAATGAGACGGTTCTTTTGAGCACCCAAGATATAAAACCATGGTTGTAAATAGGGCTTTTACGATTTTGTAAACGTCAACACGAATTCCAGAAATCGAGTGGTGCCACTGTAAAGCTTATATCTTTGAAAACGCAAAAAAGAAATCGGTATATACGCTTTAAATGTTTTCAACTAAAACATATGTAGTACCATCTCAATGAGACGGTTCTTTTGAGCACCCAAAATATAAAACCATGGTAGCAATTTTGCAAATGACCTGTGCATAAAAGCGGGGTATGGTTGCAAATGATTTGTGCATAAAAGCAAAAAATAGGTGTGGTTCGGTAAAACAGTCGAGTTTCCAGTGGTTTGGTGTGTTCAGGGCTACACGGCATTTCTACACGTCGAATCGCGGGTCCGCTGTAACTATCTTCTTTCATTATGATAGATGATACCACTGTTTATCTTCGAAACGGCAAAAAATCGGTATGATACACATTAATTGTTTTCAACCAAAACATATGGCCACATATGTTGTGGGTGCTCGAAAACCGTCTCAAGAGACTTTTCTTTTGAGCACCCAAAATATAAGGGGTCTGTAGCATTTTTTTTCAAAACTCTGCTTTCAGGGCAGGTAAGTTTTATCTTATTTGCCTATAGGCTGTGAGGATTATTTACGTTTTGATTCGACAGGTTCTCGTATGATGATCAGAAATATATGGAACATCGGTAAGAAAAAGTCTGCAAGAGCCGGAAATAGACTAACAATAACTCTTTATGTGCCAACTAAGTATTGAAACCACACACCTTGGTTTCACCCCTAAAAGTATGCATTTCCTGTTCCAAGCAAAACCTTCGTGCATTATTCATTTTCAGAAATTTGACAATCCAGAAAATGAGCGAAAGGCAGGGTATACATACATGTATATATGTAGTTAATATTAAAATAAGTTGTTAATGGTGAGGTAAACTTTTTTTGAGAAACATGGGGTAATTAAATGCCATACTACTTTTGTCGCAAGAACTGAACTGCAGCAAAAAATACTTAAAGAATCTGATTGGAACCTTATTTGGCAGACTGTTGAGAAATGGTCTATTTGAATAGACATGTTACTGTAAAATTTACCAAATTGGATCTAATTACCGAATCAAGCCTGAAAATGGTCAATTAGCTTGTTTATCTGGTTTTTTTTTGTTTTTGTTTTTATTTTTTATTTATGTTTTTTTTTTGGGGGGGGGGGGGGAGTGGGGTTGAGGGTTGGGCATGGTAGGTCAAGGCGCTCATTGGAACATGAATTTAAGCGCCTAGTGTAACTGATGCTACCCACATCATCTAATTGCAAATTTTAAGACGTCTGCTGTGTCATCTGTTGATGACTTGAAATGCTGCTGTGGCAAGTAGTGTAGGCACAGATAAGACTGCCTTTTAGTCCACACTGTTTATCTGGAAGTATGGAACTCAACACAGCAGACAACAACAGCCGGGTAATATATTCTATTGCATACAAAATAACTAAGTACCATTATTCATTTATATTCACCTTTCTAGTAAAAGAAACTACTCAGGCCAACAAAGAATATGACATTTTCGGGCCATTTTGAGTCCGATTTGGTAAGAATACAGACCCCCCCACACACACCATATCTAAATCCTTGTCAATACAAATGTTGTAGTAGACTTAGAGATAATGTTTATTTTGAAATAAAAGTAATGAGCTTTCGACAGACTTTGTTGTTCCTTTTTCTGTCCCTTACTGTGGCGCAGGACGATAGTCCTAGCCTACGCATGTGAATGACATGGTCACTTGTCTGACCGCCACAATATACGTTGGACGTATGCAACAACAACAGCCGGGAAATATATTATAATGCATACCAAATAACTCGGAACAATTATATTCGTTCATTTCCACCTTTCTAGTAAAATAAACCACTCAGATCAACAAACACAAAAACATGGCATTTTCGGGCTTGATTGGGTCCGATTCAGTAATTGGGCCAGATTCGGTAAGTTACGGACCCTCCAAATCTAAATCAATTTCAAAACTTTTTTTCATAACATAGACTTAATGATAATTTTTATTTTGAAATAAAACCAATGAACTTTTGACAGACTTTGTCATTCCTTTCTATGTCCCTTCCTGTGCATCCTCGTTTACCCAGGGGTGAAGCATTCCGTTTCACTCCTTTCATCACAGATGAATGCATTGTAACGGGATGGGTTACGCCTGGGTTACCGAGAATGCTTCCTGTGGTGCAGGATGATAGCCTATGCACGCCAACAGTTAACCCCCCCCCACCCCCCACCCCAAACAATATTTCCCCACCAACAGGCTCAGATTCAAGACCCCTCTCAAACACTTGAAAAGTCAAGTCATCGGCCAAGAAATCTGTCTATACAAATGCATCTTTCGAGTGATGCACACTGTTGTCGTTGCAATTTGAACAGAAAATATGTTATCGCCGCTTCTAAAATGAGCACCACAACTTGAAAAAGTTTTGACCTTTCTCTGCCGACAGAATCGACAGAGATAAACCAGTAATGATCTTCGCTGAAACACTCTTGATGTTTTTGTGGAAAATCAGCGAGACTGGAAAACCCAGCTGACAGCAGCCATCTTTGTTTTTTTTTATTGGGTCATTATCTTCCAATAGGTGGACATGCACAGAAATGTTATTGGGTATGAAAGCCATGACCGACCCGATCTGCCGTGCCAGAAATCTATTTTTATCTACAAAAAACATTATTACGTACCTTTTTATTTTGCAAATGAGAAAATATTTTATGCAGAGGATAGAGCAAAAATGAATAGAGAATTGAACCTCTTTGTTCTGTGGGAAATTGGATTTCTGGCGCGGCAGATCGGACACGGGAGCACCATGCTGTCACGGCTTTCATAACCATCAGATCACATGTCAACTTTGACCCTTGCAAATGGCGTATGACCGCGCGACATATGGAAATACACCTTACGACCAATCGTTGCAGCCTTTCTTGGTAGAAGTTGGGAGAATATGAAAACATAGATCAATATCGTCCATTATCATTAGTTGATAAAGAAGGCGTTACCCTGTCAAAATTGATGGGAGATTATGGAATCTAAAACTGAATTGTATCAAAAACCTCAAAAACGAAATAAAAGTAAAAGAAGGTTAGATCGAAGTTATCAATGGGGACAATATCTGAATAACTCGGTGTAGAAAAAATGCTGGTAAAATATACCGTTTCCGAGTTTTTGAGCGCAAAGGGCTCCTTTAGTAGTATAGATATCTGGTCAAAGCATATGGGTCTTGGGTGTCCATATGGAGATTCGCATGAGAATTGCCTCATTGAGGCAATACTCACGGGCGTCTCCATATCGTGCAGTAGCATGATCTATCATCATTAACGACAGTTAAACTCTCCTTGGTCGCTAAATCGGAATACACAATCTTTAAATACCACTGCACGAGAAATGTTAACCGTTATGAGACGTGTCGCGTGTGAAGGACCCTTGCCGAAATTGGATGAAAAAAGGAAAGGCGATTGACTGCTTGGCTTCGTATAATAGAGTTTCCTTTTCACGCGACACAGCTCTGAATCGTCCGGTAGGCGGATCCAGCAGTAAGATAAATTGGGTAGAGTTCTGGAGATAGTATATTGAACACGTATATACATACTCTGGCTGGAACACCAACAACAATATACACATGTATATATTTTCTCTCTATATAGCATATTTTGATGTACAAGATTGTATATATGCTGATTAGTCGATTTGATAATTTTTGTAGAATAACACAATGAGCGATCGGTGCATCCACATACGGGTGCTAAATGTTGAATAACTAAGTTGGGCCAGAAATTGTTGCATATGACATCATAGCAAAACAGTGTGAACCAAGATGAGATGGCACATTGTGTGTCGACTCATCATGGCACCCACTGTTTAACAAACATAGGCATACAACACTTGAAAAGACTAATCAAAAGGGTATGGGGAAAAGAATATTGCAGGGCATTATAGTATGCTGTGTGCCTGCAATACTGGAAGGCATGTGATGGCCTAGTGAGTTTCGATTTGAGAGAGAGGCATGTACTTATCTTTATCAATAGACATATTCCCACAATACAATGAACCTTGAGTAGAATTACAAAGGACTGATCCCTCTGAACCTCAAGAGTTGCCCATGGCCGCTCATCGAACATGTGCCAAACACTGATTGTGCTGCACCACCTCCTACAGGCCCAGCCTGATTTCATCTGCATTTTCTCCACATGTTAAAATCCGATTTTTAGAATATAGGTTCCAAATAGGTACTGCTTACTCCACTTTACGGCATACCAGTCTTAAGCCCTCCTGTAAAATATTTTTACTGACCGTTCCAAGGTGGTGCTTTTTAGCGGATCATTTATGTTATTTCTGTCTTGTTTTTGTTATGCTTTCGCGCGCTTCTGTTTATTGACGCCTTGTGGTCACCTGCTGGGAAATGGCTGACCTCTTGCCTCTCGTTTGTGATGTCTAATTGTGAGTTGTCACTTTCCCTTTGGTATCCTGGGTCAGGTGTGGTGCTTGATTGTATCGATTCCAGATCTTTGTCCTCTTTCTTACTTTGTATTCAACTTCTTTAGTACTCTTAGGTGCAAAAGCCAAATTTCTGTAAAAGCCAAATTTCTGTGAATGATGCCTCAAGTCATAGTTGCTTTGGTCGAAATATCAGAAATATACTGACCCCAACCTATGTTTTCTGTAATAGCAATGCCAAGATATTTTACAGACTGAAGATTTTCCACTGTCTGCTTATGAAATGTGTGGTCATAAAGGATTCATGTTACTAATGTACATAAAAAATCAGCACAAACAAAAAATGTAAACAAGAGAGTCAAGATGACCCTTAACCCCTCTCATAAGATTTCACTGTCACATTGTTAATAAAAGCACTGCAGGCATGCAACATAACCCGCCACGGGATATTTTCAATGCAAAGAAAATCATTTTGAAACTAGACCTTTTTGTGCAAAGTTTGAAGAAAATTGGTAAAGAAATGCCAAAAGATAGAGAGTGAAAAACCAATTTATAACGTCAATCAAGGGCCATAACTCTGTACTTATTTGTCGAAATTTATCCATCTGCCAAGACACTTCTTTTCAATATCAACTCTTATACCCAGTTTGAAGAAAATCGGTAAAAATGCCAAAGATACAGAGTGAAAACAAATTTCTAACGTCAATCAATTGCTATAACTCTGTACTTATTTGTCAAAATTTACCCATCTGCAATCCCTGAACACTTCTTCACAATATCGACCCTCATACCAAGTTTGAAGAAAATCGGTAAAGGAATACCAAAGATAGAGAGTGAAAAAACAATTTCTAAATTCAATCAAGGGTTGTAACTCTGTACTTATTTGCCAAAATTTACCCATCTGCGTTCCCAGGACACTCCTTCCCAATATCAACTCTAATAGCAAGTTTGAAGAAAATTGGTAAAAAAATGTTCCCAGCAGAGTGTGAAAACGGTGCGCTGACAGACCGACGTACAGATGGACTGACGGATGGACACTCAATGCAATTTTTTGAATGGAGGGTATAAGATAATACCCCACACTTTTTAAAGTGGCGGGGAATAAAAAGTCCAATGCATGGTGAACTTTTAGCTATGTTTAAAATTGTTGCAGAGAAGCATATAAAATTACTATAATACTGTGTGTGATTTGTAGAAAATTTAGAGATATGTGATAAGCTGAGCCCCCTGGCAGCCATACATTTAACTATTTGTGTGGAGGCTCATCTTGTGAAATCATTTACAATTCTGACAATTGGTTTCAGAGGAGAAAAGTTTAAAGTTTCTTATATATGTAGGCCTAAATAAGTGACACTGGCCACACCCCATGGTGACCATGTTTTTTAAAGTTTTCCTGAGAGACAATAAACCTTCCTGGTGGCAAATGTTTTTCTCAAATTTGTTTTAGATATTTTGTGTTGGGTCACCTAGTGACCATATTTGCCAAATTGTTTACAATTCTGACCACTGGTTGTAGAGATGTTTTAAGTTTCTTGCAAAGTTACATAAGATAGACTGGCCACGCCCCCTGGCGGCCATGTTTTTGACGGATCAAGTTCGTTTTAGATATTTTGTAGTGGATCAGCTAGTGACCATTTCTGCAATTTTTATCAATTCTGACCACTGGTTTCAGAGGAGCAGATGTTTAAGTTTCTTACATAGCTACATAAGGGAAACTGTCCCCCACCCTCACCCCTAGCGGCCATGTTTTTGACAGATCAAATTCTATCAATTTTTGTAGGTCATCCAGTGACCATTTCTGCCAAATTATTTTTGATTCTGGTCACTAGTTTCAGAGGGGGGGGGTTCAAACACTATTTAATAAAAAAAAATTGGGGCTTTTTTGCCAAAAATAAGGCTATATTTGCCAAAAAGTAAGGGATAAATTAGGAAAATAAGGGATAAATCACCTGCAAGTTACAACTCTTAGACATCAGTGTAATTTTACACATACAAGACAACCTTAAGCATGGAAATACACAGGTGGACTCCAATGTATAATTTCTTTTGATAGTTGAATTTGATCTTGCTTCCAATGTATGTACGCTCTTGGCTATCTTGCAAGGCCCACTGGATCATTGACCCATTGGTTCCAGTGAAGATGTTTAAGAGTAGCTACCTTATATTGGCATGGCAGCCATTTTTGTCATGTGACCTAGACCAAATAGTCTCATCTAATGGATACTTCATATGTATCATCTGGGTCTTCACTGTTTGCCAAAATAACCTTTCAGGGGTTTCAAGTATACAAAAAAGTTAACCCATATAAGCCTCAAGTGTTTTTGGTGGGACATAGACAAACAGTGCAAAACCTGATCAGATGCCCCCAAATGCTGTGTCTGATCAGGTTCAGCTCTGTTTGCTCACAGAATGTACTTTTAAAATGTGAACGAAGTTATTAATTGCTATTATAAAGCCCTTGAATTCATCCAATTGATAAGAGTGCAATATTATATTAGAGTTATTCCAGGAAAGAGTGTGACTGGGGTGTGGAAGTCAAATTAAAAATTAATTCTTCAGGGTGGGGTACAATGATGCTTTTTGTTCTTTGGTGGTACCATTCAATTAATTTAAATTTCCAGGTGGAACTCCTAAAAAAGTTGCGTTTCACACCCTGGTCATATTTTTCCTGGACTAGCCCTTGGGCTTGTATGGGTTAACATGTTAAGAGTTTGTTAACTGCTGTGTGGCCTTCCCAGGACTCACAGTACGATAAGATAAATAACCTTGTGACATGACTGAAAAACTGTTGAAATTGATGTTAAACCACAACATAACTTTTAAATACAGTTGAACCTCATAAATTCGAAGTCATAGATTTTATTTCAAAGTATCGAAAGTTCGAATTACAGTCAACCCTCTTTACAAGGACACTGTTTGTCCCAAAATAGTGTGACATTAAACTGAATTTCTGTTATAATGAATTCAAATTTAAGCTAAACTGGTACATTTGTGCAAATAGAATTGACATTGTAAAGAAGTTTGCTGTTATTAAGAATGTCACTATAAAGAGTTTTCACTGTATAGGGAGGTAGACATAAGGCTATATACCACCCAAAAAACAATTCTTATCAGTTTTTTTCCCAATAAAAACAAGTGTTTGGTGTGCGTCTCAAGGAGATGTTTCTTTTACACACAAAACATGTGTTTTCATAGATAGTATTTAAAATAATTCATAAATAGGCCCTACTCTCTGAATCCATTGTGGTCAACATTTATTTTGAATTAGCGAATATTTCTAAAAAGCAGAGTTTGAATTTTCGATGTTTTACTGTATATGGTTAAATTGGGAAGTACTCAAGAGGGAAAACACGACAATTTTCATTCTGTTTTATTGACAATAGTTATCTGCCTAATGTATACATTTCAACAAAACAATATCTTGTAGGCATACAAGAGTGCCGTAATTTATTATTTATAATCTTTTAGTACTCACAAAAACCGTCTTACTGAGACAGTTCTCTCAGCACACAAATCATGTTTAATCACATGATGTCGAGTCTGGGAGTGATATAACGCCATGCAATAAAGTCGATAAACCACTAGTGGTTTAATTTTCAGATTAAGTAATTTTACATAATGATGTCCATTATAAAATTGCACATTTTACTAAAAGATGGCAATATCATGACGTTTTCATGCTAAAATGTGATTTTAAAGTAACTTTAATGTCCTATGATAAATTGAATCTAACATTCATCCTGCTGTATTATTAAATTAATTAAACTCCTTGCAAAAAAATTAGATAAAATGCCTTGCATTTTATCTCTTTTTTTGCTCAACTCATTTTATTAATTCAATAAAACATGAGTACTCATGTAAGATCCTCTATTTAAGTAATGGATATAGAGGATATTACACGAGTGCTCGTTTTATTGAATTTATTAAACCAGTTTGGGAAAAGAGGTAAAATGCAAGGATGGCTGATAATGCAAGACTTTGTCATCTTTAAGCAATGTTAAAATGGACGTCATTACGTAAGGTTAAAAATCTGTAAACCACTAGTGATTTATTGATTTTATTGCATGGGGTTAAGTCACTCCTAGAGGCGACGCCATGTGATAAAAGAAAATAATCACAATCTTAAACTGAATAAGTTTACTTATCTGGGCCTACGAGGGTTGTCCCAGAAAGTCGTAGACTTTTGTTATAACACGAGACTGTGTATCAGGAATTCTCTGAAATGTGTATGATATTTTTAAATACATTTCATAAACATTTTGTACAAATATGGGTGGAATCACACTTTAAATAACAAAGTTATAAAGGTTTGCTTGACTATGTGTCAGCATGTGCGGAGCACGACGCAAATTATTTTGCCTTATTTTCAGAGAGGGGTGGTCAAATGTTTTGACTATACTCCTTTTATATAAGCTCTAACTGTATCAACATAGTGATCTGTTTGTTTAGTAAGTCTTCCTAGTTCAACTAATGACTTAATATTTAGTTTAGGTATGTTTAGCAAACAAACAAGCGCGATCTTTGAGAGTTCACATGAGAAAACATATTTACTATAAAAATAACTGACCGCAAAATAACATGTGTTCAGTGAAAATGACAAAAAGGAGCGTGTTTTTTCGGTATTACTAAATACTTTTGCACAAAATCCATTTTCAGATACTAGTGACTACTCAGCCAATTAGTAAACATTAGAAGAATGTGATTTTAGGTGTTTAATTAGCCAAATTATATTGAAAGACTATTTTTTGCTCCGCACCGTTCTCATAACGTTTGTATTTTCTGAAAATAAAAATGTGGTAGGCATAATAAATCTTCTATAAAATCAATGCCAAAGGTGGGAAATGTTTCAAATTTTCAACACTATACCTTGAGTAGTCCCGTGTTGAGTAGGTAATACATTGTATGAAATATACCTGCCAAATTTAATTGAATGTACACTAATATTTGGACTAGATCAATTTTATTACAAAAATTTTGACGTGCTTTGCACACGCTGACACACAATCAAATAAAGGTTCAAAACATTGTTATCGAAACTGTGGTTCCACCCATATTTGTGCAAAATGTTTATGTGATGTATATAAAAATATCATACAAATTTCATAGAATTCCTGACACACAGTCTCGTGTTATAACAAAAGTCTACGACTTTCTGGGACAACCCTCGTATATTATAAATAATTGGCTGTAAAACAGAACTGTTTTTTTGCTTTCAAAAAATTCACGAAAATCTAGAACTGAAATACTATGATTTGGAAGAGGATATCTCTTCCTATAACTCAATTATGTCTGTTCATGCATTTTCCTTGTCTGATTTTTTTAAAAAATAAATCTTTTAGAGGATCCACATCGATGATAATGCTTCTTATTGCTTGAAGTGATTTTCACACGTTTAGATAAACAAAAATTGTCAGCGTAAAATTGTAAATATTTTTTTACCGATCAATTTTAACATTTGTTTTGGGTGCTCAAAAGAACCGTCTCATTGAGACGGTTCTTTTGAGTACGCACAACATATGTTTTGGTTGAGAATTAAGGAAATTAAATTTTTGTTACACACTCTTAACTAAAGTCCTGCCCTTTTCATCCTGGATACCAGTAAACAGGTACTTTTGCAAACAGTGAAGACCCAGATTAAATGTCACATAAGGCAGCATTTCATCAGAGCCTGCACTGTTTGCTAAGATAAAAAAAATCTTTAATGATAAAAAACATCATTATTTTAGAAATTTCGACCTGTTATCCCTTAAAACACAAAATGGAGTATCTCAGGCTTGTTGTCTCAATATGTTTAGAAAAAATCTATCAAAATGAGTAAATGTGCATACACAGCTATCGACTGGAAGAAGAGGTCTTACTTTTCACCCAAGCCTTCATCTCCTTTCATACTTTAATGTGAAAAGCAAAGGCCTTGATGATGCTGCTGGACTATGTAATATAGGGATCAAACATGTTTTTTCTATGCATTTTCATCTGCTGGACCCCGAGGGTGGTGTTGAAACCCGAGCCTGAAAGACGAGGGTTTTAAAAACCCCTGAGGGGTCTAGCAGAAGTTAGTGTATCAGAAGAACATGTTAGATCGTAGTATTGCATAAAGTCATTTTGTCACTTGAAAACTCTGGAAAAAGGCTTCATTTTTGTATTACTATAATGTCGCACAAAAACATGAAGGATTTGTAGGTTTTGAAAAGCCTGTTCCAGAGCAAAGACTTACGTCATCCTAACATCACTAAATTACGTTCAATTCTATGCACCTTATTGTTGATGACCTCAATTTTTGTGGCGCCTAGAATGTGTATATGTTAAGTACAAAAGCTGTGCATCAACAGCATGTGAATTGCCTGAGTAATACATGGGTTTTCGCGGGTTAAAACATGGCTGTTAATAGCGTGCGACATGGATTTTTATGCAATAATAAGTATTAAAACCCAAAGGTTTTAGATAAAACAAAATTTTTGACCGTAAACTTTTAAATATTTTCTTACCCATCAGTTTTAACATATGTTTTGGGTGCTCAAAAGAACCGTCTCAATAAACCATCTCAATGATTACCCACAACAAATTTTGGTTGAAGAATATGATTTTTTTTCTTTTTTGTTATGCACTCTTAACTAAAGGCCTGGCCCCGAGGTTATATAACTTTTTTCATGCTCAACTCAGCTGAGCACGAAATTTGTCCTGCTCATAAATTTTAAAACGCCAACAATAATTAGCATTCTAACATTTATTAGCAGGATAAATACAACATCTGAGAGACTTAAAGCAAGAAACTTCTTCATTTGTCGGTATTTTAGTTTTTATGAGCAGTTGAAATTTTGTGCTCAGCTGAGTTAAGCATGAAAAAAGTTTCATAACCTTGGGGCATGATTAAAATCTCACATGTTGGCTCATCCAGTGTGATCTTGGTTGGTACAATGTAAGTTTACATTTAAACATCCCTCAGAACAAAATATACAATAACAAAAATTAAACTCAAATTTTATAAATATCTTAAATTATATTTTACATGATACTTAAAGTATACATAAAAAGACACTACTCTGTGTATTCTGGGTAATATATCTATATACATTTTATTTACATTTTTTTTTGCCCTCACCATGCTGGATATATCTTAATCAATTGCGGATCCAGAGGGGGGACAGGGGGTCCGGAACCCCCCCCTGGAAAATCACAAGTTATATGGGTTTCTATAGGGAAAAAGCAATTGGACCCGCCCCTGGAAAAAGTTGGACCCCCCCCCTGGAAAATGTTGGACCCCCTCAAAAACCTTGAAAATTGATAGTTTTCTTTTCAATTAATCTTTGACTTCTGCAAAATAAGCTGAGGACCAAAAAAAATTATAAAAAACAAAACAAAAAAAACGGCAGAGCTTTTTTTGTCAGATTGACCTGGACCCCTCCCCCCCACCCCCTGACGAAAAATTCCTGGATCCGTGCATGTTAATATAATATATTCCTTCACAATTGCTATCCAATTAAAGTAAGAAAGACAGCAAAGATCAGGAGTCGATACAATCAAGTACCACACCTCTCCCGGTATACCAAATGGGAAAGTAACAAAATCACAATAAACATCACAAACAACAGCCAAGAGGTCAGCCCTTATCCAATTAACTTGCACAAATCTTAATATCAAAAGATATTTACAAGTAGCATGGAAGACTGTGTAAACCCTGATCAGCTGGCTTCTCAGAAGCCAGCTGATCTGGATCTACACCGTTTTCAAAGCAAGATAAATCTGGGTTAAATGTGGTAAGGATAAATAAAGCAGCATACAGAGCTCTTACTAACTGCTGATTTGCAGTCCTGAACTCCCATTTTTGGTGCGGAGACTCATTTTGTTTTGAAGGGTCTAAATTCTTTTGTATGGTGGGACTCCAACTTGTCTAGGACTCCTGTTTTCAAAATCCTAGTGAGAGCTCTGTACAGTTTCAAGCACTACAGCATCATGTATTTCTTCATTCTTGACCAAATTTCATACAGGCAACTTTTTGTTAGTAGAATTCAAGGACTTTTCAAGGACTTCTATAAGACTTTTCTTCTGTTTTCAAGGACTGAAATCTTATGAAAAATACTGAATTACATGTTTAAAATTCTACTTTGGAAATGCTAGACTGCATTTCTAACGATATAAGTTTTAGAAAATTAGTATAAAATTGTGGTGTCTTTATTTGGTGCAGCATATGCTGCACCAAATAAAGGCACACAAGTTTATACTGATTAGAGTCTCCAAAGACAGGGTTAAATTCTCCTGTAACTGGTAAAATTCAAGGACTTTTCAAGGCCTTTGAGTGTTTTTCAAGTACTTTTCAAGGCAAATTTAATTTTCAAGGACTTTTCAAGACAATCCTGTATATTCAAGTACATTTCAAGCCTGTGTGAACCCTGTTAACATTTATAAATCATGTGATTCTTTGCTATCAACGCTTAGCCATATGTGATATCTTTTGTACCTCCTTGTGTTCACGCATGAAATTTTCGCTATTACATAAGGTATCAATGGATTTTTGGAGAAGCCTTAAGGCCACTAAAATAATGTAGCTCAATTACATAGGTTCATAGGAGGTGCCTTGATGTTGATCAAATGCAGACTGATAACCTGAACCATGAATTTTCTGGGCAAACTGTTCAAGCCCAGCAGCGGCTACACTCAACAAATCCAGCTGTCTGTAGGTACTCTGACTAAATGGCAACTGTAGAGGTTCGGGATTCATTGCTGTCACCACGACCTCGGATCCAATCGTCGAAACAGACGTGTTTAAGGTGTCCATTATATCTCTAGCATTCTTGTCCGTCTTCCCTACAGAATCTGCCAGACTTTTACTGAAGAAGCCAGTGCCAGATGGATCCATCTTGTCATAAATATGATGAACGGATACATTGATATTGTCCAATATATTTCTAGAATCTTTGTCAGTCTTCTCCGGTGATTCCGAGAGACTCTTACTGTAGAAACTATTACTTGATGGTTCAATCTTTTCGTAACATTGGTGAAAGTCAAAGTCCTCATCATCGAGCATCTTGGGAAATTTAGCACCAGATTTTCTACGAAGGTGGCCGCCATGACTCTGAATATGCAGTTTCATTCTGTCTGTGCGGCTTGTTTGATAGTCACATGACTTACATTTAAACAGTTTTTGCTCCAAGTGGATCTTTTCGTGGCGAATAAGTTTGCTGCGTACAACAAAGGCTTTACCACATACCTGCAAATAAATTAACTGTTAAGCAAACATTTCGATTGTAAAATCAGGATTTTGTCCTCACCTACAAGTTTAAATGTGTGTTTTTGGTGCTCAAAAGAACTGTCTCAATGAACAGTTCTTTTGAGTACCCACAACATATATTTTGGTTTACAAATGAGAAAAATAATTTTCAATTACATGTAAGTTCTTTGATCCTGAGGCTGCCCTTAAAAATGCCAACTTAACTGTGCTGCCTATGACATTTTCCATTTTTATCGGAGCTTTAAAAAACCAAATAATGTTTGTTTGTGTTGATGCTTTATGTCCCACTAAACAAGTTTTCAATTATGTCCGGACACAGGGCTCACCCTGCCATTAGCCATTGTAACCATTTGCTATTAAAATGTAGAGTGGCTACAAATATAAGTCATTGGTTAAAAGTACACTCTAGGTGGTTCAAAAATTACATATTTGTGAAAAAGCGTATTTTGATCAGCTTTTGTATTTTCCAATATTGCTTTTATTATTCCTCCACTCTTTATTTTTGTGCTATATTCTACTCTTTGCATGCTGGATCTTTTTCAATACCATCAGAGTGTCAAACAGTTTGGATCCAGGTCAGGCCGGACATTTTGTCAGGCCTGATCTGGGTCCAAACTGTTTGCAAAGGTTATCAACAGATGACAAAAGTTGCCACTATCTGGCAAAGAGTTAAATACAGAACAACCTCTTGATACTTCTTTCTGGCTAAAACCTTGGCTAAAGTCAATATCATTTGGCTCAAACTTTTTACTTTTGGCTAAAGTGTTGGCTACAGCAAATTCTGAGCCAGGGTAAGCCCTGGGACGCTTTCCTACATGATGTATCTTCCTGGGTTGAACAAGTACTAAGCAGAGGATAATATGTCTTGCAAGTGCCTCTAGTGAATCTCAAATTGGTGACCGTTTGATGCTAAGTAAATCTCTCTACCAACTGAGTCACTACGCTCCTCCCAAATAATGTTACTTTGATATGTTGTGTCTGCTGGCAGAAGCTTCACAGGAAAAGCTGTATCTTCCCAGAAATCAAACATTATTAAAACAATCGTATACTTATTTAGATTTCCTTTAAAGCTCTTGAGAATTTTTTTTATTTCAAGTACTTTTCAAGGCCTTATTCCAGTATTATTCAGGACAGATTAAATTTTTAAGGACTTTTCATATCTAAGAACATTTCCTTTTTAAGCAGTGTGAACTCTGCATAGGTTTTTCCTGATCATATTATTCACACGATTTTAAGAAACTGTGGTCAACAAGATGATTTTATTCCTTTTACTAGTTCAAGTAAAGAAAATACCATGTAAGTCTCGTATGACTCAACTGAGCAAGAAATTTATCCTGCTCATAAATGTTAAAATGCCAACAATTGTTGGCATTTGAACATTTATCAGCAGGATAAATACATCATCTGAGAGATTAAAAGCAAGAAATACTGATCTTTTTCAGCACTTTAGTTTTTATGAGCAGTTGAAATCTTATGCTCAGTTGAGTTGAGCATGAAAAAAGTTTTATAACCTCAGGGCCAGACTTTGTTGCGTTCAAATAAATAAGAGACAGACCAGCCTTGGTATCCACTCAAACTTTATAATTGGCTTTCTAGTAAAGATAATAGCAAAACTTGACGAATATATTTTACATTATTTTAAGCTTTTAGTTGATCTGACTGGATTGAGATTCCCTGCACCCAAGCCCATAATAATTTTTGATGTTTTCATGAAAATTGATACTCAATAATTCAATTACTAAATTGCCACACAACTTGTGTTTCAAACAAATTTATCCTAAAGGTTCTTGCACCTTATTAGTAGGGCTGCAATTAAACCAAATTCAGGTGAGCAATCCGGGGCCAATTGGTCCACTTGTTATCAATATTTTAATTAATAGTAAAAAAAAAAATGATAGCAAATGTATATTTTATTATTTTGTGCTGCAAGAACACTGATCAGTATTGCTTTGCAAAATAGAATTTCTACTGTAAAAGCTTTTCTTTCTAAGGAAATATTATTATATACAGTAGTTTCAAAGATAGACGAGAATTGTTGTAAACAAACACTGGCGAGTTTACCTTGATTTTGGGCCGGCAGGTAGTCTCTACTTACAGTTATATTGAACCTACCACAGCTTACTGCATGTGCGCAAAGCAGTGAATAGTCATGCTTTACCTGTTTATAAGAAAAAATAGAACTGCCTCATTACTATGCATCTTTGAAACTACTATAGTTTCAAAGATAGATGAGAATAGTTGTAATCAAACACTGGCGAGTTTACCTCGATTTTGGGCGTGCAGGTAGTCTCAATTTACAGTTATATTTAACCTACCACAGATTACCACAGATTACTGCATATGTAGTGAATAGTCATGCTTTACCTACTGTACCTGTTTATAAGAATAATAGAACTGCCTCATTACTATGCATCTTTGAAACTACTATACTACATATATATTAATGCATTTTAAGTGCTACTTAGGCAAACAGTGGCAAAATCTGCCTCAGGTGAAGACAAGAGATGCAATATAGATTCTAATGCTGCATTTCTCTCAATCTATGGACTGGGAGAGATAACTGCTTTTCAATTTGGAATGGAGCCATATTCGGCCAAAAATTTTGATCAAGGAAAATTTGTTAAATAGTCCTACCTGACACATATGATTGCGTATATTTAGATGACAGTTGATATGTTGCGTCATGTGACCAGTTTTTGGCGTGGTATAGTTACAGTTGGGAAATGTGCATCTTTTTACCTCCCCTGAAAATTGAATTAAAAGAAATGAAAGAAAAAAGAGAAAAGCTAGCTCACCTGGCATACATGGTTTCTAATGTTGAGGTGGGCGTTCATGTGTTGCGTCATATAGCCTTTCTTGTTAGTGACGAAGCTGCAGTTTTCCACCGTACATTTAAGGAGATCCCCTGAAAAGTGGGTCAGGCCTTTAGTTATGCGTGTGTACCAAAAAATTAACTTTCTTATTTTCAACAAAAGCATGATATGTATTGGACACTCAAAAGAACCATCTCAATGAGACGGTTCTTAGGTTAAGCGCCCAAAACATATGCTAAAAATAATGGGTAAAAAATATTTACAATTTTACGCTGAATTTTTTTGTTTATCTAAACCTGTGTTACCTTTTTTCAGTGTTCTACTTAAGACAACCAGGCCTCCAGATAAGAGTGCATTATTTAAGGATTATCATTTTTATTACTGAACCAAAACCTGGGTTGCAGGTGCTCAAAAGAACAGTCTCAATGAGACAGTTCTTTTGAGCACTCAAACCATGTGTTTAAATTGATGGATAAGAACATACAATGCAGTCGCTTCTTACGTACCTCAAATTTAGATATAGCATGGTCATGTTGTTCCCATTTTTTTTATTTACCATGGAATTTTACAAACGAAATTATAGGAAAAACGACCATGAACATTTTCCAATAATTCACTTATAAAAGTGACCCTTAAAGCTGCATAGTCTGTAACTTTTGATCTTTTAATTTTAGAACTAATGTTTCTATTTTTCAAGAACACAGTAAAATAACTAAAATTCGGGTAAACATTTTACCAATTTCGTAAATCTTAACAAATTATCAGTATCAAAACAACAGCATTTATTTAAAATTAACTGTCAATAATTATTGGAGGGACGCAAAAAATTACCAACAAGAGAAAAACACACCTGTTTTATAAGATAATTCACTTTTCCGTGCAGTTTTCAGCTATAGGGAACAGATTTATTGTGAAAACATAACTTAATTCTACTTTTACAAATGATTTAAAAAGAAAATAAAAAAAAAATCTGAAAATATCAAAAGTTATAGACTATGCAGCTTTAATAACGCAATTTTATAACAGCGTCAATTTCTATGGGCCCTTAACAAAGCTTTCCAAAGGGACTGCACTGTAATCACATTTTTACGCTCAAAATATTTAATCATCTGAGGCTATGAACATGCACAATACAAACTAAAATTCAGATGGCTAAACGTTTACAACATGAATGCATTTAATCACATGAATTGATTACAATCATCAGGCCCAAGTTGGGTAAAAAGTATTCTTTGTCACATTAATAATGAGTGTTGGGCCGCCCCACACTCATTATTAATGTGACAAAGAATGCATTAATAATATTAGTGGGACAAAGAATACTTTTTATTTCAAATTATAAATATAAAAGAAACGGTGCACAAGTTCAGGTTTTTTATTCATGTTTATTAGCTAGATTAATTGTTTCCCTGTAATGTTACATTGAATGAGTTTGGAAGCCTCCATGAAAGCTAAACAGATAACAACAGAATCGAGGTCACACAATGGCGTAGCCAGAACTTTGAAAAAGTTACGCACATCAAAGGGAGACTACTGTATCAAGCAATGATTCTATACATTACAATCACGTCCTGTTTAGATATAGGAACCATTCTTAAAGGGAAGAATTTGCTCCCAGACGCAGCAAATTCTTTCCTTTAAGAGCAGTTCCTTAAGGTACTGAAAATCATTTTTACCACATTTGTTGAGCTTCCTTCAGTGTTTCCATTTTTTATTACGAAGGTGCATATACTGCGTCCTGGGAGCTACGCCAATGGACACAGATATGGTCAGTTTAAGAAATTTTAGTCCCCTTGAACTGTGGCTGCTGTCCATTCGAATGACGTCTGATTGGAATAAGTCAAAAATTTGTGACAGCATATCCTGGGATATACTGGCGGAAATAGCTTGATGTAATTAATTACGTCACAGATCGTTGGATGAGGTGTAGCTTTATGCTGTGTGCAACACTTTAATTTGAGTGGAAACTGGAGAAGTGCATAAGAATGAGGATCAAAGATTGTCATTTGGGGTGGTTTATGGGTAGATCTGGAAAGCATGTTTTACTGCTCCGCTCAAGCATTGCAGTAAAATTAAATTTCCGACCTTAAATGTATATCCGACGATATACCTCCTTAAAGGAAAATTTTGAATACAGTTATCACCTATTTCAATGACAGTGATTCTGTTGTTCTTTGTTGTTGCTTCCATTTAGTGTAGGCAGTTTGTGCTTAGTCCTGGTTTAAGTGTCCTTTATATGACAACAGGCCTCCAGATAAGAGTGTGTATTGGAAAACTACTTTCTTTATTTCTCATCCAAAGCATATGTTCAATATTGTGGGTACTCAAAAGAACCGTCTCAATGAGACGGTTCTTTTGAGCACCCAAAACACATGCTTAAATTGATGGGCGAGACAATAATTACAATTTTACGCTCATAAAATTTCCTTATCTGGATCTATGTGTCAAGGATCTCACTGAGGAAAAGACAGCTTGTTGCATCACTAAATGCTTTATATCTTATTATTAAAAGACTTTAGTGTGCAATGTTAGGGGCCTTCACTATAGCATTATACCACAATCGAATCAAATTGATCATTGAATTGGAAATAATGAGGTCTAAAATTTTTAACATGAAATATCTAAGTCTGCGACCTTGACCTTAAGATAACTTAGGGGGTGGGAATGGCACTGTGCAAAATTTTGGACAAGTATGTTTCATCATATTACAGATGAACCAAATGGGTTACAGCCAACTTACAGGGTTTGGAAATAATGAGGTCTCAAAAAATGTTAACGCAAAGCTTTAAAATGGAGATTTTTAAGTCTGTGACATTGACCTTAAGATTATCTAGGGGAAGAGAATGGTATTTTGCAAATTTTGGACCAGTATATTTTATCATACCAAAGATGAACCAAATTGATTATAGAATTTGCAAAAAGTGAGGTCTAAAAAATTAAACTTTTACATGAAAATTCTATGTCTGTGACCTTGTCACCTTGACGTTGAGATGACCTAGGGGGATAGGGATGGTACTATGGAAAATTTTGGACCAATATGTATCAATATACAACAAATATACCAAAGATGAACTAAATGTCTGCAAATAATGAGGTCTTGAAATCTTTAATGCAAACTTTAACATGAGACGGTTCTTTTAAGCACCCAAAGCAAATGTTTTTACTGATAGGTAAGGAAATAACTATTCTTGCACACCGGATAAGGATATCTAAGATTTTACCCTGGGTTAGAACATTTTATCTTACCCATGCTATCTTACCCAGGATGTCAAGTAATGTCATCATGTGAAATTGCATCTTACCGTATTTAGGGCCTTCTGGAAGCTTATTTTAAAATAAATAATTAAATAAATAGATAAATAAATAAAAACAGTAGTGAGCAAGAAAAAGAATCCAATATTGGCGTGAGGGTAAGATAGAAAGTCCGTCCCTCGGGATCACCGTTTGTCATCACTCGACAAACCTTGTGATGCCAAGCGGCGATCCTCGGGACGGTTTTTCTATCCTACCCTTACACTCATGATGGATTCTTATAATATTTTACACTCAAATAGTTTGCTTATCTGGATCTATGCCTACCTGTATGTAGTTTTCTATGTGAAATGAGGTGACTCTGATGTTTAGTGGAGAAACCACACCAGTCACACAGGTAGGGCTTGTTATCAAAGTGTATGGCACGGTGAGTCTGCATTCCTCCCTTCGTTGTGAACCGCTTGTCGCACACGTCACAGACAAATTGACGACCTGAAGACAAAAACCATAGATTGATTCTGGTAGGGGCCTGATGCTATGGCTGTTTGTTGGGCCCACCGGGGTTTACCTGTTGGATTTCTTTTGCTCCTGTATTCAGTTTAATTTACTGTTGAGTACTTATCTTTGCTCTATCTCCTTGTTATATCTTGATTTATATGTTTTAGGAGATGATGCATTGATAGGTTAGGGATCTTTCATGCAAACCAAATATCTATGTGTCTTGATCCACATCTGAATTAAGGGTGAGGTTGGCGCCGTTAAACCGGTTTAAGCCATCCAGTAAAATATTTTACTGACCGTTCCAAGGCGGTACTTCTTTTGTGGATCTTTTATGCTTTTTCTGTCTTGTGTTTGCTATGTCTTTGTGCGCATCTGTTTATATGTGCTTTGTGGTCATCAGCTGGGAAAGGGCTGTCCTCTTGGCTCTTGTTTGTGGTGTCTATCTGTGAATTTGTCACTTTCCCATTAGTATCCTGGGTCAGGTGTGGTACTTGATTGTATCCATTCCTGGCCTTTGCACCCTTACTTTCTTTGTATGTATTTTTTACATACTCATTTTAGGGCTTACTGCTGAAAAAAGTATGTGTGTTTCAGGTCACATAGAATTTTAAAATAGGGATGGTAGGTTGAATTTTTTTTTTTGTTTTGTTTAAAGTTATGACATGGGGGTGATAGGGATACAAAATCAAATGTATAAATTATGGCTGAACTGGAAAATCCCCTGGAAATAGCCAAAAATGTTTTTTTTAAAAATAGGGCCATTGGAAAGAATTTGACAAGGTTGGGTAACATGAAACACACTTTTTATTTTAGGCCTGAACATTACATGTATTGTAATATCAGAAGTTATAGTGAAGAGTTCACACATGCAACTCAGCCAACACAATAAATTATGGTTCTTAATTGTAACTGAATAAAGTTTCTCTGTAAAGGTACATGTACAGCTATGCAGTGGGACTACATGTAGATATCTAACTTTGGGTATGAATCTATTATATATATATAATTCAATATAATAATTCCAGAGGGAATATATACTTTATATATATACTTGCATACTTTGTGTGTCTAGTTGAGCGTAGATCCTAGTGTGACTGCAAAGATGAGCATGTACATCTGAACATTCTGCTGCACTTGATCTGTGTCCGCACTTGTTAACTACATGTATGTTCCAAACTTAGGATGCTATACCTTACTTGTATGATATGGATAAGTAAGGTTTAACTGTTACAGTTCATGATATAGATCCATACATGTATATATAAAAAAAAGTTTGGTCCAAAAAGTGTGACTATACTGTTGTCCATCAGTTTTGTTTTGGTAAAATGTTCACAAATTTAGCCAAGTGTTGATCCAGATCAGCTGGCTTCTCATTGAAGCCAGCTGATCAGGATCCACACTGCTTGTCACTCAGATTGGGGTTTCATTTAGCTGTGAGTCCTGCTATTTTTTCATACAAGTAAATGCCTATCATGAGACTCGCAATTTTCATCTTTATGAGTCCCATGACTTGATTAAACTTTTTGAATTCTAGCAGGAATTTTAATTAAGCTCTTGACTCAAAACTCACTGTTATCAGATTAAGTAAGTCCCTGGGACTCATAAAAACAGAACTGTAAAATTATCACTGACTGTTTGTAAATACAAGCTAATAAGTGGATAAAATTGAGGACGAGTGTAAAACACATAAAAAAATATATAGCATGCTCACAGGGGCTTAACTCAGTCACAGTGCGGGGTGATTCTTTATGAAAGTTGTCAATGATGCTTTATGAAAAGGGTTACAGGTTCTTTACTTTGGGTTAATGATTCTTGACAAGATGCGATGCTCATGCCAGACACGGGGTGAAAATGATAATATTAGACAGTTTTAGAGTCAAATTTTGTTAAAAGACATATGAGCAGCATGTTTTCTGATAGTCTATGCATTTATCATACAGTTTAGCTGTCCAACAATTCACCAATTACAATAGAGATGCTAAGTTGCAACAAATGCTACATGTATATATTGCATAGTTTTATCGAACAAAACATGCTTGGAAACGAACCATTATATTATAAATTTGGTATCTGAAGCTTAAATTCTTCCTTAAATATACGTTTTAGTCATTTTCAAAATTTTTTGAAGTTAATGGTTCTTTATGAAAGGTTACAAATGCTTTATGAGCCTAAAATTTGGGTTACAGGTTCTTTTAGAAAGTTGTTACATATTCTTTATGAAAGAAGTTACATGTTCTTTATGAGCCAAATGCAATTTCGTCCTGATATACAGCCGTATTGCATTCTTGCACCAATAAATGGGCCGCAATATAAGATTTCCAACAATGTGGTATGTGCGAGCACCAAAGGCTTAGACCAGCCTGCGCATTTGCGCAGTCTGATCAGAGCCTTTGCTAGTCACCTAAAACTATTGACCGATTAGCATTTGTAGTTTCTAAGCTTAAGAGGAGGCCACACAGGCTCGTCTGAGCCTATTCGTACCAAACTGCCACATTGTCCATGTGCGGATCCAGAGGGCGGGATAGGGGGTCCAGAACCCAATATGGGGTCTAGACCCCCCTTGAAAATCACAAGTTACATGGGTTTCTATAGAAATTAGCATTTGGACCCCCCCACTGGAAAAAGTTGAACCTCCCCTGGAAAATGTGTACTAAATCCATTGGACCCCTCTGTAAACTGTAAATAAAGTTGAGGGGCCTGGACCCCCCCCCCCCTCCTCCCCCTGACAAAAAAATCCTGGATCCGCGCATGTTGTCCCGGTACAAATGTCTTTGTTGGTTTGTGTTGATGCTGTTCTGGAAAAAAGTTGAATTTTGACCTATTGACCCCATCCCCAGGATCTGGGGAGGTAGGAGAGGGGGGGGGGGGGGAGTAGGAGAGGGTAAAGTCAACATTTTTTTCCGTCATGTTAGGGCATCCCACACTTTACTGGGCAAGCTTAGCTAAGCGGTAATGCCCTATTTCCCTACATACCACAAATCCCCCGAATCATCAAGAATCGATAATGTTAGGATTCGTGGAGAATTGTATTTTTTCAATCCATTTGTGATGTTCTACAATTCAGTTACGAAATAGGTAAGAAATAGTTACGAATATTCGCGTGATTCGGCTGGATTCGGCCTGAGTGCCGAATTCACTACAATGTACAATAGCCTATCAATAAGTTAAAGAATCGATCACGAATTAGTTGAGAATACTCGTAATGCAGCACAAATTGGGCACGAATTAACAGAAATCCGCGACGATTCGTGATGATTCGCGAGATTTTCTCTCACCCCTCACGACAGTTATAAAAATGCCCATCCATGCTTCGGTGGGGGATCAGTTCCAAAATGAATGTTCCTCGTTTGTCAGTTGTAGAACGAAACCTGCAACTTGAGTGTCTAAAACAGTTACTTATATAGCTAGAAGAAAACAACTACTTTAATGTCAAGAGGCCCGGGCCCTGACTCTTTGACTTGGAAAAAATATGGTAGTTCGCCATCAGAAAAACCACCAGCCAGGAGTTACTGACTGATCCTGATTGTGCTCCTGAATCTGCCAAATCTGTTTCCACGACAGTATGCGCGTGATGGGGTAGTTACTCTAGGGGTTTTATTTCTTGTCTTAATTTCCCAATTACCCACGAATTAGTTAAGAGTAGCTACATTGTAAGAATGCCTAAGAACGCATCCAAATCGATTACGATTCAGTTACAATGTCCAAGAATGCATTAGGAATTTGTTACGAATCTAGCACGATTTTTCGAACTGGGGAATGCGTGGCCAAGTTTTGAACAGTTTAAATCTTTTGATCCGAATTACCAAAAGGTCTACGAATTTCAAGAACTGACTACGGACTGTATGATTCAGTTAAGATCTTCGCGAACTGAGTACTTTCATCCACGAATCCAAATATTTGAAAATTCCTGGCGAGTTGTGGGATTCGGGCCCTGTGTGGAATAGGGGTATAAAACAGTACTTTTTGCACATACTTTCACTTGAAACTGAAAAGAACCTGTGACAGTGTGCTATTTAGTTACAAAATGCTTATAGGTATATTGGTTATTTCCCTTGATGAAAATTGCACAATTCCAGAGAATTAAGGGAATTCATTATATTTTTCATTTTTCGTCTTTCATAAAATTTGATTAATTTTGGCTTGCAAAAGCAAGATTTTGAAGTTTAGAGAAACAGGATATTCACACACCTGACAGGTGGTCACTAAAAGGTCTTAATCACTAATCAGCTTTCATGTACAAACAGTTTTCTCATTTTGCTTATTTTGCATATAAAACTTTTAATATTTTCACACCTTATCAAGTTGAGAAAACATATTTCAGACCAAAACAGGAAATCACCTTGGGATTAATTTAAGATGCTTTCACAGGTGTTTAATCTTCAACTGGGCAGGCATCTTAAGTAACTCATTTCATCTCATGTCTAAAAGTTTTGGATCTGTTTAGATCAACCAATTATAAAAAAGTTAACATATTTTGATTGACAGGTCGGCATGAGTGAGCCTTGCTGGTTTCCATTTTGGTAATATTCTGAGAGTTCAATTTAGGCAGTCGAAGCGTAAACATCTTGTTTCTAGTTATGATGAAATGCTAGTGCACTGGTCAGCTACAGACCTTAAACTTTAGTGCCTAGTTGCAGCTATTTCGAGTTCAAAATCATAAGCTTACTATAGAGCTTAGTATAAGAAGAATTTGAATAGAACTTTGTATTGTGGAGAACTTTATTATAATTATTGTGGAGAATAACTATATGCTTGTTATCTGTTATTAATTTGGAAAGCTAGAAAAGAAGAAACAAAATAAATTAGGAAATAGACATCAACAGACTTGTGTTTCTATGGCCTATGATCAGGCCCGACTTCACACTAAAACCGAAAATCTGTCGATCAGCCTGCTCGCAGTTCAAGGGCTAGTGGGATCAGTGTGGCCTGCACGAGCTTAATTCCCCATTTCGCACAAAAGCGGGCCGCCCCTACGAACCCCTGGTTACAGATGACCCTTCTTGAATCAGTGGAAGGTGGCGAATGAACGTATATCTGTTTTCATGACCAATCTCCAGGAAATAATGGACTTTGGTTGGGCCGCAATGGAACTCACGAACCCTTGATGAACAGCTGGGCTTGCCTCGGACTAAGTTACGGGACCCAATAAAATTATACTCTCATATGAATATTACTTATAACATGAAGGTGTACCACTGGACTGATATCCGTCGTAGATGCTAATATTGCCCCCTATGAATCCATACCAACCGCTACCATTCCAAAGGAGTGCTGTGGCTCAGTGATAGAGTGCTTGACTCAGAACCAAGGGGTTCGAGCCTCTTCAGCGTTACTGCGTTGTGTCCTTGAGCAAGACACTTTTATCCTTGCTTAATACTGCTCCAACCCAGGAAGACCCATCCCGACATAGCTGAAAGATTGTTGACTGGGACATAAAGAATCAAATCAAACAAACAAGCAAGTGCTACCATTCCACATCTTATCTTATGCTGTCCAGAAAACTAATTTATGTCTGTTCAAACCTCTATCAGATAGTAGAAGAAGAAAAGGCAAAGAAGAAGTATCTTATAATACCCCTATTCCACACAGGCCCCGAATCCCACGAATTGACAAATATTTGGATTCGTGGCTGAATTGAACTCAGTTCGTGAAGATCTTAACTGATTCGCACAGTCCGTAGTGAGTTCTTGCAATTCTTAGGTCTATTGGGAATTCGGCTCAAAACTTTGGCCACGAATTCCCAGATTCGAAAAATCGTGCGTGATTCGTACCGAATTCCTAAGGCATTCTTGGACATCGTAACTGAATCGTAATCGATTCGGAGAAGTTTTGGGGCATTCGTTGCAACTCTTAGCTCATTCGTGGGGAATCGGGAGACTAAGCCAAGCAATAAAACCAAGGAAGAGATAGAAGAAGGATTTTCCCTAAGACTAATTACCCCGTCACACGCATGTGAGCAGTCCTAGAAGTTGAAACAGATTTGGCAGATTTTGGAGCACAATCAGGATCAGTCAGTAGGCTGGCTGGTGATTTTGCCAATGGCAAACTGCCATATTTTCCAAGTCAAAGAGTCAAAGGGTCAGTGCCTCTCGACTTTAACGTAGCTGTTTTCTTCTAGCTATATAAGAAGCCGTTTTCAACACTCAAGTTGCAGGATCAATTCTACTGCTGCTTTACGAGGAACATTCATTTTGGAACTGATGCCCGCCCTGAAGCATGCATGGGCCTTTTTTATAACTATCGTGAGAGGAAATCTCGCGAATCGTGGCGAATCGTCGCAGATTTCTGTTAATTCGTGCCCAATTCGTGCTGCATTCGGCATATTCTTAACTGATTCGTAATTGATTCCTTAACTTTCGTGCTGTTATTTTGTTAATTGTAATGAGTTCTTGCGCGATTTTAGCTGAATTTAGCCGATTCCCCCGAATATTCGTAACGACATCGTATCTGAATCGGGACTGACTCGTAGAACATCACGATTGGAGAAAAACATTTAATAAAACCTCACGCATCCCCCCCCCCCCCACCCCCCCCCCCAAAATAAAAAAATCAATTCGTGGCGATTCGTGGCCTGTGTGGAATAGGGGTATTAGAGGAATGATGATTTAGTAAAATACATCATTATCAATAATAATTGGGCCGCGTCGCGAGAAACCCTGTCTTTGGTGTTTTTGTCAAAGTGAGATTCAAACCATTCTGCTTAGCTACAGAGACTCGCTAGAAAATTAAATTTTCGCTTGTAGCACATCTAGATATGATACTTTCCAATAAGCGATTAACAAAAGCCCTGATCAGACTGCGCGGATGCGCTGGCTGGTCTGTGCCTTTCTTGTTCGCAACAACCAAAGACGGGGTTACTTGTTCAGAAGCTGTTACACCCGGAATCTAACTTATTGGCACAACACTCAGCCACCATCTCCCAAGTTCAAGGTAACAACTTCAACTCAGATGTCTGTCCATAGATCATATATGCTTCGAGTCCTCTCTGTATCTCAATAACAGTTTAAGATATCTTCATGAAACAGATATCAATCAACATAAGACGACGTGTTATACACAAGGACTTTAACTGCTTTTGTCCTATGCTGAATGTTTTTGAGGCATCTTAGGCAAACAATGTAGAACAGACTGTTGCAGTTTGCTTCTGTGCTAATATATTACTAGTCAATAATCTAAACAAATATATGCAGCAGCCGACTTTGGTGTAATGATCAAAAGCAGTGGCCGGCTTTTTGAGGTTGCATCAGACGTAAGCCCACTTTATGTTTGATTGTCACTCACGGAATGAAGTCATGTTTTTGCATTTTGCAGACAGATGGCGCAGATTTGTCCGCATCTTCGTTGTTTTCTGTCAATTTTAAAAACTAAACCCAATATTCCAAGGCTAGCTAGCTTTTATAGCCCAAGTAGAAAATGCACGGAGCGCCTTGGAGCCAACTTGCATGCTTTTATCACTTTTCATGCTACATCAAAAGCCATTCAAGGGCGGATCCTGAAATTTTTGACGGGATGCGGGAGAGGGGAACCAAGCCTTTGTAGAAAGAGTACTTTAGGATACCCCCTCTCCTAAATCACACGCACCCTTTCCCCGAGGTATGTGACTTAGATTATGCATAAAAAGGATAATGTTCGCATATACATGAAGGAACCTATGAAGCTTGGATTTTTAATGGCTAAAACTTTAGATGTGCCGTAAGCGTAGCCAGGCTTAAGTGAGGATTATCGCCCGTACAGACACAAAAGCCGTACACTTCTTTATCACACCGGGTAGGCGGCAATCGAAAACGTTAATACTATCGACGAACGTAGATCAAAAATCGATAGAAACAGAGTTTTCTATTGCGATTGGCAATCATAAACACCTTTTCTTGCGATTTTTATCCACGTTCGGCGATTGTTAAGAACGTTTTCGATTGCCGCCTACACGGTGCATTTCGTTTCACATTATGAGAAAACAACTCCAGCGAAGAGAACTATAGCTGCAAACTGCAGGTATCCGGCGTCTGGGTTCACAAATAGTCTGCTTTTTTAGGTTTTTTGTTTGATTCTAATGATTGGATATATCATTAGGCGAGGTAAGTTTTGCGAATTTTGGAGAAAAATATCATTTGTATTTCTTCTGGGTACTCAAAAGAACCGTCTAAATGAGACGTTTACAGTGTTAGAAATAAGCCAGAGAATTCAACTTGTCCGGCGTGCAACCTGAAGACAAATGCAACTTGCCCCCCACAATTTTAACTTGCCCTTAAAATTCCTAAAAATGCTGATACATGAAAAAATTGTTTGAGGCCATCGTCAACACCGTCAACAATTTTTCAGTAATTTTAGGACAGCTTCCTGGGTTTAACAAGTACTAAGCAACTGAGATAAGTGCCTTGCTCAAGGATGCAACACCAGGCCCCAGGTGAGAATCGAACCCTCGACCTTGTGATCAAGGGTCGGACACTCTCCTATGTGAAAAATTGCTCTAATCAAACAGTGTAGTTTTAACATGTACAGATACATGTATGGCTCAAAATATGCAGACACAATGGCAAACAGTAAAGGCCCTAATTAGTCTTCTCTGGTCTGTACTGTTTGCAGAAGTCTGATATAGGTCTATACTGTTTGCCTAGACCTGAACTTCTAAAGAAAGGTTCATAGTTTTAGACTGTTTAGTTGTTTTAAGCTGGCAGCATGGCAACGTCGTATTATTTATTAATTTGCAGTGAACAGGCAAGACTTTAAGAAAATTATTTTATGTTCTGGAATTTCAGATTGCCCAGGGGGCAACCTTCTGAGACTTTCAGCTTGCCCCCCGCAAATTCAACCCCTGGGGGGCAAGTGGGCAATTGCTTATTTCTAACACTGCGTTTATTTTGAGAATCCAAACATGTAAACAGTTGTTGTCTGCATGTCTCTTTTTGTTTATCAAGAGTAGACTATCAGTAAGATTAAAGTTATTATGGGCAATGTTTGCTTAATCTTTCATGCCTGTGTGGGTCGCACTGGCTCAATTGAAGGTTTGCAAGTTTGAGACTCACAGATGTCAGAGTGTTGTATCCTAGAGCAAGAAACCGAAACTGGTTTAAAACAGAAGGATAAGAAATCGTCCCGATCCGACTGGGATGAGAAATATCAAAGCAAACAGACATTTTACCCGCTGCTTAGTACTTGATCCACCGAGGTAGCACCATCCCGACAAGACCGAAAGATTGTTGACTCAGACGTAAAGAATCAAGAAAAGCAAATCAAAACAAGCAAACGAACAAACCAAATGCTCATACTCTGCTCTGTCAGGCTCAACTCTCACTAATTCATGTTAAGTCCCTCCAAAATACGCTGAGCCACCCCATCAATACACCTCATGCTCCAATTGGGAGTTTCGAAAAAGACATATTGATGTCTCGGGTGCAATGCTACAGTACTGAATGCTGATAGCAGGGATTGGATGTTTACGATGCATGATCCAGAAAATTCTGCCTGGGGGGTTGGGTGTCCTGAAAACTTTATTTTAGTTTTTTTCACAGAGGGCAGTGCGGACCTGGCCTCCCTTTCGAAGCAATTGGACCCAAGGGGTCCTACTTCTTCTCAAGGTTGTCAATAACAGTATTTCTAAGGAAACATATAACAACTTGTGATCTTCCAGGTGGGATGCAAATCCTCTGTCCCCCACCATCTTGCCAGTTACTTGTATAAGAACACTGTAGTTAAGATGACCACAGCTGTTTACCATAGACAACAAATCAAATCAAACAACAGTTAAATTAAACGAAATCAGAGGCTATGTCTCGGCATCACTGATATAATATTGAAATAAACCTTAACCTTAATCGTAATGATAGGGCGTGATTTGCTTGACTTTTGGCAAATTTGGATGGGATTGGGCCCTTTTAGTCTCTCCCTGTCTCTTCGAAGAGTCCCAACATGACATAAATATTGTTGACTCGGCCGTTAAGTCTTAATTCAATCAATAAACAAGTCAGGGCTGCAGTAATAGGTCTAATTGCCTTGATATTTGATTCTAAAACCATTAACATCTTTGCAAATTCTTTCATAAAGCATCCGAACCCTTTCATAAAGAACCAGTTATCCATCATTCGGACAGGTAAAGAACCTGTTACCAAAATATGTTACTGATTCTTTACCACCAGTATTTGGCTTGTCAATATTAGTCATTAAAAATAAGCCCTTTATAGTTTTACATGAGGATAAAATTGATTTTTAAAACACATTTAGTTTGAACTTGAAGTTGTATGCACACTATCTTTGATGGAATATGAACTTTGATAAATATACTGATTTTTGTTATGGGTTTTAACAATATCTGAATTAAACCGCTCATTAATCCCTGACACATAAACCACCATTGCAAAGACTGACAGAGTAAAACCATTAGCTTTTCAGTTATATGCATTAATAAAAATCAAATACTTTCGGGCTTCGAAAATCTTACGTTTAATGCAGTTTCCCATCACCTACCTTATAGTGATTAAGGAAATCATAAAGCACCTGTAACCCTTTCATAAAGCATCATTGACAACTTTCATAAGGAATCACCCGCACTGTGACTGAGTTAACCCCCTGTGATGCTAAAGATTAATGTATCTTACTACATTGTATATGGGCCTCAAGATGAGAAAACCTGACTTTGTTGCATGCGAACAACAAAGGCGCAGACCAGCCTGCACATCTGCACAGTCTGATCAGTGCCTTTGTTAATCGCTTCCTGCAAAGTATATCTAAACTTGCCTCAAACAAAATTTCAATATTCTAGCTACATGTTGTCTCTGTAATTGAGCAGCCTGGGTTGAACCTTACTTGGTAGGAAACCATGAAGACAGGTTTTCTTGCGATGAGACGAGGCCCATATGATAAAATTACCTTCATGCAGTTTCTTATGGCAACTCAGTTGGTTCTCTGTTCGGAATGCTTTTGAACAAATGTCACATGTGTATGGCTTCTCATTTTTATGTTTCATAAAGTGGCGAATCAGTAAACCCATCCTTTGTCCCTGAAAACCACACCCAGGTTCATCACAGCAATAAGGAGGCCCATGTTCATAATGTTGTTTTGAATGTAGGCAGAGATCCCTCATCAAGGACGTAGTATACTCACAATGCCGACAGCTAAGCTTCACATTCATATTATGTACAAGCTCCACGTGTCTATTCATGAATTTGTCACTCTTTGTTTGAAAGTCACAATCTTCTTCAGAACACTTAATAAAAGGCCGAGATCTATCTCTTAATCTAGCTTCTTGTCTTGAAGCCCGATTTTTACTTGCTAATTTCTTAGGTTTATATAATGAAGAATGAGATGATTTTAATTTTGATTTTTTAATAGATAATTTCAACTTAGACTCTGGAACTACTTCTGCTACTTTATTTTCTTCTTCTGTGTCTTCAGGATGCATTTCATCAAAATCTGACAAGTAATGATCTGTATCACTATCAATATCATTATCAGGTATCTCAGCTTCTAACTTCACAATGTTTGTATCTTCTGTTACCGTGTCAGGTTTTGCTGATTGTGTTTGACTGGACTTAATTCTGATTTTTATCTTTCCTTTTCTATTCAAGTCATTTTTAGAATTACCTTTTACTTTAGTTTTCTTTTCTGTCCTAGTTTTCCTTTCACTAGTTTTTGAATTAGTTTCACCATTTGAGGTACTAGCTGATTCCTGATGTTTTCTTGGCCGTCCCTTTCTCCTTGAAGGCTTTTTATCAGTCTCCTCTTCAGTCAGTTCTAGACATAAATCTTCAACATCATCTTGAGCAACTTTTTCACTGTCTATATCCTTACACTCTATTTCACACAGAATATCTCCAGGAATAGCAAGCTCTTCCTTCACATTTACAGAAACATTTTTGCTTTCATGTGTACTCGTATTAGGATCAAGCAAGGCTATTTCATGAAAGTATGTGCTATCAATCTCTGTATTGATGCTAGCATCTTTTTTCTCTGAATTGGATAAATCCAAATTTAAAGAATTTCCATTACTGCAGTGCTCATTGACAGCAACAATGCTAATAGGTATAGTTTCTTCAAGATCCTCAGAGCTGGAAAGTTCCCTTGGAAAATCTAAATCAATGATGTCTTTGAAAATTTGGTGCAGATCTTGGTATGTATTCATACAAGGACCAAGTTGTTGAAAAGTCATGAAAAGCCGATGCATCAACTGGAACAGACAGAACTCATTTGCTGTAAACAAATTGTCTGAGCTTGTAATAAATCTGATCACGTCTGATGGTGCAATAGTCCAGTTTACCGCAGACAATAAATGCAAAACAAGCTTTTCTCTTTCTTCGATTTTAAAACCAACCCAATGAGAAATCAGCCCTAACTTCACTTCCATGTCATTCTGTCCAAGTTTAAGGATGTTCAAAAGCTGAAAAAACTTTGCTGGTGGCATCGATAAAAACTCCTTTTGTTGGACAACTATAGCTAAGTTCTGTTGGCCAAAGGCTATCACTGTGCTGGCAAGTCCATGTAAATCATACTTATGGCTAGTAAACAATCTATTAACAAAGTTACTAACATCAAGTGTTAGATTTAAAAATTCTTCACAAAATGCTGTTAATGATCCTATTTGAAGCTGTTTTGACAATTGCAACACATCCATAACATTCCTTTCATTTGGCTTTATATGCCCAGAATACAAAAAGTCAAGAAACTCCATAAATATATCAGCATCAAGGTGTTCAACAAGGATGCAGTTTAGCACCTCTTTTCTTTGTGAGTTTAAAATAGCTGAGAAGTATGGGCTCCAAGCTGCTAGAACAGCTCCATGGGCTTGAAATATTCTCTCTCCAACTTTCACCTCAACATCACAAAACCTATTCTCATTTCTGAACTGCTTTAATTTTGATAGAATTTCCAAAATGAATGACTTTTCCTTAAATTCAGTTACATTTTGGATCTTAGGTCTATTTAACATGAAACTGGAAGGCTCTGCATCTAGAAATGGTTGGTCTTTCCCAAAAGCTTGATCTGTCAAATTCCAAGCCATACTAATAGGGCAGGCTGACAAATGTAATCACTACTGCATCTTTCTCATATGCTTCTCTATGTTAGTTTGTTTCCTGTAGAGATAAAAGAAAACAATATGATAGAAAAAGTTTTACTAACCCTTTCTGTACTAACAGATTCTTCCCTCTGGTGTTATACTAGGCGCTTGGGATGGTTCATTGTATATATTTAGGGGTCAAAGGTTATAAAATTTTCCAAAAAATATTGAATTAATTTCTCTGATGATCAATTGTATCTTAGCAAACAATGCAGTACCTGATGAAATGCTGCATCATGCAGCATTTCATCTGGGTCTTCACTGTTTGCCAAAGTACGTGCTTATGGGTTTCTGGTCTCCAAAGGTTTAAAAAGTCCCTGACCAAATTTAAACAGTGTAGATCCAGATCAGCTGGTTTCTGCTGAAGTCAACTGATCAGATTAACCAGGATATTATAGGGCAGTCTGCCGAATGCATGGTAATTTGTTTGTTTGTTTTGATTCTTTAAATTAAAGCCAACAATTTTTCTGTCATGTTGGAACTGGTCTTCCTGGGATGAACCAGTACTAAGCAGGGGACAAAGTGTCTTGCTCATGGACACAATGCAGTTCCTCCGATTAGGTTCAAACCAGTAATCCCTCTATCTAGAGTTAGAGCTCAACCACTGAGCCACTGCACTTCTTTAAGTCTTCTCGAATGCATGGTTATAAACCCAATCATAGTCTATACAGGTAGCTATGGTTTCCTCTTTAAGTTTGTTTGTTTGACTTGTTTTTTACATCCCAGTCAACAATTTTTCAGTCATAAAGGGATGGGTCTTCCTTGGTTGAGCTAGTTCTAAGCAAGGATTAATGTGTCTTGCTCAAGGACACAACGCCGTGATGCAGGTGAGACAATGTAAATTAACATTAGCAAGTGATTTGATTTTACAATTCTAATTAATTAACAATGACCCATCAGTGACAAAATTTAGCAGTGATAGCAGAGTTGGGGTCGATTACATGAAAATGTAATCGATTACAATTACAATTACTTTGAAATTTCATGATTACAGATTATAATTACTTATTTTCAAATGTAATCGATTACAATTACAGATTACATTGCAAAGTAATCATGATTACTTTATGATTACTTATGATTACTTTTGAGCAATAAATTAACTGTATTATATTTCAAGACTTAATAGAATGTTATCCTGAAGAAAAAAACTTAGGTATGGTTCTCAATTCTACTTACAGAGCTACAAGTTTTACTATACAAAATAAAAAATAAAACAACAGTATTCCAAAATCCCTTATTACTCTAAATATAAGAAGCATGGATACACATTTGATCATCTCATTTATCTTACATATATTTGCAAGATATCCCTTGTACAGTCAAAATAGCCATATTTGGCTGATTTAAGTTCATTTAGGGATACTCACTGGGTGGGAGCGAAAAGTACACGAGACCCATTCTGTTGATCTGTATAGTGGACAAATCCTTGTGTGAAGCATGTCCGGTAAGTTTCAGAGTGTTTATTTTTGTGATTTTATATTATTTACCTTAAGAATTTCAGCTTCATACCAGTAGTACAAGAAGCATAAGTCAAGGTCTTTTCGACGTATTACTCCGTTTTTTCTGTTTATTGCCGTGATTTCGGTTATTTACATGTTTATTCTTAGAAAATCATCATTCTACTTTCGATTTTAAAAGCAACACCGGTACTTTTTCATAAATATTTGCCAAAACCGTTATTTGAAATGACTGATGTTGCATTATGAGTATTTCATGATGTATTTTGTTTCAGATTATATTAATATTTCTAAATACTGTGCTATGTAAGTGCAATTAATTGCAATGAAAATCATAGAGGGGTCAAAAATTGTTCTGCATCGCGTGTTGCAAAACTGACTATCAGCACTGGACGTCGTGTTGCAGGCATGCTGTATAGTATGTTATGATAATATTATAAAGGGGTTTCTATGTTTTTTTGTAGGATAACATTTAAATATTTTTGAAATTCTTTTTCTAAAGTGAAAAAACTTGGCAGATGCACACATTGTTTGTTGAATACTAATAGTACAAAGTGATACTCTTCCAGTCGTGGAGGTCCTAAGGCAGTGACTATCCGGGGGGTGGGGGAGGTACTCCGATATTTTCATATATATTTAGTTTTGGAGCATTTTTTTTTATTCAAAATTTCAGAAAAGATATATATATATATATATATATTTTTTTTTTTTTTTTGGGGGGGGGGGGGGGGGGGTCATTACGAAATCGGACTATTTCGGGGAGGGATCTTGCAGCTGACAAGAGCTGCTGATCTGTGTCTGCCCTGATTGAAAAAGTGTTAAAGGCGTCTCTCATTGAGGTAAACGGTTAACGTAGCTTTGCTTTACATACTTCAGCATATTTTTTTGTTGCAAAGAAAATATTTTTCAATTGAACTTATAAACTACTGCATATTAAAATCGACACACGATACAGACAAATCGAATTGTCATAACAAAAACTATACACTAGTTCTGCGACATGCCATGCAGTCTGAAAATTTTGGGAATGGTCACTTATGCTCCTTGTGTGCTTTCATGCGCATTTTTAACGACATTTATCTTAAGTAAATGTCATCATAGATCATTACGGTAAATGTTCTAAAATTTCGAACACTCTAAAATTAGGAACACCTAAAATTATTGTCGAAAATAATTTTTAAAACATCCTAAAAAATCGAACACTGCCCTTTTTCGGAAAAGCGAATTTCTAAAATTACGAACACATGTTATTTTCGGCGGAAAATCGAGGTCCGTTTATCTGTTTGTCCCATCTGTGTTTGGTATACTTCTACCGTTCAGCACGTGAGCGGTAGCGACATTTGGAATGTTCCATTCTACTTAGATGGGTGATATGGCACGTGACGTTCTATTTCGCATGCCAGCGCGCGACGTTATACAATATTCAAGGTCACCAGCATTGACGAACTTGATGCACGGACAAGTTCCTGCAACGATTCCGAAACTGCTTTGACTTACCCTATTGAGTATATGTATCCACCCAAATGGCTGATATAATTATTTAATACTGACCAAAGGCCGCGATTCAGCTTATTGTACGTGGATTATGCACGTTGACACAGGCATAAGTGTGCTGTGACACGTACTCGTTTTTTTTTTCGAAAATACCAGCCCCGAAGAGAAAGAGAGATGCGGAAAATGAGACGATCACTGGGCGAGAGAGAATGAAATAAGTTGATGTATAGTGATTGCTGTGGACGTTTGCAACATAAGGGGTCATTCGGTTTCGTGCAAAATGCCGAGAAAATCGTGCAAGTCGCATGTTGTTTTTTTCTCACCGAGACATCCAATGCGGAAAATAAAGCCACCGTATATTTAATATTTACCGACATGCCTGGTCATCATCTCATTAGTTCACGGTACTTAAGGCTTAAATATGTGTGATTGTCATCCGACTGACACCCCTTACCCTCCTCTCCCTTTTGCATTTTAAAGGATTTCCCAGTTCGGCAATATGTCCAAGCCGCGTGCGACACGGAGGGCACTTCTATCATTCTAATTCTATGCGTGTGCTCTTTTCTTCCCGAGCATGAAATCAACTTGCGCGCAGCCCCATATCATGAGCTTGGTACTTATGACAGATGTGATCAGCGAAGGCTCAGGAGAGCATTGTGTGTTTGCACAATCTGCTCACTAACAAAGTTTAAAGTGGATGAAGACTCTAGCCAAATAAAAATTCTAGACATCTACGTACATTGACTTTAAAATACTTGTACATGTAATAATGGCTATTCATATCAATCAAAAACATCAAATTCCTCGAAATGGAAAATTTTAACAAACTGTTGAGCCGATCGCGGTGTGTCTGTTTGTCCACATGAAACTGCGCATGGAGGGTCCAACGAGTGCATTACCGGTATAATGTACGCACAGACGCACATACATGTACCAAGAAATAAATTGATTGTAGCACAATCCTGCATCTTGATGAATTTAATATTTACATATTTAATTTCATGAAATAAGCCAGCTATGCGAGTAGCGAAGGCTCAGACGAGCCTGCGCATCCGCGGAAAATCGCCAGCGCCTTAACTGCCCACACTGTGAATTTGAAATCAGTAAAGATTCGCTTTATTTACCACACGTTTGCAGATATTTGTACCCCGACTTCGTTACATGCGAAGATCAGCCTGCGCACACCGCACATTCTTATCAGCACCTTTGTTTCTAGAACAAAACATTAAACATTTTGTCGGGCCAGATCTGGGCCCAAACTGTCTGCTAAAAATTGGTTTGTCACAGCCTCTTTGGGGGGGGGGGGGGGGGGGGGGGGGGGGGGGGCTTGGTCCGGCACTGCTTATAGTATCAGCCGCAGACAAAGGGACGGGGTAATGGTTCATGGACATGTGTTTGAGATCAAAGAAGCCGACTATCAGACCACGTGCTGTTGTTGTTTTAAGACTCGGGTAGCACGCGGTGGCTTTTGCACACGAAAGCGGACTTAGCACACAAAACATAATTGCCTAGCTGTGTCTCCTTTTCATGGTTTGGCATGAAAAAACAAACAATTTCAATGAACTGGAGCATGAAACGGCGCACTGCATGCATGAAAAACTAGATTTGTGGTACTTGTCTGAATTTTTCCTTTTCTCCGAGATATGAATCGTACGCATCGGTTCGAAGCAAAAATATCATAAATTGAGCCGCGACACAATGTCGCATTTTGACGAGTGTAGACTCAGACGAGCCTGTGCAGCCTCCTTTTAAGCTTACAAACTCCAAACGATGTTCAGTCAGTAGCTTAACACTCATAGAATATTCAAGCGACTAGCAAAGACTATGATCAGACTGTGCATATGCGCAGGCTCATCTGAGGCTTTGCTGATTGTTGGAAATCTCATGTCACGACTCAATTATATTCTTTCGAGGCATCGGACGCAAAGTCGGACGTTCGCTTACAGGTACGCCTGTTTGCCCCTGATTTGATTTGGCAGGACGTCGGAGATCTTCTGGATACAAACTATTTGCACCATTTGAAAACAGGTGGTAGAGAGAGAGAGAGAGAGAGAGAGAGAGAGAGAGAGAGAGAGAGAGACTAGCGCTTGCATACGAATCTCTTGTAATCTCGAAAAATATCATGTATCGGTGCTGAAAATAATACTTGGAGATGCTTCTCGTGTGCATCGGCTTTTGCACGACAAAGTCGGATATTCGACAGTATTGATACTTTGCATGTTTTCTATCGCATGCCCAAATGTTTAAATTGACGAAACATTCTTTCCTGAATTCCATTCGGATCTGATCTGGATCCGAACTCTGACAACGTTTTTTTCTTCTTTTTTAAGGGAGAGAGGATCCAAATATCACTAAAAGCGGGCCATCATCGGCCCGCCAGCGAAACGCCTTTAAATGGCGTTTCGCTGGCGTGCCGATGATGGCCCAACGTTGAATGCTGGCTTGGTAGTTTTGAGAAATCCTGGGGATCCGGTCCAGTATTGCTAAGAAATTCTCTGGATCCGCGCATGGGACCGGACAATGTATACACTTATTGAGATATACTGAAAACCCAATTTATCGTGCGCATCGGCTTTTGTACGGCACTTTGCATACTTTCTATCGCATGCACAATTTTTTAAATTTACGAAACATTCTTTCCTGAATTCCATTCGGGTCTGATCTGGATCCCATACGTTTATGCATATGTAAATAGAGAGAGAAAGAGACTGGTATATGCACATCCTTTCAGGAAAATCAAAATGCATCGACAGATCGACAAGGAGAGAGAGAGAGAGAGAGAGAGAGAGAGAGAGAGAGATGTGTGTTCTTTTTGAATTTCGTCATTTTTTTAACTCTGAGAACTGTCTACGTATTTCAAAGTTTCGTGTATATCTTTGCAAAAAATTCTGATCGACGAGATCAGTGTCCTTGAGTGACTGTATTACATTATAAAACGACATTTGCGCAGATGGAGTGCAAGCGATTTCTGAAGGAAGAACGAAAGTGTAGCGTTTCATCGGTAGTCCGAGGTTAAATAAGTGGACTTGTAAGTAAATTGAGTGACATAACATGCACGTGCCTGGCTCTCGACTTGGTAATTACTGCACGCGCTGGACAGTTTAGTGACTCAAGAAAAATGAGTAGATAGCGCAGAATCATATCGCTGTGTTTTCAACACATTCCTACCACATTTTTACATGCATATATACCGTTTTTGCTCATGCTAAAGACCACATTCTAAAATTACGAACACTAGCACTTTTTCTGAAACGTAATTTCTAAAATTACGAACAGCGGGAAAAATAATTATTTTTTAGTGTTCGTAATTTTAGAACATTTAC
Source organism: Loripinus fragilis (assembly GCA_964019695.1). NCBI lineage: Eukaryota > Metazoa > Mollusca > Bivalvia > Lucinida > Lucinidae > Loripinus > Loripinus fragilis. Next base: position 6,762,068 of record OZ026529.1, read on the forward strand.
CGTACTCTAACTTAAAAAGGCTTTGACCGATATTTTGTTTCAATCAAAGCGCTCAATTGGTTGATTTTCTGTTCACAGGTGATGTGTAATTCTCGCAAGCAATAGTGATTTGCGGAAGAAAAAAACAATTTATACCATAGAAAACGACATCTTGGTGTACCCAAAGCTTTTCAATAAGGAAAAAAAGAATAAATAAAACACACTCACCTAGTTGTCTATGTCCAAAACCTTATTACACAGATGACAACACACACACCGTCATCAAGGTCATAGAAAACACAAGGATTTGTCCACTATACAGATCAACACAAAGTGTCACATGTACTTTCGCTCCCACCCAGTGATACTAGCCTTTGTTGGTATTGCATTTGTTTTACTGATAGCTAGATAATAGTCAGTGAAGATCCTGATCAGACTGAACAATTGCACTTTCTGATCAAAGTTTCTAAATTGGACCTACGTCCTATAATATAACATTAAGTCATACCATTAAAGCATGCTGAATGAGGTATGGGCTATTTCAATTTGATGTATACTTAATAATGAATTTTGGATTTTATCCCTATTTTATCATATTCAGAGAATATGTCCCCCGAATGTAGGACAAAACATCCCGGGACAAAACATCCCATGCCAATTTTTGCCACCCCGGACAAAACATCCCACAAAGATTTGCCACCCCGGACAAAACATCCCATGCAGTTTTTGTCACCCCGGACAAAACATCCCATGCCATTTTTGCCGACCCGGACAAAACATCCCATGCTACTTCTGCCACCCCGGACAAAACATCCCACACTCTGTTTAAAGCCTATGAAAATGCATAAAACATCTCATTTAGTTAATTGTCACTATTATTATTGATATTCTTAATGTACCATACCTATTGAAATGATTGGAGATCAAAGGTAGATAGATAATTAGACTAATTAGACATATGTTTCTCAATTATAAAAGTTTGTTTGCCCCAAACTGTTAATGATTTCTTTTAAGATGTAATTGGCTTCTTAACACACAAATTTAGTTGTTTGTCACAAGAAGATATAATTATCTTTAATTAAATTCTATTTACATTGTGAAACTGCCTTTTAATCAATTTAAGATCTAGTTTATATCATTTGGACAGTCATACTAGGGCATTCACTGCTAGTACATGTCATAGTAGATGAAGGTCACAAATGAGACTTACCCTGAAGAAGCAGTCTGAGTATGGGATGTTTTGTCCAAGGTGGCAAAAATGGCATGGGATGTTATGTCCTGGGTGACAAAAATGGCATGGGATGTTATGTCCGGGGTGACAAAAACAGCGTGGGATGTTTTGTCCGGGGTGGCAAATCTTTGTGGGATGTTTTGTCCGGGGTGTAAAAAAATGGCATGGGATGTTTTGTCCCGGGATGTTTTGTCCGGCTCCCATGTCCCCCTGATGTAAATTAGTCCAGCTTCCATTATTACCTAATATTTTGGATATTCTTTAATTTCATTAAATTAATCCTGATAATTGGAATACATTTATTATGTTTCATGTAGGTCTAAAAAAAGAATGACAAATATGTAGAATCCAATTTTCTGCAGACCAAACCAAAAACTAAAAATGAGATCATATTCAGCAGGAAAATGGTCAAGATAAAACAATTGCTAAAAGGTGTTAAAACTAAACTGTCATAAAAGTTTCTTAGGATTAAAGAGACTCTTAAGAAAAGGGTCCTTATTTAATTTGATATCAAAGCAAATAAAAAAGTTGACAAATAGTTCACAATTATTATAGACAATTTTTTTCAGAAAAATGAAATTGGATAGGGAAAGCTTTGACTTTAAATATATATCTGATGAGATAATGTCAAACCTGAGCTTAGTTCAAGATTATTTAACTGCAATCACCATACAAGGGACCTTTTCCTGCCTGTTATATATTTTTGCTAAACTTTTATCTTACTAGATAATTTTGCATGTTTGTAAGCAGTGATGGCTTTGATGAGATAGCACTTTTGTGCAGGCTTAACTAAGCATTCAATGCTCTGCAGATGAGGGCTCATATAGTTATTTTGGATCAGTCTAGAGGTAAGCTCGGAAGCAGATCTATTGTTGGTAGCATATTCACATTCCTTGTTTCAAACATCCATTATTTGATCTATTGCTGGTACCTGTCACTGTATAACTTACAACAATTTTTAACCAGTTTTTTTTTTTTTTGTAAAAAAAGCAAAAGTAATCATAAAGTAATCGTAAAGTAATCATGATTACAGGCTTTTTTGCAATGTTATAAATTACATTACGATTACTTGTAATCATAAAAATCCACGATTACAGATTACTTTATGGTTACTGAAAAAAGTAATCGATTACAAGTAATCATGATTACAGATTACGATTACCCCAACTCTGAGTGATAGATGACCCATTCTCACAAAGAATTGCCAATTGATGTCGCCAGCCTTTCACGACCAATAGCTTGTCAACAACACATGTTTACAAGTAATTTATGATACTATTCGATAGACTGGCCATTTCTGATATAAAATTGATGTTTCCAGAACGTTCAGCAATGTTTCAACAAAATATATGAAATGAATAATAGCCAAGGGGGTCCGAAAATTGCATGTTGCCAGTCGTTAATTCCACCTTAACTGTACATTTTAATACACATTCAACTTGTGCATGGAAAAAATGAAACTCATAATTTTGAAATATTAGGTGGTGTCCTATAGAAAAGACAATAAAATTGTTTATTTATTCAAGCTTTTTGTTTTGTCATTACATCATTAGTCTTGTCGCCAAATTCAACAAATTTACGAGTCCAAACAATAAACCCAATCATCACATATCAATTACATTAAATTTAACTTCAATTTGCCTTCAGAAGATGTGTTGTATATAATCACAGAAGCTTGAAGTTCGGTCCTTATATCACCTATATAGCCTCACGGTGTCATTACGTAGTAACGACCAGGAGTGAAACTAAGCTCTTGGTAGCCATTCCGGCTCCAGTTTCCGGTCAATCGGCAGTGAATGTTGCGAGCAACTTCAAAGTGTTTGATAACTTTTCTTCTACCTTATGATCAAGATGGCGACGTTAAGACAAAACAGGACAATGTCTCAAATATACTTTAAGTCGATATAGTACTGAGAAACCTATTTGTTAGAGCATAAACAATGAGACAATGACGTTTTCATCTACCGAATAAGCCTCAAGACGCTATAACTTGACGTTACGCTTTATACGCCAAATCGTGCGCGACGTCAACGTCACACGATCTCTGAAAAACAAGGGTTTCAGTTTTGAATTTCCGCAAAGTTTATGAAAAACAGAACATTTCGTGATAAGTAAATGTAAGGGTTTGATTTATTTGATATTCTGAACATTTAACTGATTGTTTCATTTTTTGGCTGAAGAGTTTGTAAGTTTCGAAATGTATTTTCTCCAAGTGTGACAAAGGCTCGGATTCACTGCGTCAAACCGGACACTGGAGCCGGAATGGCTACCGTTATTTTTTCCTTATTTTCAAACGCTCATTATTTTGACTCAGTGATGTCAGAAAAAGTTATCCATGCCTCACATGACCTGTTGACATAATTTTTATGGTAAGATGTTCAGTTTTTCGCCAAAACCTCCTGGTAATGGCGATTCAAAGGTGCCTGAAATTTAGTTTCACTCCTGGTCATTACTACGTAATGACATTGTGAGCTTTTGGTTTGGAGGCTATAGGGGTGATTTAAGGATCGAACTTCAAGCTCCTGTGATATAATATAAACTAATAATCAGCTATTTGATTTAATGCTCTTGATATTCAAAATACGTTAGAAGCCGCTTTCCATACTTTTAAAACGGAAAATAAGCTTTATAATTAACAAGACCTTTGCTTTTGAGCTTGCAATATTTCCATTGAACAACACAGCTTAGATATGATCTTCAGAAATTACAAGTTCTGTAGTGTCCTTTAAGTTAAGACGTAGCTTGAAGCATAAAGTTTGATAGCACAATCCTTATAAGCGATTCTTGGTAAACATATAGTTAAAATTTCTCATTTACAAGACCTAACTTACGGGACAAATACAACAATATTTGGTTTAAATTACATCATTTATGTTCAATTTTGCTAATTTTACCCTATTTTGTCATTAAATACAATCCCATGTAGTCATTTCATACGTCATCAGCAGAAAATTCACATATTTTTGAAAAATAGTTTGTATGTGTAAAACTATAAACTGTGTAACCTTTTCCCAATAATTATATGATTATTTGTAGACACACGCAAATGCATTTGCATGCAACACTATCAGGATATGACAAACCGATAGATATATAAGTGCGTGGTGTGAATGGAGTTCACGCTGACTTTATTTTCTCTTAAAAAAATCATCTCGTACATTAGACAAAAATGTCCTGGGAATTAGAAATGAAGGGTGTCTCACCAAATCAGGCAACATTTCTTTTAAAAAGCAAATGTGTAAAATATGGTCTTGTGCAAAAGCTTATACGTAAGTTAATAGCATATTACATGGCTCACTTTTCTATTTCGAAGTACCCGATGGTAAGAAATTCAAACATTTAAATGAAAACTTTTATTGGCATTTTAATAATTTGGCTGCCTATGTTCAATTCATGCCTCACTTCCAGATAGGTATATGCCTGAAACGCCAAGAAACTTTTATACACATTGCAACACAAAACCCTTATCATTAAATTCACGTTATAAATAAACGAAAGAGGGAATCTTTGATGTAATATCTATTTACCTAACAGTCCCGTCAATTAGTATTTTAAACTATTTTCACCCCCTAAATTAGAAAGATTATGCTTAACATACAGATTACCAAACATGATTAAATAAAACTGATCAGATGTTGGACGAACTTTTGCCAAATAAGAGCAAATGATAACAAAACTTTTTGCATCTTTTATCTCAGAGATGGTTCTTTTGTGCGGCCAAAACATATCTGTCAACTGATTGCTTAAAAAATAATAATATTCTAAAGCGCGCTTATTTGGGCCAATATATTGGTATTAAATCTTTGATACCTGATTAATTTGTGACGAAAAATATACTCATTTTTACGTAATACGACACCTTCAAAGTAAAGAGGGAGGAAAAGATTGTTCAACTCGTTTAATTGCTAAAATTCAAAACGGCAATATTCCAGCCAATGACCTGACCTTGAGACTTTAAAACTTCTTTTTCAAGCTTGACTGAAATGAGCATGGAATACAATACCCTGCGCATGAATGTTTTAACTGTCAACAAATGTTTGCCTTATAATTATAACATGTATGTATAAGGGGGATAAATGCTACACATGAGTGTTTAAAAGCAGGACAGCTCTTTAATTTTAGCATTTAAGTTTCTGACATCTGTTGAAATATCATGCTCATTTGAACTGAGCATGACAAAGGCTTATAACCTCAGGACAAGGACTGACCAATCAGAGTTATGAGAGTATTTTGAAGAGGTTACAGGGTCTTTATTGTACAAAGTGAAGATCTTCAGTTTATACGGACATGAGCCGATGCCAAAGGCATCGGCTTATGTCCGCCTATAGATTAATGCGTTGTGCCTGTTTTCTACGGAATTGGCCGAAGAGTTCCGAATGTATGCAACCCTATGCAAGTTTGTTTCTTTGTGCCAATCTCTAACTTTCTCGCTTTCTCGCGAGAACAATATCATTTCCGGTGACTGGTTTGCATTTAATTCGTCCAGATAGCATATGAAAACGTAAGCTGGTGCGGTATAAAAAAATTGGGTTCCGGTCTTCTGTTTACCTTCCGGTAGCGTTCGTGTAACAGAAAGGAAACTTTCCATCAACAACAGCGGGTTTTCTCAAGTTAAACAGAAAATTCCAATCGTAAAACACTCTCACATGATGTCCCACACCCAGAAGACAATACAGCTGGTTGGTATAGCCCGATCACTTTCCACCTTAAACCCTGCCGATGACGGCCCAACATTGAATTTGAATGCTGGCTTGAATTTTGATTTTCACTGGGAACCTGGACCGGTATTACTAAAACCCCTATATTTCTGTGATTTTTCAGGTTGGGGGGGGGGGGTGGGGGGGGGTGGGGTCAGAAATTCCTCTCCCCCTCTGGATCAGTCCCTGATGTCTGAAGAGTTTCATATGCTAAAGACCTTGCAGCCTGAACAGAAATGATTGGGGTGGGGGATGTGGAGCAAACGTAGCCTACACCTGTACACGAAGGAGCTGGCAATATGGATCAATAACAATATTCCCCCATGCGTTCGTCCCGATTTTTAGGAAAGCATATAGATGTCTGAGATTGTTTTGATTGTCTCCCTTGTTAAAAAAAGTTTGATCACGAACAGGAGAAAGAAAGTTACAAAGCGAATAAATGGTAATTTGTTTAATCTATTTATGTTTTGCACAGCAGAGAATTGATAGTTTAAGGCCATAGTTTGCTATATAACAGTTTTCTTTTTTTTCTTTTCCTCAAAATGTGTTACTTTGCGTAACAAAACCGATTATTGTGTGTCACACAATTTCGTGGCAATGTTTACTACTGATTAAAAGAAAACAAAAGGGATAGTTAGTAAGTAACCGACAGAATATGAGGGACTTTATTGTACCTATGTCCCTTCTTTCATCAGCAAAAAGGCATATATTTGGAGAATATTTAGCTCATTTTGAACAGTCACTATTCTTTGCTACAAACACCAGCATACCCTGTCAAAATGCATGTCAATAAATGGGCGTAGACAGAAAAGGAGGAACAATACTAATAGGGAAGGGTGGAACATGAAACCTTCAAGGAACCGGCAGTATTAAAGAGAAAAGGAGGAATAATACCGCTAGGGGGGATGGAACATTATAGAAGACTAATGGAGGACCCGGCAGTAAGGAACAATTAAATATTGATAGCCTAGGGAAGGATGCCAGAAACATTAGAGAAAGGTAAATGAGGAAAGAGAAATTTTGTAAACCATATTTTCCTAAACTAAAACATTTGTTGATTGTACTAACTCAAAAGAACCGTCTCAATGAGACGGTTTTATTAAGTAGTGAGTACCCTAGTTCTGGGACCATAACCTAGTTTGTAAGTTTCATCATGGTCAAGAATGGGACAGAACAAAAAAATCCATTTTTAGGCCTAATCTTATGTCTATGAGTACCCAAGCATATTTTAACATGAATAAGAAAATAGTTACAATTTTATGCATAAAGTTCCTTAATCAACCGTTTTTATGGAATGCTATTTTAATTGAACATATGTTGTTTATGTTAGTTGTCAGTTGTATACACCAGTGGAATAGAAAATTGTTTAGAAATTGGCAAAGACACAATTTTAACATACAAGGGAGGACCTTTCTTTAAGGCAAACCCATTGAAAAGGGAAAAAGACACAAGCTGTGTCTCATTTCAAATTGTGCAAACTTTTCTTAAGAAGCTCAGATTTTGACAAGTTGGTATAGTTCAATTGGCAGAACAGCCTCGGGTTATCATATGAAAACACCTGGAGGTATGTCTGGGTTCGAACCCCAGTACTAGCAGTCTGATCTGATGCTTTGTTTTTATTCAAAAATATGAAAAACATAAAAATGATAAAAAATTCAGTCAAATATAACATTTTTGAGAAGCATTTAGGAAGTGAAAAAAGTTGTCAACCGCATAAGTTAAGGTTTAGAAATAAAAGCCAATCTCTGAGGAACAAAATGCAGAGTTAAAATGATTGATAACACTGCTTTAGTGAAATCTAGCCATTTCAACACAATTAGCTTTCATGGTGTAATAGGAAACATACTCACTCTTGGAGTGAAGGCTCCAGGTTCAAATCCTGGTGAAAGTACAAAGTTGGGCAGCTGGAAACTGATTTGGAGGAATCAATTATATTAACAAAATTTAATAGAAATCTAGCCAGTACAACAAAATTAGCTTCCATGGTGTGATAGAAAACATACTCACTCTTGAAAAGCTTTTAGGAAGTATAAAAAGTTGTCTCCCTTGTAAATTAAGGTTTAGAATTAAAAGTCAATCTCTGAGGAACAAAACTCAGAGTTAAAATAATTGATAACCTTTGATTTGATCAAACTGCAAGAGGTTTTATACATGTACTCCTATAAAAACAGTAAGGTTCTGTGTATAAAGTGGCCTTAAAAGTCTTTTTTCTCAAAATAATTTCAAACAGAACGATTTTATCTCAAAAAGCCACTAAACTAGAGCCCTAAAACTCATGATATTAAATAGGTCCAGATGTGATAACTGTCTAGTGCTAGATCTGAAAATGAAAAAGGGATCAGTGCTAGCCATGTTAATGTGTAAAGCCATAAGCCATACATCAGCAGATGCTTAAATACATGGTTGAGTTTTCAGGATTATTCAGGATTTTGAGGCTGACTTTCCATGCAAGTTTTGAGATTTTAATTTCTTAAGTTCAGGATTTTGAAAGTTTGGAACTTTCACACATGTAAATAAAATCTACCTGGTAGTCCTAGACCAGTAGAAACTAGATACATGTACCCTAACATTTAGTCATTTTGTTGGATGGAAAACTTCTGTGGCAATATCGGTCCGACTTTATGCCGATGGCATTATATCACCCAGTCGAATATTGTTTATAATATCTTGCGGATATGCATGCTATATTGATCAAATGATGGTAAAGTATTGCCCTGCTGACTAAACCAATATCGGTCCAATAGTTGACCAATGTGTGCCCAACAAGATATCAGTCCAACATTCACCCTATGGGCAAAATTATATCGCCCCAATAACTAACTGATATTCAAACAATATCCATCTTATGATGGTTAGATATTGGTTTACTAACTAGGGGTAGAAACTGTGGCATGCTTGAGGGGTCATCTCTTGTCAGGCCATTAGGGATCACCGTCTTGGCTTCTCTTTAAAAAATTTGACTCTCTGTTGACAAGTAATTGAACTCTGCTTACAGCTAAAAGGTTACCAGGTCATCACAAAGTGCCCAATTTTGTACATGTCCCGACCCAGGGGTTGGGAGGGGGGATTCCCTTGAAAAGCATGTAATGACATTGTGAGCTTTTGGTGCTACAGAAGTAACATAAGGACCAAACTTAAAGCTTCTGTGTGCATTCACTGCCCAAACCACAAATTTGATGGCTGTCATTTAGGTCTAGAATAAATAAAAAAATCTTTCAGGTGACCAGACTGCCTATTTTGTTAGTGTCCATTTTTGGCAGGGGATTTCCCCCCAGTTTTTGAAAGATCCCCCCTGCCCCACCCCCTAAATTTAAGGAGGGTGGGTGTGATATTTTTTACATAAACCGAGAAAAATATTCTAAAATTTAAGTAAACTACTCACTTTTTTTTCAAATGGTAGCATTGAAACACTGAATTTTTGTCCCTAAATTTTTTTATGTGATTTCCTAGTTCAATCAGTCCGCAGGGCTCCAGATAAGAGGGGGTAAAGGGTATTTCAGCATTGATTTTTTGGAATTCAGCATTGAAAATTAAATTAAAGGGTAAAAATACCCTTGCAGTTTGAGGTTTCAGTGCTGATATTCAATTTATGTGGTGAAATCTTTTATTCTTAGTAAGAAAAAACTAATTAATAAACACCAATTGTATGAACCTTGGATGCAACATGTATTTGATACAAGCAACTTTTCTTTAAAATATGTTTAGCAAATATTGGGTCTTTTTACAAGAATTTGCATTTCCTGCAATTTGATACTTTAAATATAGAGTAAAATGCTCATTAAATTAAAAAGTATGGTGTGAAAAAACCCATTGGTCCAAATCGTTATCTAGACCAGTCTCCCCATGTAAAAACTTTTAACAAAATAAAAATATTTTTGTAGATCTAACTTAGATGTCCCTATTTCAAAAATTCATGTAATACCCCTATTCCACACAGGCCACAAATTGCACGAATCGCCATGAATTGATTTTTTATTGACTCGGGGGGATTCGTGAGATTTCATTAAATATTTTTCTCCAATCGTGATGTTCTACGAGTCAGCCCCGATTCAGTACGATGTGGTTAGGAATATTCGGGGGAATCGACTCAATTCGGCTGGAATCGCGCAAGAATTCATTACGATAAGCAAAATAACATTAGAACATGCTTCACGAAAGTTAAGGAATCAATTACGAATCAGTTCAGAATATGCCGAATGCAGCACGAATTGGGCACACATTAACAGAAATCCGCAACATTTCGCCACAATCTATGAGATTTTCTCTCAGGATTGTTATAAAAAAATGCCCATACATGCTCCGGGGACATCAGTTCCAAAATGAGTGTTCCTCGTAAAGCAGCTGTAGAATTGATCCTGCAAATTGAGTGTTGAAAACAGCTACTTATATAGCTAGAAGAAAACAACTACATTAAAGTCGAGAGGCTCTTGGAAAATATATGGTACATGTAGTTTGCCATTGGCAAAATCATCAGCCAGGAGTTACTAACTGATCCTGATTGTGCTCCAGAATCTGCCAAATCTGTTTCAACTTCTAGGACTGACTCACTGGTTCCCGATAGACCTACGATTTGCAAGAACTGACCACGGACTGTGCGAATCAGTTAAGATCTTCACGAACTGAGTATGATTCAGTCACGAATCCAAATATTTGTAAATTCATGGGATTCGGGGCCTGTGTGGAATAGGGGTATAATCCCAGGGGGGGGGGGGGGGGGGGGGTACTCTGATATTTTCACACAAACGTAGGCTCGGGCTATTTTTTGGGTTCAAAATTCTGAATTTCAATATTTTTTTTGGGGGGGGGGGGGGGGGGGGGGTTCAGAAAAATGTATATTTTTGGGGGGTATGAAGATTTTGTAGATATTTTTGGGGTGTCATCACAAAATTGGGCTAGTTTGAGGGTCATTTCTATGCAATTTACTGTCTTTTTTTTAAAGGTCAAGGTACAGAATTGGGATATTTTTTTGGGTTGCTAAAATTTAAAATATTTTTTTGGGGTGCTTGAAATTCCTGATATTTTTTTGGGTGAACGGTAGATGCTGGGTCTGAGCCTATGTATGTGGAAAAAATTAGAGTACACCCCCCCCCCCTGGGGGTATAATAACCTGATCGAAACACACATATTCTTTTCTATGGTCTAAGTAAAACACAGTTAAACATTTTCTTTTTAATACAACTGGCATGATAATGTTCAAAATGGAGCTAGAGAGATAGATACATATGCATACATGGATTGGTGGATGAATAGACAGTTAAAGAGGGAGAGAAACTTCAAAAGTGCTCATGTCCGCATCTAGGTAGTGCCTAAGTTCATATTAGAAACATGAAATGAGTTAATGGTCAATGGTCAAACATGTGCAATTTCCTAATTTACGAGCCACAACGATTTTATTGTTTTATATTTGAACGTTTCAATTTAGGTATAGAAACAATTACTTCTTTGGACACCAGCAAATGGAAATTCCAAACGTTTGTGTTTTGCCAGGTAAAACAACACCTATAGCGAGAAGTCGGTGGTTTATAGATACTCTCTGGTGAAAAGACAGCCACTTGAACGCACTAGTAATGTGTCATCTAAAAAGACAATACATTTGGCGTTGACATGTGTTTTGCATGCAAACTAGAAACAACCTATGTTTGATTGCATATACAAACCCTTCTATATTATAATCACATTTAGCATAGGTCTAAAACACTCTAAGATGAAAGTATAATTTACAGGACAGTCTATATTAATTTACGAGTCATTTTTCGTTTGCAAAGTAGGAGCTTTCCTTGATGTTTTAGAATACCAATTGTTTTAGTTATGTTTTCCGTAAACACAAGGCATGTGTTTACCTCGTCTTTTGTGCATTGTTCTCGCGTATGTGTTTACTTAGACTAATGTTAAGAAATTGTTTTAAAAAATGCCTTTTTTCTTAAAATGGTGGTTAATTTTATTATTATTATTTTCAGAGTAAACTTGTATGTATACTTGCAGAACTTATTGATTTATAATGCTTAATGTCAAAGCAAATACAGACCGTCAAGTTTATATTTATACATATTACTGCAAAGCATTCTTGTGTCTACGGTAATGATACCCTTCTTTAAAAATATTTCACTTTTCGCATGTGGCACCAAATATTCTGATACATAAGTACCAAATTTTCAGTGAAGCTAAATATTTTCTCTTTTGGAATAGAATCAGGCAGGTCCACTATTAATTGATGGTGAAGACAGCTATAGAATTGGTAAAAGTTGAAAATTCGTCATTCCTATATTCGATTTTGCAATTCTACGTGAGAATGGGTCTACCGGTAGATAGAAAACACATTTAGTTCCCTGGAGCAGTAAGGCTTTTTGAGATAAAAACAATTGGAATTATGGCTTTGGGCCAAGTTTAGAGCTGTTTGCATCCATGCAAACATTGGGATTCAGTAAAGAAGCCCAATTATCAGGGCGTAATATGATAACGTTAAATAAAATCCATCATATCGCCTGAATTCAGCGCTATAGGTAAAGTGCAGTCTAGCCACAGTGGAATTTACAGAATTCAAAGGATACGCACTAGTATCAGGCATTCTTTCACAAAGGACCTCGGACAGTCTTAATGAAGGATTGCCTATAAAAATGACCAGAAAAATGTTTCAAAGAAAACGATGGTTTTTCCATCAAAACGATAGTAGGTTCAACTCTCGAATTATCCGCAAAAGGGCATGTTCAAAAATAATGAAGCTTTTCACTTTATGGAACCACCATCAAGGCACTGACTAACCACACGTTGTGCAAAGAAAGCTCTCACTCAATCTCATGGCTGCAAGTCTCGCCAGGTCCATAACTGCTTACGTTGGCGAAATTCGATTATCCTAGTGAAAGAAAATCCGGTAAAGAGGCGTCATTAGTTTTCGCTTCTTAAAGGTTTTTGTCGGTTGCTGCATCGTTGTGAGTGTATAAAATTTGACAGACCCTTTCAATCGTCTTAACCAACATATTGCTACACTACCATCTTACCTGGGGGCACTTGTGGACCTGTTTTTCATACCATAAATAAAAATTTCGGGATCATAATGGCGTCGTATTATCATCCGCAACTGTTAACACAACACCCGTGTTAATCTGCATAGTAATCGTGTAAGAATCGAGTCAGTTCACCGACAAGACACCTATCGACGCCCTCGCGGGCATTTTGGCAAGGTGAATACGCGCCGGGCCTTGAAAAGCAAGGAAAATGTAAAAGCTCACCGACATCCGTTTAGCGACATAAACCAAGACAATTTACCGACAAAATATTGGTGTAAACAATATTCATTCAGATAAATATTTACAATGACAATGAATAACACACCCACAACGAATGATCATGGCAGACAAATAAATTTACAGAAGGCAATGAATATATAAGGTATTGGAACAATGGTGATGATCTAATCATTCCAGTTAAATCAATGTTTCTCGCATATTAAGCAAATAGGCATATCTTATAAATTTGATCATTAATTTTACAATAATATTATTTTTACGATTAAGTAAACCATACAAATATTTTCTATTATTAAAACATATACGAGTACGCCTATTTATGGCTACTTTCACCAATTTAAGAATAAAATCCTCCCGAAGAAGCTTATATGCTGGATATTCTAACAAGAAATTCTGCTCATTTTCTATTGATCCTATATTGCAAACTTTGCAATGTCATGCATCTGTTGTTGTATACTTTTTTGATTTACATGTAGACATATATACTTAAACGCAAAAGTTTGGCAACCGTTTAATATCTGTGTTTTCTTCAGTATGGTCCAAGTTAGACTATTCATATAATCACATTTTATGCTCCTGCACAATGTGGAATGATTTACCATTAATCGGTTTTGAGCATACTCTTCATTCTGACGTTATAATGACGTCAATGTTTTTCAACAATTTACGTCTAGCATAAAGATTATTATCTCGATTTGAAAACAAACGGTGCGTTGTGATAGCCAGATGTCGTATCTGACGGAAACCATTTTAAGGTTTGACAATTAACGTTTATCAACGCTCAAAGTTGCTGCGTTTCTTTGTTAACGTCAACCAATTTATCAAAATTGTTCATTTTATTCCGTTATGTCACGTGATACTTCAATGTGTTGGAGTCTTTCACTTGTGACATTAAAAACTCGATTATTGATATTCAGTTGTGCTTAAACGGCCAATTACGTCAAATATTGAAGGTTTTACGTTGACGTTATAAACGTTACCAAATGCATAAAATAACCAGCTCTGATTTATCTGCCCTTCTGCTTTTGAAAACAGATAACGGTTTAACACCTTTTCCGAATTAAATGTATGGTGGTGTAACACTGTGACTCGATAAAATGTTAGGTAATGTAACTCTGTGACTTTTCAAATTTGGGTTGTCTTACATTTCTTGTTGAAGATCGGCAATCGTAAATCTCACTGGTCTGATTTTCATGTTGTTTGGACGGCAAATTATTGGACTTGTTAATCACAATATCATGGAGTAAAATATTTGGCTCAAAAAGAAGAAAATAGCATTTTAGTAAGAGTTGCGAAACTTTTGCGTTTAAGTATATATACAATGTCAATATATTCAGGATCTTACAATAAGCTTTAAGATTATATGTAAGCCATATCCTAAGAAATAGTGCAGGCCTGCTATGTAATTCCATGTGCATTTTTGGTAGAAGTGCCAAGCACACATTTTCTTGTAGAAAAATATATTTTGTTTCAGAAAAAGATGTTTCCATTTTTTTCTTGCTGTTTTGACGTCACGGTCACGTCAAAAAAGATATACACATTTTTGGCTCATTTAGGGTTTGAAAATTGAGTGTTATGAATTCCAGCTGGCATAAGCATGAACTTATTGATCAGTTGTGATAAAATTACTGGCGACATGTAATTGTTTTAGAGCATCGACTCTGATTCAGAAATTTAAAGAGGCTGCACCTACTTCAAAATGATGTCAGTACAAGACAATTAAATGACGTCAGAACCAAAATGAAACGTATGCTTTAGTGTAAGTTCAAATGACCTTAGATCACGAGATGCTAATAGAAGTAAGAAAGTTGGCAAAGATCAGGAATCGATACAATCAAGCACCACAACTGACCAAGAATACCACATGGGAAAGTGACAAAAACACAATTAAACATCACAAACGAAAGCCAAGAGGCCAGCCCTTTTCCAGCAGGTGACCACAAGGCAGCAATGAACAGACTCAAAAGCATAACAAACACAAGACATAAATAGCACAAATGATCCACAAAAGAAGTACTGCATTGGAACGGTCAGTAAAAATATTTTACTGGAGGGTTTTAACCAGTTCCACGGCGTCAACCTCACCCTTAGTCCAGATGTGGATCAAGACACATAGATGTTTTGTTTGCATGAAAGACCCTTAACACATCCATGCATCATCTCCTAGAACATATAAATGAAGATATAAAAAAGGAGATAAAGCAAAGATAAGGACTCATTAATACAGACAACTGAATACCGGAGCAAAAGAAATCAAACAGGTAAACCCCCGTGGGCCTGACAACAGCCAAAGCATCAATTAAAGAGGAAAGCAAAGTTGTCAACATTGGGTTGACCCTCCTCTTTCCCACTGCAGGGAAAACATTGTACGTATAATATGTCTTTTTGAAACAACATTATATAAGATGCAAAATGACACGTGTTAGCCCTCTGAACTACAACAGTCATGATACCTATGTTACCCTATTATATCTCCAAAAATAGTGAGTGAGTATGATCAGGAAATACCACAATCACAAACCGCAGACAACCCCGTGGCACCGCGAGGAAGAGCCGCTCAACCATCACAAGACACCAGGAAGACAAATTAAGCAAAGCAACCAGCTCTCTCTTCCCCATCAAGATGATTGCAATACTTGAATGGACACAAAGTAACGTACAACAAAACATAGAACAATTACAGACTCCCACAATGGGAGTTACAATAAACAAAAAGGCAACAACAATAGAACCACCGCCTTAGAACGGACAACAGCCTAAGCCACCGGGGGGGGGGGGGGGCTTAAATGCATTTTACTGGTACCAAATCTTCGCCCTAGATTCTGCTGTTGTTGAAGTACAAGAAATGTTCAGCTCGCATGGAGGCCATCTAACTAATGCAATGTATCATCATGGAGAAACACTCTAATCAAATAATACACCATGATGAAACAAAGAAAAGGGCTCATAACTCACAGATAGTCAGAGCTAAAGAAAACCTCAAGTTGAGCCACGGTGCTTGACCAAGACATTTTTCTCCACTGACTACACCTCATTTTAGACAACACAATAATATTAAACATAAGTAGCTTAGTAAGATCTATCACACATTGTGTAAGCCAGCTTTTGAAAACAACAACTATATTGATACCTTTCACAGACAAAAACTTAATCAGAGTTCCTTAAAGGTGTAGGTTATTTCAGAAGAAGGTCGAAATCGAGAATTGAAAATTTAAAACATACATTTATACGTGTCTTTTTAAGAATAAGCTGAAGTGGTTTGGAAACTTACCGATTTTCACTCCACATATGACACACACCAAGTCTATTTCTATGGTTATAATTGCTTTATATCTGAAGGATGTCCTGTTTGGTGAGGAAGGAATACCATTTATGATGGTAAAATGCATAACAAGAGAATTTTAAAGAGAATATTACATTTATCATCTGTTCAATCTGGTTCTAAAATTTTGCGGAACATTGAAACAAAACAGCATAAATTTTGTTATAATGGTTCATTATAGTCATAAATTTGAAAGAGATAGGTTTATCACTTAGAAAAACTCATTAGCATTGTTAGTATAACTTGTATATTATAGCCATTGTTAAATGCATGGACTCAAATAAATTATTGCCAGTGATAAATTGTTTTGCGTTATTCTGTCAATTAGACTAAGTCTAACAGTGGAATTTTGTTTCAGATAATATACTTTTGTTAATTAGTGAATCAAATGTGAACTGCAGAACATTATCGTTGATACAAAAAATACACCCTATCAATTGTTTGCATATTTTAAATCAAACAAAAAAGATTAACTGTAGTAACAGAAAGAATAACTCAAAGGAGCAAGCCTATTTGATTTGGTACTTTATAATTGAGTCTCGATTCCTGATCTTTGCCCTTTTTCTTATTTGCTAGAACAGTTATCAGATTTGCGTGCTTCTTTTGAATCTATACCCTGACGAGTTTGCAACTCATTCTAATGTTTAATACACATATAACACTTTATTATTAATGTTTCCATTTACCATATTTACAAAATTATTGTAATATTTCGTTAAGCCACATTCTGTTAAGGTATATACGCATGAATTGCTTAAACTAAGTCACCTCTCATGACTGCACATTTTCTAAATATTTCATTTTTCTATCCAGCATTCTAAAAGAACATTCTAAAATATATGCTTCAATAACTTGAATGTCACCTGATCAAATTTGGCTGGACATAATTTTGGCTGATAAAGTCTCTATTTAAATTGGTATCGACCTGTTTTCTTGGATATGATAATATCTAAAGTGATCAATGTGCCATAAAGTAACACTTACAACTATAGCCGATTTTCATCCTTTCCCATAACATCTTCCATAACAGTACTATGTGATCAGAAGTACTCAATTGATGTGATTGACAGTTTTGTTAATTGACCAACGAAAACTATGCTGAATATAAACTTAAACAATTTAAAAGATAAAGTAATGTTTCACCATCTGCATACGCAACTAGATGTTAGGATTCTAACTGATTTGGAAGCAATTTCTTTAAACCTCTCTTATAGAAACGGTGTGTAAATGAACAAACTTGAAATATAGTTTTAAAGGTATTTTCACATACATGTCACTTATCAGATAAATATTTTATATTATTAAATAATGTACATGCAATATTAGTGCTTTTTTATCACAATCTTGTTTTGCCGGACCGCGTAGCGCTGTCGGTAACATGTCTGGCTACAGATGCGTGTCTGACTGCAGATCCAGGGGTCACGAGTTCGATCCCGGTCCGGTCCCATACTTTCGTGGAGATTGATCATGAAATGATTTCTACAGTCATTCTCCTCCTTCCGCTGATTCATTCAACCTTACTTACTTTGTTGTCAGTTACAAGCGAAAGTATGTGCACGAATTACTGGTTAACCGCTTGTTCAAGCCTGCCCAGGAAAAAGTGTGGTTAGGTGAACTGACCGTCCCGCAATGACCATAGCTGTTGACTTGGGACGTAAAGCAACAAAACAAACAAACAAAACAATCTTGTTTTACGCTCCTGTTATCAATATATTTTTTAACGTTTGTATTTTAAGTAGTGCAAGTGTTTTATGTCCTTTTTATTGTTTATATTGTATGTATTAGTATATATGTAAATATGTCTAGAGGACCACATGGTAGACTGGCTATTGTAGCTAAACGTGCACTCCTATTAAAATAATGTATAAATAAAAATAAAATAAATACTAACTGATTGCAGAAGGTTAAAATGCATAATATCCGACTGACTACCTCCCTCAAAACATTAGTAACTAGCAGGGTTATTCTTTTATGGTACATGTACCTAAATATATATGGATACATGGAATCTAGTCTGTATCGTTACTGAACATGTTTACCAAAAATTTGAACAACTGGTAACTTGTACTAAAACGATTGCTTTTAAATAACTTATTAGAATTATTTCAATTCAACTTAGATTTATTTAGATAAATATCACGAAACTCTGAACTCACCATAATGTATTAGACTTTCAGGCTCGCACATATATCGTCTTTGACATCATTCTGGATCAATATAGGGCCTTATGATATACATGTACTTTATACGATGCGCAACGCAGGAAAAGGGCCCTTATGGGTAGATTTTCACATTTTCGGTTTTTGACATTTTTCAACAGGTATATGTTCAAGCTATTGATTTGTGTACTTTTCGTTCCGAAATTATACACGTCAGTCCTAAACTACGGTTTTGTATAGCAGTACCCATTGATCTGACGTCACAATTTTAGCGACGTTACGTCAAAATAATGGAAAGATCTCCTGGTATCATCAACTAATCGGCGAACGTTGGACGAAAAGAGCAAATATTCCATTAAGAAGAAAGGGTCCTTAACTACTTATTACGAACAATTTGCAAAAATATGGTGGTTGTACCTCCGAAATTGACAATTCTAGAGCTGTCGAAAGTTGTATACGTCAACAGATATTGGTACACAATTGTGACAGGAGCGCAGTGGCTCAGTGGTAAGTGCTTGACTTGAGACCCAGCGGCCGCGGGTTTGCGCCTCACCGGCGTCATTGCGTTGTGTTCTTGAGCAAGAAGCATTAATCCTAGCTTAGTACTGGTTCAACCCAGGAAGACCCGTCCCTACATAACTGAAAGATTTTGATGGGACGTAAAGAATCAAATCAAACATGCCGTAACTTGACGTCGTCAATACTTTGATTAAGGAAATAATACAAGCCCTATTTAGTTTTTATGCCTACGGAAAAGCCATAGGCCGTTTAAGGCAGATATATTCTTTACACCAAAAGGGCACCAGTCTGTCGGATGAGGCCGTGGCCCCGTCTTAATATGACCTAAGCTGTTGGTGGGAGGTTCAACATCGAAAGGGTCTTTATATACACGCCTTTACCTGAATTTTTTATACTCATTATTGTTATTCATAGTTATTGCATTTTGTTTCAGTTTTTTTTGTGCTCATTTTTGAAACGAAATGTCGTAGTACATGTAGCCTACCTTCTGCGTCCGACCTTAGTACATATTGGTATCGAGGGCAGGTCCACGGCGGGGTCGAGGGACAACGGACACACATCAATATATTTTCACTCGTTTCGTGTCTCACATGAGCTGGAAAATGGTGTCAGAAAATGAGCGATTCAAGCTCATGCGAGCATACACATTTACAAAATAAACTTTTTGATTCAAGAGAATAACTATCCCAGCCAGCATACAGTTTTGGGCAACTATCGGCCCCTAGCGAACTGGTGGGCCGATTGGATAAGATAGGCCCGACGCGACAAAACCTATCTTTAGGGTTTACGACACAGTGGGCCTTAAATCAGTCACATTGGCTACAGAGACTAGCTAGAGAAATGCAATTTTGCTCGTAGCAAGTCTAGATATGATACTTTCTAATGAGCGAATAACAAAGATGCTGATCGGGCTGTAAACTCCCGAATACAGGTTTTCTCGCGTACATTTTAAAGGCCCAGATATGATAACTAACAAATAGGTTAATCTGTTGATTGCGCAAATAAGTTTGCTTTAATTTGTTTCTAGTTTCAAAATATAAACGCCATAGTTACCGGCAATTGTATTATTTTTGAAAACAACAACAACAAGCTTGAAATATAGTCATAGGGCATATGTGACATCGCAGTCTATTTTTTTCTTTCTTTTTTGGCAAAGGTTATTGTCCCCAAACTATAGAGGCTAGCCTAAAATTATGTAAATCGTACCAAAAGACAACAAACTGATTTACGCAATTAACATTTTATTGCAGCTTTCTTGGTTTCTTGTGTTTTCGTATGATAGGCATTTCACTTTTTCGGTGAAATTCACGTTAGGGTAGCGTCAATGATATATTTTTTAAATAATATGCTCACTTTAAACGCGTTCTACCGGAGAGCCATTAGCATAAATATTTTAGTATACATATTGCTATTTTCTATAAATTTGCATTTCATTCATGTATTTTTTTCTGTAAATTGCGTCATGGTTTGTTTGTTTTTTACAAAATGCATTGTTTTAAATGGCGACGTCACAAAGTGGCGAATAATTATGCCCTGGGACTGTAGGCCTTCATTGGCATGGTCATATTGGTCTTTAGTATATATGACACAAGGTTCCATTCTTGAGATTGAATTTATATTAATTAGCAGGGAAAAGAAGTTGAATTAAAATGAATTGGCGTCCGTTCCTTCTCCTGCATGTATCATTATTTTAACCGCGGTTCTTTTTCTTTAAAATGAGCCAGTGCATGAGATTTCCCACAATGTGGTATGTGTGACAAGCAAAGCCTCAGATCAGCATGCGCATACGCGCAGTCTGATCAGAGCCTTTGCTAGTCGCTTGAGTATTCTATGACTGTTAAGCTACTGACTGAACAGCATTCAGAGTATCTAAGCTTAAAAGGAGGCTGCAGAGGCTCGTCTGAGTCTACACATGACAAAATGCCACACTGTTGGAAATCTCATGCACTGGCTCAAATATCATTTTTAAACACGCAAAAGCCGTAATATTTTCTAAAATAGTTTAAAACGAATATTGAAAACGTGAAACAGTAGATCTATGTGGAATTTCTATTAAATATATATAAAGCTACATAGATCTAGATCTATTCAATATATTTTAGAGCATCGGGTTAGGTCTGGTTTCCCGGACTCGTCAGTTAGGCAGTGTAAAAATGACAAAGCATATTAAACAACACTGAGAAAAACACTACACCAAAATACCCGGGGTAGGCCCCCAAACTAAACCGTCGAAATCTACTGTACTCCTTCCCCGTTGTTCGACCAATTCCCTTGTCTAGGAGGGTTTTTTTCAAGCATACAGAAGCTAAGTATAGTTACATGATTGATGCAGTAACTAAAATTAAGTTAATATTTATTTTTGGTAAGATAAAATTAAAACTGAAAAATATAAGCTATTTTTCTATCCTCCAATATTTTAATGTTTGTATTATATTTATAAATTGTATTTCATGGATCTGTCTCAAAACTCCGGTAGCCTATCCTGCTGTAGTGGATAAGCGCTATGCAATGTAAACCAGAGGTCGCAGGTTCGATTCCCGGCTTCTCCAGAAATACTTTCGGTTGAGCCTTCGGGTGCTCCCATCATATAATACATACTGAATCATAAACCCTCCCGTTACTACCCAGAGAAAGCCACCATACGTTTTTTAGCCTATGCCTTGTAAACTAGGGGTGGCAGGTTCGATTCCCGGCTTCTCCCAGTCTGTCAGATGAGACTTAAATAGCAATATGCCCCGTCTTCTGAGACGCTTTAAAATCAGAACCACTGCCGGTTGAACCAGCCATCATCCAATCTCGGGCCACTATCGACCCGCCGCAGTTGCGAAACACCATTCGGATGGTGTTTCGCTAGCGGGCCGATAGTGGCCCGATTGATTGTGCTTACTGGGCGGGTATTCCTGGACATGAAAACCATAAAACCATAAACTCATCCGGCCAGTACTGGTTATAGCCAAAGAACACGGCCACCTCAAGACGGCCACAAACAATATAATTACGTCTCCGGTAATAAATCTTTTTATTTTATTTAAATCTTGCCTTAATTATTATTCAATATCAAGGATTTCTTGGAAAGCGCATACATGTATTCATTGTATATATAGTTTGTAAGAGAGTCTAAATGATATATCAGTTCCGATAAAAACAGTCTCAGCCTAGAATCTGATGTTAGCGTCATGGACTGAAACGTAAAATAATCGCGTAAATTTGTCATCGCTTTTGACGTTTTTACTCGTAGCGTCATTAATAACGTTAAGGGCCCAAATCGTGCGTTGCACATCATACAGTAATAAATGTTATTTTAACAAATTCGACAGAAAAAAGGAACATACCCTTCTAAGTACTGCCATTTGAGAGCTGACATTTTCTTTGTTTATGAGTTTAAAATCTATGATTTTGGACAAAGCATTTTTATAAATATAAACAGAAATCAAAAATATACTATTTTGCGAATGTAAATAAGCATGTATAATTAATGCAACCTTTAAACAAATTGATAAATCATTTTCCAGACACACTGGTACATTGTATCTTGATATCTATTAAAGGGGACATATCAAGGTTTTTCATTTTTCATTGCAAATTCCTTTTATATGTCGGATTTTATGTATTTATTAAGAACCCAGATAATTTTCCACAATGTTCAGTGATAAAATGAGTATAATCATCATTTTCTTTGAGCTTGTGCGCTTTGTCAATAAAATATCGACTCGCTTACTTCCCTTGAATTAGTTACTTCCCTTTGCTATCGGAGTGTCCTGATGACGTCATAGAGGCAGTTTATGAAGGACTGTAAGTATAGAATCGTGTTGGATTCCGATATTTTTTTTTTAATATTCTCGGATAAAGAAGTGTTTATGTGTTGCAAATATCACTGCAATACGCATTCTGATCAGTGGGTCCGCTCTCAATGAAATTGTGGATAGATTTTTTGTGTTTTAGTGAATTGAATGCCCTAGGATAATCTATTTTAGCGGCTCAGAGAAAAAGGAAATCTCCGAGACAATTCAAAACGATTACGCGCCTATGCGCACGAAACAGTCGTGAAAGCATTTGTAAACCTGAACATCGAGCTATCGTCAATTCAAGCAATAAAAACGGCAGTTTAACTTTGCAATGCAATGAGTCATAAATATTATTTCAGTCCTCCGTTGCGTATGTGTTAAACGAATTTTGTTTATTTGAATTGATTCTTTGCGTCTTTAAGTCATGCCGGGTTGAAACAGTATTTCGAAGAGATTAATGTGTCTTGCTCAAGGACACAAACCGCAGCAGTGCCACAGGTGAGGCTCGAGCCCATAACCCTTCGATCTCGAATCAAGCACTTTACCATTAAGTCACTGCGCTCCATACGAATTTTGCATTGTGGGGGATTCATCAGTCTGTACATAGGGCTCTAAAATTGCACAGTCTTTAACATGCACGGATCCAGAACGTTTTGTCATAGGGGGTCCAAATTTAAATTCTTGTTTTATAAACATTTTCAGTTGATGAGGGGACAGAGGATCCAAATACCACGATAAGCGGGCCATCATGGGCCCGCCAGCGAAACGGTGTTTCGCTGGCGTGCCGATGATGGCTCAACCGTAAATGCTGGCTTTGTAGTTTTGTGATTTTTCAGGGGATCGTGACCAGTTTTGCTAAGAAGCCCTATGTTTTTTTGTGATTTTATTCGGGGGGGGGGGGGGGGTGTCCCTCTGGGTCCGCCCATGTTTAATCATCGAAAATTTAAACATTCATGCATGGCGCACCAAGATAATGTCGTTCAGTTGAGTGTTCATTACGGCATCAGTTGAGAGAGAGAGAGAGAGAGAGAGAGAGAGAGAGAGAGTGAGTTCAAAGCCGGCTCGTGAATTTTTGCACTTACCGTATATTTTAGACATTATTTATACATGCATGCGCAGCCATCTTAAGTGGGGCTATAGCCTAGCAGAGCGGCTAAATTTTGCTCTGCTTCTTCATCACCGACTATGCTCCTAAGTTATCTGTGTGTGAGAGTGGCAGCGAGTGTGATAAGTGTTTTGGACTTTATTAGCAAAACTAAAATCTCATGAGCTCGCTTTTTCTTTGTTCATTGAAAGGGTCTCGCGAGACGCTTCCAATGAACGCATAAATTGTTTATATTCTTGTAGAAAATATAAGAAACCGGGATCTGTGTTGCATCAGTATTTGAACTTCGCATATGCTCACGCAATATGCTCTTTGGTTTCGCTGACTAAATGGCGAGTCTATCTCCCCTTCCCGATATGACATGCGTTTTGTCATGTAGAATTCCTGGGCCACGTGCAGAAACAGCAACTAAAATCAATAGGTTGTCAATCTACATATACAATCCTCGGGTCGACATGCGCACAAAGCCTTAAAGTTTTGGTATTCGTAAAGGCATCCTTCATACATGGTTGCGCAGCCATCTAGTGGGGCTAGGGGCCTGAGTCGTCATCGACAACGCCAGTAAGCTTATAGAGTTGGGCCGATAGTGGCCCGATCTTGGGTACTGGATGGGTCTCTACATTATGTCTATATTGTTGGTGGAGGCCCTTTCGATACCTCATGTGCGCAAGCTCGTCTGATCCTTCGGTGCAGAGAATGAAAATCGCATGAGCTTGCTATAATTTGTCAATGGGCTCATTGGAAGCGTCTTGTCTCAAGAAATGCGTGGGCAAGTGGTCAAAAATAGAAAGAAAGAAAAAACTAATGCGACATAACAGACAATAGTAAATTCAACAAACAAAAAAACTAATCGGTGTTCAAGTCAATGAACTTACTGAGTAGGCTCGTACATAGCCGCGCGATCCTGATTCCAAATTCTTAAAAAACGCATAACTGCGTTTCCGACAGTCAAAAATATCGTTTTCGATCGCAAAATTACATTTTTTGCAATCGATAACAGTATATTTTGCGGAACACGATCATCGTTTGAAAATAGAAAACGTTGTTGTCGCCGATCAAGTTTTTATCAATGCGTTCGCTATTGTCGCATGCCGGTGTGATACGACAACGTCACCCGTTTTTTGTTTTTGATAAACTTGAGCATTTTGTCATGTAGACAAATAGTAGACCTAGAATCTATATAAAATGGGGTTTTATTAACAAAGACATACAATTTTATTAGGCCCTATAGGCGGCTGCCGATGTGAGCCTAGGATATGTTTTCAACGGGTCTTCAACTTTCGAGGAACTCGTTGGAATATTGATAAGTGTGTTACAGTAGCCTATTGGTCCAGACTCGTCAATGTCTACCCCGAAACATCATTTAAATCGCTATCAAGGGCGATATCTGTGCTGCATTATTCACTGCGACAATACAATCAATATATAGGCATCGGACGAACTGCCCTTGTGACGTCACAAATCCAAGGGAAGTGACTCGCCGCTACAGAAATCAAGGGAGATAAGCATGATGATAAATTATCGGCACTAATTAATCAATGGTCTAATTAACGAAGATATTCTTATTTTTTTACCACAAAAATGATATGCTTAGCTCTTAGTACCATTTTCTTCCACATTTTACTGGATTTAGAACTTTAATATGTCCCCTTTAAACTAAAACATTCAGTTTTGATATGATATAAAATACCATATGGTGTATAAATAAGCAATGTATATACAGTCTCAAAAATGTAATATACGTTATATATAGCCATACAAACAACAAAATGATAGTCAACATCAGAAAACGATGTTTAATAACCTTTCACTCTTGCGTATAAACACTAAGCTCATATATGGTGTTTCAAGGTTTCCATAAAGCACTACATGCTTAATTTTAGAAATAGATTATTCTTACCTAATTTAAAGGTTTATTCACGACTATCATATTTAATAATTTGTAACTCTTTAAGTTTTGTGATAAAACAAGCTGTTTGCAGTTATAATAGGGGAACTACTTTAAGTTATCTTTTGGAAAATATATTTAAAACATGAATGCTAACTGAGAAGCCTATCAAATGAAACTATTTAACAACATTCCAATGATTTATAGGGGGGTTTAAAATGTAATGTAAATGACCGTACAATGGGTCCAAATATCCTTTATAAACATGAATCTTGTTGTATATTACATGAATGTTTGGCCAATTTTTTAACGAACCAAGTTCTACCTTAACAATCGTACTCACATTATTTTGTTAATAAAATGAGGGACAACGTAGTTAACACGTTATAACAGCCAACGCCCAGACCAACACAGTGCTTAAACGTTTCAAAAGCTAAGCCAGAAACATAACTTTTTGCTAACATTTAATTTTGATAGCATGGCACACGCAATTTTCCAGAATTATATTTCTGTACGCATTTTCCCCTTGTATACTGACATCAAATCGACGTCAATTTGGTGTGAAATTGAAGTCCAAGTTTAACCAAGTTTTATTTTTGTCCCCCTGTTGACGTTTTTCAACCACTTCATCGCAATAAACAACACAAAAATGGGATCACTTCAGGTGCATACAAATTAGCAGATATAATCTTCGATTCATATGCGTCAATGTGTGGTGTCACTGAGACGTTAATACTGCAAGAAAAAATTGAAAACATCTTTTTATTAAATGGACTGCCTGAAAATCGATAGGAATCACATTTACCAAAAATTCACATGAGGGAGCCAAAATTTCGACACAGAGGCATGCACTAAAAATAATAATTAAGCGCGTATCTGAGAAAAGGGTCTTTAAGACATTCCAATAATTATTACTTAAGAGACATTTGAAAAACACCTAAAATGACGAATTTTGCATGCTTTTATATTACCACGAAAAAGTTGCTATAGCTTGATGCCATCAAAGTAGAAAAGGTTTCTGGTTATATTTAATGTTTTGTATGGATTCTGTTGCCATGACAACGATAAGGCCATAACACCTACAAGTGCGCATACTGAAGAGTAGGTCACTTTAATCGCCTATAATACGACTAAGAACAATTTCATTTGCATTTACATTATAACATAGAATATGCATGTAAACACATTATATTTGATAGATGTTTATACTTAGACAAAACTAACCAACAAACAGCTGGAGAGTCATATTAGTCTGACGCCACGTTCAAAACGGGCTACATATGTCGCTTCTAACCTCCTTATATTCGTTAAAATTAAAGGTAATTACTTCAGATTTTCAGGAAATGCTCTTAAGAGGTAGTCCTTTGCAGAGGTAACATTAGCTAGATTTGGATTATCACAATCATAAGGTACCTTTTATCATATCCTGGCCCATATATTAATTTCTTTTGAACATTCAATTTTGACCATCAATTGTAATAACATAAACGCATACTTATATAAAACATATTATGCTACATACATGTACATTTTAAAGTTCTACATCAAAAAGTAAATGAGCATGACAATAAATGAGGAATTTACCAACAAAAACAACATGCACAGACCAGCCCACGGCACCGTGGGGATAATGCAACAGCCAAACAGACAGCCGCCGAAGCCACCGGGCGCATAATATCTTTCAATGACCAAATCTTGGCCCTAGATTCTGCAGTTGTATAAACACAAAATTAGTTCAGCTCATACGGAGGCTTCCTAACTTTTGCAATGTATTAGCACATTGCAACAGCCAAATCAATAAACAAACTGTGATGAAACCGAAAAAGGCTCTCAACTCATGTGCGGATCCAGAGGGGGGGGGGGGGCAAAATCACAAAGCTACCAATCCAGCATTCAATGTTAGGCCATTATATGCCCGCCAGCGAAATGCCATTTAAAAGGCGTTTAACTGGCGGACCGTTGATAGCCCACAAATAGTGGTATTTGGATCCTTCCTCCTTCATCAAACTAAAGAAAAAAAACGTTGTCAAAGTTTAACCCCCTCTGACAAAAC
Source organism: Loripinus fragilis (assembly GCA_964019695.1). Classification (NCBI taxonomy): domain Eukaryota; kingdom Metazoa; phylum Mollusca; class Bivalvia; order Lucinida; family Lucinidae; genus Loripinus; species Loripinus fragilis. The sequence goes on from OZ026529.1 coordinate 6,790,050, forward strand.
TTTCTGGATCCGCGCATGCAACTCAGAGACTGTCAGAACTAAAGAAAAAGAAAAACTCCAGTTGAGCCACTGCGGACCAAGCCCAAAATCTGTTTAAATGAAACCTGTTTAGAATGTTTAAGCGAAATTCTTTGTACATTGTCAGCGAACTTCTGGTTCGGAATAAAACGCAGCCATTTAGTGCAGATATATTGAATAAATAGAGAAATACATGCAGTGTACGTGAAAAACGGCACTTTTACAGAGAAGCCAGTAAGCAAATGCGACTGCAGCCCATAATACAGATGTAAGATACTTGAAAAAGCAAGTGATCATAAGAAGATCATGGGTATGATCAGGAAATACCACAATTACACACTACTGACCATCCCACGGCACCGTGAGGAAGCGCCACAGAACACTAACAGTCACAAGACATCAGAAAGAAGATCTCCATCAAGATGAAAAAACTAGACGGACATAAAGTACTGAATAACAAAACAAAGACCAAAAACAGAACCCCCACAAACAATTGGAGGAATAAAAAACAACACTTAACACTTTAATTGAGGGGGTGGACAGCGGGTACCTAATCTCCAACCCCTCCCTCTTTTCCCACTTCCCTCCCCTCTGCCCCTACTTCCCCCCCTTCATCCCCACTTCCATCCCCCTATCAAAGTGCCCCCTTCCTCTGATAAAATTGTGTTCTTGTTCAAGAACTAAAGCGTATATAAAACATAAGTACCAAAATCAATCCATAGACTCAGCTGCATTGTCATGCAAAATTACCAAGTAGGCAATTAGTTTTTTTTTAAAAAAAAAGACTATCACCAGATATCTCAAATGTCTCTTCTCCATTGTTATTGAGCCAGCAAAAAATCGGGAACACCATCAGTGTGTCAAATGGTTTGGGTTCAGATCAGGACCGGCAGAAACCAGATCAGGACCGACTGGTCTGGATCCAAACTGTTTGCAAAGGTTATCAGCAGACGGCACAAGTTCACTTGTTCATTCAGATCCGGGCGATTTCTTGATCTTGTAAAAAGTTGTATGTTTTTGTAGAAATTTTATGACTCGTTTCAGGGAGTCTCCCTGGTGATAAGGGAGAGTTTACATGTATGATTTTTAGTCGACGAGACATAATGACATAGACATTTGAACCTCAATGAAACTCTTCCACATTTGTGAAAAAAGGAATGACTGTTCTCTGCATTCTAAGCATAGTCAGTCAGAAATTAAAAGTTTGCTGATTATGCTGGTTATCGGTGTAGTCAGCAAGTTAACAGTTAAAATAGTCTTCGTCAGTCTAGCTTTCAAAAGAAAAAAAGAAAACAAATAAACTTTACTGCTTAAATATTTTGTATTTTATCCCACATTTTGTACAGTTAAATTTTCACCTAAATGATCTTTGACAGAGATATTTTAAATGCAACTATGCAACATCTAGCTATGTTGCTGACCTCAACACTCGCAATAAATTGTTAACTCAGAAACTTCTTAAACAAGGCTATCAGTATCAAAAACTTCGCAAAACTTTTTCAAAATTTTATAGACAATACTATGATTTGATTTCTAAATTCCAAGTTGGACTTAAATCTCTCTTGCACCAAGGACTTTCGGAACCTGATTTCTATGGTGACTTGGTGTATAAATTGAAGAAGATTGTTGGTTCTAATAATTTTTCAGCGCAGTTCATTAAAATAATTTCCCATTATAAAAAGATTGGCTATAACATTAATGTATTGCAACAGACTACACGCTTGGTAGTCAACCCAATCACGGTTGGCAACTTTGCTTTCCTCTTTAATTGCACGCCGGTGGGTCGGACTTCAGACTCTATGATGGTTCCAACTTAAAGACTTATCTATTGATGAGATGGTAGGGGCCTGATGCTTTGGCTGTTTGTCGGGCCCACCGGCGTTTACCTGTTGGATTTCTTTTGCTCCGGTATTCAGTTTTATTTACTGTTGAGTCCTTATCTTTGCTTTATCTCCTTGTTATATCTTGATTTATATGTTTAAGGAGATGATGCATTGATAAGTTAGGGGTCTTTCATGCAAACCAAATATCTATGTGTCTTGATCCACATCTGAATTAAGGGTGAGGTTGGCGCCGTTAAACCGGTTTAAGCCCTCCAGTAAAATATTTTACTGACCGTTCCAAGGCGGTACTTCTTTTGTGGATCTTTTATGTTTTTGTTCTGTCTTGTGTTTGCTATGTCTTTGTGCGCGTCTATTTATATGTGCTTTTTGGTCACCTGCTGGTAAAGGGCTGACCTCTAGGCTCTCGTTTGTGGTGTCTGTTGTGAGTTTGTCACTTTCCCATTGGTATCCTGGGTCAGGTGTGGTACTTGATTGTATCGATTCCTGATCTTTGCACCCTTACTTACTTTTAAAGAAATGTATTCAAAGCAAACAAAAACTGAGGCATATCAATTCGAGACACAATAAACATAAAACGGTTAAAATAATTCAATCCGTTAAAAAGATACATCACTTTGTATGTGATGCCTTGGTAGCTGCTACCAAATTTTAACAGTCATTTTTAGTGGGTACTTCATTTGTAGGGATTAATTTCTAGATGAAATCTTCTACAAAAATGTAAATTTTCTTACTGAATATAGATAAAGGATTGTTTTTGAGCGTGTGTTTTCAATTTATAAAACCACATTGACAATGTTTTTTTTAAAACAGTGAAACCCTTAAGTGCACCGGTAACTGGACCGGGAAGCACAAACTCTTTTGAGTCGAATCTTGTGAATAGGCCATATATCGATATTTTGACAGATAAAACCACTTGCATAGGCTAACATTGGGCTTGACAAAAAACTGGAATGCATGGTCTCGGGTTTGTCAGAACAATCATAGTTTTACGTGTTTTTCTCCAAAACTGACAACTCTATAATAGAGATATCAAAATGCGAAATATCGTGCTTATAGTGGGGCGGATATGTAACAATTTTGAGAAGAATCGTGCATTTTATGATAAAAGCATGAAACTTGGTACATGGCTAGTTGATAACAAAACATAAAAAATAAGGGTCAGTGCCACGCCGAAAATGCCCTCTAATGGCCGCCATCTTGTTTTTCTAAAATGGCCGCCTTTTTCAACTTATTCATTATAATCCCATTATTTATTTGCAAACATCATGTTTTCTTCAGTTAGTTTTACTTAAATAGCCATCAGTTATATCTCAATACCTTAAAATCATCTTTCAATTTTAAAAAACCAGGATTGAGGCTGTATTTTTTCAAGATGGCCGCCACTTTTGTACCTAAAAAGTGCAGTTATATTATAGAACTTTACAAAGCTATAAATTTTGATGCAAATTACTTCTAGCAAATAGAAATACTCCCGTTAAACAAGTTACTAACTTATCAGCATGGCTGTATTTTTGCGCATTGTTCAAATATGGTATTAAAGATGGCTACCAATGTGCAAATCATAACATACTATCTGCTTTCATTTGTAACTGGAAATATGTAGTTTGAATTTATGCAAACGATTTTCAAGAATAACTTTATTTAATGACTTTGAATAAAAAAGAGAGCATCCAACATACCATCCAAGATGGATGTCAAAGTAGAAATGTTATATGGACACCATTTATAAGGTGGCCGCCATCTTGGTTTTTCCAAAATATGCAGTCTATTTTAAATTGCATTATGTTAAGCTCATACATTTGCAAGCCAATTTATTGTCTTCATTTATTTCCACTTATTTTGCAGTCAATCATATTAATTTGCCTCAAAATTGTCATTTAGGCTTAGAAAACACAATATTTAGGACATAGTCTCAAGGTGGCTGTCACATTTTGCATCCAGAGGGAGCTCAGTGGCTCAATGGTTGCTTGGTTCCAGACCGAGGGGCCACGGGCTCGAGTCTCACCGGCGTCTCTGTATTGTGGTCCTTGAGCAAGAAACATTTATCCTAGCTTAGTACTTATTCAACCCAGGAAGACTCTTCCATGTTCAACTGAAAGATTGTTGATGGGACGTAAAGAATCAAATCAAACAAACAAACACAAATTTTGCATTCTCAATAGTGGTGGTATACCAACTTGACAAATTATGAATTTCCATGCAAAATTATTATGCAATTAAGTAGAAATAGCTACACAAACAAGGGACGAACTTATCAGACTTTATTTTTATCTAACTTATTATCACATGGTATTCAAGATGGCTTTGTATTTAGTTTTAGAAAAAATGAAACATATTTTTACTTTCTATAAGAACATATTTTGAGGTTGTTTGAAGTTATGAAAATGATTTTCAAGAAATTATTATATTTAATGAATTAGAATAGTAAAGAGGACATCCAACCTGTCATCCACGATGGTTGCCAAATTTGGTTTTAGACACTTATACATTAGTTGCTATTAAGTGTGTTCTATATAAAATTGATATGATCAAAATGAGATACAAAGAATTTTTTTACCTCTAGCAAACTAAAACTGTCCTTTGTAGAATTGCCATTGCATAAAATATCATTTGTTTACATCAGATTTTAGTGAAAAATCCTATAAAATCTGTAATAGGGATATCAAAGTTTAGTTTTGACCTTTCTCCTTCTCATCAAGTTACCATAGGCTTAAAAGGCTATATGTCTCCTAAAACTGTATACAATTTAAAAAAATGTACTTAGACCACAACCCTCCGTTTTCACACACATCAACTTTTCAACTTGATCTTGTCAAATGGCGTATTTGCTGCAGGCAGCCTTATTAGGTTGTGTTTATGATGTGGCTGGCACTATCATATCTACTTGAAAGTAATCAAAGTTTATATAATTCTGAAGTCAATCCAATATATAATGTTGCAGACATCTTAGTTTCTAGCCAAAGCCTCCCTCACCAATTGCTTGCTAGTGAGTCGGGCATTTGATTCCATAATAGTTAAGTCCAAAAACTTCTTCAGACCAAAGCTTTTTGTCTATTTAGGTGTGTAAATGATGATGTTATTTTGCTCTCTATTTATAGTGATGGTCTTTTACAGCCCAGGGAGCTTCAGCTAGGTGCCCCAACCGCATATTCAGTCGAATCCCTGCCCTTGCTGTATCAATTCTTGCTTTTCGTTATTTATTGTTCACTGTGGTTATTCATTGACTAGTTAAACATTCGTCATAGAGATCGTTCCAAGGTAGTAGTACTGTTGTGGATCTCATTTTATTATTAGTGTAAATGTGGTTTGTATGTACTTTTATATGCATGCATGTAAATGATTTTGGTTATGTTAAGGTAGCCTAGTAACTCCCTTCAAGGGGAGAGCTACATCACCACTGTATACTATCTATCGGTATATTTAGTTTTCCCAATTTTGATTTTGTAGAAAGAATGTTAGCTCTGATTGCACTAGTTTCTGGTCATTGTTATGATTTTACCTAGTATATAAGCAAAAATGGGAATAACATGTCCGGAATGACGCAGGCCAACAGTGGCTAGGTGAAAAAGCGTTGAAAGAAGCGTGGAAAGAGCATTATGAAGTTACTCAAATTCGAACTCTTTGGAATGCGAAAGGCATGCCAGAGGATATCCCAATTGAAGGACTATCAGCTGATCAGTACAGGAATTATCACAAAAACAATTAGCAGGATGCGTTCTGACAAAGCAGACATATCATCAGCAATTGTCATCCAGATGCTGTATTCTACATGCATTTGGGAAACTGGCACAGTCGAGGTGTTTGACCTAATTTGCAACATAATCTCGAGTGATAGTACAGAGTGAAATTGACAGTATGAACATAGGCAAAGGGTGTGCTTTGAACAGAGGCTTGAAGTTAATTAAGCAATTAATAAGGGTGTAATAGTGCATATTGGAGAGACATATCAGGCAGAGAGTTGAGATTGACGAGATGCAGTGCAGATTTATGTCAGGCCATGGTGGCACTACAGTTGCGGTCTTCATTTGAAGCCAGCTACAGAAGCTGCTCCTGACTTCTAACAAACTATTCTACGCACATTCATTAACATAGAGAAGGACAGCAGGTAGCTAGTGTGCATGCTTTTAAATCAACAGGTAGTTGGTGCGATTGATCAATGGCATGATCAAGGACATGAAAAGCAGGACAATAGTTGGCAATTGTCGCACTTAGAAGTTTTTTGGTGTTGAAGTTCATCGTGGCTCTGTTCTGACTCCACTGCTCTTAATTGTAATGCAAGAGGCTCTAATCACGGAATTCAGAACATACTGCACATAGTTGCTGTTATACAAATATGATCCGGTGATCAAGGCTGAGTCCATGGAGGAAATGCTGGTGAAATTGGATGCATGGAAGTATTGGAAGGAGAAGGCTCTTCATGTGAACATAATAATATGAAGTCATATGCAAGTAAAGTCGTCCCTTGAGCTAAAGTGCACCAAATGCCTGTGGCACAACACTACTTAATGATGGAAGATGGAGGCGATAGCACCTGATAAAAACTTAAGGTAGGAGATGTGTAACTATAAGGACATTATCTACGCTAGAGACATCCTCGAGCTGCCTGCAGTCATACATTGCAAATGTACAAGGCAGAAACTCCGTAAACTTCTTAACCTTATGATCATCTGCTGCCTTTGACTAGAGACAGGTAGTAATAAAGATGCATTCATTGTTTTTTTTTCAGTGTATATTTCCAATATGTCCTTGATTATGAACAGTTCACTAGCATTATACATCCTAGCTAGTGATGTCAAAAACGCCTAATAGCAAAAATGTATAGATTTATTTAGAAAGAACAGCAAAAATCACCAATAAATAGGATTTTCCAATTCGGCGGCCATCTTGGATGCCATGCTTGAATTAACAGTTGAGAAAATTTCAAAATTACATATTATATATAAGAAACGAACATTCATGGCTACTAAAGCAAATTTCACTTAAACAAATCTTAATGATATATTAATGTATAAAAAACGAAAACCATAAAATCATTTTTCTTTGGCAGCCATCTTGGATGCCATATTGTATCAAGGCTCTCTTATAAATTGTTCACAAATAACAAAGTCACATTTTTAGCCTTCTATGCTAGGATCAACTTGAATTTGATGCAATAATCTGATTTAAGTTCATTCTATGATGTTTTCATAAAGCAAGCTTGATTTAACATATAAAAATGGCGGCCATCTTTTAAAATGGCCACCATCTTGGATAATATGCCAATCTACATGTGATTTCAGATAATTACAAATGTTCTTTTGTTAAAATTCACACTTACACAAGCTTTAAATAAAAGTTTATTGCAAAATGATACCCAAATTAACAGGCATAACACGAAAAAAGGTCGCCATTTTGAAATTCAAGATGGCGGCCGTCATGGTACATTTCTGGCTTGGCACTGACCCTCAGAAATTCTGATAATTACTAATCTGGCCATGTACCAAGTTTCATGCTTTTATCATAAAATGCACGATTTTTTCACATATCTGCCCCACTATTAGCCGCGTGACAATGATCGGTGAACTCAGGTTGTGTTTTAACATGCTAAAAGTGTTTTAGGAGTTTACAGATGTCATTCTCTAGCATAGACTTTATCGATCTTTAAATGTGAATTCCAACATAAAACAACAGCCGCCATCTCAAAGTCTAAAAGTCATTCACTAGCTCCCTCTCACCCCCCTGTATTATGGTGAATATGCCCTTCCTGTTATCAATCAGAAGCAACAACAAGTTTTCAAAAGCAAGTTTTTATTTACTTAAGACCCATCATACACAAAAAAAATCAATTACTCAACCTCCTTTGCTTAAAAATATTTTATGGCGATTTAGTTATAAATTTAAAAGAATTGTTGGAAGGGATAATTTTAGTGATCACTTAAAAAATATTAAACGTTATAAAAGAGGGTAAGTGGGATACCACATGAATATCATGCGACAGCCTGCATGCCTGTTTGTGAACCCAATTGCACGACGTTGGATCAGGCCCCTGACTTAATGACGGCCCTGGTGTAAAGCTTTAATCCGTTGGTTGGTGCCTGATGCTTGTCGTTTGCCATATCAATGAAAGGGTTTTTGGGCAACAAAACAGGTGTTAAAAAGAGAGAATTTTCCCAACTTTGGGCTATTTTTTGTCTAGCTATTTGCGTAATTAATGTTAAACTTACACATTTATGAACGAAAACATGTTTTGGTTCTCAGGAGGGCCGCCTGAATGCGACAATTCTCAACTTTGAGCACCCATAACAAATATTAAAGTTGATGGATGGGATTTTTTTTCCAATTTTACTCTAAACATGCTAAAGAAAGTGTTAGTCTATATATTTGCGTAAATGAAAAAGTAAGAGAGTATGATCAGGAAATACCACAATCACACACTGCAGACCAACCCACGGCATCATGAGGAAGAGTCACAGAACATTTATGGTAACAATACATCTGTAAGTCAATAAAAGCAAAGCAACCAGCTTTCTCTTCCTCTTCAAGATGAAAGCAAAACTAGAATGGACACAAGGTAATGCATAACAAAACAAAGACAAACACATGACTCCCACAAACAATAAGAAGTACATTAAGCAATAGATCAATAACAACAGAACCCCCGCCTTAGAACAGACAGCAGCCTAAGCCACCGGGGGGGACTCAAATGCATTTTACTGGCGCCAAACTTCGCCCTAGATTCTGTTGTTGTTAAAAACAAAATTGTTTAGCTCGCATGGAGGCTTCCTAACTTGTGCAATTTAATATCACAGAGAAACAATCAAATCAAATTAACACACTATGATGATACAAAGAAAAGGGCTCATGACTCACAAATAGTCAGAGCTAAAGAAAACCTCAAGTTGAGCTACGGTGGGCCCAGCCAACGACAAGCACCAGGCACCAACCGACGGATTAAAGCTTTACGTCAAGGCTGTAATTAAGTTTGAGGCCTGACCCACCGCCGTGCGATTAAAGAGGAAAACATAGCTATAAACCGTAATTGGGTTTACAACCAGGCACGCAGACTGTCAAATGATATCCATGTAGTATCCCAAACTTTCATAACGTTTAATAATCTTTTTAAATTGATCACTAACATTAGGCTTTCAAAACCCTGCTATTTGTGATACGAGTAAAGGTAGCGTATATAAGTAACAAGCCACCTTTGGTGGGTGAGCATGCTTTTCCACTGATGGAATTGAACGCTACATTTGGTGACAGCGGTGGGATAATGTCAACTGCCAGACTGGAGTTGCCTTCCCCATGCATCAGACCAAAGAAGAAGACAAAGATCAGGAATCGATACAATCAAGTACCATACCTGACATATGGTATGGGAAAGTGACAAAAACACAAACAAATATCCATACAAAAAAGCCAAGAGATTAGCCCTTTCTCAGCAGGTGACCACAAGGCTGCAAGAAACAGACAAGGCAGTATGGCAAAGACAAAGACAAAACTCAAATAACAAAAAGGACCCACAAAAAAGGGCACTGCATTGGAACGGTCAGTAAGAAAATTACCGGAGGGCTTAAAAATGTTTCACGTTACCAACCTCACCCTTAATTGTGATGTGGATCAAGACACGTATATGTTTGGTTCGCATATCTTATCCATGAATCATCTCCTAGTACATACTAATCAAGATATAAAAAGGAGATAAAACAATGATAAGGACTCAACAGTAGGTACAACTGAATACCGCAGCAAATGAAATCCAACAGCTAAACCCCTGTGGGTCAGACAACAGACGCTCGGGTCGAGACTTCTCGGTGAAGGTGTGCAGTCACCTGTATAATACGCTGGCACGACGTTCATGGAGGGGTAGATGTGTTATGCAAATTAGAAACTCTGTAGTTTGTGATACGAGTAACGGTGGGTGAGTATGCTTTTCCACTGATGGAGTTTGTCAGGTCACGATACAATAGCATCGCCAAAAGACGCACCAGGTTTCGTTCGCGTTCCATATTATAGATATTATTTTTTTATTTATAAGAGGCTAAGGTCACGAGAAATCTGTCAAACATAATAATTTGGATAGGTTATAAGTCCAGCGGGCAATGTTGATAGGCGCAGATCCAGATAAAGGAAAAAACCCCGAGAAAAAGCCTTATTTAACGTCGCTTATAAAAACAGACAACATTAGCTCACGAGCTATTCTGCGACAACTCGGCGTTTAATCAGGGTCCTCACTGTTCGCTCACAGTAAGCCCCTCTAATACTTGATGACTTGAATAAAATTGAAAAACAATTCTAACAGCTGTAAAATTGGCAATGAACCCGTCCCACTGATAAATAAGGAAAGTTCATTCTGCTCAAATGGGTTAATGAAACCTTCCTGATAAGCAAGTAAAGACCACGGTAAGTGTAAATGTCCTGAAAACGTTTAAACTCATGCTTATAAGCTTATCAGCAACTAATAGCTCAATCGATTATCAGACTGCACATTTTGAGAAAGCTAATCTACACGTGTGTTGCTAGCATGTGAGAAAAATATTTTTTATACACGACGATGATCAATTTGCTATGAAATGTATTAAAGTCAAAAATGATACTAAAAATATGTTTGTTTCCGCATACATTGTCCGTTGCTGACGCATATATCTGATGTAAACTCTGATCAGTAGTCAGTACTCCATGCACAGGAGCAGAAACTTTTGACATACAATTCTGATAATAGTATACTATAATTGTGAGAAGAATTGATAGGGCCAAATAAAACTAAGCGACTGAAGCCAGTCTCCATTGCACGGCTTGCATGTCGCTAGTCAAAACTTCACTACTAACCAGACGGCGCTCTGTACAACCAGCATCATGGCTCAAGTTATGAAACATATGCGGAAAGGTAATATCATGTATTATGCTGAAGTTAATTAGATTCGAGAGAGCTAATTTAGGTGACCATAATGTATATGTTCTTAGAATGACTAACGCAGGGTCGTTATTGCATGTCACGTATTTATCAACTGATCTTTGGCCTCTTCAAAAGTAAACAAGTAATAGCTTTTGAAACGGAGGATTTTTTTTGCAGGATTGTGGTATATGTTCAAATTTCATTCTGGTTTCCATGGCATTAGATAGTTCCCATAGGATGATGTTAAATGGGGAAAATCTTGTGACCCCTCTAGCGCTTTATTTTATTGGATCTTACTTCCTTCAGACCCAGTATAAATGGACTGGTCACTGACGAAAATACAAAGTTATGTTGTCGAGGCTTTATTTTAGCGCTATTTCAAAGTACTGCAGCCAATAAAATACGCAAGATTATAAGAGGTTACTCCCTGTATGCGAAGCTGAAATATTACGAGTTACAGTAAAAAGAGTTGAAGTTTTCTCATCCTTTAATGTTGATTTCTGACGATTTTCGACTAAAAGTGCCGAAAATAGCTAAAAGGGTACCTAGTAAGGCTAGTTTTCTTGCTGATGTTCATAAAAACCAATAATTTTTCAATAAATATAACAATACAGTCTTAAAGATAGTGTATTTAACCATTGCTTTTTTGATGAAAATTCAAAGATATGCAGAGAAATAACAGAGATATGATTATTAAATCTTCAACATACGTCAGTTCTGAAAGCTCAGCCACCGTTGAGCCACGACAAGGTATTTCCAATATATACATTTACCTGTATGTAAGTGACCAGTCAGTGTTTATTGCGTCCGAGTCCTTCCCCATTCTTGCTGGTAGCGAGGACAAGCATAAAACCTTGAATAGGTAAGAAATCTATCAAGATCCTACCAGGGACTGCGGAGTTAGCTGCCCTTGAGCTTTAATCAGCACCCCCAGCTGAGTCCATAGTAGAAAAATCTTAACCTACCTTTTTTTCTTCTCAATGGTTCATGGTACCTTTTTGCGAGTTCTGTAAGCCTGGTTAAAAAAGTCAGCACCCTAGAGATTAAAAGGGCTGTTTATTGTCACACCTAGTCATAAAATCAAGTTTTCCCAATCAGTGGAGAGCAAATCAGCTGACCGACTGGGTAACTAGGCAACCAGTTACCTTAGGCAACCAGTTACCTCTTAATGTGGATAGCCTAATTTTCATGTCAATGCAAAAAAGGAAACTTCTAAAGTCCCATACATTTTGTATAATGGCGAAAGACTGTTTTAAAAACAAGTCTTGAGGACTTGCGAATGGCTTTCCTCAAATTTTGTATTCAATTTTGAAAATGATATTCATGCAAACCGATAAAAAGGAAGGATAGGCTTAGCGGTCATATCTTTGGAGTTTGACAATTTTTCATTATAAATTTTACACCCCTGATCTAACAACCGTAAAATTTGAACGATTTTTGGTATTTTGATCCACTAAAAGTTTTTGGTTTCCAACAAAATGGCCACCTCGTAATGTTCAATTTGGGGACCTAAATCTCAAGTTGAGCAGTCCATACAACTATGCTCCAGGTTCAGCATGGTAAGGGATAATCATAAATAAAAAAAAGAGTCATTTTGAGGGTATAAGACTTAAGTAAATTAGCAAGCTGTTTACACTAGAGGCAGGGGGCCGCACTACACTGACATTACAACTGAAAAATCAGGCTAGAGCTAGCTGCTGTTTACACATGTTAACCCTTAGCCTGCCAGTCACGACTTTTGTTGTCTGCTCCTCTCATCTGCTTATGCTCATATTTAGCATATATTGCAAGGGAGCGCAGTGGCTTAGTGGTAGTGTGCTCAAGTGGAGACCGAGGGGTTGCAGGTTTGAGCCTCACGGGCACCACTGCATTGTGTCCTTGAGCAAGACATATTTATCCTTGCTTAGTACTGGTTCTACCAGGTAGAACAGTCCCGACATAACTGAAAAATTGTTGACTGTGACGTAAAGAATCAAATCAAACAAACAAGCATATATTGCAGGCAATATGGAATCGGATCAGACTGCTCCAGTCTGATCAGGGTTCCTATTCTTGCTACCATAAAAAGTTTGGAGTGCAATTGAATATTACAGTAGAACCTGTCTTAAGTGGCCACTCCAAAAGAAGACCAAAATTGGTTTTCGAGACTGATTATCGCTTAATGCAGGTCAAAAGTATTGCAGAATGCTCCAAGAGAGCATTCTGCATTACTTTCGACCTTAATTAAGCTACCATTTGTCTTGAAGACCTTTGTTTTGTCTATTTTTGAGTGACCACTTAAGACAGGTTTTACTGTATTATGACATTTTCAGGAGCAATTTGGGAAAAATAGTGGCGTGATAGGAGTTAATTGTGTCCTATGCTCCTACCAAAATAACAAATGCCTTGATAAGAGTGGGGTTGCTTCGACAGAATGTCCAGAGTTAACTAGAGTCCAACACTCGGTGTTAAAAAACGTTGAGATCCAAGCAAACAACACCATGAACCACGTCATTATGTCACATCAACATTGGTATGATGTTGCTTTAACATTTTGTATCCAGGGCTCACCCTGCCAATAGCCATTGTAGCCATTTGCTACTATAAATGTAGAGTGGTTACAAATATAAGTCATTGGCGAAAAATACAGTCTAGGTGATTCAAAAATTACATATTTGCAAAAAAGTGGTTTTTGATCAGCTTTTTGATTTTCAAATATTGCTTTTATTATTTCTTCACACTTAATTATTGTGCCATATTTTACTCTTTGGATGCTGGATGTTTTCAATACCATCTGGGTGTCAAACAATTTGGATCCAGATCAGGCCCAACATTTTGTCGGGCCTGATCTGGGTCCAAACTGTTTGCAAAGCTTATCACAAGACAACAAGTCGCCCCTGGTGGGCAAAGAGTTAAATACAAAACAACTTGTTGATACTACTTTCTGGCTAAAACGTTGGCTAAGGTTAATTTCATTTGGCTCCAACTTTTTTTCCATTTGGCTAAAGTGTTGGCTACAACAAATTTTGAGAGAGGGTAGCCCTGTGTATCTATTGGTTCTCCCCATTTCAAAATGAAGTGCGAACCTGGAGAAGTGATTCATTTAGCTGATGTTTAATGTCTTTTTGTGTGTTTTTTCCAGTTTTTGTTCAAAACGGAAACCAATCAAGATGGATGTTTCAGAATCTGGCATATGTTGGTTACCATGGAAACAAAAATTACACAACTACAGAAAGGTACATATTTTTTTTACCTGACATTGAATATGAAGGCAGGGCTTGAAAAATCCACTCATCCTGGGCCATCCTTAAAAAAACCTTGACTGACTCACTCAAAATGCCACCTACCCAAAATATTTTATGGCCGTTTCAGAGAAATACATTTTCTTTCTAATTTTAGACATTTTTCTTTATTTTTAATGACTTTTTAACAAATTAGAGAAAAAAGCACCTACCTACCTACTCACAGTGTGACAGCAAATAATTTTTATAAGGATGGCCCAGCCTACAGGACAAGGGGAAATTTTGATGTTTTTTTAATGATTCCATAAATTTTGCTAATATTTTTTTGGATGCAGGCCAAGTGTCTCAAAGTATGAAATGGTATGGTGCTATATTTGATCACTGGCATTTAACCATGATTAGCAGCCCAAGAGTTAACAGAAATGGGATTAGATATAACAGCGTTGAAAAAGCTCGACTAACCTAGGCAGATGAAACACTTCTGAAAATTAATGCACAGTTTTATTAAGATTACTTATTAACTTATTCAACTACATGTCAGGCTTTTAGTCATGTTAGTTAAAGAGTACGTACAATTTTTTTTCTTATTTCACAACCAAAACATGTTGTGGGTACTCAAAAGAAGACGGTTCTTTTGAGCACCCATTTCATTATATGTTTAAACTGATGGGAAAGAAATTATTTACAATTTTACTCTCAATAATTTTGTTTATCTAAACCTATGAGTGATATACTTCCTATCTTTTAACAGGAAACCAAAGACTGGAATTTTGATGTTAAATATGGGAGGGCCAGAAACTCTAAATGAAGTCCATGACTTCCTGCTGAATCTCTTTATGGACAGAGATCTGATCCAACTTCCAGCTCAAAGGTTTGTTTCTTAGAAATTCTATGTAATAAAATCACATGCTAGGACAAAAAGATAATCTCAGGAGTAGACCGAAGGGCTGCGGGTTCGAGCCTCACCGGCGTCACTGCATTGCAAGGTTGGGCTGTCAAAACCACCCTGGTTTTAACCAGCCGTTTTAACCGGTTAAACCGCCCTGGTCAATATGCCAAAAAGTGGTCAATACTGGTCAATTTGGATCTGAGTGGTCGATTGAAAATTTTAAGGGACGTTTTTGTGGTGGATTGAGATATTTGCACAGGTTTTATTTTCTATCTATTATATTGAAAAAAAAATGCTGTTTCCTCCCTGCCAAGGGCACTTTTCATGGTGAGATTTCCATCTCAAGACCTTAGCACTGAGTTCTGCATTACAGTCCATGCACCTAACACTAGTTTTTCTTGCATCACCAAAGGCAGAATAGAATAACCATACAGGGTTGGGTTTTTTTTTTTGCTCTGAGACAATAACTTTTATTAGTTTATGACACTTCGTTAATTATAAGCTTAGCTGATAATAGCAGATAACTGAATGACCACACTTTCACACCTCATATATAAACACAGATGCCACTGAATTAGCCAATACATTTTAAGCTCAGTGATTGGATAAGTGTTATAAACTGGACACACCTTCTTCAGTCTGAGAGACATGCCCAGTATTTTGACAGTTTTATTTGTTCTAGGGTAGTAATAGTAATAAATGACTCCTTGATATATTGTTCAACATTAAGTGTTTTCATAATTATTTTCACACCTTTGTCTTTTCAGGTAAGAATCCAAACCAATTTGCATTTTAACTAATACAGCACCGTTTATTTGTACATGATGACCTTTTTGATGATCCATTTGAAGTATTGTTGTAGTTTTTGTACTATCCCTCATTTAATAAGTCCTTTAAATAAAATAAATTTAAATATTTTTTATTTCTATAAAAAGCTAGTTTTAAAATTTATTTATTTTCAATACTTGAATTTGCTTTTTTATTAATGGTTAGTAGAAAATAAGTTCCAAGATTTTTAGTCTGAACTGAAAGTTGTGGTAATGATTCAGACTGAAGATCTAAAACTATTGACATTTCATTTTTTATTGTTTTACAGCATGTAAATTAATTATTAATACTTTCTTAAAAGCAAAATCAACTCAAAGACAACACATTTTTAGTTAAACCTCAGTGTATTATTATCTTATATTAAACTACTTTTAGTCTTTAATATTGAGTTCAGTAAAATGGGGGATAAATAAGGCCAGTATCTTCACATCAACCAAGTTCTTTCAATCAACCAATTGACCACCAATCAACCAGTAATGACCGGTTAAAACCAGTAATGACCACTGGTCTGGTCAATATGCATATTGACTGGTGGATTGCCAACCTTGCTGCATTGTTGTCCTTGAGCAAGACACATTTATCCTAGCTTAGTACTGGTTCAACCCAGGAAGACCGGTCCCTGTTTAACTGAAAGATTGTTGATGGGACGTAATAAATCAAATCAAACAAACAAACAGGTAAAACTGCAGTTTCATTCTCTGTAAACCAATCAAACTAAATGCATATGGTTTGAAAACATGCGGGTGACATCTTGAACTGAATGTTTTATAATTTCATTGATTATCATATTGTCCCAGTCATAGCATACAACATGCCAAATTGAAACTGATTGCTAACTGTAAATTCACAAACTTTTGTGAGAATTTTATTTTCGGGAATAGTGTTTAAAGATATGTTTGCCGAGTCAAAAATTCCAGACTAGGGCATAATTTACATACATCAGTTAATGACAGAGGAATTCACCGTTTTGTGAGGGTTTTATTTTCACGAAACTTCGCGAAGTTTCATGAAAATTAAACCCTTGCCAAAATTTCTGAATTTACAGTATTCTCTTTGATTGTAGTCGTCTTGGTCCGGTAATAGCCAAGAGGAGGTCACCGAAGATAGAAGAACAATATCGTGAGATAGGGGGAGGCTCTCCTATCAAGAAGTGGACCACAGTGCAGGGCCAAGGAATGGTGGACATACTTGACAAGATGTGTCCAGAGTCAGGTATAATACAGCTATTCTGTAACTGTATGGCTACGTGGTATGCAATGTCCCAGTCTCATGTAAAGCTAATGGAGATAAAAACCAGTTGTGGGCATGGCTTGACAGTAACCCAAAAGCAGATAAATAATACTTAAACATTATGCATAGGTCAAGTCTAGAGTAACAATAGAAAGTAGCGTAAATTTGTAAATTATTTCTTGTTCATCAGTTTTAACATTTGTTTTGGGTGCTCAAAAGAACCGTCTCATTGAGACAGTTCTTTTGAGTACCCACAACATATGTTTTGGTTGAGAAATAAGAAAATTAATTTTCAATTAAACACTCATATCTAAAGAGGACCTGATTATTTCTGAATCAGTAATCAGTGTTCGCGTTAACGCCGTAATAATATCTAAATAGGCAACGAAAATCGTTGGTACACAAAAAAGACAAGTAGCTTGCGTCCATGGAACGCAAGATCAAAAGCAGTCAACTTTCAACACATTTAAGCCAGCTCAATAGTAAAGAGAGTTAAAACCCTTGACTATCGGTCTTTTGTACTTTGCAACGCTTTAAAATCACAAAGAGACTGCTATAAATAGTATTCAGTTGTGGTTTTCCGACATCCGTTGTTCATAGCAACGGTTGAAATCAGAACGAGTCTCAGCTATAAATAATGATTAACGTTTTTTCCAAAATGGATTTGCTGGGTAAAAATGGGGTTTGTCTCGAGGAATCACGCTAGAAACATTTAAATAACTTAATAAAGTGTATTCTGAAGCCAATACTATCACAAATCGATGTTTTGTCCGTTAAAAAATGCGTTCACATACAGGTTCAACGATTTCCAACAGGCACAAGTAAAATAATCTTGGTCTAGAGCGTCAAGTAAAGACATTTTAAAAGCGAAAAAGTTTAATACTCAAAGACTACATCACTGCTAAGTCTGCTTTTTTTTGCTTTTTTTAATTGATCGTCAATCACTTAGTGTAAACTGAAAATGTTTGAGATTAAAGTTAATTGGTAGTTTTAGCGAACTCCTCTGTGTTTAATATTGCAAAACAATTAGGTTGGGAAACTTTCTGGGACTCAGTAAAATTTACATGGGACTAAACTTTTGTTGATGCCCTGGGTCCCAGGGACCCAATAGAAATCAAGCCTAAATCTAACACTGGTAATCACACATGTCATTTCTTGGGCAGGCATCACCTTTGCTAAGTGTATTCCTGACACACAAGAATTCGCTGTAGTGAGAGATTCATCTTGTCTGAACCTGGGTTAGCTTTTTGAAGAAAACTGCTAGCATTTAACAAGTGCAGAGTGAGCTCAGTAATATTCAAAATGCTCGAAACTGAGGTTTCTATTGCTTTCAAAGCATTGAACTACTAGATTATGCAAGTTGATGCCAAGTACCATCTTTGTTTTAAGCAAATTAGGCTATATTGCATCTGAACTCGCATGAAATATCTTGAGTCTTTAACATCAATTATACAAACGAAACCAAAGTCAGGATATGATTATTTGATTTGTTCTATCAATAGTCTGAACTGTGAATAAAAGGATTTTCACCTCACACTGTCAACTTAAAAAGATGCATTAAATTTTCATAGTGGCACTATCCTGTAATATTGACTGGTCCACTGTCACATGAAAGTGCCTGCGAGAGCTGCATTTGCATTGTGATTTGTTTAATTATTAGGATGTAAAACAGTGATATATTTTTTATAAGCAACAAATTCACAATGTAAAACTTTTGCACAAAGGATTCTTTCTTCTATTTGATAGAATAAGCTTAGGATGGTACATTGTATATATTCAGGGGGCACAGGTTATATATTTCAAATAATGATGTATTTATGCCACTGAAGATCTTTTTTTATCTTAGCAAACAGTGAGGATACTGATGAAATGTGGCATTTCATCTGGCTCTTCACTGTTGGCCAAAGTACATTTGTACCTGTTTAGGGGTTTCCAGTATACAAAGGGTTTTACCATTCTATTTTCAGCTCCTCATAAATTCTACATTGGATTTAGATATGTCAACCCTCTCACTGAAGATTCCATTGAGCAGATGGAGAAGTAAGTAGTTTTTAACACTTTGCATACTCACCGTGTAGCATCGACTCCGGAACTTGCTACCAACTTTATCGATTATAAACAAATGGCAGGCATGCCGACGGTAAGAAAAAGTTGTTATTATACTGTTTTATCACGGCGTTATGCGTTAAGATGGATATATTTTTATCTGAACATATTTATCTTTGAAATATACACCCAACAATGATATGAAAGTGATTTTTAGTTAACTTTTTAACTGTAATTGTAGCTGCCTGGTACCGCGAAAAAACATGTCAGCTTCAAAACTCGCCTTGTAATCTTGTAAGTGGAGGATGCCAATTCAATCCGCTATTATGCACATGTATTGGCATCGCTAGTGTATATATTGAAGCAAAAGTTTTCTCCAAAAACTAACAGAGCTGGATATAATCAAGAGAAATTTCCGACGACTTGAGTACGGCAATTTGCGACACAACACAGAATCACAGGACGGCATCTTGCTAGTGAACAGTACGGCGACTTATTTTGAAAATGATAGAATTCTACTCAAAGAAGCTGTCGTTGGGAACCAACCAATGTCCGTAATGATTCAAGAGGGCCAGTATGGTCTATTATGGATACATAGTACAAATTTGTGAAAGTATTCAATCAGATGTTCCCGGGTTTTACGTTACTGAGCGTGACGTTGAAAAGTGACGTGATAAGATTTGTGATGAAATCAGAAATGTTATTTATGGGTCAGCATCAAAACACCAAACCACAACCAATCTTGACTTCAATTTTCCCTGTCCCATCACACACTCCAGCACACCAACTCAATAACAAACCCTTTACTTGCCCAGATAAATGGAACACTTTAAAAAACCGTTGCCTCGTGTACTAACATACTTGTCGGGGTGGGGGATGGGGGGAGGACTCTGATATTTTCACACATATGTAGGCTCAGACCATTTTTGGGGGTTCAAACTATTTTAATTTCATTATTTTGGGGGATTTTCATGTATATAAATAAATGATAGTACCCCCTCTCCACACACACACACACACTGGACACACATGTACGTCTAAGTGCACCAGGGTTTGGTGCTCATCGCATTTGCGCATGCGCGGATCCAGATTTTCACTTTTTTTCGTCTGCTTATTTCAAAGAGGGGCCAATATGCTTAGGTCCCTTACAAGTTTCTTTTTTTTAACAAAAATTATAGTACTTGTATTAATCGCCCTGTGAGAGGCCCACGCATGATGCGCAAAAGTCTGCTTTGAAGGTTGTGGTTATCCTGGTCGTGAGATTGTATGGAATACATGCTGGTTAGTTTGCGGTTGAGCCCTGTCCGATATGGTTTTGTGGAGGTTTGGGGAAGCTTCCACGGACCCTCTTGTATTGTAATGTAAATGTTGCAGGTATTCACGCGTGTATCCAGGGGATGGGGCAGGGGTATCTGGACCCCCCTGAAAATCGCAGATATATAGTATTCCCTTGCAATGCTGGTCCAGTGAAGAATCACAAAGTTGCCAACTTAGCATTCAATGTTGGGCCATCATCGTTTTTGTGAATATTGATCAGTGTCTCCACATGTAAAGTAACATAGCATTTGAGATGTAGCTGATTTGTTTTTGCTTCTCAAACACATTCAAATGACTGTTTGAAAACTATCCAGATTGTGTTATTGCGTTGTTGGGGACTCACATCTTTATACATAGACAATTGTTTACTTGTCGCATCTCTAAGTATGATACAGAAATTAAATTGCATATAAGCTAACTGTCTTCTCTTTCATGCCCAGTTTGGGTCCTGGATATAAATCTCACGAAGAAATACCTGTAGACAGTTTCGGGCATTTGCTGGCCTTTTACTTTTCAAATTTTAAGAAACTAACTCGAATTGAAATATCGGCGTAGATCCGAAAAGATAATTTGATTGCCAAACAATGAAGATATTTTGGATTTTAATTGATAGATATCTGGGAAGATCATAACAGATACTTTTTAGGAACAGATTTTTTTTTACCTTAATCGCATATCTCAAGTAGGATATGTAAGAAAAAGAACCAATGCTAGCTGCACAGAATCACATGATTTAAAATGGGAAAAAAAAATCAAACTGTGTGGTTCTTTACAATGATGATGGTCACTATTGGCGAAATTATTTTGATTTTTCAAGCATCATTTGATAAACAAGCCTCATGCTGCCCGACATGAACTGCTGAAAGGTTGTTAAAATGATAATAGTTACTTGGTGTGGCACAGGATTTCAGACAGGCGTAATCAAGAGTACCATACAATATCCTTTTCTGAGGTCCTGAGACTATAAAACTTTTTCATGCTCAACTGAACTGAGCATAAAATTTATCATGCTAACAAATATCAAATTGCCAACGATTGTTGACATTTTAACATTTATTAGCTGGTTGGAACAACATCTGAGAGCCTGAAAGCATGAACAGTGTTCAATTGTCAGTGTTTTAGTTTTTATGAGTGTTTGTAATTTTTATTCTCAGTTGAGTTGAGCATGAAAAGGGCTTTTTAGCCTTAGGACCAGGGTACAGAAATCCCTGAAGTTTACGCCAAGCGATGAGTGACTGTCTTGTCTAGTTCGAATCTTGACTGTGTACTCTATGGGTAATGAATGCCCCACTCCTTCATGCGTCCAGAGTAAACTGTACTCAGGCTGTACCGATGTGCAGGCTATTCTAAGTCATCGCTGGGCACATATAATCATAAAGCACTCTGAAGCGTCATTTCGATATTTGGTACTTTTTCACCCAAAATCGCTAGTCATTAGATTTAAGGCCGAAATTCGCTAATCACTAGCACTTCTCATTCCGCTTTTCGGTCAAATTAACCCTAAAATCGCTAATCGTTAACTTTTATGGCCAATATTCGCTAATCGCTTAATGTTATGGCCATAATTCGCTAATCAGTAATCCCCATTTACACCCTTTTGTACATGAGATAGGGTACTAAAAGCAGCCAAACACTCAGACTAGCCTGTGCATCCGCGCAGTCTCGCCAGGGCCTTTGCTGCTTTAATACACAATACAATGGGATGGAGGTATAGAAGATCTACGTCAGCGTGAGCATATTAAATAAAACTTTTGCGAATATGCAATAAGTACCAAAGTGTCGTGTGCTGGCCCATATCTGGTGCTGAGGTGTTTGGTGTGGTGTTTTGGGGGACATGAGGTTGTTTGAAGCTTGAGAGGCTGGTTTTGGTGTTCGTTTAGGGTGGTTTGGGGAGTTTTCACGGACAAACATGTCGATGCAACTTGCCGTACTGTAAATTTAATGTTTTTTCAAGTTGCCGTACTTCGGACTGGTAAATTGCCGTACTCAAAGCGTTTTCTGTTTTTGATAATTTATCAGTCAAATCAAGATCATTACAAATAAAACTTATACCGAACGTGATTTCCAATATGCTCATTACTTTGGCATTGAAAATGAGGTGGAAAACGGTTTTAAACAATGCAGAAACAAACATTTTTCGATGGGACATGCTGTTTTAGCGGTACCAGCTGGCAGTGTTTCGCGATGTTTTGTGACATACAGCAAGAATTGATCATTTTGGCGGGCACGGACAAGTGTTTGACTTCTCCAAAGATGAATTCTACTCACTTCGAAGCCAGGCGCTCATTACAAACCACTAAAAAAACGTTTGACTCACCCCACTACATGCCATGTCTGTGTTGACACTCGATTCACCTGGTACCAAGTTCCGGAGTCGATGCTACACCGTGATACTGGGTAATTTTTCACGCTTTTTTGTCGTCTGCTGATTTTTTTCAAAATTAACTTTTTTGAAAAATTCTTTCAGGAATTCCATCAGAGTGTCAAATAGCTTGGATCCAGATCAGGCCTGGAAAATGTCGGGCCTAATATGGGTCCAAACTGTTTGCAAAAGTTGTCAGCAGACGAGAGAAAGAGTTAACCCCTTTTAGACCGATGGAATTATGTATCCCTCAAACCAGTCTGACAACTAGAATATTGAAACTTTTCATGGAGCAAGTTTTACAACACTTTCAAAATATCAAATGAACAATGATGCTGATCAGACTGTGCAGATGCTGAGGCTGATCTGCCATTATGTAATGTGCATGCATCAAAGTTAGTTTTTTTTCATGAGGAGGCCTATATTGAATAAATTGGGAGAAATTTAACCCTTTACCTCACAGAGACACCTTTAAACCTTTTTGCTAGCATAACAAACCCAGATCAGGCAGCTCTTGTAAGAGCCCCCTGATAAGGGTCTACTCTGTTTGCTTATGGAAATATGGTTTAACCCGTTAGATATGATCCTAGGCTAGTGTAACTGACAAGTAATTTCTTTGTTCTATGTACAAACATGAAGGTTTATTTATATAATTATTCATAATGGGTGAAGCTTAGCATGAATATTCATGAAGGAAAGGGTTAAGCGACACCACACAGCATAAAGACAGCTGTTGCCACTAGTGATGGGAATCGGTTGAAATTTTATAATCGATCATCGGTTCAAATCAAGTGACCGATCATCGAATATAATTGGAATCCATTCATAGAAATACTGAAATGATCACTAACATTGTTGAATTATACTCTTTTTTGTCATATTTCTCTTATTATTACATTCTACAATACTGCAGGCCTATACGGGTTTGTAGGAACTCAATAAGTATCCATTTAAAGACATATGTATAAATTCTCAGTACAGTTTTATTAAATGCATGTGCATACATTTACATAAAATACATGTGTCAAAACTGTAGTTCTAAAATTTCTATCAATAAATTCACAACTGTATATTGTTAAGCATTTAGCTAGTACATAAATACTAAGCACTTTCAAAATTACTAATTAATTTTAGCTAAGCCATCAAAATATCAATGCTTTGGCAGCAATCAACAATTTTGAAAACTTGAAGCCATTCTTTTTACATTTTTGCATGTGTTTCACCTTCTGCACTGAAGAAATATACTTTCTGTTTCAGTATAATTAGGTGAATAATTCCATATTCTATAAGCTTTGCCATCTCTCAGAAACTTTAGAAGGCAATAAGGCTGAAAATTCATGTTTTCCTTTTTTAGCCGATTAATCAATTTATACATTTTGGGCTGGATAAATTGAAATCCAGCAACAATCAACTGACTTTCAATTATAAACGATCATCGGAACATCACTAGTTGCCACAAAACCTTTGATATCCTTTGTTGATATTTGACTGTCTGAAATTTCAGTGATGGTGTACAGAGAGCTATAGCCTTTACCCAGTACCCACAATACAGTTGTTCAACGACAGGAAGTAGTATGAATGCTATTTATAAACATTATGCAAAGAGGGGTGTTCCATGTAACATGGTGTGGAGCTCTGTAGACAGATGGCCCACACACCCTGGCCTTATTCAGACTCATGCTCAACATATACGAGAAGAACTGGCAAAGTTTCCTGAAGAAGACAGGGATAATGTTGTAATCTTATTCTCTGCACATTCTCTACCTCTCAGGGTAAGTATCCATAATAATAGTCATAGCCATGTTCAACATAGTATCAGGCCTTCAGATTTATGGTGGGCTCGGGTTATTGTCCCATGATTTCAAAATACGGCCCTTCACTTTCCAAGGCAGTGGGCCCAGTGGACCCATCCTTTTTAGTTGTGAAAGAATCTCACTTTAATAAAGATATTCATCTTACAGTGAGTCTACGAACTCCACAAAACAGAAAGTACATGTAGGTAGTCAATACAGCTATATAAAACATGTCTTAAGCAGCCACTCAAAAAAGACAAAACAAAGATCTTAATAACAAATGGTAGCTTAATGAAGGTCGAAAGGATTGCAAATGCTCTGCAATACTTTTGACCTGAATTAAGCAATAATTGGTCTTCTTTTTTGAGTGGCCGCTAATAAGACAGGTTTAACTGTATAATCAGCAGTCAATATACATATATGCATACAAGTGTCTGTGTCAGTGTGTAGGTAAAGTATACTACCCAAATGACAACAGTTACTGTGGTTAGTTTGATATGTTTGGGCCCATCATTTCAGAAAATGACCTTCCATTTTTTGCTCCATGGGTGACTTCAGCCCACCAATCTTGAAAAAAATCTGAAGCCCTGTAGTAATCAGATTCAGTATGTCTGGTAGTCTCAGCCTTTATCACTGTCGGAACCAACTCGTTAATGAAGTGGTTATAGGTATCAAGTGCCGCTTCTGTTTCTGGCATGCAAAAGGGAAAAAGTTTGAGGAAATTGTTAGAAAACAATCAAAAATAAGCTGGATGAGGACATGTTTTTACAAAATTGAGTGGGAAAGGAATTCTACATATTCTAGATGGATTCGGTCTTTCAGCAGGCAATGAAATTGAATCCTGGAAAAATGAATAAAAGTATTTTCTTTTGAATTTGAAATCTAAATAAATTTATTATATGACGTTACTGTTATTCTGTGGATAACCTCATGTCATAAATAATGTTACGACCATGCACACGTTGCATAACACTTATGGCGGGAACAAGTGTCATGAGGATGTCCGTAACAAAAATGCAAACTATCATTGAAATAAACTTTGAAAGCAATAAAATCACATTTTAATGGTCATATGATAAACAGAATCTTACACTTGTGATCATTTCATATGAAATTTATTAAACTCTCCAAAGGTTTAACAAATTTCATATGAAATGATCACGAGTGTAAGATCCTCTATAAATAAAAAAAATCTTTTGGGACATAACTACATCTTAATTTTGAGTTTTCAAACTGTGACCCCTAAAAGAGCAAGATGGACTATCCCATATTTATTTTATCAATATGTTTATGGAAATCCATTAGAATTTTTGAGTTAAAGGTAAAAAACTGCTATATATAATTGTTTTCAGAGTCAGACAAGAGGGGATCCCTATTCCACTGAAGTAGGAGCAACAGTTGTAGCAGTTATGGAGGCACTAGGAAACTCTCACCCCTACAGGCTAGTCTGGCAGTCCAAGGTTAGTCACTTCTTTGAAGATTTAGCCCTTTCTTTCTGACAGTTTGCTTCGAGATAATCACCCTTGTTAGCATATTTTGTAATTATACTTTCACGAGCACTTAGGATGTTGACATTAAAAATTAGGGCATAGAGCATATCTGGGTAATATCGACACCTGTATGTTATCCACACTCACCTATAAACTGATACCCGTTGTTTATTGATTGGTTTATTTTGATTGTATCATGATTATGTCATAAAAATTCATTTCCAGCTACACAACACATATTTGAAGGTTCACAGGATAAGAAAATCAAAGACATTCGAAAATCCAGGAACTCTTATGTGTTCTTATAAGAGCACTGATACAATGTGCCGGCATATCACATATACAGATTCTAAGATATCCCATTTCTGTTTGATACCTCGTGCTTGGAACACAATTGCTTTCCTGTTTTTATCCGCCTTACGTCAGAAGATCAGTATACAGTGTATTTTATAAGGGGTGTCGATAATACACTTACAGAATATAATGCAAAGGCAGTTATCAACACAAGCTGTTATAGACTAGATATCCCGCTTGACTGGGCAGCATGCGTCATCTGTGAACTAAATGGCACGTGAAATGCACATAAAATCTCATTCTTCAATCACTCATGGTAGATGAGCTGGGAGACCACGATTATTATTGTGATAGATGGGTCTATTGCATCCAGTTGAATTTAAACGACCAGACAATGAAATATAGACCTGCAGATCTTTTAACAATGTTGTTTTAATTTGATTAAATGTAGATAGAAGATAGAAATGTTATTCCTGATTCATGCTTGTATTTTTGTTAAAAGCTTTAAGGTGTAGATAACTCACTTGGGGTGTCGATAACATCCCCCCTTACCTTAGGTGCTACAACGTTCAGTCATGGATTCACCAATACCCACCAATACTATCAAGGTCCTAGTAAAGCAAGGAAAGAAGAGTTTAATGCTTTTACCAATAGCCATCTCTAGAAAGCAGATAAAAACTAACCTTATTTTGTCACAGGTGGGTCCGTTACCATGGTTAACTCCCCAGACGGATGATGCTATCAAGGCCCTGGTGAAGCAGGGTAAGAAGAATTTACTGCTTGTACCAATAGCGTTCTCTAGTGATCATATTGAAACTTTGTATGAAATGGATCTGGAATATTGTAAAGAACTGGGTGAGGAGGTAAGCTTCAAAGGTCCAGATAAACAACATTTTTCAGCATAATAACAGGTTAAGATAAAGAAAATATTTCCGCGTATAATTGTAAATATTTTCTAACTCATCAGTTTTAACGTATGTTATGGGTTCTCAAAAGGACCGTCTCATTGAGACAGTTCTTTTGAGTACCCACATTTGTTTTGGTTGAGAAATAAGAAAAGTAGTTTTTATGCCCCTGCAATGATAATGGCTGAGACATTAAGTGTTACCCCTGTCCGTCAGTACTTTACGTACGTACGTCTGTCCCGACGACGTCCGCTCTCTAAATTGAATACTAATAATCAGAATTCTATGAAACTTGGTCACATTGTTAAGTACTATAATGTCTTCTTCAAGTTCGATAATGGTCCATATCACACCAGGCTTTCAGTAGTTATGGCCCTTTGTTTATGAAAATTCACGTTTTTAAACGATGTCCGCTCTCAAACGCGAATATTTTTTATCAATATTTAAAGAAACTTGGTCACATTGTTTAGTACCATGATGTCTTCAAGTTCGATAATGGTCCATATCGCACCATGCTTTCTGTAGTTATGGCCCTTTGTTTATGAAAAGTCACCATTTTAAATGATGTCCGCTCTCTAAGTTGAATATTTTTTATCATAATTTTATGAAACTTTAGCACATTGTTAAGTACCGTGATGTCTTCTTCAAGTTTGATAATAGTCCATATCGCACCATGCTTTCAGCAGTTATGGCCCTTTGTTTATGAAAGTTCACCGTTTTAAACGATGTCCGCTAGATCTAAGTCGAATAGTTTTGATCAGAATTTTATGAAACTTTGTCACATTGTTTAGTACCATGATGTCTTCAAGTTTGTTAATGGTCTATATGGCACCATGCTTAAAGGAGTTATTGCCCTTAGTTTATGAAAAATCATCGGTTGAAACGACGTCTGCTCTCTAACATGAATAGTTTTGATTATAATTCTATGAAACTTGGTCACATTATTAAATATCATAAAGTGTGTTTAAGTTTCAGAATGGACCATATCGCATCATGCCTTCAGGTGTGGTTGCCCCTTGTTAATGACAATTCCCTAGTTATACAAATTTGGCAATAGCGGTGGCATCTGTGTCCCATGGGCACATTTCTATTTTGTTACACACTCTTATCTAAAGTCCTGATAATTATGTCACTCCTCTGAAGAGGTGGGTTGACATATTGTTTTGGTATGAATCATGTTGGTATCATTGTAGCCTTTTGTCTACTCTCTGACTTATAAACCACACTATCTTAGAATAAATTGCCAGATTTTTATGAAACTTGCACAGATGGATTATGCGATGACCTTAATAAGCAGGGTTGCCACGGTCAGGGAAAACATTCTGGAAAATAAAAAAAAATCCAGGTCAGGGAAAAGTCAGGGAATTTCATTTTCAGTCAGGGAAATCTAGAAAAAATGTAAAGAATCATGGAAAAGTCAGAGAAAATCTAAGTTTTCCCAAAAAAGTTGCTAGTTAACAGGCTTCTGGAAATTTTATTTTCCATAAATTGCAAGCAATATTAGAAACGGAATGTTTCTGAACATAAATTGCAAGGCAATTTATGTTCAGAAACATCCTTTTCTTATATTTATGGTTTGAGATTTTTCATTAAAGATTAAATCAGCATGCATAAACATTTGTACAAATTTTCAAATTGTTGATGAATGAAAATGGCTAAAATCGGCCTTTCAAAGGGTCTGGAAAACGGTCGAAAGTCAGGGAAAAGTCAGTGAAAAGTCAGGGAATTTTGAAAAGGATATTGAGTGGCAACCCTGATAAGAGATTAGATTTTATGGACCTTGGCCTTATTTTAAGGTCACAAGGGTCATATAACGATTATAAATCCTTGTCTGCACGCCATCTTCTGAACCAATATTTGCGAAAGTACCAGTTCAGTAGTTTCCAGTCTACGAAGGTTTAATGAAGTTAAATAATAAATTATGAATGGATTTCAGGTTGGTGCTAAGATGATAAGACGTTCAGCTGCTCCTAATAGTAACCCAGTATTTATTGAGGTAGGTTAGATATAGAGAATCTTACATGAGTGCTCATGTTTTATTGGAATTTATTAAACAAGTTGAGGAAAAGAGATAAAATGTGAGGCTTGCTGAGCATTTTATCGCTTTTTCGCAACAAGTTTAATAAATTCAATAATACAAGAGCATGAATGTTAGATTCTATTAATCAAATGACATTAAGATTACTTTGAAATTTCATTTCTGGCGTGTAAAAATTATAAATTTGTCATTATGTACGCAACATTGTTATGGACATCATAACGTTTCCTGAAAATCTGTAAACCACTAGTTTCTCTCCCAGAAGCAATGTCATATGATAAAAATCATTTTTATAACCCCATAAACTAATCTCCGAGCATTATGGAAACAACTTGCAATTTTAATTGTTGGTCAGGTTGGCTGACAGGCAACATGGTCTATCTGTCCCATTGCACATACATTGCATCCCTTTATCAAACCCTTTGTTATTTCATAAATTAGGATACAACATGGTCATGTGGCTCCCAAATATTTTTATCATGAATTCTTCAAAAGAATTATAGGAAAATGACCATGAATCCCTTTGTAAAATTGTCTTTTATAACATGATTTACTTATAACACGGTCAATTCTTATGAACCTTAAACATAGCATTATGAAGAGTCATCACTGTATAATACTGAACTGGTGTTGCTACTTACTTTTAATTTTCAACAAAATAGAGCTTTGTTTATATGTCATCACCGTGATGTGAAGGTTCACAAGATAATACTCTTTTCAATTTTGAGGACCTCAACCTCATTTTGAGAGAGAGAAGGCTTCGCTGGTTTGGCCATGTGGGGCCTTCAAGTGATGCAGTGAAAACAGCATGCATGGGTGAAAGTTTTCAGGATTATTCCTGAATTCAGGGTTTTGAGGATGACTTTCCACAGAAATGATGTATTAAGGCAATCATATTAGCTTCTCTGATTTTTGTAATCTGTCTAAAGTCATTTGACCATTTAATCGTGAAATGTTGGATATTTAGTGGGCATACTGCATGTTTTAAGATTGAAATTTCAAAAGTTTAGGATTTTGGAAATATTGAACTTTCACCCATGAGCATGTGATATACAGAATGATGGCAGGCATGGGGCAGGGAGGCTCAAGCTAACATGGATAAAACTGACGAAGAAAGACTGCCTTGAGTTGAATCTTGATAGTTGACCCTCAAGAAAGGAGCACCAGTGGAGGTCAGGTGCGAGATCTGCTATGTGTGCAGCTAACCAGTTACCTGGAAGGGGGCCCACTGATGTGGGTGATGCCCCTGCACCTTCGAGGCTTGTATAGGGATTTTAGGGATACAGGATATTTGCCATTTTACTTCCAGGGATATAGGATACTATCCATTTTACTTCCAGGGACATGGGATACTATGATCAATATTTTGGTTACTTTCAGGGATATTGAATATTTAGGAAAACTAATTATGGGGATATTTGCCAGTTTATAAGGCATACTGGCCTGTTTACTTCAAGGGATATGGGATATTTGGTACCCCCCTATACAAGCCTCACCTTCACGTTAATAAAAAATCCAATTATGATGATGATGAATTTTAAAGGCAACAAAATGAAACATGGTACACATCATCATTATGATGCAAAGGATTGCAATACAATTTTTGGTCTAGATAAGTCTGTGTTCTTGAGTTGTGTGCTCTTGGACTTCGACATAATTTGTATACTGGCATGGTTGAAATGTTACGTGTGTTGCGTACTTCTCTTTCAATGTTCAACAAAGCATTCTGACGATTCTAATCTGTGTCCAAACTGTTTGCAAATGTTATCAGTAGACAACAAAAGTAGCTGCTAAAAACCTAGGTCACTAAAGATTTGTATTCATACTTGAAGCTACAAGTTATTGTTGTCAATATATGATATATTTGGGTTAAGAATTGGAAGGGTAAAAAAAAATAACCCAATATGTCTACTTTGGTGAAAGTTTTTAGGATTATTCCTGAATTCAGGATTTGAAAATACTGAATCAGGCAGATTATAATTCTAGCTTTTAATAGCATTCGGTTTTCTGAAGACAACTGTCAATGACCACATTAACTTGAAGTTTTAAGATTTTAATTTCTCAAGTTATTGAATTTTGAAATTTTTAACTTAAACCCTTGTGTCTATACTTCAGACATTAGCAGATCTGGTGAAGACTCATCTAGAATCGGGAAGATCCTGCTCTACACAGAACACCCTGCGCTGCCCAAATTGTACAAACGCTGTGTGCGGGAAGGCCAAGGAATTCTTTAGCAGTCAACAACAACTACTAGATAGCAATAACTATTTGAAGACAGAGGAACAGAAACAGGCAGCACAGTCTAGTTGATAAAATATTTGAAATAGGGTGGTTGTCAGCATTACTTACTACAATATTTGAAATAGGGTGGTTGTCAGTATTACTTACTACAGTTTAACTTAGATAGCTGTCAGTTACCATATGATAATTGAACTTGGGAACTATTGAATTTGGGTGGCTTTCCAGTTGAATGGGATGGCTGTTCACTTGATCTAGAATGGCTATCAGTAGAACTAATTGTAGCTCAACTTGGATGACTTTCCATTTGAATTTGGATGGTTGTCAGCAAAACTAACTACAGCTTAACTTGGATGGCTAAGTTGAATAAGTATTGTTCGCAGCATGACTAACTATAGCTTAAATTGGATGGCTATCCAGTTGAATTGAATTTGGATGGCTAACTATAGCTTAACTTGGATGGCTATCCAGTTTAATTTGGATGGCTAACTACAGCATAGCTTGGATTGCTGTCCTGTTGAATTTGGATGGCTAACTACAGCATAGCTTGGATTGCTGTCTAGTTGAATTTGGATGGCTAACTACAGCATAGCTTGGATTGCTGTCCAGTTGAATTTGGATGGCTAACTACAGCATAGCTTTGATTGCTATCCATTTGAATTTGGATGGCTAACTATAGCATAACTTGGATTGCTGTCCAGTTGAATTTGGATGGCTAACTACAGCTTAACTTGGATTGCTGTCTAGTTGAATTTGGATGGCTAACTGTAGCTTAACTTGGATGGCTATCCAGTTGAATTTGGATGGCTATCTAAAGCATAAATTGGATGGCTATCCAGTTGAATTTGAATGGCTAACTAAAACATAAATTGGATGGCTATCCAGTTGAATTTGGATGGCTAACTAAAGCATAAATTGGATTGATGTCCAGTTGTATTTGGATGGCTAACTAAAGCATTCATTGGATTGATGTCCAGTTGTATTTGGATGGCTAATTATAGCATAAATTGGATGGCTATCGAGTTGAATTTGGATGGCTAACTTAAGCATAAATTGGATGGCTATCCAGTTGAATTTGGATGGCTAACTTTATCATAAATTGGATTGCTGTCCAGTTGAATTTAGATGGCTAACTTTATCATAAATTGGATTGCTGTCCAGTTGAATTTTGATGGCTAACTATAGCATAACTTTGATTGCTGTCCAGTTGAATTTTGATGGCTTACTATAGCATAACTTTGATTGCTGTCCAGTTGAATTTGGATGGCTAACTAAAGCATTAATTGGATTGATGTCCAGTTGTATTTGGATGGCTTACTATAGTATAAATTGGATGGCTATCGAGTTGAATTTGGATGGCTAACTAAAGCATAAATTGGATGGCTATCCAGTTGAATTTGGATGGCTAACTAAAGTATAAATTGGATTGATGTCCAGTTGTATTTGGATGGCTAACTATAGCATAAATTGGATGGCTATCGAGTTGAATATCGATGGCTAACTATAGCATAAATTGGATTGCTGTCCAGGTGAATTTAGATGGCTAACTTTATCATAAATTGGATTGATGTCCAGTTGAATTTGGATGGCTAACTATAGCATAGCTTTGATTGCTATCCATTTGAATTTGGATGGCTAACTATAGCATAACTTTGATTGCTGTCCAGTTGAATTTGAATGGCTAACTATAGCATTAAGTGCAGACAATTACATACTATAATATTGTTAGGTTTACTACACCAATGTACAGCAGTATGCATGTGAATTGTTTTGCTGTAGTTTGGGGTCAGTTCTAGAGTTAAATTAAGGGCAGGGCTATAGAGTATGAGAATCTTGAAGCAAGAGCCCCAGAGTAGGGATATTTACTAACTGAAATATTGCATACAGAAATTTATAACATTTTACTGTATTTACCTATATTTGGACATATAAACTTCTTAACAAATTTAGCCAGTCTTTGAGCTTTGCGACCATGTCATACCCAAACCAGCCTGCTCAGCTACAGAGACTAGCTAGAAAATAGAAAATACTTTCCAATAAGCGAATAACAAAGGGACTGATCAGACTGCAGATGCGCAGGCTGGTCTGTACCTTTGTTTTTCTGAACCCTCCGAAGACAGGTTTTCTCACGTTGTGACCCATTAATACGCTAAACTTCAAGTTAAGCCACAGAGTGAACTCAAGTGCTGTGTTAATGTAGTGTTGGATAGCAAACGGTGTAAATCCTGATCAGCATATTCCTGAAGGAGCAGGATTATCTGGTTTGATCAGATTTATCTTTCAACAGTTATTATTGAATAAAAAGCCTTGTCCTGCACTATTAACAGTCATGTTTTAACTGATAGAAGCTCATGTATTAATAAGGCAATTCGTATGCTATTAATGCATGGATGTGGTACCTTAAACACACTTATTCGGGCCACAACATTTTATGGCAGCTTATCCCTCGTATATGAGTTGGCCCTGAAACACTTATAACAACATCCTACTACATCATGACTGTGAAACAGTAACAAAATTAAGTGCCATACTTTTCAATAAAATGGATTATCGTTGAATTCTGCAATAATAACTATCAAACATTATTTTTAATATATTAATATATTAGATATCTCAGGCGATGTTGGAAACCTCCTGCTTTGCCCTTGGTTTTAACATCTCCCTTGGGACCTGGTCCTTATATTGAATTTTACATAGCCCTTGACGCAAAAAAAAACACTTTTGGGATTTGCAAACAACAAAAGTACATACCAGCCTGCTCATACGCACAGTCTGATTAGCGCCTTTGCCATTCACTTATTGGAAAGTATCATTTTTTAACTTGCTACAGGTGAATTTCAATATTCTAGCTAGTTTCTGTAGCTGAGGAGACTGATGTTAGTCTCGCTTTGTCGGATACCCAAAAGACATGTTTTGTTGTGTCAAGGCCAACAAAGTATTACCTGTAGGAACTTTTGAAAATAAATGAAAAAAAGGTTGGTTGATAGGTTATTTAGCAGGGATTCTAATGCTTCTAATTGGCAATGGGATATTGTGGGATTGATGTTGTTTTTTCTTGACCATATTTATTGATTCCCACCCCCCTCCCGCGGCAAAGCGGATGGCCGGGGTCGGTTATAGGAATACCCTTCTGTCAGTCTGTTATTCTGTCCGTAACATGATTGTGTCAGCTACATATCTCCTGAACCCTTTGAACGATTTTCATTAAACTTCACTGGAATGTTCCTCTCACTGAGACGGTGTGCAGAGCACATAACCCAGTTACTTAGACTCAATTTCACAGGTCAAGCTCATGTGATTTACCCTTGTATTTAATGTCTGCTCCATATCTCCGGAACCCTTTGAAGGATATTCATTAAACTTCACCCAAATATTCCTCTCAGTGAAACGATGTGTAGAGCATATGACTTGAATTCACACTTCAAGGCCATGTGATTTACCCTTCAATTTTTGTCCACTCATTAACTCCTGAACCATTTGAATGATTTTCATTAAACTTCACCCAAATGTTCTTCTCAGTGAGACGGTGTGCAGAACCAATGACTGAGCTACACAGACTCAAGGCCAAGGTCACGCTTCAAGATCATAGGATTTACCCTTGAATTTTGCGTCAGCTCCATATCGCTTCAACCATTTGTAGATTTTCATTAAACATCACTCAAGTGCTCCTCTTAGTGAATTGGTGAGCAGAACCAATGACTCATTTATACAGACTCGAGATCACAGTTCAAGGTCAGCAGTTTTACCTTTGAATTTGGTGTCCTCTCCATATCTCCCGACCCTTTGAATGACTTCGATTAAACTTCACCCAAATGTTAATTTCAGTGAGATGATGAGCAGAACCCTTGACATGGCTACGCAGACTCATGGTCAAGGTCACAGTTTAAGGTCATGGGATTAACTTTGGATCTACTGTCCACTCCATATCTCCTAAACCCTTGAATGAATTTTAACTTCACTCAAATGTTCCTCTCAGTGAGTTGGTGTGCAGAGCCCATGACTTAGTTATGCAAACTCAAAGCCAAGGTCACACTTCAAGGTCATGCATTCTGTGGCGGGGGATTTGGCTGTCCTTCAGACTGCTATCTTTTTGTCTAATTCTAACTTTCTTCTAGGCAGCTAACCATGACACATTTTTAAATTATTTATTCAAACTGAAACTTATCGCATATTCCTAAATTCAATGTTCAAACAAGCCTGTGCAGCTACACAGTAGGATTACCAGTCTAAATATTTAGTCTGAGCTTTCGGCATCAAATGGAGCTGGTATGCTCCTTCATATATTTGTGTTTTGGCATTTACACTAACTTATTGCAGTCTGTTTGTAACACACCATTTATAACACATATGCAGCGTTTGAGCTCTCTACCTAGCGGCCTAGTGTTCACAACTGCAGCTTCCTCGGAAAGCTGCAAATGTAACTTTATAACACAGATTTGTAATGTTTGAACCCTGCAGCTTCATCGGGAAGATGCAAATGTAAATGCATGAAAACACATGCATGATCCCTTTAATGTACAACAATTCTAAATCCAATCAAAGTCTAGTTATTTGATATGATACTCAGAAGACTTCTAAATAAATTTACATGTATTTTAGCTGAAAGAGTCATCTACTGACATTTTGTTAAAGTGCCATACAAAATAGTTATTGGTGTATATTTTTATATATCTGTATAATAATGACGATATTTAAGCTATTAAGCAGACTGTGCACATATGTTTGTTAAAAATGATAACCGGTTTTTGAAAACAGTGTAGATCCAGAACATCTAATGAAGCCAGCTGCAGCTGATCAGTATCAACACTATTTTTCATCCCAGGGGTTTTGTTTGATGCTTTACATCCCAGTAAACAATTTTTCAGTTATTTCAGGACCATTTTCTGTCCTAAGGTTGAATCACACCGCTCTTAACAATTGACGAACGGGGATAAGAAATAGCTAGAAACACTTTTTTTGATTGCCAGGCTGGTGACAAACGGCAATCAAAAACTCTGTTTCTAACGATTTTTTTTTTCTACGTTCGTCTATAGTATTAACCTTTTTGATTGCCACCTATCTGGTGTGACTATGCAGCGGTCAGTGTCTTGCTCAATGGCACAATACAGTGACTTGAGTGAGTCTTGAGCTAGCAAACTTTTGATCCCCGGTCTAATGGTCTACCAACTGAGCCACTGTACTTTTGTCATCCACAGGGTAAATTTTGTTTGCACAATTGGACTGACTGGAAACAAAAAGTTAACATAGACTAGTTTTAACAGCAATTTAATTACTCAGCAGTCAGGGGCATAACCTGTATAAGAAAAAAATAAATGAGTCGTGACATGTGTTTCCAACAATATGGCATTTTGACAAGTGTAGACTCAGAATAGTCTGTGCAGCCTTCTTTTAAGCTTAGAAACTCCAGTTGATGTTTGTTCAGTAGCTTAACACTCATAGAATATTCAAGCGACGAGCAAAGGCTCTGATCAGACTGCGTGTATGCGCAGGCTTATCTGAGGCTTTGCTGGTCGCACATACCACATTGTTGGAAATCTGAAAATGACGATAACTCCAGAATATGAAGATGAAAAAAACACTTTCACTCAAACAGGTTACTTTTGTTTTTGTTGCCAAAAACATTAATTGCTTCAAGTGATATATTTTTAACTTTTTGAGGTTATATACCTGACTGCTCTGTGTGCACTTATAGGAGCATGTGTTTGTCATAGGTCCAGATAAGGAAATTTTATCTGCGTACAATTTCAATTATTTTCTTACCCATTAATTTAAACATGTTTTTTGGATGCTCAAAAGAACCGTCTCATTGAGACGGTTCTTTTGAGTACCCACAACATATGTTTTGGATGAGAAATAAAGAAAATAATTTTCCAATACACACTCTTATCTTGAGACCTATTCTTATTATGTTAAATACAGTATATAGAATTATTCAAATTGTAGTTCATTTGTTCAAGTCATCATAAACCTAAAGGATTTATCTTTTTTTTTGACAACAGTATTATAATTTGAGGTCATATAAATCTTAAATGAAAACAATTGTTTGTTTGATCAGTGTCACTACTGCATAAACTCCCATTAAAATCCCATTAATGGCCCCCATGAAAATTCCCATTAAAAATGGTCCTATTTATGGTCAATTTTAATGGTAAAATGCACTTTCAAAACTGAAAATCTGTCAAAATACCATTAACTCAAACCATTAATTGAAAAAAATAATGAGTATCATTTAAGCATTATTTTTAGTGTGTGAAAATTAATGGCCATTAAAACCGCCCATTAAAATTGTTGCTGGTTAATTTTAATGCCCATCAATATGGTCTATTTTTCATGGCCATGAAAATTTTGGCCATTATTAGAACCATTATTTATGGCTTTTTATTTTTAATGGCCATTATAACAGAAAATGTAACTACAAATTTATGGGCATTAATTACCCATTAGTATATTGGATAGAAAATAATGGGCATCATTTTTTGATAATCAACAGCATATTAATTGGCATTAAATGCATAATTTAATGGCCATTAGATAAGCATGACAAATTTCTAATAAAAATATGTTAATGGTCATTAATTTTCTCTTATGCCCACTGCAATGTTTTCAAAATTCTATTTCTTGTGCTGCTTCCTGTTTCTCATTTAGAAGCAGGAAAGACAAGCAAGAATCTTGCTGGACTTTGGTTTAAGTCCCCTGTCATCTTAAGAGATAAACAGGCCAATTAACAAGTTAATGTTACCTTTTTTATTTCTGAATCCTTCTATATATTGATGAAAATATAATTACCATTGGTGAATGCAACACATATACATTTTGATAAATTTAGGGCACAACCTTGCTGTATGTTAATAATAGAGATCAGAAATTCTGATAAATTAATAAATATAATATTTCAGAAAAAATATAAGTCTTAAATCATTTTTGTATATCATATTAATCTTTTGTGAAAAAATAAGATTTTTCAAGGGGAGCTACTCTAATTTGCAACTCTTGTTTAAGTGATTTTAATGGCCATTAAATGTGTTTATTAGAATTATTGCATGTTTTGATCATTTTTCTCAGTCAGAAAGTAAAACAAATTTTTTTATTAAGATAATTGTAAAAATAAAGTATGGTATTTTCACAATTTTAGAGACATCTTTAAACATTAAATTGTGTACTTCTCATTATAATTGTCAAATTCTATCCCATTGTTACATATAGCATTTACCTGTTGGTATGTTTTTTTTTTTTTAAAACTTAATTCATCTGGATATTCGGTTTTGTGACATAAAAACATAGTTTGAAACGTTATGAAATTTGTTAAAGGGGATGATAATGATACAGCATATATCCAATAAGTAAAGTCTAAGACATGATCAAATGGCTTTACACATTAGGCACACCAACAGTCTTAATGAAGCCTCATCAAGAGCGTTTAGAATAAAGTCTTTTTTTCTTTCTGATTCTATTGAGAAATGTTGCATTCTTTTACATGGAAATGAATTTTGAGTGTAAATGTTATTGGCCAAGTTGAATCCTTCTTAGGACACAGTCACATATAAAGAAAACCATATTAATTCAAAACTAATGGCCATTAATAAATAGTTTGGATAAATAATTGGCATGAAATTAGATTAGATCCATTAGATGCAACTTTAATGGCCATTAAATCCTGCTCAAAACTCATTTAGGCTAAATTTATGGCTTTGGATTTTGTATTTTCTTCAAAAATACACTAACTCTTTTTATTACTTCTCTTCTTTGTTCAGACTTATAGGCATGGTGGTCGAAGCCTGCTAACCAAGTAGTGCTTAAATTTATGAGACGCCTGACTGAAAATTTCAATCGCCATACTACTCGCACCTCGCGGGTTCCCGCTTCCATGGTGATTGTGCTTGTACTCAGAAGCAGTAATACACATGTTGTTGATGGACAAGCAGGGTTTGGTAGCATACATAACTTAGAATTATAGAACTGTTTGGAATGTTAAATTATGCACAAAATTTCTACAAATGCAAGATCCATAGAATACATGTTTGTGCTACAAGTTTAAAATTGATTACCAATTGATTACCAGTGTACCTCATTAAAACTCCCCTCACTGTATCACGGATTTCATTATTTCAATAAAGCATGGTCATGGCTCCCAAATGCATATTTTCCTATATCCTATGTATTCTTGCAGTTGCTAAATCCTGTTTCCAGGCTCTAGCTATGCTTGGTAGGAGAGCAGATTGGTTTGTGTCTGAAAAGGTAACAAAGGCCCACAATCTCCTTGATAAGCTTTAAAATTTCCTGGATAAATGCTGAAGAAATTTCTCCAGCATTTCTCCAGGATATGTTATGATTTTCGATGAAATTAATAGAGTTTGCATATAAAACTCATTTTCCTACAGCATTTCTCGAGGTAATTTTCTTTGTCTTCCTGAAATTCCAGTTTAATCACACAGGCAATTTCTTCATGAAACAAGAAATGTGGCGATTTTAATTTACAAGCACTGAATGGTGGAGCTCTTCATTACACAAACATACCTATGGATGCAATGTGCAGCAAGTTTTGAAGGCTGTAAAATGATAATGTTAAAAACTAACCTTTTACATGAGTGTACAAATAATGGACAATATCAAATACTCTGATGATCTTTTTATTGATGGCCATTATTAAAAGATTAATGGGTTAAGATGTTCAGTCCCAAAAATTAATGGCCATGAAAATATTGATCTCCCAACTTCAGTAATTTAAAATTCATGAACACATCTTTCATGGCCATTATTAGACATGTAATGGGGTTTTCATGGCAATTAGTTTTTGTAATGGCCATTAATACTGCAAATTCATAGGCATTAAATCACCATAAAACAGAAAATAATGGCCCATTAAATTTTAATGGTCATCATTTCATACCAAGGGTAAAAATTAATGGTATTTTAATGATCATACTTGCTCTTGAATTAAATTAATGGCCATTACCACTTAAATAATGGCACATTGTTTCGTATAAATATTGGTCCCGATATTTCACTGCTTTCTAATGCTAATGAATTGCATATTTATATATTCAATGGCCATTAAAATATCAAACATGCAAATTTACTACTTTTTAATGCCATCAATAGACACGAAAGGTTTTAATGGTCATTACTTTTTGTAATTGCCATTACAGAATGCAAATTCATGGACATTAAAACATCACAAAACAAAAATTAATGGACCATTATTTCTTTTAATGGTCATTAATAATACAGAAGGTGTAAATTAATCAAAAATTAATGATTTTACTTGCTCTTTAATGGCCGTTACCGCTGAATTAATGGCCATTATAATGAATATTAATGACCGAACACACAAAACCATTAATTTTAAGAAACGAAAAGTAATGGATGAATTTAACAGGAATTTGATTATTAATGGCATTTTTACGGACTTTTAACGGAATTTAATGGGTTTTATGTGCAGTAGTGTGTGTCAGATGAAAATTGCTCATCATTAATGGATATGGTTGCGTTAACCCTTTAGTCCATAGGCTATTTTTAGATCATGACATCATTTTCTATTTTTAGACATGAAAAAAAAGTTCAAGAAAAATTTAAAGTTTTAAATACTTTTGAAAATATTATGGAAAATATATGGAGCATAAAATTCTCAATTTTCCATGATACTTTCAAATACATAGTTTCAAAGGCGTCAAAAGGCACTACCAGTGTTCGCGTTTACGCCGTAATAATATCTAAATATGCAACGAAAATCGTTGGTACGCAAAAGAGACAAGTAGCTTGCGTCCATGGAACGCAGGATCAAAAGCAGTTGACTTTCAACACATTTAAGCCAGCTCAGTAGTGAAGAGAGTTAAAACCCTTGAATATCTGTCTTTTGTACTTTGCAACGCTTCAAAATCACAAAGAGACTGTTATAAATAGTATTCAGTAGTGGTTTTCCGACATCCGTTGTTCATAGCAACGGTTGAAATCAGAGACGAGGCTCAGCTATAAATAATGATTTACGGTTTTTCCAAAATCAATTTGCTGGGTAAAAATGGCGTTTGCCTCGAGGAATCACACTAGAAACATTTGAATAAATTAATAAATGTATTCTGAAGCCAATACTATCACAATTCGATGTTTTATCCGTTAAAAATGCATTCACGGACAGGTTCAGCGATTTTCAACAGGCACAAGTAAAATAGTCTTGGTCTAGAGCGCCAAGTAAAGACTTTTTAAAAGCAAAAAAGTTTAATAGTCAAAGACTCCATCATGGCTAAGTCTGCTTCTTTCTTGCCTTTTTTTTTAATTGATCGTCAATCACTTAGTGTAAACTGAAAATGTTTGAGATTTAAGTTAATTGATAGTTTTAGCTAACTTCTCTGTGTTTAATATTGCAAAAAAAAAAAAGGTTGTGAAACTTTCTGGGACTCAGTAAAATTTACATGGGACTCATCTTCTGTTGATGCCCTGGGTCCCAGGGACTCAATAGAAATCAAGCCTAAATCTAACACTGACTACCATGGAGTAAAGGATTAAGCGAATAAAAATGTTGGCATGATTAGGGTTTAAAATAGCTTAATAATTTTGTTGGGTGACACATGGCTTGTAATAATAGATTTGAGACAAAAATAGTTTTTTTATCATGAATAAAACACAAAAGGGCATTTAGAATGGGGATGACCATATTCCAAATTTTCATTTGGGGAAGTATATTGTTACATATGGTTGGAAAATCAAATTTTAGGGATCCATTTAGCCGTCACCATAAAACTAAATTTTCGACTGTATTGATATTATACCTCCCCAAATTAGATATATATTCATGTTGCCTTACCTAGTCGGTAATTGCCTTATTAATAGCTACCTCAATGAATTATTTATGTGTTGAGAGCATTTTTGGTGTGAAATGTGTAACATGTATTTTTATATAATAATAGGTGAAAGATGACTAGTTACATGTACAGTGTATGTATATATGTAAAGCCATGGAGTTGGCAGCTTTTGCATTAGAAGAGTGAACTTGAGTAAACAGAAACACCTTATTTGACCTAATAGGCAACTGCGTGCTTAACTTTTTCAAAATTCTAAACTCTCTTTGACTGGTCTTTTTCAGAACTTTTTTTTAATATCTCCAGAGCAAGCAGTAAAACTAGTAAGGTAAACCAACAGTCTGTATTAAATCATTAATATAAAAATCTGGATAGGACAATCACTTTTATCTCTCAAACATACATATCTCTCAAAACAAACACAGACAGAACCTCCAAAAGATTTTTTTTCAATGAAACAAATAATATTTAGAGTCGGCCGATAAAAAAAAAGATTTTTTTTCTACTTTCAGGAAAATTGCAGTAGGAGGGTAATTTTCTGGAAAGTAGATTTTTTTTTCTAAAATCCAGATTTTTAGGAAAATTATGAAATATTTAAAGATTTAATACAGACTGTTGGTTTACCTTACTAGTTTTACTGTTTGTTCTGGAGATATTTAAAAAAAAGCTCTGAAAATGATCAGTCAGGGCTTTTTTCTTTCTCCTCATCCTTGAAAAAAATTCCCGTAAATCAACTAATAAAAAAATTCTGGCCTAGAGTTCCCAGTGTGTCCTTATAAGAGCATGTGCATTTCTAAGGTTGAATTTGGTATGCCTTACTGTTTTCTCTCAGGTGGATACATGTAAAATGTTTGGTATAAATAGAGAATACTAGGTGAGTGTCTTTTGATATCAAGTTTACCAGGCAAGGCTTTGAGAACGCTTGTTGACATCGCGAGGCTTGCCGAGCGATTCAACATGCGTTCTCAAAGCCGAGCCTGGTAAACTTGATATCAAAAGACGCGAACCTGGTATTCTATTTATCAGTTTACCCATTGTTGAACACTCTTCAAACTAGCGATTATGACGTAATTTTTCGTTTTTGTGTTGATTCAGCGTCATTAGCGACGTCATTCAAAAAGTGCAACGTCATCATGACCTGATAAAGGTAACATGCCGTGAGATAGGAAACGTTTATTAGGTTATGTTGTAGTAATTCAGTTAATATTAGGGGTGACTGATAATTATTATTAGCTATATTAGTTAATTAGAGGATCTAACCACAGTGTTCATGTTCTTTTGAATTTATTAAATGAGTTGAGGAAAAGAGATAAAATGTTAGTCTTGACGGGCATTTATCATGTTTTTGCAACAAGTATATCAGTAATACAGGAGCATGAATGTTAGATTCTATTTATCATATGGCATTGATATAGCCTATTTGAACATAAGCTTGCAGTTGTTAAGCTGGTCAGCTTGTAACAAGATTAGCTATATGTTAATTTTTTTTTTAAATTCATTATTTTCCTTCCCAAATATCTGACTGATCATTTTTGTCAAAAAATAATTTGGTTACCCACTGAGCACACAGTGAAGACTAGGGAGATGCATAGAGCCAGTTAAGCAATTGTTTTAGCGTAAAATAGCGCTTATTTTCTTACCCATCAGTTTAAACATGTTTTTTGGGTGCTCAAAAGAATGGTCTCATTGACAAGGTTCTTTGAGTACTTACAACATTGTTGTGGTTGAGAAAAAAGATATTTATTTTTTTATGGTACACTTAACTAAAGGTTGCAGCACAATTCTATTTTGGCGCTAATTTTATTTGGGCACCAGTGAAGGCTCAGGCAAAGCTGTGCATCTGCACAATATCCCTGAAGCTTCGCTGCAAGCACATGCATCATGGGCACAGGCCAAAAACTTGGCATCTAGCTTCACTGGATAGTTTCTCACTGATGTATTAGCCAACTCATGAGTTTTTGGTACTTATCACAAAGACAAGCATCAAAAGCTCAAACAAGCCTGCACTTATGCAGGAGATGATTGCTATAAGCAGTGATGCTTGTTATCAGATCCTGTCATGTGCTC
This sequence comes from Loripinus fragilis, assembly GCA_964019695.1. Taxonomy (NCBI): domain Eukaryota; kingdom Metazoa; phylum Mollusca; class Bivalvia; order Lucinida; family Lucinidae; genus Loripinus; species Loripinus fragilis. Next base: position 6,834,295 of record OZ026529.1, read on the forward strand.
ATGTATATTAATGTATTATTTACTTATGCTATGTAATTTCGAAATAAAATATTGTTTAAACTAAAAAGAAATAAAGAAGAGTAAAACAATAACATCAAATGAATGTACATTTCAATACAGTGTCAAGCGTCGTATAGTTGAACTAAAGGTAGTTTGAAGGTTTATAGTAGTTAATATAATGACAAACATGAGAGAGAGAGGATTAATGAGCAGGCTGGAGACTGGAATTGGAGTCTTGTTTAAATATGGAAAATCAAGCTCTTTTAAACAGAGTATACTTAAGGGTTAGGCTTAGAAACGCTTTGTGTCAGTGATAAATTTGTGGACTGCTTCAAAAACGAGTGTATTTGTGTGCAGAGACAGTAAAGTATTTCCAAATAAGAGAATTTGTAGAGTAACTTGAAAGAGCTGGGAGATTTCATGAATAAGCTCTGCTCTCTGTGCATTGTAAAATTGACAACGCAAAAATAAGTGATCAGTATTTTCCACATTACCACAGCAACAGAGAGGTGAATCATTGATACGTTTCTGAAAGAGGTCATCGTTAAGTGAGCTACACTTTGTATGTAATCTGGTGTGGAGTACCTGAGCACTTCTCTTACCTGCATAGAAATATCTAGAGATGTATTTAATGTCAGAGTTCAATTTACGTTTAAAAATAATAATGGAATCGCTGTTTCTTACATCAAGTGACAAGTTATTCCATTCTCTAACAGAAGAAGGCAAAAAAGAATTGAAATATTGAGTAGTTCTAGAGTCTAAAGTCTGGATGTTATGTGCATTACGCAGATTGTGCCTTGATATATTGTTGATAGTAGGGTGAATTAGTGAAGAAAGATATTCTTGAGAGAGATTGTTGAACATTTTATAAAGAAGTAATAGTCTGTGCTTCATGCGCCTAGCTTCCAGGGGTTCCCAGTTAACTTCATCAAAAAGTGCATGTAAAGATACAAGTTTAATTGCCCCAGTCACAATCCTAGCAGCCTCTGCCTGTATTTTGCCAAGTTCTTGCTTCTCATAGTTTGTGCAGTTGTCCCAGACAACATCAGCATATTCCATTAAGGACATTTGTCCATTCAACTTGAAATTGTGAATATTTAGTGGGCATACTGCAAATTTTAAGAATGGAGTTTCGAGAGTTCAGGATTTGGAAATTTTGAACTTTCACCCATGCTAAAGCCACCTTTAAACACCCATGCTGGGGTATCCAGCAGAACTAGAGGTCTAATGTTTGTGCTGAGCCTTTCTATACTTCCATATAAGAAGTGAATGCTATGTATTTGTGCAGTCTCATCTGAGCTGTTGCTGCTTTGAAGCAATATCAACCATTAGGTCATGGGTTGGCTGAAATGTAATAGTTGATATTTGTGTGTTCATTTATTTTGGGTGCTGTTTTTCTTCGATTTACCCTTTCAGTTGTTTAGTATCCTCTTTTAGATGGCAAACGACGCTAGATACAATTCATCAACACATATTATATATTTTTTATCATGCGCGGATCAAGCAAGTTGTGTCAGGCAATGTGGGGGTCCAAATCTGAAGTTTTTTTTTAGTTGATAATGGGAGAGAGGATCAAAATAGCACTTAAAGCGGGCCATCATCGGCCCACCAGCAAAGGCCACAGAAATGGTATTTCGCTGGTGGGCAGATGATGGCCCAACATTGTATGCTGACATTCGGATCAGTAATGCCAAGAAACCCTATATTTTTGTGATTTTTCAGGGGGGGGGGTCCAGACCCCCTGTCCCCTCTTGATCCGTGCATGTTTATACAAAGGTTTTGAGTATTATGAAAACTGTAATAATACTAGGTACATGTCTTTCTTGGAGGAAGTTTATCAAATTATAAAAATCATTACGGTAAATGTTCTAAAATTTCGAACTTGTCTTTTTTGTTCGCAAATAAGCTGATGATTATCATACAGGGCTGTAAGCCACCAAATGCTTGTCTGAAAAGCAAACAGGGAAGATCCTGATCAGACTGCTGTGCTGTTGTCTATGCCTTTGTGTTAGAAATTTTAGATCATTTACCATACTTTACAATTGATCCATATTCAATGACTATTTTGGTCAGGTTATCCTTATACAGTTGATCTGGCCATTTAATATAAATCATGTGCTTTTATTTGTGTATTAGTATATAATCATGTTGGGAAAATAATATATGAGAATAAAGAAAACTAACTTCTAATGCATTGTTGTTTCTGTGAAGTAAGGTGATGGTGTCACAGGGCTATAGGGTGGGGCCTGTATGGGCTGTAACACAATTGTCACAGGGTTATAGGGTGGGGCATGTATGGGCTGTAACACAATTGTCACAGGGTTATAGGGTGGGGCATGTATGGGCCTTAACACAATTGTCACAGTGTTATAGGGTGGGGCATGTATGGGCTGTAACTCAATTGTCACAGGGTGTTAGGGTGGGGCATGTATGGGCTGTAACACAATTGTCACAGGGTTATAGGGTGGGGCATGTATGGGCTGTAACACAATTGTCACAGGGTTATAGGGTGGGGCATGTATGGGCTGTAACTCAATTGTCACAGGGTTATAGGGTGGGGCATGTATGGGCTGTAACACAATTGTCACAGGGTTACAGGGTGGGGCATGTATGGGCTGTAACACAATTGTCACAGGGTAATAGGGTGGGGCATGTATGGGCTGTAACACAATTGTCACAGGGTAATAGGGTGGGAAGATATATGTATTTTATCCAGTAACAGGTAGAAATCAACACGCCTTGTATGCTGCTAATATATTTATTAGTAAAGCTATACGAACTACAAGAGAGATGATAACTAAGAGAATAAGCGGACAGCAGAAGCAGCCAGGTAGTTTTATACTACAGGCTGGGCCCTTATCAAGATCGTATCATCTTGCAGAGTCTATATGCAGAATATACAACAATATGGGCCTTAACACAATTGCTATTTAAAATTTACTAATTATGCAAGAAAACGAGTTTTCTGGTACAATATCAATGTACCCTTCAACAGTGCAGCCATTGTGTACTCATGTAGACAAACTCGTCACAAGTAATCTCCAAATATGTTTCCCAGCCCCATATCTTAGCTTACATGCTAAATATAGCCACATGCCGAACATGCTCCAAGGCCGAACTAGCCCCGGTCTCCCCTACAGTTATTCTTGTCAGGCAATGATAACAGTCTATCAATCAGAATTCCTTTAAACAAGTCCATTCAATTCTCTTCAGATTCTTTGAAAATTCAGTAAGATAGGTATTTGAGAGTTACTTGTTTCCATGAAAATATAAAATCTAATTGAATGGACTGCACAAGTCTAGCTACTGGTCTATAATTAGAGGGCTGAGATTTGTCTCCCTTCTTAAAAATAGGAATAACGTTTGCAAGTTTCAATATATCAGGAAATATTCCCTCATGGAAGGATCTTTTCATTGAAATGCAGAGGGGTTTTGAAACAGTTTTTGACACACCCTTGAGCATTTTATGGCTTATGCCACCATCACCACTTGTTTTGTTAGGGTTGAGCACTTCAATAATATTTTCAATTTCGAGTTCAGTGCAGTTTATTTGAGAAAGAGAGTTATCAGTAAGCTTAGTAAAGAGGGGTAGCATGGTTTCTGCATCATTGACCGTTGAGATTGAAACAAAATAGTCATTTAAACAATTAGCTTCGTCTTGATCATTGAAATGCAATTGATTGTCACCGTTTGAAAGCGTTGAACATAAAGGAGGGATACAAGATGCAGATTTGTTATTTTTGACAAAATGGCGTATTACTTTCCAAAATTTACGTTCATCATTATTTTGAAGTCTGAAACAATAATATCTAAATTATTATAAAGCAATTCCTTGGCATGCCATTTTTGATCATTTACCTTATTCCTGAAGAGTTTGTATTTGTTCCAGACGTTTGGGTCACCTGATTGTATAGCTTTCTTCTTCAGTCTATCTCTTTTCCTTGAATTCTTCCTTATTTCAGAATTGTACCATGGTTTGTCAACTTGTTTTACTAGGTATGCATAATTTAGCGAAATCAATGAATGAATTTGTGAATAATGAGCTAGCTTCATTTACACGACCCTGATGAAGATATGACCAGTCAAATTCGGAGAGTTTTTTGTTAAACAATTCATAATTGGCATTTTTATACATCAAGACATTTCGAGTGAAAGTTGCATGTACAGGATACCCAAATGGTAAGTAAACATAAGTAGCACAATGATCACTTATATCAGGTGGGCTATAAGGAAATGAGAAGAACGGGACAGGACCAAGTACGTTTACACTAAATAAATACATGTAATAACGTTGGAGAGCTACGTCAAATGCCCCATATACTGTAAGGCTAAGTACAAAGAAAGTACCACTAAAGTAAGAAAGGGCAAAGATCAGGAATCGATACAATCAAGCACCACACCTGACCCAGGATACCAATGGGAAAGTGACAACGTCAGTGGTCAGCCCTTTCCCAGCAGATGACCACAAGGCAACAAACAGACGTGCATGAAAGCACAACAAAACAAGACAGAAATAACCTAAAATATCCACAAAAGAAGCATCGCCTTGGAACGGCCAGTAAAGATATTTTACTGGATGACTTAAACCGGTTTAACGGTGCACCAACCACACCCCTTGTTCAGATGTGGATCAAGACACATAGATGCTTGGTTTGCATGAAAGACCTCTAACTTATCAAGGCATCATCTCCCAAAACATATAAATCAAGATATAAAAAAGAGATAATGCAAAGATAAGGACTCAACAGTAAATAAAACTGAATACCTGAGCAGAGGAAATCCAACAGGTAAACCCCGGTGGGCCTGACAACAGCCAAAGAATCAGGCCCCAACCATCTTATCAATAGATAAGTCTTCATGTCAGAACCGTCATAGAGTCCTAAGTCAAACCCACCAGCGTGCAATTAATAGGAAAGCAAATGCGACCGGGCCGACCACCAAGCACGCAGCCCACCGCAACACACCAAAGCCACATCCAATCCCCCTACAGTGGTAAATCACCTCAATGAACTGTGCTGAAAAACCATCAGAGCCAACAATCCTCCCCAACCCACACGTCAAGCCACCACAGAACCCAGACCATGATTTTATAAAGTGAGTTGGAGACAAGCATTAAATTGTGAGGCTTGCTGGGCATTTTATCGCTTTTTCGCAACAAGTTTAATAAATTGAACTAGAGCGCACAGTCGATGGGGCACCATCGCAAAGTCTCACGCTAAAGTTTTTGACTCCCTCAGCACCCGGCAGTCCCACTCCGGGGCATGACCTTGGCAATTGAATAAAATTCTGTTCAATATGTTTTTTATCTTTTATCTATGAGAACACACCCAAAGTTTGGTATAAAAATCTTTGAAATTGACATGTAAATGATATTTTACCTCGCCCCAAGGTCACCAGTTTGACCC